>CM050407.1:11831785-13031785 GCA_027580255.1 Therioaphis trifolii
TAAATTTTTTAGTTTTTTTTTTTTTCGTAAAAATTGGAATCAATACAAATCAACAAACCCAATGCCAAAATATAGGTAAATTGTTTACGCTCATCGCTACATTTTCTGTAATAAGATTGATATTATATAACTTTAATCCTGACTTTAATTTTTAATTATATTTAAGCTTAATTTAACTTTTATTTATATCAATATTGTTATTCCAAAGATATACTTATATGCTCGATTAAGTGTTCGTATTTTATAACAAACATGCAGGTATTCAGTACCTAATCAACGAATAAAATGTATGTAAATGTAAAAAAAAACCTCCAGACCATTAACAACGAATAAATAGATACTAATTCTCTCACTAGTTCCGTGCAAATATTTTCAATATATTTTTACAATAATGATGCATGGTTGTTTTAAAAATACACACGACTCAAGTCTCTAATAATTATTGAACTAATTAAGCGATAGTAGCAAATGTTATTTTATGTTGGATATTATGTTTTTATTTTAAAATAGTTATGTAAATCGTAACTTGATTCGTCCTATAATTTTACCTTTAATTATTTTCAGATTCATTTTTTATTTTGTATGGTGCATGTCGTCATACGTTAAATATTATGCGTTAATCATAAAATTACGCAAACTTTATAAACTTGGTAAACTTTAGTTTCAGTATATTTATTGAACTATAATAACACAATTAAAATATTGATTAAATTATTACTGTTATTATTTCAATAGCAAACCGCTTCCTCGTTTAACCTATCATATAAGACAATATAAAAAGAGAACTTTTGAACTTTGATACGTATTGCAAAAGACACTATTGAAATTTAGTTCTTATAATTTTTTTTTTATTATTATTAAAAATAAGCTATAAGAAATAGTCTAATCAAAGAGTAATAAATATAGTTATAATTTTTATTGATTTAATTTTACGTATTTATACGTGAAATCAAAATTTGATATAATTTAATGTAATTTTATTACATAATCTTAACAAATTCAAAATAAATTTGAAGATAATATCTTTGATGAAAATTAAATTTTCATAAAACATGTGGTAGCCGGATGAAGATACAATAGGTATACTGTACGTTAAAAAGATTAAATTTATTAAAAAAAGATTTTCTTTATTCCATACTTGATGGAATTTTATATCATGCTTTTATAACACTTTTTATTTATTCATATGAATACAATATATTCATGCTCTCAGTATACTAAAATACTGCATTTACTTAATTTAATGAGTGAATTATTGTTATATTATTTAATTATTTAATTTTTAAAACAAATGTATTTTATGTGTAGATGTACACACCTGTTGTGGACATCTCATTTCATGTATTTTTCATGATATTTACACCTTTTTTTAACCAGAACGACATCATTGTGTACTGGCTATCTCACTAATTCATACAGATAATTATTTGAATGAGTTAGCCAACATACTATTTTGTGAAATATTCAAAACCAAACACATACATATTTTGCATTTTTTTTTTTTTTTTTTTTTTTTTTTTTTTTAAGAACAAAATAAAATGCATTGTTAATATGTATATTCCAAGATAAATATTTTTTCATAAAACAATCCAAAAACGCAAATCGAATTTTAAAAAAACCAAAATCTCCTAATATGCTAAATAGAGCAGTTTTATTATAAAAAACAATTAGTCAAAAAAAATATATAAATACATTTTAAATCAATATCCATTGTTTATGACATTATGTTTGATAGACTGTTAAACAAATAATGAAACTATGAATAAAAACTACTGAAATTCTGGGTGCCTTGTTTAATATTATATAAACCTAATATTATACGGTTCGATAAGTTCAGTCGAAAAATAAATGGACAACTGCTGAAGAAGTTCCGATTTGTATACAATGTATGTACGGAAATATCACCGAGCTACTATAACAAAGACCCACTCTAGTAATAGTAAAAACTAACGGTGCTATATATATCGATACTAGTTTAAAGAGCCCCTCAAGATAACTTTTCGAAATAATTTCATCTTCCAAAGAGATTTCACTTAATGTGTACTTCCGACTCGTATCTCGTGTTTAATGAGTCTCGGTATATTACATGTGTATGGGATACTGTGATAATGAACAAACGATTGAGAAAATAAAGGGTGTAAAGAAAGAACTGAAGAAGAACAGACGTTAATTGTTATACGCGTGCACACACAAGTGTTATCTCAGCAAATTCAAATCAAAACATTGCCAAAAAAAAAAAAAAAAAAAATGTCATTTAAAAATTTAGTGTATCTGTGAATCGTTAATCATCGAAAGAAAACTTGACTGTGAAAACTTTAATCTTCTTTTGTATAACGCGATATCCCCAACAAAAATTGAGTACAAAAACTGAAAATTGTGATTCATTAGTATCGACAGTAATTTTAATGTTCGTCACAAGATAGTACCGATAAAAAAATGTTATACTTTAGTGACTATAACTTATAAGTATGCAAACTAAATTAGTTTAGGAAAATATTTAAGTTTAATGTATGTTTTAGTCACATGTTTATTTGGTTTTTAATGCAATAGCAGGAAATAATATTAAACACATTAAGAATTACATACGTATTTACCGAAAACTTAACAATACTAAGAACACTGGTACGAAGAAAACCTCGATACACAAAAATTGATCTAAAAATGAGAATTTGAAACAAAAACAAAGAAACTCAAAATATGGTTAATCCAACATGGCATTTTTACTAAGCTTAAATTCGAAAATCCTTACCATTGAACCATAAAAATGTCAAAGAATGACTTAAAAAATAATTCCGTAATATTTAACTAAAACCGTAATGACAGTTATTTGAAATATAACTATACAGGTTTAACGTCCATTTGATTAAATATAAATTTTGACAAATAATGCATTCAAACTTAATTAAAAAAATGTCACGTATTATTTCGCTATAAATAAACAATTCAATTTTATTTTAGGTACATTTTCTCTTTATTGATTAATCAGAATTTAAATGAATATGGTATTTTTTTTTCCTTTATCTACAGTTGAAATGTCTATACGTACGACGTACCATTTTATTTTTCAAACATAATTTAATTGTTAAGGTATTTTGTACTTATTATTTTTGTCGGTATTATATTAATATAGCTTTACAATACACGTATGTTTAACTATTACAATCTCATTCACTGAAGATTTTTTTAATTTAAAAAACTTTATACTTATCATGTATGAATAGAAGAAAAGAAAAACAAATAGATTTGTATAAGTTATGACAATTTTATTGATATTATATACCAATAATATTATATGTATTCATATTTCTGACATTTTTTTCTTCTATACAACATTGCATTCTTATGTTTTATTTGTCAGACTTGTGTTTCGTAATAATAATAAACATGAATTTTCATTGAACTTGTAAATCACATAATTTCTAAATTGATAAATTTGCATTATTCATCACTTTGTCAAAAACAAATTTAATTTATGAGCAACAAAATAAATGAAACTTTAGTAAACTTCAAAATACATATTTCAATTTGATGTATTTGTTATGAGTATTGATTCGTCATACGTGTTTTTGGTTTTATTTATTTTCTAGTCTTTTATAATTCATTTAGAAAACAAAATCAAAACGAAATGTGTCCTTTTTCAATTTAGTTATATATCATGTGAATTTAAATTAAACGCATTTCTGAATTTTTATATAAATAACCTTATTTTGATCTTTCGATATTTATCATTCCAATAGCATCACTTGTAATGATAAATCAGCAAAATTTTGTTTAAAAATTCTAGTGAACCATAAAACGTCCTATATTTTGTAGTTTTAATGTAAAATTCATCAGTGAAATCAATAAGATGATGAAATACGAATTAATTTAATTTCCTAGATAAAACTATTATAACATGTTGTGATATATTATAATTATGATTATTTTTTTTCCTATCAGTGCTTTTATCAATAGTTAAGATTTTAACTAATTTTAAGTTGAGCAAAATTTAAGCAAAAATTATGACACATTTTCGTAATTAAGTTTAATATTAAAAAAGTAATATACTAAAATGATCGAAAAATCTTAAAACTTTTATATCCTATTTATATTTATATGCAAATGAGTATGATGTGAAACTGTTTTGTGGACCTTATATATCGTACGTAATATTATTGGGCTAATTTCATTTTGAATCGTCAAGATATTTATCTTGTCACTAAAAATCAAGCTCAAATGCGAGAAATCACGGACCCGAACAAAAAGTTTCAACACAAATACTTGAAGTGTCCATGTCCAAATTCAAACAAAACTTGACAGATATTGTATGATTGAAAATTCATTGCGATGTTTTATTAAAAACTGACATACCTGTTTGCATAATGTCGTATGATCAAGGTGAAATATGATTGCTGTTGATGTTTTTTTTTTTTTTGTGTTTTTTTTTGTGTTTTTTTTTTTTTATTATTATTATATTATAATATCATCACGAAGTCCCGTGCAGTTATAAATATTAGGTCTTCTTATCGTTTTCACGGTGCGTTTGGTTCAGAATAACGTCGAAACGCGAAAACATTATTCTTTTGAAAACGTTTTTCAGACTTGGCGTTGCCGGAAACACGATGAAGATAAAATGAAAAAAAACAAACGCATACGAGACACGCGACTCGTACGGTATTTGTGAAACCACGAGAATCACACGTAGACACCGTTGTACGGTGGCGCGGCGACGTGTTAGTCGTTCCGAGCGCGTGGCACGACTGGCGTGAATTTTGACCGGGCACGCGCCTCCCCAGAGCTTGGGCACGCGCTTGCGGCTCCATCTCGCATTCGAGAGTTTACGTCCGAAAACCGCGTGCGAGCCACGACGAAGGCCAATCGAGTGCGAAAACTCTCCGTGATGTTTGCTCTTATCGCACTTCAAACGCCGGCCGCTGAACGTCCGTATTGTTGTAAATCATTCAGCATTATTGTCATATCGTATTCCTGCAGTAATTCGTTCGACTTTAATCGATTTACGCATAACTCGGCGTGTTTTCCATAACTTCACTACAGTGTTCGAAAACTCATACGAACTCGCACGGTCATGGTTTGAAATTTCTAACGTCACCGTCGTGTTAGGAAATAGTATTTAATAATTCCAGCTCGGCGTCGTCGTCAAATAAATATCAGAAAATGGTAATTTCTTAGATCATTTCGAAAATTCGAAGGAAAAATAACATCGGAAAATAATATTAAATGAAAAATAACTAAAACTAAAATAAAATAAAACTATAATTATTTAAAAACGAAATTAATGATTAGTATGTTAATTTAAGAGAAATTAATCAGTCATATATTATTTTAAGTAAAAAATAATTACAAATAATATTGTTTGTGAAACCCCGATTTATCTATTGAATAATACTTTCCACAGAGATCCCCTCCTTAATAATATATAAATACTTTCATTTCAAACTCGAAAACTATTGAAATCCCTTCATTCAAGACAAAGAGTCACACGCCATCCCAATCTTTAAGTAACCATGCTGGGGTTTCAAAATGTTATTGATGTTGAGATCTACCAGCTCACTAACCACAGCCACCCGTGACATGACTTCAATCAAGTCCATTAACTGAAAACTCAAATTTAATTAAAGTGATTTTAATATGACAAATTGTATTTACCTCAAATGTGCATAAAGTAAAATATTTATACATATTGCACAGTTTAAAATTATATGGCAAACAGAAGTGTTTTTTTTGTTTTTTGTTTTTTTTTTGTTTTTTTTTTTTATGTGATAGGTATACCTATAATAAACCTATATATAGAATCAATTTCTTTAACTTAGGACTCATTTGTAAACAATTTTAAAATAAAAAAATAAATAAATAAATAACTGCAACCGAAAAACTGTAATAATGTGAAAAAAAACTTTTTTAAGAAGAAACAAAAAAATTGAGCCAAGGCTTAATATATCTATTCATACATAAACCGACCTATTTGTACATTTGCCCATTTCATTATTTTTATACTATATTCCATCCTTATGTATATATATGTGTGTGCGTGTGTGTGTGTGTGTGTGTGTGTGTGTGTGTGTGTGTGTGTGTGTGTGTGTGTGTGTGTGTTATTATTAACATTATTATACTAATGTACTTATACTTGTAACTTGTAATTATTTTATTGGCACTATACAACCGGACGTGAGGAGAAGATTTCAAATTATATAAATAAATACAATCACATTTACATTTACTAATACTACATCCATTAATACTTAACCAAAGACACTCGATATCTCATTTACTCAAGAAGTAACTATTTTTTTCTGAGAACGTTATTTTGAAAATTTTTTCTTGAAACGTAATATAAGTTTTTAATTATTTCTCCCTTTCAAACAAATACCGCTTGATCAAATACAGAATTTTCTGGATTTATGCATTAAACTTTACTATGCTATACACATATAATTAGGGCTCGGATGTTATAGAAGCTAAAAAGTGGAAAATATGCATGCAGATATGCACGAAAAAAGTGTAAAATATGCATCGAAAAATGTAAAATATGCTTAAAATGTTATTATAAATATGCAAAAAAAATTTATAAATATGTACAAAAAAATTTTTATTTTTAAAATTAAGTTTTTACTTTCATATTTTGGTTGTCGTTTTGACTTCTTTTTGAACTGTAAAATAATTTAAAAAATATGTTCAGTATTTTTAAAGTTAAATATGAAATAAATACGTGTTTTATAATAAGTATTTATAATAACCTGTTAAGTTGTTACATTGAACCACCAAAATTTTTTTCAGATTTTCAACTTCAAATGACCGTCGATTATTTGATAAAAGGTTTTTGTACTTAGAGAAACTTCTTTCGACATCAGTTGATGTCATCGGAGCAAATTTATAAAACTTTAAGTCATTGTCGGTCAACTCTTCCGGAAGTCCTTCCATTGATTCGCCACTTCCCATCAGAATATTACTTAAAATACACAGGTTGAGGAAGAAAAAATCAATTTTTTTTGAAAAATATTAATTATGCAAAATATGCGTGTGAAATCATTGAAATATGCACTATTTTCCTAAAATTGACGAAATATGCAAAATATGCATTTTTAATTTTTCGTTTTTGAACTCACCATTTTTTAGCTCGAATTTATAGCTTGGTCTGCTATAAATTGAGAGCATATAGAAAAATATGCAACTCCTACAACATCCGAGCCCTACATATAATACATTGAATTCAAAACATACGCGTAAATACATACATAAAATTTTAAACATATACAAATATGAAGTACCATTATGGTAGTGACTTACATAGGAATATGTTGTAATTGTGTTTGCGTCAAAAAATGTATGTAAATAACTATTATATACCTATTTATATTCTAGGAAATCTAACAATAAAATCAAAATAAGTTCTTTACATTTCAATTTCGATGAAACTCAAAATACATATTGAATTTACATATTTTATGCATATAATAAAAGTAAATTTTTTATATCAACTTTTTTGATCTTTCGACTTAAAAGTATAAAATTAGCAAACGTGATTTCATTTATACTTCCCTCTGGCAAATTACTTTTATACAATAAGAATATATAGATTATTATATGATTAACCGCATTATTAACTTCGTATTAAGATATTTTTTAAACCTTCATTTTCCATAGAAAAAATGTTGTTCATATTTATCATATAGTCTTTATTCAAAATTATGAACTATTTTAAAATAGTGCAGTCATTTTATTTACAAGCTATCGTATTAATAAATGTATATTTATGTAATTAGAAAAAATCGTTGACGCCTACACGTCATACCGTCTACAGTCTACACTCTACATGGTTTAATAATAATAGACAATTACGTACTAGATGCCATGAACAAAAATTGAAATTAATACATACAAAATAAACTCTATATATCAATGAAGTTATGTCATTAACAATTGTAAAATTTATTTATTTTTATTATTTTTACCCGTTGCACTTGGCAGTAAAATAGACAAATTAGCCTGTGTGAACGTACCTACTGGCTTCCGTGAGTTAAAAAGGTACCAGTAAACTTAGTAGTAAAACAATTATTTAGATTTGGCACGCTACATATTATAGGATCGTGAAAAATGTATTTTTATACTGAAGTATAACAAAATCTGTATTATGGTTTTCATATTTTTGGCACCATCTAAGACCAAGTTGCTACCACATTAGTGGTATTATTCATTTTTTTTTAATATTTATAGTATTCAAAAATCTTCAAAATCTGTAGTGTAATTCAATATTTACTCGGTAGTTATATTTTTATCGTGATTTAAGTCATTTTTGAATTAACATTTATTTTTCACAATATGCAGTGTTAAATAACGAATTTATTATTTTACCATCAACTTTGAAAAGTGCCTATTTTTATTATTCAAACAGAAGATAAAACAAAAATAGTCCACGAATACTCCAACGCATGAATGCCATGATTATTCAAATCAATCTAAAAATGCTCGCGTATGCCCAATTTATATATTTTTAAATAATTACCTACATAAGTTCATTTATTATATGAAATCGGAAACGTTTAATTAATTTTAACATTATTTTGTGTGAAAATAGTTCTTCAAAATAACATTATTATCTGCCCCAGTGTTAAATGATTTTCCGAAGATTTTGACATATCAATTAACTCAGAGTTCATACAAGTTGCATACATGCAAGTTCCTTAAATAAAGATTCATACAAATGGACAAATATGACCGACCGCACATATACCATAATAGTTTAAATAATGTTAATTCAGTCAAATCCGTATGAATAATTCCAATTAAAACTATTAACAGCATACATGTTGAAAACGATCATAATAAATCAATTGTATTTCAAATAACAAAACAACAGCTGTTAACGGAAATGTTTCAATCATGAAAAATACATCTATGATTTATAGTTTTTTTTTTTAAGTAACTTTAAATATTATGAAAATAGTTTTCTCTCATATTTTATAACTCAACAATTAAGTCAAAATTACACACAACACGAACTTCTAACAATAATGAATATAGTAAATTCAATTTATTTAAATTTAATTTAAATTAATTAATTTATGTGTAAACGTGAGTATACGCGTGCGCGTGTGCCCGCGCGTGTATGTGTGTTTAATGTTTAGTGAGTTTTCTCATTTATCGATGAAAAAAATACGCAGATGTACAAATATAGCATATTATACATAATGTTTTTACAATAGTTTGTTACGAATTAATAATTTTTTTCATAACCAATTTTGCGTAATCAATACAAGCATAAAGATAGTCAGAGTATAATACATAAACAAAACAGATGGATTAAAAAACCATTTTTAGATTCTGAGTGAAGCGAAGAATCTCATAGTTTTACAATGATGTTTTTTTTTCTGAAAACATTTTTTCGGGCAGTTATAATTTTCCAAAAGTTTCAACCAACAAATCTAGTACACTACAGATCAGAAATTTGATCAATATGGTACTTTAAAAAGGTAATTTTTCGATTTTCTCCGTAGTTTTTACAAGCGAGAGGGGCAACTTCCGAAAATAGAGTAAAAACGGTGGAATTTGCCGTAAACAATACTTTTATTTAATTAACTTAAGTAATTTCGTCAAAATTCGACAATTAATGTTACTAGACACTAGACATTTTCATCATATACTACGTATTACGACGTATTACTAATAACTTACTAAAAAGTTTCAAAAAAATTTGACTACTTTTGAGCTAAAAATAGAACTTTCAAAATACATTTTTGCTTTTAAGTTTATTCTTAATGAAATTTTTAATATTGGACAAAAACTTTTGAAAATGTAATGCAATCATACTCATACTTTTTTCTTATGATACTGAAAAAATTTCAAAAGTCGTGACTCAGGATTTTTTCCATAAGCGTTTAAGTAATCATTATACGATTTTTACGTCAATTAACTATTCTTACGTCAATTTTCAATTTAAACAATTAATTTGAAAAAAATTGGTCAATCCAAACGACATATTTTATTTCTGAAGCTTTTCTCAGAATCGTTCAACTAATGAAATGATCTATCATTTCTTTATAACTCAATACACCCATTCCCAATTAACTTTCCCGAGGAGCAAAAAATACCCCACGGGGTATTTGAAGTACGTATTTTTTTTTATCTATGTTTTAAAATTTTAGATAGCAATAAAAAATTGTTTGTTTGAAATTATTTCGACGGTCGATGAATTCATATAAAGCCATTAATGTACAACATACAATAAATAAAACGTGCAAATCAGATATATTTTTAAGAAAAAAAAGTTTGTTCTTTCAAGCTTCAGACCAATATTAATGATACTATACATATGTATTGAAGCACATATCAGTGTCAGCATACTAAGCCAGTAATATCCATTCTTAAACAAATTTTCCACCAAAGATGTCAATAAAATGTCCACATTTACAGAACATAAAGTACAGTAACTAAATCACTTATTCAAATGGTGCAACTAAATAATATGCTACCGACCGATACACTACCATCGTAACACTTCATGTGTGACTCGATGCCGATATAAGTCTAAATCCACTGGAATAGTTTCTTTGACGTAGACGAATGATGCAAAATACATTTCGTTTTTTCAAATTATTCGTAAAAATAAAATTACTTGAACAGTGCAAAAATGTTCGCTGCTGAAAAAATATTTTTACTAAACCAGCTTAACAATAAACAATTAGGTTTATAATTTGTTGTAAAATATATATCATTAATTCTGTAAAAAATGAAATGAAAAGAAAAAAACTGTACTTACCAATTTCATCAATGTTTCATAAAATGTAATCCAATAAATACGTAAAAATCTACATATATGTATTTGAGTGTTACCGAAGGATTTAGTCTTTTGATTAGTTTAATACGTGATATAAATAATAAAAATATTTGATTATTCTGTTATATAATAAAATGATTAATTATAAGTTATTGTTTATTAAATACATGAATAAAAGTTTTTAACTGAGTAAAATATAAATTGACTTGTTATTTTATAATAAATCAAGTCTAAAATATATCATGTTGGTAATACCTTCGAATTCCCAAAAAATGAAGTACAATTTTTATATTTGTAAAATAATAAGATACAAAATAAGACCAAGTTAGTTTTTAGTGGGAGGTTCGTAAGGCTACATTCCTATATTTTTTATTCTACTTTTAAAATCATCATTATTAATAAATAATAGCACTTGTCTGCGTTATGCAGAATATATAATATATAGAACAGTTGCTTTCAATATTTCAACTTAGAAAGTATTTTATGGTTGATATAAACTATCAACATAACTAATGAACGGAATAATTAAGGGTGCGAATAATAAGGGTTTCGCTTTCAAAGAAAAGTATAAATAGTTACTCATACAACCAACATTATGTATCTATTATAAAAAATAATTTCACATGAATATCTTAAGATTATTCTTCTTATTATTATTATGGTTATTATTACTTATTATCATTTGTTCATGTATTAAGTGCAATTATTTATTGATTTAGACGGATAATCTAACCACTGGTTGATAAATACAAATTATTTCAAACTTTCACCATTTGAAAAATTATTCACCCAATTGTTTCCTATCATTAATACTTTATCACTTTATCTCACTATCACTTTATTAAATGTATCGTTACTATTATGGACGTTTAATTTTTATTTCATTGCTTATGATAAAGTACCTTAATAGTGAGCTATAAACATTCTCATTAGTTAATAACTATAAAAATTATTTTTACACACCTATCTCATATCAACCAACTTCAAATAATTTATAGTTGAAGTTTGAACTTACTTTAATTTTTATTAAAAATTGTAAAATTGAGTATGACTCTACAAATCTGTTACGCATAATTCAAATATAAAATCTATCAATCATTATAAGTCAAATACCCATATATATATATATATATATATATATATATATATATATATATATATATAGAAGAAGAAAAAGAAGAAGTATACCGGGTATTTTATACAGCAAAGTCATGATGGTAAATTTTTGCGAAGTGCCCTTGGTTTTTTCTCACTAATACTCTAAACGTGAAATGTTTATACCTCTTAAACTATTGATCCAGTGATAATCATTTAAGTATTGAAATATTCAATAAAAATATTTTCTTTCATAATATTATGTTATGAATAGTGATTGCTCTTTAATAAAACCATAACCCTTAAAAGAGAACAAATAGAAATAATTTGCAATTTGATTTTTGCAAAAATATAGTTTTTAATTTTTTAATTTTTATAAGAAAAAAAATTACTGAAAAATGAATATAGAACGATAAAATAATCACTCGATGTATATAGAAAATATAATGCAAGTTTTGTTCTCCTAAGCCCAATATTTTTCAAACTTGTAGCCGAAAAAACGCCAAGCCAATCAATATAAAGCTTTTTGTGTTATAAAACAGGTGATTACTTGAAATCAAACTTTTACCAGAAAATATCAAATTTTTTAGCATCTCTAGAGATAATTAATATTTTTAACACTAAAGCAAATTACATAATATTACATTTATCTGCAATTTTTTTTTTATATAAATATTATTTTTACAATTGAATGAAGTTCTACGATATCAATGTTATTTTAGGACTATCATATCATACATCACCGACCCAGAATTTTTTCGTATTATAGAAACTACAAATTCAAATCCTGCAAATAAATCTAACAATTGTGTAAACTCCCAAATGATAAATGATATCGTTGATATTAGTTATCATATTACGAATATTATCCCAATCGATTATCTAATCGCATGTTTGTAATATAGTATAGAAGGTATATGATCACATATTAACGTCATTACGTAATAGCCACATAACTATGACAGAAAAATAATTTGTCTGGAAAACCAACTAGATGATATCTCGAATCTATAGGCAGACTAGGCATTGTTTTTGGACAAAGATTACAACCCAAAAAAAGTGTTCAGAAAAAAATTTTTTTTTAATCACAATGCTACCAAAATAAATCCTTCACTTTACTTATATAGACTAAAAATAATATGCATCATTGTAAAACTAATTGGTCATTCACTTCACCCACAATTAATTATCAATAGGAAATTATTTTTATGGTGATTGTTTCAGTTTACTTCTCACAGTTAGACATGCCGCTCTTATATTTAAATTATATGTGTTACACACCTACTTCGTATTATCACGCATACTGTTAGTCATATTTATTATATTTTAACCCGCGATTCTGTAACCCTATAATATCCAATTATGTATGGCATGTTATACATTTTTTTGTATATACTATAATAATATATTATAATATTAATTAACGAGCTCGACCCATTCACATTCAAGTATTATTGCTTATATGATGAGTTTTTGCAACATATAATTGACTATTTCTATAACAAACTTGTGTATTTAATTGTTGTTGCAATAAAACTATCTATCGTATCTATTCATATCACCATCGAAAACGTTAAATGGATATATGTTTAATATTCATTATATTAGATCAATAATATTTGTTAAATTTTAATTCGGAATTATACATTTTTAAACACGTTGTTGAGAGTTTAGTCCTGTTAATAAGATTCTATAAAAGGAAAGGAGTACAAGAATGAAATAGGTGCATTTATTTTTAACTCAATATCATTATCTAAAACTGATTTTTATCATTCAATTTCGTACCGTCTAGATTAGCTGCCCAGTCCAAATATTTCCTTATTTTAAAAATATAACATTCTAGATTTCCTCGGTCCGTATTTTCCAATTCCGGGTGTTTAAGTGAACAATATTAAATAAATTTAAGTGTCTAGAAAACTTTACAGTGTTTTACATACTGTTATTTATTTATAATATTTTTTTTCAATTTTTAGCCGATATTGAAACTAGTACTGTGGAAGAAAAAATGTCATATATATTTTATTTTCATTTCGTATTTTACACATCACATTATTAATAATATTATGTTAACTACGAAAACACATATAAATAAAAATATCGTGCTAGACTCGCCTCATGGCTAATATTTGCCCATAGTTTTTATGTACTTATTTTATTTTATTTTGCAATGAATATCACTAGGAAAATTTTTGATACCTTTTCATTCCCCCATTTTTTCATCCCTTTTGACGGGTTTTGTAACTACTGAAAATATGTGTGCACAAAATAATAGTAGCAATGAATGCTAGTCCCTTCAATACCAAATATATGTCTATGTTTACTACAACGTACCTGAGATCAATGTCAATGCTTAGCAACTCAGCACGTCACTTTAGCGTACTGCGTAATTGCGTAGACATAAACGGACTGTCGGAATAAGTGTATGGCCATTTCACAAACGTCAGTCAAAAGAAGAAGAAAACTTAAAATTACTTTTATACTCAATTAAAAATGGAGGAAAATATACACCGTCACAAAAATCTCTCGTCAGCAGTGTGATTACAGGATAGTTTTCTGTGAGATTATACGAAAATTCATTTCACGGGGGCCGAAATAAAAATTATACTTGTCTCATAGATTAAAATATGATATAAATTTAACCTCTTATCAATTAATCTTATTTTCTTGGATTTGTGATAAACTCGAATATGATCAATATT
Source organism: Therioaphis trifolii (assembly GCA_027580255.1). NCBI lineage: Eukaryota > Metazoa > Arthropoda > Insecta > Hemiptera > Aphididae > Therioaphis > Therioaphis trifolii. Next base: position 11,846,351 of record CM050407.1, read on the forward strand.
TTTTAGTATTTAATATTTACTAAAAATATTAAAATTTAATGAGCATTTATTGAATGGCTAATAACGATTAACTACAAAAACGATAAAAATTACATGATAAATACGACTGCTATCGTCGACCACCACCGTCACACATTTTCGACGGTGTAAAGTTATTAACTATCGAAAATATTCAAATATTCATGGCACGTTCCGGTGTATCGCGGTTAATCGTTACAACCAACATCGTTGGACACAAATAGATACAATGTACACAACATGAAAATATTTTTTTTTCGTCTAAATCGAGGATCGGGCAAACGCTACGGTGGTATTACTTCCGCCTGCTCATATTATGCACTAAAATATCAAACTAAGACAACTACAGTAAATAACAAAACTTACTTACTATACAAATTATTTATTAGGTCATTGATTATGAATTAAGTTTTTATTAAACGATGATATATAAATATTTAATTCACAAAATTAAAAAAATTGGTTCTATTTTATCATCTCATATTGTTAAAACTTAACTAGGGTTATCATTATTATTATTATTATTATTATTATTATTATTATTATTATTATTATTATTATTGTTTTATAACTAAAAATACTAATCTCGTAAGATCAATATGTAATTAAAATAAAACTTCTTATGTCTGTTGAGAAAAAAATGTGAACTTCAATATATTGTGATTATTTATAATTAAATGTTCAAACGATTTTTCTCTCGAGACACCGAGAAAAAGGTTCAATATACCGAAAATTCGTCAAAACACAATTTAAAGGAGAATACAAAATTTAAATTGACACACAACATATATAATTTAATAGCAAATGTTAGACAATGCAGGATATCAAGAACTGTATACACGCACACACACACACACACACACACACACACACACACACACACACACACACACACACAGACACACACACACACACACACACACACACAGTAATATCGTGACTCAGTCATATTATCTATTAAATATGATATACCGAATAATAACAGTAAATTTTGTACTCAAACAGTGCACAGCGCATCATGATTAATTACAGCTTTCGACCAGGCCTTCTGATATTTTTTATGGCGAGCACACGTAAAGCGTATGATTTGTGCAACCCCCAGACCCGAAGTCTCACGAAAACGGAATCCGACCCCTATAATGGAAAGAAATATCACTCGTACGTCGGGTGCGGGACGTCGATCGTTGTCACGCGACGTTTGTTAATCACGAGGACGTTGTATACATAATACCATATAGATCACGATGAAACGATACCTGGACCACTGCAGTAAATACACATGTATTATACGCGTATATTACTATGTAGTATGTCCCAGGGAAGAACGGACCGCGGCCCGACCGGAATCAGTCACCACGGTGCGTCCGCACGCCGCAACCTTATCCTCCGATTCTCATCCGTTTCCTTCCACACCACTACTTAGCCCATCGATTCCCCTCCCCCCGTTTCCCATAAATGACCGTAGGTGATATAAAGTTTCCGTCAAACCGACACCGGTGGACGACGCCGTTGATATTATATAATTGACGTCGCCCGGCGACAAACAAAATCACGGTCACTGACGTCAGGTCATGTGTAGGCGAAACGACGGTTCGATCGACAACTCACGATCATTAATTATGCACGGAGCGGCCCGTTCTCTCTTGGGACAGACAGACTATACATACACACCGGTCTTTCCGCGGAAGTGCGTACGGTACTTAATTACGTGCGTGCGAGTATGATCACACATCCGGTGACAGGGTTGGTTTTCGCCTCGATGATGATATAACAAAGGGACTACGACCCGTCGGTGGAGTAGTGACGGTGAGACTAGAGAGACCTCAACGCCGATAATTTTACACGCATAAAAACGTCATACCAATTAACGTTTTGTTATTGTTACCGTGTGACCGACGATAGTATTTACCGCGCGAAAATTGTTAGCCGTTCAACCTCGACAAGTTCGAATTACCGTCATAAGTTTTCGATCAAGTCCAGTTTTCGTTCCAGTTTTTTGCGAGTGAGTACATCATTGATAATTATTCTTTCAAAATGACTTTCAATAAATTTTTTTGAAAAATGAACATTGTTTTTTTTTTTTTTTTACTTTTATTTGTTTATGCGCGGTTAGATGATTATACGTTCTGCAATACGCGGCCGAACAGGTTCGCGGGAGAGCCACGTGGTCTACCGGTCGACCGAGCCCGTGCTCTGCGTCCCTGCAGTTCTGCGCGCCACGCCGTCCGCAAATCGCCAATCGGGACAACGGAGCACAGCCCCGGTACCTTATAACCTGTCGTGGTGGCAAGACGACCGGATGGCGGCCCGACGAACCGTCGGCGTTGCCGGACGTCCGCGTCAGACCGCCGAGCGATATAACCCGGTACACGACGGATTTATGTCAGGATGAATTTGGCGCGCACCTCGCGGTCACGTCACGTCGTGCCGCGCGAGCCGCAGCCCGAGATGCAGAGTGGCCACCCGTTCCGCGGTCGGCCACGGCTAGTATTGAAATGGTTTGAGTGTTGCCCCTCCCCGATTTGGGGATGCATGCATTCCCTCCCACCCGGTGACGCGAATTCGCCGGTCTGAAGATGCCCGTTTTCCGACGCTACCGAGGCTCCAAAAGCCTCCTCGCGGCCAGACCCAATACGTACGCTTTGCGGTAGAGCTGGCCGTCACTCGACCCGGCCGGCCGTCGAAACTTCGCCACCGGCTCGCACCGGAGACTAGCGACGGGACGGGTCATAACCGGTTCTCTCGAGGTTCCGGTTGCTTAAGAATCTACTGGTCCGATACTTCGGGAGACGCCGTCGAGTCCGCCTTCCGCTTCCGAGGTTTTCGTGGAATGATCGGCGCTGTGCTGGTACGCTGGCCGCATTATCCATTAACAACTGTTGTGTTTCCTAAAAATATTCGATATTTCATTATTTATTTATTATTTTACTTGTTTCGTGCATTTTACCTTTTACTTATCCGACAGTCCTGCTGTAAATATATTTATTTCTTCTATAACAACTGAAGTATATTATAGTTATTGACAATGCTATAGATATTTTATTAGGAGTTTGCCCGCGTTCTACTTTAAGACGATTTGTAAATGCTGTGCGTGTTTAAAAAAGAATGAAAAATACTTCAGTTCCTAGTAAGCGTTGATTTTATTACCTATCTAAAATAATAAAATAAAAAAATAATGAATCTTAAATTTATTCACATGTATGATGTCCGTACATTAGGTTTCCATCTTCAGAGCCTCAACGTTTAACTTGAACTTAAGTTGAAGCCATACCAATTATAGTACAATATATTTTCTATGAAAATGACTTTTCACTAATGATAACTATCAATATTTACCGGCTAGTAATGTGAAAAGATTAAAGTCCATAGCAATACCATCATTGTACTTGCCTTTATAGTAACTTCAGAAAGATTATAGCAATTCGCTTTTAGATTTAAATTTTTTTTAAGTACTTACTTTAGTTCTTGAAATATTCTTAGCTCCCCGGACTAGATAATAGTGATAGTAGCATTGAATTTTAAAGAAATGAAAGATCATTTCTTTAATAAAACGATTCTGAACAAAACTTCAGCATAAAAAAAATATACCTTATATATTTTATAATCAACTTTTTTTATTTGGATTTTTGATATGTTTTTTTTTTTTTTGTGTATCAAACTTGTTCAAATTTTTCTCGTTTGATAAAGAAGCCATTTTTTTGTTATACCAAGACATTCAAAACATGTTATTCTATCTGTATCCAAAGGTTCACAATGATTGAGTAGTCCAAGACTTTTAAAACACTTTGAAAGTTGGAAATTGATGTAAAAACAGTCAATTCTGTAAAAATTGTAAAATAATTTACTTAAACGCTTATAAAATAAACCCTGATTCACTATTTTTGAAATTGTTCAGTATGAATAAAGTATAATATTATGTACAGTGTTCAATTGTTCTTTATAATCATATTTTTATACAAATTAAAAAAGACTCATTATACAATTTATTTGATTTTTATTTAATATATATGTTTATAACCAATTTATTTGGAAAAATAGTTATCAAGTTACAGGCCTGGCAAAATTAGGTTGTCTACGAATAAAAAAATACTAAGGCTAGCTTCGCATGTATATTACATGATTTTGTGATTGTGTCAATAGTACGATAATAAATCGTTCGTTGTTGTGTAATACTATCGTAACTTTGAATTATTGATTATTGAAGGCAGCTTCCTGGTCCGGTTGACGCGGAAAACCCTCGGAAGACTCGCAATTACCGCAGTAAATACACGGATAGTAGATAGTGATTTCGTGAATTGTTTCCATGCTAACCGTCGGTGCGCAATTTAAAGGCTACATTATGATGGGTCAACATTTGTTCATAATATGTTATATTACAGTCAACACTAATAGAAAAAATAGCTGCACCCGTCGCGCGTTCTGCGAAGTTAACGTAATAATTATTTTTAATTATCATTCATAAATAGGTACCTACAGATACAAATAAATAAATATATTTTTTAATCCACTTAAACTCTTTTTAATGCTATACATTTGTAATGATTTATTCATATGAATAATTGTGATATAACCCACAGTTATTCTGCCATAATAGTCAAATATTTTTACTTAAACGGTAAAAAATATAAAAAAAAACTTTTACAAACAATGTTAATCATCACTTTCCCGTGACCCTTTTTACTATTATCTGTGGTGGTACATAGTGTATTTGACTTAAATAAAAAGAAGAAAAATCATTTCTACATATTTATCATTTAACTACATGACGTTCAAGTCATTTAATGATGCGTTTTAAACGGCATTATTTAGTACATAAAGCCGTATAGTTGTGTAAGTAAAAATTGTTCGCGTATTATTTTTATTTTTATACTCGTATGTGTAACTACGTTCTTAGTTATATATATATATATAATTTTAATTCATGACGGATAACAATTATCCTTCCTGAAGACCTCTTCTTTATAATCTTCATGTAAATTCAGACGAAATATTTCACACTTGAGCACGTTATTACTACATACTTTAGTTATGTCACACAGCGCTTTTTAATCGGCATATTTCAACTGACGGAATTCGATTTATCACACAAATAGACTGTAAGAATATTTTACAGTGTTCTCTAACAAACTTACATTATTGTGCAAATCAATTTAGTAATTATAAATTTCACGAACACTGTCAAACTAACAATTTCTGCATGTTTTGGTTTCCAGTACCTTGTAAAAAAAAAAAAAAACAATTTGTTGACAAGTTTTCTTTTTTTATTATTCTTATAAAAATGTAGCAAGTTATATCTAAATGCAAATAGTTAATCCTTTTACAAAGAGTTTATTAATAATAAAATAGAAACTATAAAATAATAATGACAAAAAAAATGTATGTATATATATATATATATATATATATATATATATTTTTTTTTTTTTTTAACTGGTAACAAACATATTATACATAATTGAAAAGATAATCTAATGTTGATTCGAGGGGTAAAAAAAACAATGCACGAAATAAGGATGAAAACTTTTTTTGTGACTGTGACTATCACAAAATATAACACTCATAACTGGACCACTCTTTGAAAAAATTATAACAAAGAACAAATACCAACCGGGTACATCAATACTGTGAAATCTATTTCTAACTGGTTAAAGTAAAATTCAATAGGTACTAGAGAAAATTCGCTTATTTGCATTAACACGCCCTTATAAATATTTTATAGATATTCTAGTTTGTTTTATTAGAACGCAATCAATGAACCACGTCGACACGTCGTTAACATTTTATATAAATTATACTTAAATAATTCCTTGACCGTAATATTCTCAAAAATATATAACCAAGTATTTGAAACCGCCATCAACAGAAACGTATTTTAAAGCTTAAGACTTATTATACACCAGATTCAAAAGCGTGATCATAGTTTATAATCAAATACAGATATTCAAGTTTGATAATCTGACTTATAGTTTAAAATAAATACCCATTAGTACTCACACCAACGTGGAATGAATAACAAGTTGTGTACCACCATTGAATTAAATCTTTATTTCGGATAAGATCAGATATTTTATTTAGTATCGTTTTGGGTTCATAATTGCGTTTGATGTGGTAAATTGTTGTCGTCATTCCAGATAATTTCCCCAGACGACTTTTTAATGATCATCGGGACATTATTTTTAAATGAATAGCATAAATGAAAACTTTTTTAAATTCAAATAGAGAAGATATATTTTTATAAAAACTTCAATTTTATGTATAAATATAATGTAAATAATACATTATTAACTAGATATAAATTAAACAAGTACAGGAATAAAAGATTTTATTTATTAATTATTTACACAATCCCACTCTAGTACTTAAATTTTAAATCTTTGAATAAATAAACAAAAATACTCAGATCCTTCATTACTTTATTTGGTAAATACAACGATGTTTTCAAAATAGTATTTTCTCTGGAGAATTGACTTTCATTAATCATGATCGTTAAAACCACGAGTCGATATCTTTCCATAATTACAATATAATAGAAAATTTTATTTAAATATAAGAACTTATTTTTTAGTTTTGATCTAGCGCCTTTGTATATTCGTACGTGATATATTAATTACTACTTTTTCATATTATAATTTATGTAAATACAATGACATTAAATTTTTTTAAATGACTAATTCAAGTTTAACTTCAAAGTCACAAAATATATAAATTAAAATCCACAACCAAAACAGATTATATTTTCAAAGGAAATTAATAAAAATTCAAATTGTCGAAATTAACTAAACATAATTTCAAAACGACAACAATGACGAAGTCTGTTAAAAAAATACATTAATATATAAAATAAATACATTAATCTGAACTTTTCCGGACTATGTAAATTTTGCATGTAAATCAATATTTTCTGTTGTAACAACGAATCAGGTCTCATTTAGTTAAGTCTAATTTTTTACCAAGGAAAATTTCTATCCGTCGAATTATCCGTTCTGAAGTAAGGAAAATATTTACATTTGAAAGCTTTTACAATCAACATTGATCAAAAAATCAATTACTCATATAAAATCTATACATTTGCATAGGTGTTTTAAGGTTATTACACCAATATTTATTCAAATACACCATTGACTAGGCTCTTCTTAACACAGTAAATATAAATATTTTTTTTATACACATTATATGTGTACATATATCATATGTATTATAATATACACGTTTATCTGTTTTGGCTCACGCTCAATGAAACGTCAAAACTTCCCGTGTTTTAAAATTTCCTAAGAATAAATCACTATGTCTTTAGTGTGCGTGTGTGTGTGTGTGTGTGTGTGTGTGTGTGTGTGTGTGTGTGTGTGTGTGTGTGTGTGTGTGTGTGTGTGTGTGCACGCGCGCACGTATAGACAGAAATAACATAATTGAAAATAAAACAAAAACCTCGTTATTTTCATGGAACATTGTAACATATTTAAGTATATTTTGTAACACGTGTTAACACGATGCAATAAAAACTTACTACACGGCTTGAAATATAATAATTCAAATGATGATAATATATACATGACATAAATGTTGATGAACAATTTTTCATGATTTTTTTAAATTAATTTTACAAATTATTTTGACAAATTAATTATGCCTCTTGGACTTCCCATTTATTTAATTTTTAATGACTTTTTTCACACCTGCGTGGATTTTATTTAATTCATTAGTACAGTCAAAACCTTAATATATTCAAAAGAATATCGTTACCCGTCTTCTCGAACGTATCTTATTCAAGCAAATATTCTTCGTAATCATCATTGATATAATGAGAAATACGTATCTTTACGTACTTATATTATGTTTGACGATCACATTCTACACGGTTCATTTTTACGCTTTTCGCCTAATGAATGTGCTTTTTTCAAGAACATTTAGTTTTTAGACTCGACTCCAGGATTAAGTCTTGTATTTCGTTTTTTTTTCTTTAATTAATTTTATTTATCTTCATTCGTTGACTGTGCTTAACCATTCGTTATGGCATTTCGTATTTAATCTTGTGTTGATTATTTATCTAATGTCTATATCCGAGTTTATTTACTAGACGTTGATTGTTAACATTTTCTCTGGAAAGTACCTAATCTTATTTTTCGTGTTTTGCAATATTATTTTATCGTAATGTCCGTGGTATTCACGTGAGCATGACTTTTCTATTTAAAAATAATATTTTAACTATTAACTTTAGTGAACATATATCAATCGATGGTTTATAACGAATTTATGTATTATGCATTTCAACATAAATGCCTTTTATTGATTATATTCGGTTAAAAAATAATGTTACTCTTTTGTTTTCACTTTTTTATTGAGGAAAACTATTATACTTTATAAATTCTTACATTTATTTTAACGTACCTAATTAAAATTTTTTTTTAGAATCTATACGTAAATAAAAATTGTTTTCGGTATTTCTCTTTAAATATAATTAATAATTATTATTCTGACTTCAGATGATAATAATTGTACACAACTAAACCTAAAAACGTATAACAAATAATGTTTTTCTTCAACAAAATATTTGTTCCTAGGCATTTTAGTAGGCAACCAAACATGTTGAATAAAATTGCCTAACCAATAAACCTATATTTATGTTCCATGAACAGGTAATTTTACTTGTATTACAAGATTTACTGTAAACTTATGTTAAATAAATGTATATAAAAGTATTTAAGAATTTTAAATGTTGATTTTAAATATAAAACAAAACAAAACATTAAATTATAAGCCGATATTATCATCAAAATTTATATAAGTAACCGAAGAAACATTGCCGGTTATTTACTATATGTATTACCAAATTTAAATTATCAGTTAAAAGTTGAAAAAAATATGTTTCTAGAAGTACACTACTTACTTGAACACCAAATCAACCAGTGCATGCCATATCATAATCATTTGTTAACATCAGAACGGGCAACGTTTTAAATACCTATACATTGGAAAAAGTATACGTCATTACAATCACGGAATGACCGTGTCGATACGTACTATTAAAATTAATAAATACCAGAGGGCAGAGTTCCCTCAGTGTCTAACAAAAAAAAAAATTTAAAAAAACCTCGATCTGACGCGAATCGATCGCACTGACGAAATTATTCGGCAACTGCAGTGCAGTCATACGTCTCACATAGAAACACACGATTTATGTGGGAGCGCAGATGTAACCCATAACCCTTTCGTGGCTACACCGTGTTCCACGCTCTGTCGTAGCTATACGGAAATCTTGTCATCACCGCGATCGATAGTTCAGGTACCTGTAGTACGCATTATCATCTGTCTCCGACGTGCGTGTTGCCACCACGAGGTACAAATAAAATGAATACCTGTAGTCGCACCCCTTTTCCGCCAATTTTACCCGCTTTTTTCCAGAACACGTGAGTCGATAGGAAAACCACCGCGGGATAAATTATATCATTTCGACAACCACATCCGCCGAACGCAGCAGCTGCACGTCGTTTCGCCGGCGTTTATCGAAGAACGCGTATCGTGAGTTCTGTTTTCTGAATACGAATATACACCTTTTTAATATATGCACCTGACCAAGTTTTGAAAAAAAACACCGTGTGTTCGGTTGGTCTAAGACTTTTCGACGTTGTTGTTCTGAATCTGTCGTTTCGTCCATAAGTATATGCTTATACAATGCAGTACCTGAACAAAAAACTGCATTCGTGTCACCTCGTAAACGCCACGAGGTTTTACTGGTTTTAAATGTTCAGTGGTTTGAGACACAGTCGTACCGATGTTAAACGTCGATACTGACAATCAGCAATTAACGAATAATGATACCAGATTACTGGAGAAACTCTTCGTAGATCGATCGTCATAGTGCAACTTTAAGCCGAAGCTATGTGACGACTTCAGTTGTATGCACTATATACACACTTCGAAATATCACATTTTGAAAAACGTTTAAGAATTCTGTCCCTAAGTAAACGTAAAGGACTTTTATCCTGAAGATTTATTTTAAAGTATTTTTGTTCCGAATATTATTTAAAAGGTATACACCTTTTAAATGCATAGATACACCTCAAGGGACTCAAACGTTCGAGATAACCGACACCACAAGTGAGATTTTGAACGACATGACATCCATCGCAGTGTATTCATTAGCTCGGTAGAATATATGCTTCAACGCCTGGTGGTTTTGGTGGGAAATCTTCGGGATATTCACACCGCGTGAGCAGGTGCATAAAGCACACACACACACACACACACACACACACACACACACACACACACACACACACACACACACACACACACACACACACACACACACATATTCGTATATATTTATATACGGATTATTTGGTGCACCGGCAACGGATATTTTATTTTATAAGTCTATATACGCTATATACTACCCAAATTTCGCGCTGGTTTTTTCTTTCATCGATTTGACCTGGCCCACGTGTACCTATCAAAATCTGCTCCTTTTGCCGCCAGACAGTAGGTATACGCGTGGGCGGTCGATCCGCACTGTGCATAAATAATACGTACACGACGCGCGATCGTTTGGTTCATCGACGCGTCGGCGCCGTTGTTCGCGATACCGTCGTCGCCGCACTAACCGTCATAATACACAGTCACCACACAAATGTCTTTTGAGAAAACAAGAATCGGTCAAAAGGTAAAAACGTCTCGTCGCATCTGCCCGCGTGACCTACATAGACGCGCGAGTGAAGGTAGTGAACTCCCCCAATTGTGAATGGTAAACAACTGTCCTGGGTCGATTTTTTTGAATTTATAAGAAATCATATGCACGTAAACCCTTGCGAGTAACACGTGTATCATAAAACTATGACGGTTTCGGTATGAATTGGCTATACACCGAGACTTCACGTTAAACATTTTTTTCTTTTAGATATTAATTTTCTAACTACATTCAATTTGACCAATACGCATTAGTTTTATTAATAATTTTATTTTGTATAATTCATTATGACTTTCATAATTATTTTACGGCATTTGCACGACTTGTTTTATCACATGCATTTGATTACATTTGGTTTACCGTCAAAATTTGGTGAAAAAATGTATTTTCCACGTTTGTTTACAATGTCATTTTGTATTTTCAGTGGGCTCAAAGTCTAAAAATCCAAGATTCTTGAATTATATTTCCAATATATATATATATATATATATATATATATATATATATATATATATATATTGGATTATATAATCCAAATTTATACATTTTACGCTTTACAGAATCTTGAAGGCGTTTATAGTTTTATCCGAACACAAACCGAACCGATAAGATGCGTTACCATGTGCAAACCATTGATCGGTGTATAATGTATAATTTTATGTATATTATATTATATATCCTCGAAGATACTTTTTACCTGGATCTCGTATAATAACGATACATTGATACATCGCGATGACGTCTGCACGATACGCACATCCGTGACAGCACGGCGAGCACTTTAAACCCCTTTCGTCTGCACGTGGTCCATGGAAGTTTTTTCCATTTTGATCTGCACCAGACAACCTGCACCTGCTATTGAACAGTTGTTATATCCTTCCAAAAACACATTACGTTTGCCGCCAATTTCGAACGTTAGAGGTTCTACATCAATAGACGACTACTATAAGACACAACGCGTCAACGCCGAATATACGAAAAATATTCAGTTAGTACCAAAATGAGTATGACTAAATGCTAACGTACACAATTATACTTCACATTTATAAAGATAAAGGCACCAAAAAGACGAAATATGTGAACCTTTATTAATACATATTTTATAAAAGTCGCTATACGCAAAATCATGAAATACATAAAATAAAAGGACGCAACGTCTTAGTAAAATTCGTTTTTACTACGGTTCAACTTATACTTCAATAAAACAGTACTAACAATTGTGATGTGTCAACACTAAAAATCTGACGCTACATCGTAAAATACATTAATCGATCAATATGATTCTATAATACGCTTGGCGCTTTTGAATAATACGATTTTAAATTTTATGTTAGAATTGTAACACACGTGCATACCTGGAATTTTTCTACTTTTATGCGATACTGTTTTTTATTTCTTTTCTGCCTTTTGACAACTTTTGTCGCCACAAACGTTCGATTTAAAAAGCATAAAACTCATGAAACTCATAATAGAAAATCTAGGAGATATAAGTAGTGAGTACAATGAACACGTATAATACTACTTTGCTGGTTGAAAACATTACTGTGCAGGAACGAGTATAAAATTCGATGGAAATTGTTGCACGACGAGTAAATTTGTGTATAGAAATAAATAACGTACAGGTGCAACTTGTAAAAAGACTATTAGTAGAGTCCTCTGTTCACGATCGAGTTGTTAACATTTGAATGTCTGCAATGTAGTTAGAGGCATCTATTTATAGATTATTTATAATTTTTAGCTTAGTATTAGGTAAAATATAAACAAACCAATTATATATTTTTCGGGATTTTTTTAAACAATTTTACATGGAAAATTTATTCATTTCTAAACTCATATGAAACTCAAAAATCAAATAATATTTGATAAAGTTTAAAAAAGACGTTTTAGATTCTGAACGGAGTGAAGAATGTATTGATTTTACAATGATGTGTTTTTTTTTTTTTTTTATTTTTTTTTTTTTATTTTTGTGTCTGTCGACACGATTTGGGGCAGTAAAAATGCTTCGATTGCCTTATATAGCAACTTTTCTGAAAGGAAATTGAATCTAGTTGGTACTTTGGGGGGTCAAAAGTTAAAAATTTTCAATATTTTTTTAACGCGCCGGGAAAAACCCTTAAAAAATGAGGGAAAAACGGTATATTTTACGCAAAACCAGTTTTCGACAAAATCAAATTTTTTATTTTGCTATAACTCAAAAACTAATCGATGTAAATACTTGAAATTTTCATCAAATGTTTAGATTAGCGTTCTCTATACACCGTTAAATTTTCAAAGTATTTTGACTTTTATTGAGCTAATTATAGACAATTGAAATTTTCAATTTTTTTAAGTATTTTTTTTTAAAATAACGATAAAATTTTTTTTTTTTGCCAGAAAATCTTGAAAATTTAATACAAGGTTTCTTATATGTTGTTCCATAACTGATAAAAAAAAATCCAAAATCGTAAGTCACAATTTTTTTTTATAAGTGCTCAAAGTTCCAATTTATACGAAATATGTAAAAATTGCGAAAATTTGCAAATAATTTTGTTGTTGAAAAATCGTAAAATTTTTTCTTTTATAACTAAGTTTTGAAAATTTGGTACAAGGTTTTTCATTAGTTTTTCTTCAAATATCTGCAAAAAAAACTCTACCGGATTCAGACAAAAAAATTTTATGAGTGTTTGAAATTTAAATTTTTACAAAAACACGTTAAACAACGGTTTAGCCTCAAACGATTTTTGCTATTTGTTTTTTTTTCAAAAAGTATAAGTTGTAGAAACTTGAAAATTTTATCAGTTGTTTATATTGGCATTTGCTTTATATAATTTTATTTTCAAAAGATTTCACTCATTTTTAATCAATTTATAGGCATTTGAAATATTCGATTTTTTTTATTTTTTTTTTTATAAATGTTGATAAAAAAAATGTAGCTCGGACGAAATACTTGAAATTTTAATAGAAGGGTCCACATAAGTTGTTCTAACTCCCATTCAAAAATTATAAAAATACATAGGCACAATTTTTTTTTATAAGCAGTTGAAGTTCAAAAATCGACAAAATTTGTCGAAATCACAAATTATGTCGTAGTTGAAAATGTATAAAAAATGTTCTACTCAAAGTTAAGAAATGGAAATGTATTACAAGGTTGTTCATAAGTTTTGCTTGCAAAAAGTATAAAAAATCTCACGATCGGTTCAATGAAAAAATTTTAACGGGCGTCTGAAACTGTAATTTTTACAAAAATTCAAGCGATTTACTATAAACATATTATTCACTGACAATTCATCTTCGTTCAGAATCGTTTTTTTTTTTTATAATATAAAATAATGTCCTAATCTATCCTATAATGCCTAATCTATCAATACATCTCGTGTATCCCACCCAACTCCTGTATCTCTACTCATCACCATAATCTTGTCCGAGGAGCGGAGCGACGATGGACGAACTTCCACCACCATTGTCTTACCGGCTTTTTCTAATCATTAATTTTGATTCTATGGACTTTCCTCTTCTCGCTTATTCAACATAAAATGGTATTGAAGAATTAGTATTAACTCAAATCTGAATATCATCGGATTCAAAAATCTAATTTTATTTTCATTTGGAACTCGTTTTATATAAATACAAAGGTGAGTTAGTTAATAAAAAACCTTCTCGTGTTTTTAAAGATGAATTCACAAAAAGACTTCTATTAAAAAAATAGTAATAATATGTTTTTAATACAAAGGTACACTTTATCTATACAGTGTTAATGTTGATTATCAAATCAATGTTACTCCACATATTAACCACCCTATCATTTATTAAAATCAACAAACAATAAATTAATACACTTTCTGCAATTAGTAAAAAAATGTCTTTGTTTAGTCACCAAGTGACATATTGATAAAAATAATTTAAAAGATTAAATTAATCATTAATAATATTACAAATTTCATGGAATGAAAATATTTTTAAATTCTTCATACATGTTGTACGATGGTCAATTACCTTTTTAGATTGTTCAATGTATTAGTTTTACAACGATTTATTTTCTTTTTTTTTTTTCATCAAACCTGTGAATACTTTTTCAGAAATTATATTGGATAAAATATAATAACGAATAGACTTGACTCCAATAGTCCAATACATTATACCCAATCTGCAGTGAAGGGAAGGGTAGCTAAAACAACGACGGATCGCTTTTGATATTAGAAAAAACGAAAATAATGATGTCGGTGAGAAAAAAAAATATATATAGAAAATATCATATCCCACACGTATAGATGAGAGAAAAATAACACGATAATTCGTACTAAACATGCCGTAAATCAGAGAATATTTGGCGCTGCATGAGTCCTGTTTAGAGATATTAATCGTAAAAAAGCGATCGTCCCCATTCCGCAAACACTTTTTCGATTAAACCCATTTCGCTCGCAGACATTTTGAGATTATTACAACGGTCAGCTCGTGTACACTATATTACAATTTATAATACACATAGGTAACGGTATAAGCCGAATGATTGATCGGTTTGATGTATATGAAATAAAAAAAAAAAATCGTGATAAATATTGTAAAATCATAAAACCGTAATGTAAATAACGATTGGCACAATAAACGTATTTGACTACGACAAAACGAATGACTAAAAATTACCGTTCGGAAGTATACAGAATGTCTCGCAGATATTTACACAATGTATTTAAACCCGGTTAGTAAATCTTAATAATTTTGAATTAAAAAGAAACAGATGTAGTTTTATACAGTGTTTTAATTCGCACAAGAAAACAATTCAACCACATTATCCAGGCTTCTAACGCGTTGTGTAAACATCCTTGGGACACCTGTAGTCTGTAGATATATACGCGCAGCACGGTTCGTAGCCATTATAAAATGCAGACACATGCATAGGTGTGATAATAATATAATATGTAGTTCAACGTCATTCAATAATTTATGGCCGCGTATAAGGTACCTATTACACTAGCATGAAGTAGGCGCTATATAATTATTTATTTATCGAAGTGAATTCCATCACATTATATTCATACAATACTGCTGTATAATATTATAATTATATTATTACTTAATAATCGATAGCCATTACGAGTTTCGGATCATGACGTATTTGCTGACGATAACAGATTTAGTTAGGCTCTAAGTGTAATAAAATCATAATTATCAGTCAAATATTATTCATAAATAATTGGGTTTCAATGTTATAATAATACCGCTGTATTAATTATTATACTATTTGTATTTGTCGAGAATTCGAATATTGTACTCGCGCATTACAATTTAAGCGTCGCGCAACGTTTCGTACGAACAGTAAAACACGTTCGGTGCACATATTATGTTGTTATTGTATTCTTCATATTCGTTGAAATTTATCACATAAACAACGGTCGAGTAATTGTGAGAAAACGGTGAGATGTAAAATACTTGAAATTAGTGTCAGAGTAATCCTGAATAAAAAACACTGCAATTAACACGGTGTAATAATATCTGGCATGGCAAATTCGTGAATGTGTTCGTTAACCCCGAGACAGTGTAATCACTAATCACTAATCAGTAATCACCAACCCGACTAAAAATAATTCACACCTATTATTTTAATAAATTAATATCACGTTATCTTCAATAATTATTGTGTTTACGAGTCAGTCTACTGAAATTTTTGTTTGAAATATTACCCACTGATAAGTGATACAATAAAATTAATAATCAAGTAACGTCTTCACTTCTTCGACACCGCAGAATCCGTACGCGGACAGTGCGATCTAAGAGTTCAAAGTTTTCCGCGTAAACGCTCGGCTCGTGGGATTATTAATGTGTTTTATTTGATTATTTAGAAACTATTATTGCGGTTTCTTGCTTTTTTCTAATTCACATCATTGTGTGACGTGTATGTATTGTAGAGATACCCATACCATACGTTCCGTATCGCCCGATTAAAAAAAAATCGTGAAAATGTCCCATGACAACTAATTTTTGTCCTGTATATCCCTTTAAAATATTCAACACTATTGTTTCATAATCAATTGTATAATGTATATAATATTAAAATTACAAGATTATAAAATATTTTTTACCTATTATTTTACAGATAATATAATTTATGATAATATTATTATGTTTCGAATAATAATTATTTTATAAAAATGTTCAACGAGCTACCTTATATTACTTTTTCGTATATTGTTAATTTTTTTTTCCTGAACGTCCAAATTACTTAGTTTTTCTTTTTTTAATATATTTAAGAGAAATTTACAATCTATACAATAGCACAACAATAAGTAAATATGATAAATTATATTAAAATAATTAACATGAGTAACCTGATTTAAGAAAGAGGCCCATTAGCAACACCCTAATCATTTACTTGCTTAAAACAAAAGTTATTGCTTTTATCTAATATGTCTAATATACCCACGTATTTGTGTATACTAGTTAATTATTGTGCCTCCGAATTACCAAATTAATAAGTATATATTTTATAAACATTATAGATATATTTTTCTTTATAATAACATAATTTTATCAGAAACATTCGCAAGCGCTCATATGAGGCCCAGTATTTCATTGTATGAAACCAAAAAATTTAAATATATGTGTGCATTTTAGGAAACAGAGTGCATATATAAATTCCACCAGAAATTTTTTACCTTTAAGAAATGCTAATTCTGAATATTGTTTTACCTATAGAACAAACATAAACTCTAACGATCCAATTTTTAATACATTTGTTAGGTTATATTAATTCATAATAGATTTTAATAAACAATTTTTAATTTTATGTATGTAAGAACACTACGAAACATTTGGAATTACCGTGTTTAGAATTATTCGTGTGACAATATCGATCATTAAAGTGCGTTTTCAAAAAGACTTTTCTCCAAACCAAAATCTAACAGTATATTCTTATCAATTAATACATTGGCATAATGCCATTCACTTGTTTTTGGTTGAATAGTTGAAAGTTTTAGGATGGTTACATGGAAAATTATTGAAATTGGTGAAATTAACATTGTTTTCAGGTAGATAAATCATACCTGAAAAATGTAGGTGTTAAAAATTTGACCTGAAATCGATTACTATTGTAAATCGGTGGAGTTTACAAACGCCCAAAAACATTGTATTAACTACAATCCCAGGTAAGCACAGTTGTCCCCATGCCCTTTATCCGATATTCGACTTGGAGCCTCAACAATGACGGATACCTATTTCGTTCTTAAAAAAAAAAACTCAAGGAAAATGTATTTACTCGAGTTGTCAAATATTTGATCACCTAATTAAGAAAACAGTACATGAAATAATATTTTATTATAACCATAACATGAATGCGGTGTAAGTACGCGTTAAGTGCAAAAAACAACAATAATTTATCCGTGTTGAACCCTTCTATACTTAATATAATAACTTCATATAATAACGTGCGCGCCTTGTGAACTAAAAGTCTGAGCTCACCTATATGCGCACAGAGTAACTTCAATGTCGGGCGAAATTTTTCGGAAAGTCATTAATAAACATTAGGTTAAAAGTTCAGAGAACACACTGTACAATGTACAATAATAGCGATATTTCTATGTAGTTCAAGTTGGAAAATTTCGTGCATTTATATGCGTATTTCAAAATAATAGCTTCGGTACAGCGGCGTTTAGCGCCGAAATCGTTGCACACGTTCCGCGACGTTTAATAACGTTGCGCACTAGGAGATTCGAACGCGCGCGTCCGCGTTTTTAAAACGTCGAGATTTTAAATCGCGGACGCGCACTCCTTGCACATTAGACCATCAGTTCTCAAACTATGGTACGCGTACCACTAGTGGTACATGGAAAGGTCATAAGTGATACGCGATGAAAATCTCCTTTTATAAAATAAATTTGAATGAATCATTCACAAGCTCTATGGTTTCTAATCTCTTTAGTGTCAACTCACCAGTGCGAAAATACATTTTCCCACTTATTGTACTCGAAAAATAAATATAGAAATAAATTAAACGTAGAAAGTGATTTAAGGCTTTGAGTTACCAATGTGGAACCCGATATAGACGTCATCGTCCATTCAAAACAACACCAACCGTCGTACTGAATTATGAAGTAAACCATAATAATAATGATAATATTTGTACCTAAATGTAGTGCCTACTGTTGTACCTACTTAATTTAATTGCTTTGTGTGCATTCAATACTTATATTGTCATAATTTTGTAGTTCCTAATAAAATGAAATTCTATATATATATATATATATACGTAAAAAAATTCAAACTGTGTAGGTGGTACGCGAAAATAAAAAGATAACCGCTGCATTAGACGCATGTCAACGCGTTCGTCACGTTTTAAAATCGCACCGTGCTTTCACTCTGGACGATTTGTGTGCGTTTTTCAAAAATAAAAAGCACGCCAAATGTTATTTGAACCATTTATTTTTGTACTTTGTCGTATACTAGGTAAGTACTGCAATTACCGCCCGTTGTGGATGACTGCTGCTCAATTCGTACTGAACTTAAAAATTCATTTTATTTCATTTCATCTTTTTTATTTTTTAATATGAAAGCATTTGATGATATTAAAGTCGCATGAATTATTTATGCATTATATGAGGAACAATCAGCAAGAAACAAAAAAGAGACAAAATCAAAAGACGATATTGGGTCCATCCTTTAAATGTAAAAAGACCAGAAAATGGTCAGTTCCAGGTGACATTTATGACCCTTCGTAGTTATCCAGAAGAATTCATAAAATATTATTGAATGTCGATAACATCGTTTGATGAGCTGGTAATTAAATTTATAATATTTACATATTATTTTATAAAACAATGTATAATGTTTTTTAGTATAAAACTGAAACGTAAATAATTATACAGTTTTTAATATTATAATTATATTATAATATAGTATACTTCGGTTTGTCTTATTTTTTTATTTGTTTTTGCTATAAACAAATATATGATTTATGTTAGGCAATATTACACACAATAATAATTAATTTTATTTAAATTTATTAAGATATCGCTGGTTTGACCCAAAATTGTCAAAATAGCACACTGGTTTGCGTATGCCAATATCACTGGAAGAACGTCTGACAGTGACACTGAGGTAGGTATTTTAAAAATAAAAATAAAAATGTTGAAATTAGTATTTATTTTATTTATTAACTACAATGTTTATGCAAATCATGGTGTATTATTGAAATTATTGAATGAAGAACTAGGCGGAAGGTAATTATTTTTATAGCGATGGACATGATGTGTAGGAGGTGTAGAAACATGTTGAGTAACAGGAGAAGACATGTGTGAAAAATGGTCCTAATGGTAATTTTGTTTATTAGTTGAACTGATTGCAAGAGAAGGAGGTTGTGAAAAGTTACTGGATTCATCATGTAGCATTGGTGGAGAATTTAATATAGTTGTAGGCACATTCTGTGAATCGTTGTTATGGTAATATCCAGGAGAAGAAAAATGTTGCTGAGAAAAGTATGAGTTGCGTTGAATTGGTGTATAAGGATAGAAATGAGGGATAGTAGATGTGTTATGTATAACTCTTTGAATAGCATTTAAAAACTCAATATACACTATTGATTTTTGGTCTTTGGTTAATGACTTGATTTTACTTGATTTGTTTTCTAATATTTTCAACAACCTATAACTAATAACTAGGGCTAGGATTTATATGCATTGGTATGTTTTTTTTGCAACTTCTTATTACTAATTTTGAAAATATTGTCCACAAATCATCTCATGACGGAGTAAATGATTTTTTTTTTGCATGTTTTTACATATTTTGGATAAAATGCATATTTTTGCATATTTTGAAAAAATGAATAATATTGCACATTTTAAATACAAAACACAAAAAAAGCATGTTTTATGGTAAATTTCGTTATAATTTATTTCATAGCTATACAAAAATACTCAAAAGTAATTTCAGTTATCTTTTCTTATCTTCTCGACATCGCAAACTCATACGCTGAAGGTTACCTTTTCGACTGTTAATATATAAATAGTAAAATACTGTACTGGATTATAGACTAGTTAGTAGGTAGTAAATGTTTTGACATAGTCATTGTCGTATTATATCGTGTGTGCGGTGAAACTTTGCAGTGTTTTCTGCAAACTGTATTTGTTTCGTTAAAATGTCAAAAATGCTAAGTGCCAGTGCAAATCTTCGACAATACGTCGAATAGTTTTCTAGCACAATTTTTAAAACTGATGATAAAACACTATTTTGTTATATTTTTGACCAAGCAGTTCCATCAAATAAGCTTTAACAAGTAACTCAGCATTTAAGTACAGCAAAACACCTCAGTAATTCAACAAGAAAAGAATTTATTAAGGTCAAACAGAAGATTGTTTACTTTTGAAAATTTATAGCATCATGTTATTGTTTAATGTAATTCATTTGAATTGCTTAAATATATTAAGAGATAACAGATAACAGATAAGTTTATAGATAATAGAAATTTTTTTTTAAATTAATTTTTTAAATGTTTGTATTATGTGTTCATATTTTACGTGGTATATTTCAGCAAATTTGTATTGCATATTTTTGCATATTTTAAATAAAATAAATGCATATTTCATCTTTTTTTATTGCATATAAATCCTAGCCCTACTAATAACTAAGTAAGTTATATTCTAAATTTATTCAAAAAAACTAAATATGTTGATGAAAACAACTTACCTATATTCCATATGGACTCTTCCTTCAACACCTCAATAATAAACAGTTCATTGTCAAACATTTTATTTTTGACAAGTTTAAAATATTATTTAGGTACCTAAATACTTTTAGTATTACTTAATTATAAATGAATATTACTACTTTTAGTAGTTACTTGGTACTTAATACTTAGTACTCTTACATAACTACTAAGTACTAGCTATAACTTAGTAATATAAGCAGACAAGCAGTATACGTCTCAACAGACGAATTATTATGAATGAACGTAAATAAACGCGGGCAATCGCGGCGTTTAAATCGTCCGTGTGTAATGCAAAACCAGGAATGCATTGAAATAACAGTGAGAAAATATTGTTTAATTATAGCTGAAATTCGCAACCGAACGCTCAAAATTAAACATGCGCGATTCTGCGCGACCGAACGCGACCTGCAGACGCTACCGAACGCCCGTCTCATTTATGTATGTGATTACTGATTACAGTATACACCCATATAAAACTGCACGTTTAATTTTGAACGATTAATTGCGGCGTTAGGTTAGGTTATATAATTTATTATATTATATGATTTTGCCTGGGGTTACCTCCCCATGGAAGTGACATGAACATCATGTCTGATTTGAGGCTTGGATCGCACTTGAAGTAGTCGTCGGTTTTCAATTATATTTATTCGAGTCGCTATACACCTTGGCATCTTGTTCTTCACCAGTTTAACCATGTCGGCGTCCAAATCGACACCAATCACTGTTGAGACAAAAGTGAAATTACGAATATAATACACTAAATAATATATGTAGAGTATAAAAATGTCTAATTACGATTAAAATAAAGGTAAATAAATAAAATTAAATACCTTGTGAACAAGTCTTGGAAAATTGAATCACGACCAGCTCCACAAAATGGATTAATTATTTTTGTACCCCTCCACCGTTTAGCAATATACTGGCTTGATACTTCCGCACACCAAATAAAAGCTTTCTGTAAAATAAAAAAAAAATTAGCATAAACGATTATAGTTTAAAATAAAACTTAGAAATGAACACTATTTAACATTAAAAAAACATCTAACCTTCATCCAGATGTGTTCCCATTGAGTATTTCGAAAACAACCTTTCTTAGGCAATCCAATACTCAAACAAGTGTTTCATTGATTTCTTAACAAAATAGCATATAAAATTATCGTTGATTTCAAGCGCCGTTCTGTCGAATTATTATTTATTAATTAAAGGACATTATCAAAGTATTGCACTTTCTATGAAAGAAACGAGATTTATATCTGTTCGACTGTTTCTTTTTTCAAGAATGTATTCACTTCGCCATGTAAATAGTCATTTCGGTTGCCGCGTGTTTTCGCGATAATATTTTGGCTATGGAAATATTGAACATAGTAATTGTTGATATTTTTCAACAGACTTATTTGGGACGAAAATAATGTATTGAAAATGTGAATGTATAATATAATAATTGTTTTCATAAATACGGTGACGGGTGAATGCAATTTCACGATTTTAGTTTTCGAGCACCATGGCACTCTCCCGGATGGTACTATTTTCCCGCGGCGTATTGACCGACAGCGAAGTCTCGCCTAGATCACTGGCCGCGGTTTTCCGATCCCTGGCGTCTAAGGACTCTATGTACTCTGAAATCTGTTAAAAATATTTTCATGAAATTCCACAGAATAAATTTAATTAATTGTTAAAAAATATGTTTTTACTCTTTAAGACAAAGAAAAATGAACCTTATATTCCAACATCAAATAGACCACCAAAAGAAAAAAATTAAAACGTGTTCGTATACACAGAAAGAAAAACCTTGATCATATTGAAAAAAACAATAGGTTGGTTTGACAATTATCTTGTTGCTATTCAGCCGACAAGATTTTTATCAAACCAATAAATGTTAAATTGTTAATGCGATAATAATATTCCGAAAAGAAATCTTATATTATCAACAATAGTCTTATAATATTATGAACTACCATTTTCAAATTAAAATATAACTCTTGTAACAATGACAATATTTTTATCATCACAATCATAATTGATACTGACCAATAACAATTTTATAGTTTAAATGATAATGTTAATTTATGAATTAACAACTCAAAATTGTCATATTAATGAGTCATTATTAAAATTGTTTATTGAAATATAATTTGCATGATAAATTGTCTTATTAAAATGACAATTATTATCTTGTCAGAATAGTTGACTTATAAGTTTACAAATAATGGTGAAAATTTTTAAGCTCCTATTTCAATTTTATTTATCATCGTTATTACCTACGTAAAATAATAAACATTTCAACCACAACAACAAATTCAAAACTTTAGTTACTTATTTAATATACAAATTGGTAATTAATAAAATACAATTTTTATAATAAGCTATTAGGTAGAAAACAAAAAAAAATTTGTAGGGGAGAGTGTTGTACCTTGGACCACTTGTACCTTGGACTAATGTAAATATTTTATAAGATATTGTGAGAAAACATAATCTCATGGATGAAATTTACGTCATTAGTAAATTTACGTCATTACTAAAATAAATAATTTAGATAATGATAAGAAAAATGCGCGTATTTTTTTGGTAAGCAGCAAACCATTTTCTTATCACAAAAAAAAACAATTTTAAAATTTTAAAATACGATTTGTTGTGTTCTAATTTTTCAACTAAAATTAATAAGTTAAGTGTTAACCTATGTTAAACATTGTATTTAATTGAATGGTGTGGTCCTTTGTTACAATATAAATGTACAAAATGCCCAAAAGAACAATTATTTAAAACAGAACTTGAATGTACCATGAACCAAAAAAAAAATTGTACCTTGGACCATCCATTAATTGTCCATAAATTAATAGGTATTTCATTACGAACTATTATTATTTTATTGCTTGTAGATTAGTACATTTTGTTGATTATAAAAAAAAAAATAAAGACTCAAGAGTTAACACGAGACTAAAGTTTATTTATTTTATTTTGTTACCTTCCTAATTATTGTGTATAATTATAGGTAGTTATCTATAAATAATAATAAATATATTTATTAACTATAATAATTGATATTAATAATAACTAGATATTTATAACTAATCAAATTCA
Source organism: Therioaphis trifolii (assembly GCA_027580255.1). Classification (NCBI taxonomy): domain Eukaryota; kingdom Metazoa; phylum Arthropoda; class Insecta; order Hemiptera; family Aphididae; genus Therioaphis; species Therioaphis trifolii. The sequence goes on from CM050407.1 coordinate 11,870,803, forward strand.
TAATTTAATATTATTTTTGAAATGAAGTATGCATATTTCAATGCAAACCAAGGTATAATACTCCAAATACCAAGGTACAATACATGTTGTACCTTGGACAATTTTTTTTGTTTTTTAAAAATAAATTTTAATTTAAAAAATAATTGATATTGTGGCTTCAAAAAAAATTACCATATACTTATGTATATTGTCTAAATGTATAGCAAAAATGAACATTTAATATTCAAAATTGAAGGTACTATAATTTTTTAAATAAAAATGGTGCCAAGGTACAACACTCTTCCCTATACTTAGTTAATTAGTACCTATATAAACAATGTATAAGTAGAATTATATTATAATACTAATACAGTAAAGAAATGTATTTACAACTTAATTACTTAATAAATACATTTTAATTATAAATGAGCTATCTGAAATCTGATTCCTTTTTAGTATAAATAATAAATAAAATATTCAGATTTCAGCTAGAAAACAAAAAAAAAATTGTATCTTAGTTAATTAGGACCTTTATAAATAACATATAAGTAGAATTGTATTATATTATAATACTAATATAATATAATACTTATACAGTAAAGAAATATATTTACAACTTAATCAATTAGTTATTAAATTTTAATTATAAATGAGATATCTGAAATCTTATTCCTTTTCAGTATAAATAATAAATAATATATTTAGCTTTAAGTAAAACATAATTATAGAAAAATGCATGTACCTAAAAAGTTGATTTATATTAAAAAAAAAATCATGTATTGTTTAAATCAGATAATACAGTATTAAGTATTAAACAAAATTCTGAAAGTGGACTCGCAAATTCTCGCAAATTATTCGCAAAATAATGGTGAAGATTTTGAGTTGCTATGCCAAAGTGGGTGGGCCAACTTCACGGACGTTCCATTTACCATACTTTTAGTTATTACTCCAGACCAGACTACGACAAAAAGCATAAGCATCGACAATATAACCACGGTATAGAAGATCTTCTATACCGTGATATAACCACAATAATTGGCAATAATATTGTTCCACTGATAACATAGATACCATTGATTCATGGGAAACCCGAATTTATAAATAGATATTGAAAATTAAGGCCTCGGTCACACGAGCGTTGAAAGAACGGACGTTACGACGGACGTCATAACGTCCGTTGTTGAATTATGGAATACTGCTCGACGACGGTGACACACTTGACGTCCGTCGAATTTACCGTCCGGTCGACGTCGAAGTCGTCGACGGACGTTATGACGTGATGTAAGATGCGAAATCAACGACTGACGTTCTATTCTACGTTCGTGTGACTGGGGTAGTGACGTCCGTTGTGACGTCCGTTCTTTCAACGGTCGTGTGACCGAGGCCTAATTTATAATCATACATTTCCATAATAATATCGATAATATTGATAATAAACATATTGTTGTTTTAATAGTATATTTTAATATATTAGATTGTTAATATTTTATGTTGTAATTCATAATATTGTCAGTACTCATATTCATATTAATAAAATAGTTGTTGAGATGAAAATGTATTATCCTAAAGACCAATGTAAAAATTGTTAAAGTTTAATAAGACAATATTGTCTTTGTTACCTATGGTTTTTCTTTCAGTGTATGCACGACGTATATACCGAGTGCGGCAAAATAAAAAGGACGGAAGTCTCAAACGAAACATTATTTTGAAGTAGGCTATATACGGGCACAATCCAGTGTTAAAATATTATTTTAAATATCAAAGCAATCATGAACCATTACATTCATAAAACGACTCAGAGCGGAACTTGATAGTTTTTTTTATAATCCATTTTCAAAATTTTCACGGATTTTTAAATATAAATTATAACGCATGAATGGAAATTCAAAAAAAGTATACGTTGTAGTAATTTATTTCGCTGACAAGAAATATAACAACACTCAGGAGGGAAAACTTAACAAACTCAAATGTCGTGAGACCTGATACAAACTTTCGGGTTTCATATATAAGCGAAACGAGTTCAACATTTAGAAATTAATTAAATGTTTGTTTACATACGATTAGTTTTACAACGAAAACCCAGAGACATTTTAGTTAATTTGCATTCACCTTTCAAATGTTGCATTGGATTCTTACCCGCATAAATATGTTGTTCATGAAAATTTCAAATTCCTAAAATTATAATTTTGTAATTTACAACAACATAACCGAAATAAATATGATATTTATTTCAGAGGACGGTTTCCTAAAATTACAACATATTTTTGTTTTCTCGTTTTTTTCATTGTTTTTTCTTTTGTTTGAGCAACCTACTGGATAATGTATTTAAATTGTCTTTTAAAAAATACCGTGTATATGAAATTTTTGATAAAGTTCTACATGAACTTTTGATTTTTATCCAAAAAAGATTACATGCCACATGTAGGTAAAATAAAATACGTACATCGCCCCCTTGGGTATTCTTCGCTCCACGGACAAGTTAATGGGGATGGGTGTATTTTAAAGAAATGATAGGTCATTTTTTTCGTTAAACGATTTTGAGCGAACCTTTTTTTTCATAAAATATACCGTTTGGATGGAACAATTTCTTTAAATAAATAGTTAAATATGAAAATAGACGTAAACAATTTATTATGTAAAAATCGTATAATAATTTACTTAAATGCTTATAAAAAAAAAAATACTTTGTCATGATTTTTGAAATTTTTTCATTATCGTTAGTGAAATGTACCATATTAATTGTATCATATGAGCGAGATTATATTACATTTTCAGAAGTTTTTATCAAATATTTAAACAGTACCCAGGATAAACTTTTTAAAAAAACAAGGTATTTTCAAAGTTCTATTTTTAACCCAAAAGTTTTCAAATGTTTTTGAAACTTTTTTTTAACGTATGTAGCAATACGTCAAAAATGAATGTAGGTCGAGTGTTCGAAAGTCAAGTGTCATAAAATTGGTTGTTATAAAGTCGTATGTTATAAAAGAAATTTCTCAAAAATGTCATTCGTTATAATTTTTTTTATTTTTATATGATTAAAAAAATGGCCCGTCAGAATGGCCATTAATTGAAAAAGGCTTACCTTTTGGATCAATAATATGAATATTATTTTTAAAAATTGTCTGTATACGAGCTCCACATCTACAAATCCAATAAAACACAAGATTATCATCGGTTTTTCTTTGATATTGTATATGTATAAATAGCCAGAGCCGGCGCTAGCTTTTGCGAGACCCTGGGCGAAGTATACCACAAGCCCTTTTTATAATAATTGCCTACCAACCATAGGCGCCCGAAGAGTGGGGCAAGATGGGGAATTTCACTCCCCCTGTAATTTCAAAAACCAAACATAAGCCATTAACATAAAGCAATATTTTAAATTGGGATTCATTACATGAAAAATTTTAAAAATAATGCATTTTATCATTACTTTTTACCTCAGTCGACTTAGTTATGTTATTAAAACTTTTTTCTAGTCATCCATTTGAGAGCAGGATAATAAGTATTTATTTGGATCTACTTTATAAGACTGGAAATATTACTTGATATGCGATTTTTGAGTTTTGGATTTAAATGCTAGTCAAAAAATGAATTAACGACCCAAAAACTACAAAACTACAATTTTCGAGCCGCGATGCCCCGCAAAAAGCGCGAGGCCACGGGCAAGGGCCTTGCTCGCCCCACCATCGCGTCGGCCCTGTAAATAGCCATTTATGTCCAACGTATCACGATTGTCATGAATGGATGGCGTCTTTATCTCATACGACGCGACGATAAGAAATGTTATTGGTAATGTTAATATACAAAAGATTATAACTTTTTTCCGCACGTCTCCAAAACGCATGTTACTCTTAAAGACTAAATTAATGAAAATGTTACCAAATTCTAAATCGTGTAGACTTAAATCTGTATGTGAAACACGCTGGGTTGAACGACACGATGCAATTCTTCAATTTCTTGAATTATACGATATTATTATAAATTATTGCTTGGACGAACTTGGAAATTCTAATGAAGAAACTTCGCTTAATACTAGTAAAGCTACTAACTTACTAAATTTTATGTTGAAATTCAAATTTTTAATTACACTTCAAGTTTTGGCAAAATTATTTTCTATTAGGTACTTTGCCTTCTTTCTAAACAACTGCAAAATCAAAATCTAGAATCAATTATTGGAAATGGTTAAAACTGTTGTAGAAGAGTTTGAAAATAAAAGAAAGAACGATATCCAAAGTTTTATTCGATTTACACCAAATCATTAACATTAGCTGATGAGTATAAAATAGAAGTTACAAAACCCCGAACATGTTCAAAACAAGTTAATCGTGAAAATATATCAACCAAAGATCCAAAAAAATATTTTCGTTTGCCCTTATACTTACTATTTTTGGATTATTTAATATCGAAAATTAAAAATAGATTTTTTTGGTTAAATGGTCATGAAGCAATAAACTATTTACAACATTTGATACCATTTTTTTTTACGTGATGATACAGATATCGAAAAAATTATTGAATCATCCAAATTTTATTCTGATGATCTAATTGGCTCAATTGAAGAAGTTAGAGGTGAGGTTACATTATGGAAACAATTTTGGAAATACCAATTAAATAAACCAAAAACTGCTATAGAAGCGTTAACCCATGCATCGAAATTTTATCCGAATATAAAGAAATTGTTAACAATTATTTGCATTATACCAGTTACCACTTCGACTGCAGGAGAACATTTTCGTCACTTCGTCGAACAAAAATATATTTAAGAACAACAATAGAAGAAGATAGATTAAATGAACTTATGAACCTTAATATTCATAGAGATTTTAAAATTACTACAGAAGAAGTTATTAAAGAATTCACTAAAAACACGCAAGAAAATCACAGTTAGAGTATATGTGAGAAATTAATGTTATTTTTAAGTTAGTATTTAATAAATAATAATGTTTGAAAAACAGTAAGCACTAATAAATTAAACATAAAATAGAAAGGTATAACTAACTTTTTTTTTTGAGCACAACAAGAATTCACAAACAAAAAATAAACTTACAAAATATTTCAGCCTATATGTAATAAATAAATAAATTTGTTGGTGTTTACAAATACACTTAACCATGTTTGTCGGAAAATATTAAAACAAATTTTGAAAATCCAGTTAATACACAACAGGTAGGCATATTTCAAGTTCCATAATTCAATAAATTATTGAGAACAAGCAAGCAAGCATTGCAATTCAATTATTAAATAATAAGTGTACTATCAAAAACCAACAAATTATTATGAATAAATTATTATGTATTTTTTATTAAATATTGATCATAACTATAATGATATTTAATGTTTTTAGTAGTTGATATTTTTTCTAATTGAAAATCTGTATTTTTGCCCCCAATTATTTTTTTCTTTAATCAAGTTAAATAATAATTGAATATTTGAATATAAGCTAGATATATTTTAATCCTCAATATGTAACCAAGTAATATTTCATAAACATTGTTTGACTTTTAATACATAATACTAAGTTTATTCATATTATAAAAAAATAATCAATTTTAGTATTGAAACCAAAAGAAGTTGTGGAACCAAGCAAAAACCGATACTGAATATTGTTCAAGATCTGTCCTATCAATACAATATACATACTGCATAGCCTAATTGCCCTAATTGATTCTCAATGCTCAAATGCTCAGTGATTATTGAAATAATATTATTGTATAGTAATAGATTTTTTATTTTGGATCAAATGAAAAAATGAATTTAATAATTGTGACCCGACCGATATTGACACTTCAGTTTAAAATTGTTTAACATAGAATCAATGTTAAATAATAGTTTATGCTAACACATACTTATATCAATAATAATTGACAAATCACTATAGAAAAACACAATAAAATATTGATAATAGAAGAAGTATATTGACACTTGATATTTGGTGTCCTCAGTTTTTACACTACTACCTTGAAAACAGCACACTCGTACACTGTGTGTCCACAAAAGCTCATGAGAACTATGATTTGGACATGAATGATGAGTCAGTAAATTGTGAACCATCAAAATACTTATACAACAATTATAGGAACAAATCATCGTGTAGAATGTTGATGCTAAACAATCATTTTTTTTTAATAAAATAAGAAAAGGATTAGTAAAAGGTAAACTGTAAGAACCCAATAAAATAAAATAAAAAAATTATTTTGGCAACAATTGCATTACACATTTTTATTTTTTCAGTTTTCACTTATTAATGCAAAAGTGTAAATGATAAAAAAAAAAATACATTTTCAGTTATTACAAATTTAGAATAAACAATACACGACATAATTATATTCGTAGTGATTCGCACTAACTCGTAGTACACAGTTATTGATACATATTATTGATTGTTATTTGTTACATTGCCAATATTATTGTCCGATCACTTATGTGGTGTCTATTGAAACATCATGACTATATTCTTACATTAAATTATGACTTAGAAAAAAATATATATTTACCTTAGCCAATTATAATACAACAACATTTTTAGCTCAGACTAAGATAAATTATTAAAATACAAATTTGATAAAGAAACCAGCCCCTAACTGACTATTGACTAGAATGGCCTGTAGTTCAATATAATATCAAAACGATTCTCGGGAATATTTCCACTTTTTATATCCTATACACAATTTCAATAATTAGATAACTAAATTTACCGTTTTATAATTACGTCTACATAACAATAACAACAATAATAAAACTTAATTTTACAAAAACGCCAGTCTTCCCGGCATATTGTTGTGCACGTTCCGGTGCTTTAATTAACTTAGAATAGTTTTGAATAAAATCAGTCATTTTTTTTTCTTCTATTTCTTAATTAATGATGACAGATATTAATACAATTAACACATAAAAACTAATTTGTAAGAATATGTTGTTAAAAAAAAAATATATTTATACATATAAATTTATCTCAATGAACCGATATAAAGGTCGATACAGTAATAAAATAAAATAAAAAAACAATTAATAACATAATATAATATTAAAAATGACTGATGAAATTTTAAATTAGCAATAGTTCGAAAGTTATTTACAATACAATAGGGGAAAAAAGTTAACAAAATGCCCTAACAAAATAATAATAACAGAATTAAAGAGGACAATAGTAATATCTATTTGTAAATCTTAATTACATCCTTGATGACGGCGCGACAAATGGGACAACGGCCCAGCCGTACCCACTGTTTTTTAGCACATTCGTAGCACATGCAAAGATGCCCGCACGTGTACAAAGCACAGTCTACTGCTCTTTCGAAACAAATGGAACATTCTCCTTCTCCAGACGGTTGCTAAAGAAACAAATGAAGAAAAAACTTATAAATCACGTTTTGAATCGAAAAATACGGCACACGCCGAACACGACGGCCAACAGCACAAAAATTGTGTACGAGGAGCGACAATGGCTCTATAAAAACACTGTGTGTGTGTTGAAGTCATCGCCGTGCTGCACGCGTATTAGATCTTACCTCCGGATGATGTGGCTGTTGGACGGTCGCGACTCTTGGCTGGATCTGTTGGATGGTGACGGACGGCGGTCGGGAGGACACCTGTTGCTGGACGCCGGGCTGCTGCTGCTGCTGCTGCGTCAAGGCGGGCGACGGGTGGCAAATCTGATTCGTCTGGGCCGCGGGAAGGTTGACGATGAGCACCGTGCCGCCGTTCGCGTCGGTGTTCACTTCCAGTATGTTGGACCGGACCATGGGAGGCTGCGGGGCGTAGCACACGGCCGGCGAGACGGCCGGCACCGCGTCGTAGGAGGTGGACGGCTGCTGGGGAGTAGACTGGACGATCGCGTTCGGCGCACAGCCGCCCAACGAAGGCCGAGCAGATATCTTCGACACGACTATCTGCGTGGTCGTGCCGTAGATGTCGAAGACGCCCCACAGCGTTTGCGAGTGGTCCACGCACATCAACACGATTTCCGGGTTACCGTTTCTGCTGCACAACACTTCGCCTGTGGACACAAAGCGTCACCGTTATATAAATAAATAAATAAATAAAATAAATAAATAAAATAAATAAATAAATAACGCGCGAGTAATATATTATCGCGTGATCACCGCTATACGCCGAAGGCCCCTAAAAACACTTTTCATCTCTGTCGGTCGGACGGGATCAACGCGAAGATTCGCTATCCCCCGTCGTCGGATAAAACTCGCATAGACAATCGGGACAGAAACGAGATGCAAAAGAAAAACAACACCCACGTTCTTCGGTGAATAAATCACTTTGAAAATTCATCTTTACGCCACCGTTATCGGGATATTTTACGTTCGCGTCTGTAAACGTAGCGGAATCGTTATGCAAGAAAAAACCCGTCCGTTCGACCGAGACGGCGGAGGAGTGTTCCCGTGGAATAATCTTTATTTTACGTCGTGCAGAGAGCTTAGAGGCACATATTGAAAATGAAAAGAAAAAAAAAATCGAAAATCAATAATCACCATTGTTGTTGATCGAGAACACGAGCACGTCGCCGGGTCTCGTGTCTTCGGCCACGTTTCTGCTCATCACCCAGTACTCGCGGCGGTCGACCAGCTGGTTGGGATCGTCGGGCAGCTCGCCGATGCCTATGCTGTTCGGGTCGCAGCACGTGACGCCGAACGACAGGCTGCCCACGTACAGGTGGCTGGTCTTGGTGATCTGCACGAGGTACTTGTCGCCGATCTGCAACGGCCTCTTGGTGAACGTGTAGCCCTGGAAGAAGGCCGTCGACAGCCTGGTGCCGACGCACGGCACGCCGTCCTTGGTGCTGATCATCACGTGCCGTCCCTTGCGCACCAGGCCCAGCGGCTCGGCACCGTCCATCGTTTGGTGAATGCGCGCGGTCGGCTGCGACACGGTCACCGCGGACATCTGAGTAGCGATTTCCATTTCATCGCTGCGAACACGACAAATCACAAACGTTAATGTTTTAAGTCGATTACGACAGGTATACGTTCACGAGCACAGACGTGAACTATATAGGGGTCCAAGTCCTCCCGAACTGTCAAACATCCCCTCCAAACAACATATTCTGATATATTTTTCATACTCAGTCAATACGTAATTTTGTAAAAAAAAAAAAAAATGTCTCTCGTCGATCTTACAAAATCAATTCGATTATGTACGAAACGAAAATTATTTTTATTTGTGCAATATAAAACACAGATAAAACTTCATATATGCAAATCATTTTTTTTTTTCTCAAACACCGACTACTACCTACTTAAACCTTGATACGACCATAGACAAAAGTTTTCGAAATATCATATACAGTGAAATAAATTCGGTCGACCAATTTAAGCGTCATTTTTTCATTGCAAGTAGTCGAACCAGTACATAAACAAAAATATACCGTAATAGTTGTTTGTATTTTAAATTGTGGTATAGGTGAAAGTGTTAGATCTAAAACCGAACGTACAGCGAGAAAAAAATTGTTAGATCTTTATTACGTCCATACAAATGCTTCACGTTAAGTAGTCCAGACTACAGTCCCCCCCCACCTCCGAAACTCGAACGATATTTACGCCTGTGATTTACACGCGAATAGCTTACCTAACCGATTTACCTCGATTCCAATAGGTTTACTCCCGCGCAGCGGCGTTAATTGCATGTATTAACACGCTGTTGTTAACGCGAATCGAGGTAAATCGGTTAGAGTTTATAATAATTACAATACGACGTGTCATTTCACACATTCGCGATCCGCGTCGAGAACAACTCCGAGAATACAATGACTGATAAACGCACGTACGTACGCCCGCGCGCACCGATTGATTCGTCACGTCCGTTGGACGCGGATCGAGTCGGTGCGGATTGACGGGGACGCGCGCGCGTAAACGAGACAAACGACCCGGGGGGGAGGGGGCGGGATAGCTGATAACATTGGATAATGATCCGATCGGGCACCGCGGATGCAAACACGCTTACCTCCTACGAGCCGCCGTTGTCAGCATGGCCGCCGCGCTCGTCCGGTTGTTGTTGAGCTGCGGACGGCAGTCCAGGAACTCGACGATGGTCGAATTACCGTAGATGTCCAACAGTACCCACAGCGGCGACCGGGTGTCGATGCCCTGCATGAACACGCCCTTGGACTCGCCGTTGAGCCCGTAGTGCACGTCGCCGCCGGCGTCCACGTAGAAGAACAGCAAGTAGTCGACGACGGCGTGCCGTTCGCTGAGCGCCTTGGCCCAAAATCCCGACTTGCTGGTCAAATCTGAAAACGAACCGCGGGACAAAATGTCAGTACAGCCGAAAACCCTCGATGAAGATTTCGTACGAGTGCGTTTGGTTTTTCAGTACGTTTTAAACGGTACCTTAAATGAATAGGTACTATAAAGTGATTGTGTTCGCACGCAATTAGCTAAACAAATGTAAACTGCGTAATGACAGCGAATCTAAGCGCGAGAAGAGAATCCAAGACGAGCCATGACGATGGTGACGAAATAAAACGACACGAGTGAACTTGTCGAAAATATTCAAATGCAAAAATGCGGGGTAAAATCGTAATTAACATTTAAGTTTTCGAGAATATTCCTCGGTACGCACATTCGTTGGGTCCGCGTTGTCACAATCACGTACCTACGTGGTACACACGCTGCAGTCGTCGTAATGACAATCGACAACTATCAAATCGTCATAACAAAAGCGTCTGCACTTACCCGGACAAGCGTATTTCGGCACTTTCTTCACGTTCAACGGGTCTTCGCTGGTGAACCCGAACCGAAGTACACCGCTCCAATTGTCGGAAATCTCGAGGAATTTGATGTACACCTTCTCGTTGATCGCCACTGGCCGACTGCTGAACGCCACCCCTTTGCAAAAGCTGTCGACACGTTTGGCGACGAATCCGTCCTTGTACAGTCGTATGTTCTCGCCGTGAACATTGTGGAACCGCAAGGGCGGCAAGTTCGGATTGACCGCACCGGCGCCCGATTTCGGTGCTGTAGGCAAAACGAAAAGAACGGCGTTAGACGTGGCGACGACGGCTATACAATATTGTAATAATTTCAAAATGATACGGCACAGATGACTAGGCTATAATCGTCGTCGTCGTGGTATGACAAATTAATAACTATATTACAAGTCGGGCGCTCGTGTGTGAGTGTGTGTGCGTGCGTGGGTACGGAGACGACGACGTTTGAAACGACGAAATCGTGAAGTTTCTTTCATTCGGCAATTGTCACGGTCGAGTTTCCCACGACGATGTTGTTAAGTAAAAATGTGTTTCATGCGCATAATACTTACATATGCGTACGCACACACTTACATATTATATATATATATATATATAAACATAAGTATATCGTGGAGTAGCATTACGACTGGCGGAGGACAATGATGTGCGTATATTATATAGTATATATATATATACAGTTAGTAATGTCTATTCTCTGTGCACAGTGTGACTGCTGTAGTGTGTGTGTGTGTACGCGCGCGACAGCCGACAATGCACATTAAAAGAAGCGGCTAGCAAGCCGATAATATGGCCGTGGGGTGGGTATAGTCAAATGTGACATGTCAGAAATGGGAACAATGAGACGAGCGCGAAGGACCCGTGTATAAATCGAATAATAATCATAACAATATAATCATAAAGCCCGGGCCGACAACTGACAACGTCGCGGCAATCGTCTAGCCCCGTAACCGTTTTTCGTTTCGAAACCGAGGCGATTAATTATCACGGTTCCCTTTTCTATTATCATTACTATTCATGTTGAAGTCAATAATCACGTTCTAATTACGTCGGATGAAATCGAAGGGGTGCTCAGATTTACGAGACCGACAAGTGCGCCGGTCGAAAACGACGGCTTTCGTTTATTATTTTTACAATTTGACGTGCATCAAATCGTACAACAACCAAAACCACACCGTAATATCATACGTTATTATCGCCGGTAGCATAATATTTTACAGTCGTGCTCGGTGTTCGTCTCGTAGTGTATACAACTCTGTTGCGATTAAATATTCCAATTTTCCCCCCGGCAGACCGTGAACGGTATGTTTCGCATGTGTGGTTGCCAGGTGGTTGAACGCGGCGCGCACGTCAGTGATTCGTATATCCGGTGGTATGAGCAGGCACGTAAAACGAAAAAAAAAAGAAGAAAAAAAGGGTTATGTTTTACGAGAACGATTGTCGTACACACACACACACACATGCGTGTCCGCAGTAGACATGCGATGAAAACCGAAAGAAAACAATACAGTAAAGAATAGGGAAAAATTTAAAAAAACAAAAGAAAAAAAACGACTACTCAGCAAAAACAATACGAGAACGATAACGGGCGACGACGCGTTTCGGTACGCGTACGCAACACGAAATCGTGCGTCGGGGAAAAACACGAATATTACACATAGTGCGTGCGGTACAGGACCTCAGTTTGCGGGAACTTTCGACTGGAACGCGTAGTCGAGGATTTTCACGAAACGTGGGGGGCCGCCGTTACGTTGCCACCGCATCGCGGTCGTCGGGTCGAGAGCACACCGCGTGAGAGGCGTCTCGATTACTCTAGTCATTGTTCGCGTGTGCGCGGCGGCGGAAAGACAAAACGGCATAATATTATAGGAGAAGTGGAAAAAAAACAAATAAAATAAAATATACACCTATACCAACCAGCTCTCTGTCGCGGTACTATTACAATATATTATTATTATTATTATTACTATTATTACTATCATAAGAGAACGTCGAGCGGACGACGGCCGCGACGATCCGGTCTTGTGCACCAGAAAATTTCGTATTACAATCGCGCGGCTCGTAGGGGCCGGGGAGAAGGGGCGCCCATTATGTGCGCGGCGCGCGGTTTCCGGTGTCCCGCCCGCCCGGTCGTCGTCGACGTCGAGTACCACCGCGACGCACGGCCGCTCTCTTGAGCACGTCCGCCGGAAGTACGAATTCGTAGAGCGCCAAAGACGATACACGACACGAAGGTCGGCGATAAACGCAGCACGGCGAAGCGGGTAGGGGGAGGAGAACAGTCGTCGTCATCGTCCGAGTCGACGACGGCGAAAAGCGAAACGGCTGCGGGGAAGGGGGAATGTTAATGATAACAACAATAATCGCAATGACAATTATAATCATTATCGATGCGGCTCGGACGACGTGCGGAACAGTACGTTGTCCTATTAAGTATTTAAGTATAAATAGCAAAACGAAACGCGAAACAAACCCGATAACGATAATTATTGTTATTATCATTTTTATGGGGCGCCGTTTGACATACATGCGCCGAGCGTGTTTTATTATCATTGTCGAAACCGTAACGGAAAAACCGTAACGCCGTCTTCGTACGTAACGTACACGGATAATATCATACCCGTCCGCCGTCACTCGTTACTCGCAATCGTCGTCGTACGCACATTATTACGCACATTTAAATGGATCACGTCGACGTACGACGACGACGACGAGGCGGCGACGGCGGCGGCGGCGGCGGCGAAGTCGCTTTTTGTGTATGCGTATCAGGCACGAGCGGTTACGAAAAAAAAAAATCAAATAATAAACCGTGAGAACGGAATGATGTCACTACTAACTACTACGCGATATACTCTAAACTACGCGGGTAACGGCCGAATCGACGACGACGACGGCCGCATAAATACCGTCGGATCGCCACAACGTCCCGCGAGTTAAACGAACACGCGCACGACACGATAATAATAATATATGCATTCGTGTCTTGTGCGACACAGACAGCGTACGTCGTTTAGCTTACGCGCGTAACCGGATAGCGAGCGATCTCCCCGTAATGACAATGGCTCATCTCTCTCTATCTCGTCTCAACGAGTCGGTGAAACCTCTCGCAGGGCACACGCGTCGAACGCTACGAACACACGTACAACGTACACCCATTACACCCGCCCGGGACTGCCGATCGGACTTCGCCGCGGTCATATAATTTAAACGGGGATTCGTCGGCGTCTCCGACGTAACAGGGTAGAAATAAAAATTGAATATAATCGTAAAATGATGATTCGCTCATAAGTGTCGCTTACCATCGCCGTGTCTTCGCATCGTGTTCGGGTCGTAGTGCCTAAAAATAACGACTAATAATTGACGTCGTGCAAAACACGTTCACGCGCGTTCGACGTTGCGACTACTGCAGCACGACACCCACCCACCCCGCGGTCGGCGGTGGCGCGAATCGCGCGGCAACGCGAATAAAAGGCATGGAACAAACGAGGAGGGACCGAGGGGACGCGTAACGGTTTTTTTCTGCGACGACCAGATTACGTTTCATCGTTGTGCGGCGACGATCCCGACGAGGGGGTTCGGTGACCCGCGCCGCACAATGCGCGGCGGCCGACCCTCATGGGAACGCGGGCCATCTGCAGCTATTCGGCGAACACCGATCCGCGCGCACGTCGTGTTGTACGCGTCGGATCCCGGACAAGGCCGTTAATCCCTCCTCGACGCGCTGTTGCACAGTTGCCGCCGGTTCCCCCGGGGAAATACACACTGTCATCGCGGCGGCGACTCATGAGCACTCTGCCCGACGCGGATACAAGGGCGAAAAGTCGAGAGTAAAGCCCGCGGGGCCGTCGCCGTCGAGACCGGATCGGTCGAGTGTCATAACGACGACCCTTCGGTTCGCGACGGGCGCGAAAATGTAATTTCGCGCTCTGAAAACGTTCCCCCGGGGCGATCGCGTTTAATATGCACATTATATTATTATGTTATGACTTATCTGCGTAGACGTGCGGGGGCGACGTACTTATTATAATACGAATTATAACACACACACACACACACACACACACACACATACGTACGATGACGGTTGACGGACACTGTTAATTTCGGCTGGTTAAAAAAAATAAAATTCAAGTCGTCCGACGGAAACGTCTACAATAACGAACAATTGTTGTTATTATTATTATTAATGACTGCGGCAGCCACCGCCGGCAATGGTAATTAACACGTCAGTGGCGCCGTCGTAATAGACTTATGAGACCGGTGTGTACGTGCGGTTTTTTTTTTTGCTCCCCGTCCGTACCTCGGACGCGTTAATCAACTCGGACGACTGGGTATACCTGATCTATGAATATTATGTCATACACTAAGCACTACCAACACCGTCGCCATATACCACGAACGCTACATGGTGTGTAAATTACGAGCGACGACCGACGGACGTGACGGCGTCTTTCACGAGCGGTAAGTATGTATATATACCGGTGAAACGGAGCGCCGTACAACGCGTTGCGCGTGCGTCTCGGTAACGTACGCGCGTGACCGTGGCTAATCATTATTGAAGAGACGTACCTAGACCGATTTTCTTGCGGATTTTCTTGAGACCTTTCATTTTGAACTTGAGCGGCGCCAAGAAATGGTCGACGGTGCACTGACACGGCGGTTCGGGGACTGCCGCGACGGATCTGTTGACGGCAACGTTGCTGGCGCAGTTGTAGTCGTTGGCGTTGACCGCGGCACCGAGCACACCCATTTAACGGGATTTGAAAGCGTGCGCGACGGTCTATTTATCAATCACAATGTACCGGCGACTCTGCCCGGACGTTAGTCGTCGGAAGCGGTCGTACGCGGGGGTCCGTGTGGTATACGGTACGAAGTTATCGGGTACGCGGGGGTGTACGAGAGCCGGATCGCACGCGCGCACACACACACAAACTCGAGCGCGAGAAATTAATTTTTATTATTATCGAGGAACGGACGACGCGATAAAAATATTATGAATAAATTAAAATAAATATAATTTATACAAAAAAAAAAATGAATAATAATAATAGTGTTGATAATGACGACGACGACGACGACAGCGGGGACTGTCGCGAGCGTGTGGTGGAGCGAACTGAACGCGATCGGCTCCGGAACGGAACTGACGAGTGTTGCTGCTGCCGCGGCTGCCGAAGAGTACTGTTCCTGCCGCCGCTGCCGACCACCCGTAGTAGTATATAGTATTGCCGCGGTGAGGGCACGCGTCTCCCGCGAACGTCGTGCACACACACACACACACACACACACACACACACACACACACACACACACACACACTACACGCCGCGGGCGACATCTGCGCGCCCGGCGGCCGTACAGTGGTGGGGGGCACTCACTCGCGCAGGTGGTGAAGCAGTCCACGCCGCCGCGCGTAATGATATATATACGTATCACGCGGCGGCGGCGGCCGTAGCTTCCCGCGTGACCGGACGCACGGGGGCGCCGCCGCCGCGTACAAGAGGAGGAGGACGCGCGTATTTTTATTTCTTATTGTTTTTTTTTTTCGTCGTTTTCACCTGGTGCGTATAGCGCGAATAATGGGCGGCGAGAACGCGTGTGCCGAGTGAGAATACGAGTGCGATTCGTACGCATATTATTATTATTATTATTATTTATGTTGTCGGGAGGACGTGAGGATGAAGAAGCACGGGGCACACGCGAGGAGGAGGAGCAGGAGCAAGACGGTCGCGCGACCGGAGCGTGCGTCTTTTGACCGAAACAATAGCACCGTCTTCTTGTGTACGTGAAAAGCATGTAAGAGGAGAAAAAAATCGCATACAAAACGGAGACCGTGCAGCAGCAGTATAATAACATTATAAGACGCCGAATTATAGCTGCGACTACCCCCCCGGGAGCGCGACCCCGTAAAGACGAGCGTGTTTCTTCAGCGAATCTCCGGTGTCGCCGCCGTCCCGCGCAGTCACCGTGCACGGCGGCAGTCACGTTGTGTCTTGTTATTTATTTATATATATTTTTTTTTATATATTATTATTATTAATATACACCCAGTACAGGTGATGTGGCGCGTGATCTTCTTCGGGGTTTCTTCGGGGACAATGAGTGCCGGGATTTCGAAGGTTTTTCACAAAGGACTCGCCAACAAAGTCGAAACGAACAGGTTTCTCGGGAGCTGTTGCAGTCGACACGCGCCTAGAGTTCTCCGCTCTACAAAGGGAAACCCACGTGTTTTTTGACGGAAAAATGCAATCCCAAGAACTCGTAACGTTACACGAATATGAAAATATAATACGACTATTGTTTTTCTGAGATTTGGTGATTCACAGGCAATCGAAATGTCGTTACTGCGATTCATTAGTCTTGGACTATTGTTTGAACGTAAAATTATCCGATGACTAAATGACAATTAACAGTGCTCGAACGATTATACTACACGTAAAGCATAACATACCATTATTACAATATAGTATGTATAGTCACTAGCGTGATTTCTGAGTGATGAACCCAAACGAGGACACCTAGTGATGAATCGACTTTAATGACCGTGAAGACCACCCATTCAGTTAAATATACGGTCTGCTTGATTTCACGATCGAGCAATATGGGGCACACATTTTGACATTTGTTAAAAACCCATTTACTTTTCTAGTATAGGTTTTACAGATTTTAAATTACATAAATACCTAGTATCTAATGCCCGTATGCACAGTCCTACTGTTATGTGTTACATATTATTGCTTAAGTATCCCATAGCTAAGTGACCCATAACATATTTATGTAGCCCATTACATTTTTTATGGATCACATAAAATGTGTGTTGCATAAACATTATTTATGTATTCCATAGCTATGTAAAAGTTTATGTGATGATAAACATTTTTATCACGGTTACTATGTTCAATCACTGAAAACCGCTGAGATAACGATTGATAAGTACAAATGTATGATAAAAAAATTTAATATGTCTACTTTATGTAAAATATATTATAGCAGATATTACAATTTTTTCAGTAAAATTAACATTTTTTACCCCTGATTTATTTTTCAATTCAAAACAATTACCAGATGTCTAGATGAACTGACAATTTGGTATAGATACACATTTTAAAATTGAATGATTCAAATCTATTTTATCATAGCCTAGTGGTAAAATTCTAGAATACAGGCTACAATTATGTCTTATTATAGCCACGAAAAAGAAGAAGAAAAAGAATACATATAAGAACGAAGACATAAATACAATATTCAATGGTAAACCTTTGAACACCAGCAGTATTTTTTAGGTTTCAGTCCTCATTTGAGGTATTTTTGTTTGCCGTTAGATATAATATTTTCTAAAATAAACTACCTGAAAATTTGACGTGGCGTAGAAACGAAGTGTAGTTAATAATTGCAGAACTATAGGAATAGGTAATCCACGTTTATTTCTGTAGTTAACATTTATTAATTCCAATAAAGTTTCCAGAACAACCCTTTTTGGAAAACGATATCGTTTAAAAAATTGATTTTCATTGTATAGCTCAAACGGGTCATCGACATTACGAAGATATCTTCTTGGTACATTATTATCAATATCATCATCTATTTCTAATTCGATATATTCTAAATACTCCACAAAGTTAAGAAAATCGTCCATACTTGTACCTATACTAAATTACCAACAAAACACTAATTAAACAGAATTATAAATAAAATTTTAAAATAATATTATTTTAATATTAGATTAACTGTCAAAACTTAGATATAAAATTAAACAAAACCGAATTGTTGAGTGCAACATTTTCCTTATCATATCATTGAAAAATCAATTACAAATGTATCACATAAGGTTTATGTAGTGGAAATTGACCACATAACTTTATGTGTCCGTTAGCTACCCAACTATCCCATAAGTTCGACTATGCAACGAGAAACTGTTAACAATTACATAAATGACCAATACATAAGTACTATGGGCCCCATAAAGTGACTGTGCATACGGGCATAAATTACTTTTATTATTTTTCACAACGTAATTTTCTCTGATTCTTATATTTAATACGATTACATATCAGCAACTCTGTATAGTGCACTATTACACTAATGCAATGTAATACATTAATACTTACCACTTACCAAGTGACATTAATTAACTACGAAGGATATACTCATAATTTATTGTATATTGTAATTGCAAAACTATAAGTCACTAAATTGTATTAATATTCAGTATGCTAAAAATTTACCATAATATTACATTGAAGTAATGACGCTGGTTAACAAAATTTTATCTAAAGCAGATAAGCCATGAATAAAATTATTGAACAAAAATACAATCCTTATTCAGTCAACGACAATAGTCACGAACGTTATCAGAATATACGACAAAATAATTTCTTTTTATGTTATTGATTCCAAATTGTATTCGCACGTATTAAAATATTAGGTATACATTATTTCACCAATCTCAATTGTAAAACTATATGACAATTCGATAATTATATATAATTATATATATATATATATATATATATATATATATATATATATATATATATATATATATATTTATTTATTTATTTATTTATTTATTTATTTATTTGGAATACGATAAAAAAAATTATACAAAAATGTTTTTAGTTCCAATTTATATCGTTGGTTCAGAACCGTAATCTGTAGAAAATATATTATTTCTCAATTATACATCTCTATGCAACATTTAATAATATATACAAGAAGCAAGTATACGTGCGTATGCATGTGTAATGTTAATTTTTTAAACATACACCTGTCACAAGATAAACGTGTACACTGTACATCTGGTTTTAAGGACCAACAGAAAAATTACACGATCGGCCATAATTATTATACATTATATTACACCTGTTGATCTGCCTTCTGTTTTAAAGAAATTAAACTGAAAAAAAAAATAAAAACAAAAGTCCGATGGTAACTCTATGTTTTTTCCCGTGTCCCACGGTCTGATACGATGATCGCGCATCACAATGGAATAGGATCTTTAATTTGGTTTTTTTTTTTTATTATTATTTTTTTTTTTAAACAACGCTACACTGCAAAGAATAATCATGATTATATCTGTAAGAACGTGCTTAATTTGATATCATAAAAAAAAAACAATGTTCCAATTACATCGACGACATTTCTTGCAGCAGCCTGCCGCGCTCTAGCGCAAAAACGCCAACAACTTCCGACACAATGTGTCAAAATAATATAATATACGCGCGGTTATCCCCGCATCTGCAGAATAACACATAGTATTTTGCCTCCATCACACCACGCGCGCGATAATGCCAAATTCCATGAAAACTTTTATTGCATTGCGATACCGTTTTTCATACTATATCTGCGAACAGATAGACGTGATTGTAGTGTATATAAATACATCATGGTGGATTTTTTTTTCGTTCCCACAACAATCGACACAGAGCAAAATCCGCAATCCGTTTGCAATTCCGACACGTATATCATATACAACACATACGTCATACAATATACATACACCTAATAATATTATGTACGCACTCACGCAGAATAAATAGGTCGCGCGTAGTCGGGCTGTACGTCGTGCCATGGTATACGTACGCGAAATAACGATTATTTTTCAAAGCAAACGCGAAGTACACGCACAGTGTCACGTACCCAAATGGTTGTGTGTGTATGCGCGTAATGTTTGTATTTTTAATGTATTTTAATACACATCGTATATATGCATGTACGTATACGGTGCAACTAGGCTGAAGCTTGGCCCGCTGTTTTATCCATAACTCCCTCGAGTTTTCAAAGCAAAGGTTTTCTTTGTAGTCCATACCTCTCTATTGCCATGTATGGAACAAATAAAATATTTTAATGTATACTTTTTTTGTGAACATATATACATGAAAACGTAATCCCAATAACAGATATGTTTTCGAAATTAGCTATTATAAACCATTACAATAAATCGATAATTCGATGAGAGAATTTTTCAAATGTTCTCAAGAAGACAGAGAAAGAGAGAGAGAGAGAGAGAGAGAGAGAGAGAGAGAGAGAGAGAGAGAGAGAGAGAGAGAGAGAGAGAGAGAGAGAGAGAGAGAGAGAGAGAGAGAGAGAGAGAGAGAGAGACAGAGACAGAGACAGAGACAGAGACAGAGACAGAGACAGAGAGAAAGTGGTTATGAGAATTCAATGTGGAAAAACGTCCCTTCCCAGAAATCTGACTCCAGTTACGCCGACACGTACACGAAGCGCAAAGAGAACTTAAGTCGAGCGACTCGTGTATGATATAATAATACACAAATAGGTGTGGTATAATACTATGTACGCGAGATGGTGCGTTATATGGCCCATAACGGCCATAACATAAGAATCGTACATTGGTAACCGAAAACCGACTTGTTGCGATGCGATCGCAACGGATGAGGGGGGACGAGAGGAGATCCACACCGGTAGCGACGGCAAAGATACAGTCGCCATAGAGTAACACGAGTAACGAACCCGGCGTTGCGGCGGCACTCGACCTCGCACTTCCTGCTCGGGCTGAGGAACGACGACGACGAAGCCGGGCGCAAAAGACTGTGAAATTCTTTACGGCCCGATAGATCACATCCGCCGGAAACGGTCACGGTGTTGCAGCACTGCGGAAAAGAGAGTGCGGCTAGTGCCCAGATAGAGAGAGAGCCACGCATGAAGGAATCGCGCAACACGGCGGCGGCCGACAGTATAGCGGTGGCGATTCCGCTTCGTTTCGTTCGTAATGGATTCGTCGCGATTTTCGTGTGCGCCGCGGGGCGGCACGCAATTAAAAACGCGAGAACACGACCGCAGCGCCGGTGTGACACACATCACGCGTATTCTAATTTTTAATAGTATATCATATTATAATATATAGGTAAATACATGCAAATATATAAACAACGATATATAAATGAGACCGACCAACACCACTCAGCCGCTGCCGATAGCGTATTTGAGGGGAAGGTGACGTGGCGATAGACCCCCTCTTGCTTCTAGGAATTTTTTCACCGATCTCTTTTGAGCCAGATACACGACGTTCATGTGTATCACACATAACAAGAACACTGTTTTCAGTATAAAATATTCACCCCTCCAATAGCCTTTTAAGGAGTAAATGCTCCTTGAATCACTTAAACCTACGACTTCGATTCACTTCCCCCTTTAAAAATTGTCTTCAGTCACGACTGCTCGGAGCGGCGCAACTATATACGGAGCTATACGGTACAATAATAATAAATTAATGTTCACCACCGTCGTCGTCGCGAGTGCACGCGGCGCGCGTAAAAATTAAAAGCGAACGCAAGCGGCAAAATAAAAAATAAATTTAAAAAAATGCACCGACGACACGACACGCGTGAATGTAAACCGAATGGGGCCGAAGACGACGAGCTCTACGATCACGCGGGCAGCGGCGAAATACAAAAAAGAAGACGACCGGCGAAGAGTCGTACACACGGGAACGACGACGACGATCGTGGGAAACGGTATAATATATCCCCGTCGTCCGCGGACGGCGGTGGAAACGACTGTAACGGGCTCCGTCCGCTCATTGAGGCGGCGGCGGCGGCGTGCGTGCGTGCGTGCGCGCGCGTTGTTTGGCGAGCGGTTTCTCACGACGTTGACCGCGGGCGTACATTACACGCACGTCAGTTCGCGCGCGCGCCTTTCCCCCTTCACGCGAATCTGCTCCGCTGTCGTCGTCGTCGTCGTCGTCGTCGTCGTGCGGTCTGCGGGGGCCCGCCGGACCACCGGGCGGGGGAGAGAGGAGATCGATCGTCGATCGTGTGAATCGGTCGTGCGAGATCCCGAGGGGGGCGAGTGAGAAGCATTTAAAAACGCGTGTGTACACCGCGATGTGGTGTATAATAATAATGTGTGCGACGAATGCGGCGGCGTTTGGTGTTTTCGCCGAGCGCGAGACAAAGACAAAGACGTACGACCACGACGGTGACGACGACATTCCAGTGCGGAGGGAAACGCGCGCACACACACACACACACACGCAAAACCGCGATATCCGCGTGCGATTTCCAGGCGCTTAATAACGTCTACGGGTTTTTTCTTTCATTTTTTTTTCTTGTTTTTCTTCTCTACAATTATTTATAATATCCGGTCGTTGTAATGGCCCGGCACCGGACACACGGCGTCGTCATCATTCCAACGGACTACGATCCCGTGTCCGTCCCTCCTCACCACGACCGGGCGCGTGCACGTACGAAAAATACGGGGTCGAAAAACGCGAACAACCTATTTTCGTTTCCGCGCTCAAAACGTAAACAATCGAAATATTTTTCCAGACGGCACGATCTGCTCTGTTTAGACAGACCCGCCCGACCTAACCGCCACAACTGTTGTTTTATAATATCACGTACACAATACACATGTACGGTAAGAGAACATACCGTCGTGCGTATTAGTGGTGGTATTGATTTTCGTAGTGTTTTTTTGATTTTTTTTTTTTTTTTTTTTTTGTGCGGGGAGAGGAAGCTGTCATCATGCAGACAGACGCGAATCACGCAGTCATTTCGTGTACAATGTTCTTAGATTTTTCGAAAACCGGGCTACTCCTACACAACCTCTTCGTGTGTAGTAATTTGAAAATAACCCGGAGGCTTTGTACTGTTTTTTACCAAATGTATCTAAAGAAACTTATATTTTATCACTTAATAGGTCTGATATAAGACAAACACGCAATCTATTTAGTCAATATTTTTATGCAGCTATTATATTACATGATTTTATGCACATTAAAGCTTACTGATTTATTGTATTGGCTTCACTACATGATAGAGTAATAAAAGCATTTCAGCAATAATTGAAAAACGTGGTTCGTGCAGCAGTGCTCGAAAATTACTACTTTTTGATCGATGACGAAATACACATAATAAAATAATATTCTCCTATCAGTTTTCAATTTCGAAAATGAATATTTTAATTATACTTACAATGAAACAAAATTAAAAAAAAAAAAAGATACTTTACTTCAAACAATTTCAGAAACGACGGTATTATGAAACACTATTATTATAATAGCGTATATACACAGCTAATTAATGTTTCGAAACTCTCATGTATTATATTATAGGCCTATTTCAAATAACAATAATCATATATATGATGCGTGCTCGAGGTATATTAAATATAATTCTCGGTATAGATACCCCATACAAGTTAACAAAACTTTTATTGTAGCGTAAGATACAACTTTGATTAAGAGGTTTTATCTTTCTAAAAGAAAACAATAGAATTTTTAGCTTTAGTTAATGCAACAATATTAACACAAGTCATAAAATAAACCCAACTTGAAATATATGTATTTGTTGATACATCCACTGATATAATAAATAGTTCATCAAGTTAAACTACTCTAAATTAATACGGTTAACACGTTTTTAACTATTTTCAATCAAAACAACCGGATTCAAATCTTTAAAGTTCGAAAAATAAATCAACGACAAGGCTGTAAACTTTATCCAAAAGTTTCATTCAACAACTCAATAGATCAGAAATCGGAAGTAAATGGTAGTTTTATTTTATTAGGATGATATAACTTATACTCGACAAGGTTACATTTTTTTTTTTTTTTTTTTTTTATATAAGTATACGCTAAGAGGTGCCACTAAATATTTCTATTCTATGACCTTGTATTGAAATGGGGTTTTCACTGAATGATACACATTTTTAGATAAATTTCAAATTTTTAACACTTTCGATACGCGATACAACTTACTTACTGTTTTTCTTTAAAAATCGTTATTGCTTTAATACATTATTTCATGTAAAACAGTGTATACTATTAAAGCAATAAAGATTTTTTCAAAAAAACATGTGATACCTAATCAGAACAAAAAATAACACGGTGTTACAGGAATAGTAATTGTGACAGGACTAGCTTGAAATTATTAAAACAATTATTACTATGTAGTCTGTGAAAATAATTTATGAACATTTATTTATAAAATAAATGTATGACGAACTGGATTTACTATCTTAATTACTGGCAAATATTTAAATTCAAAGTTGTTTGTATTATCTTGTCTGTGTGCAAACAGGTATTTAACAATATTGGATACTAATAAAGTAATAAGTAACAATAAGCTGAATTTAGTTTAAATTTCGTCAAAAAAAAATTACTTGTAAATATTAAATTTCATCGTTAAATTGCATATGTCAATTTTGTAATTAGAAAAAAATACTCTACCCAAATATGTATGTAAAAAAATGGTGTTACCATTTAAAAAAAGTAAGTTGTATCACACATGCACGTATCGAAAGTTTTAAAAATTTGAATTTTATCTAAAAATGTGTATTTAAGTATTATCTATCATTCAGTGAAAACCCCATTTCAATACAAGGTCATAGAACAGAAATATTTAGAGGTACCTCTTTTAACGTGAACCACTGTACAAATAATTGTTGAGCTATCATAGTTGTACTAAAAGCTAATTTAAAAAAAAAATATATATATATATATATATATATTATTTAAAATATAGCATTAAACCAAATATATAACTAAATTTTTTAAAAATGCAATAATGGTACTTCAGTATTTTTAATTCTAATTTATAGGTTAATTTTCATTAATTAATAAATTAAATTTGAACATAAATTATTACTGTAGCTTAATGGCTTAATTGTCTTTAAAGCCAATGATTTACCAATACTTTAAAAAAATGGTTGTATACTAATTTAAGTATAAAGATTTTGAGTGGCCGATATTTTTCCGACGATAAAAACTGTAGACTTTCAAATATTATTTACCCTGTAGGCCTCCAAAAAAGTTCGATCCTGATCACGTCTTGCATGAATAATGAGCAATTATTGCTAATGGTAATGGTCATAATGTTTTTCACGGTCACATAATAAAATATAATCTATTTCAAATGCGAAAATACGATGTTTTTTTGATACAGACTATTGTAAATAAATCAATTATAAATACTACAGTGAGCGGAAAAAGATAAAAATAATTAATAGTGAATTTTAGCCGTTGATTACTTCTACAAAAATAAAACGTAATTATGTTCGGCTAAAACTTTAAGAGTAATATCATGAATTCATAATTTTAATAATTCAATTTTTAATGATAGTATAATATTTTAGAGGTACATAAATAATTAGACATTTTTGGACAATTCGTTTTTCAATGTGGGACTCCTTCTTAAAATTCGTAGAAAGCCATTAATGGCCACTGATTGATCTATTTACTGGTAGCTATTTTCAAGACACTTTAATTTGAGAACATATTTTATCTCATTACCATTTATTAAGGAATCTTTGAATGAAAAAAATTCACTGTAGGTACCTACTATTATTTTCATTAGATTATTAAAATATATTTGAAATGTGTATTCGTTTTTTTCAGTTGCATTTTTTCAAATCTATATCCTTTTATTTTGCGATTCGCACTGATAACAAATATTTAAAGTAGGTGTAAACGCAAATTTGTATTGTTTTATTCCGTGATAATTGACTAGTTATAAAAATGGCTCCAAATAAAATATTTTATTGAAAAATATAATTTGAATTAATTTTAAATCTCATAATTACAGTTGCTAATGGCAAACAAAATATGGCTAACAAAACACAGAAACTAACAATGACTAACAACAGAATATTGATATGTCTTTCAAGTCCACGCCAAGAAATAATATTTAAATACATATAATGCAAATGGATAAAAAATAATTCGAATAACAAATGTGAAATAACAGGCCAAACAAATGGGAACATTGTCAAGAAAACGAACGTATAAACAAAAATGAATAGCGTTATAAAAATAATATCATGCTTTACTATTCGCTTTACTCAGAATCTAATATATACAATGGTGAAAAGATTAAAAATATTAGAGATAAACATAATGTAATTAAGATTAATAGTGGTTACACTGCTTGTCAATTTTGTATTCGAATAACATAAAGAGACTTAACTGCAGGTCAAGATGCGCATGTACACTTCACATGCTCATGTTGAAATGAGACTGCGTCGTTGACCAAACAATTGGTTGAATAGTAGAATCTCGAGTTCATCACTATTTTATAATACAGATATATATTTCTAATATTATTATTTAATTAGGTCATTGTTGATAATATCTATCCTAATAAAATATGGCTAACCCCAATACGATGTCAAATAATTATTTACATAATAATTTAAAAAAATTGATTATTGAACAAATCAAAATTATATTTTAAAAAATCCATTAAAAATAATTGCCTTATTTATATTTTAAAATAATCTAGTTTCCTGCAGTAGGTACTTACTTAATTTCAAGTTAATTTATAACTATCAAAATCACTTTTAGCCTTTAGTTAGCCTGCAGATAGTTCAACTAGGCGAGTATAGGGAAATAATAAGATAAATTAATTTAAGTACTGAATGATTATTTAAATGAACATCAATCAATTTCTCAGACAAAGCAAAATTTCAATTAGTTTTAACCTATATACATATATATACATCATGTCGAAACTAATGAAAATATAATATTAATTCCTAAGCAACGAATTATTACGATAAATACATCGCTTATCATATTTTGTGTATTACAAGGTGTCAAACAACAATAATAAACAGGGTTTTGAATTAGATGATTAAAAATTCTAATAATTAAAAATTGTCATATCATTGTGTGAAGAAAAAAATGTTTTATTTTTCATCTTTATGATTTTTACTAATTCAGCTAAACTTCAAGTTTTTTGAACTATTAAGCAATTAGATTAATTATTTAAATTCATGAATTATAATTATTTTAATTTCAATATAATGCTTAAATATAAAATAATAAGATTAAAATCATAAACACTCCAAGAAAATAAATGAATTCAATTTTATTTAGCTTCGAAATCATAAAAGAGTATATATACCCTAAATACATAAAACAATAGACAGAACTATTCATCTTACCACAATATATTATTTATGTACAAAACAATATTATAATTAAGATGAATAGGTACTTTCTGCAATGAGATTTAAACGATTTCCGAGTTATCCTACAAGATTATTGAATTCTCTCATATTATGTTTGAATGACGTGAAAGCACGATTTGCAATAACGTGGGAGCGTTTTTTGTCCATGGACTATTCTGCGGCTGGTACGGCTTTTGTAAGGTAATAAATAAGATAACCGCCACTGTTTATTATTCAGATTATAGTCGAAAGTAATAAAACTCATCTTAAAGATCAAGCATACAGAACGTTAAAAATATCTGACAAAAAAATAAATCTACTTAAATAAAAATAAAAACTACTTATGAATTTAAATTTTAGATTTAAAAAAATAATGATTAAAAGCACAATTATAATATTTAAAAAAAAATTTTAAAATACAAACATTAACATTATCTTTCTCTAGATTAATTAAATTGATGTTTTTATGGAAATTTTTTTCTAGACAAACAGACCCACACTATGCATTCGTAAAAATGCCAGCACCATAATAGTGGAATGTTTTGATCATATCATTATTTGTACGTGGATGTATAGGAATACTAAAAATATTAATACATTTTTTTTTCTGTAGCCCAACTGGAAGCATTGAGGATGGGATCCCTCCCATAATATATGAGAAGGACAACATCTGGCGTCATACGGCCGTCGCCTCTCACAGGGGAGATCAGATGAAAAGCCTCTAAAAATGAAATGCACGACTAAAATAATTACGCACACACGAAAAAAGTACCCCTACTAAGCAACTGTTGCTTACACATGTTGGGGGGAAATAAACAATGAATTTGGTTACACACATCGCACCGGGAGAAGTTTCAAAATAAACTTGTTGCCCCTGTGTTAAAAACTAACACGACTTTTCTATACGTGAAACTGCTACTTCAACTTAACACTGTAGAAATAATATTTCACTATTATAGAATATTTAAAAATCTACACATTAAAATTTGTATATAAACCTAATGAAATAGAAATACATAGGTACTAATAAGATGTCAGACTGTCAGCAGTAAGTGTAAAGATTACTCACTCAATTTGATTCAAACAGTTTTACGCTTTATTCATTTTTATTTAATGATTAGACGTTTTAAATTAAATGACTTAAGTCGAAGACTAATAAGTATTAATATAACCAAACAATTTTCAATTATTTTAATATTTTTAAGGAACTTGATGGTAAATATACAAAGTTATAAATTTTGTAGAATATTATAAGAAAACAAAACGTATGACTAAGTCTAAGTAATAAATAAACATTAGAAACTGGTAAGGTAATACTTTCCTTCACACATTTTTAAATGTTATTACAACTCAAACCGCCAAAAATCGCAAGTCATCACAAAACTAGAAAATTTCTGAACATTTTTTAATTAATGAACTATAAATATTTAGGTAAATAATGTTTTAAAAAAACTTAAAAAGCAATATGCAATTGAAATGTGTTCTAATTTATTTTAATCATTTTACTAATTTAAGAGCAAACATAATAAATAAAACACCAGTTCGTAAGTTTATTTTATGTATAATTTTCGCATGAAAGTTATTCTGATCGTCATATTTCAAAGATCAGACCAAAACCGGTTGAACTACGTTTGCCTAGGCCATTTATACTTGCTATATTTTTTGTAATCAGTTGTTTTAGCATCTAAATTGTACCTAGTTAAATTGTTTTAAATACCTAATTACAGTATAAATTCAACTTCGGTGAGAAAAAAGTTTAAATTCTATTTTCAATAATACATAACATGGAAAGTATAACATAAACATAACAACATTTTTTTTATGCAAATCAGTATAGTATGAATGTACAAAACTAAATAATCGCACAAAAAAAACTAGAAGGAAAAATTCTTATTTTGAAGTCTAGTATAAATAAATCATGTATATTGAACATACAATTAAAAAAATAAATTACCAATAGATAAAATAATCAATTAATTAAAAACTAATAACTCATTTAATTCGAATTCTATCACCTACTTTCTACAACAAAATCGTATACGTAATTTTTTTATATTATGTTCTTTTCACTCAGTGCTATCAGGTATGAGATCAGTGGAAATGAATTAATTGACACGATTTAGTTGAAATTCATGAGAATTATTTTTACGAAATTATTTTTAAGAAAATAATTTAAACATACAAATATTATATCAAAATTTATTAATTGACCTTTCTTTATCCAAGCTCAAAAGTACAAAGTTTGAAATATTTAAAATAATTAATAACGAGCGATAAAATTTCACACTAAAATCCAACAAAATACAATTTATTGTATGATTAATAGAAGATTTATGTGAACACTTATTTTACTATGATTGATGATGTATCAGTCTGAAAAAAAAACAAAATAAATGTACATCATACTGCATTTATTTTTACTCGTCAGAATATTTTAATTAATTTTATTTTAATAATCTAATGATCATCAGTAAATAACAATAACAATACGTTTGACTACGAATTTTCAATGATATGTCATAAAAAATCAAAACGCACGCGTACACACACACACACACACACACACACACACACACACACACACACACACACACACACACACACACACACACACACACACAAAGACAGCCTTTGAATTATAAAACAAAATACTGAAAATATCTAAATACTTAGAGGAACATATCGAAAGAATAAAAACAAAGAGTTCGTCAATCTCGATTTCATTAAAAGATATATATATATATATTAATGACAGTGTAAAATTATTGTAGAACGTAGACCGGAAACGGTCGACGTCGTTAACTACAGCGGCGACGGACTCGTGAAAAAATAAAATAAAAACAAAAAACGTAATGGCTGTATAATGCATTTCGGCGTTTGAACATGACGACGTCGTACCGGACGACGGACGCCGACGCCACGGATGATGATTGTCGAAAAATACATTAAACGTACGTAAATATAACTATATATTATATTGTTATTGTTATTATTATTATTACTATTATTACCATTATTATTTCATTCGAGTGTGTATCAAAAAAAAACGATAAAATATCGAACCACTCAAGCCGATCTCGCGCCCGGCATACACCGTCGTAATGACGATAATAATATTATTATAATAACGTTTGATTTCGTGACGCGTTCTCTCTCCTTTCGACACGTACGCAATATTGTTTTGTACACGTTACACGGTACATTACATTATCATGGTATGTACGGTCGTGGCACGCGTAAACGTACGCGCTCCGAAGGTACGCACGCACGCAGGACCGTAGGTACTTGTACTGCTTTCCGCTCGCAGGAAACGCCTATACGGGAAACCGTCGACCCAATATACGACTTTGCCCCTTCGTACGTGTGTTTTAGCGTCTGTCTTTAATGAATTTACATAATTTTTAAAACTATATTTTTTTTTCTAAACAACTGGACTCATTTACTGTTAGACATCGGACATATACGAGGAACATACTCAAGTCATAAGCATCATCGAGATGTGATTATTATTATACGTCGCGATTCAGTTTTAGTAACTATTGCAAATAAATCAATAAAACCTTCACGGAATTTAAATTGCTGAAACATTTCACTCTCTTCTCCCGAGTTCTGAGAATAATATACTGCTAAATCGTTCAGGTTTTTATAATAGTCATCGGGTAATTTTCCCTCGCTATAACGTAAAAGGTGTGAAAAGCATTGATTGACAGTACAGTTAGATAGTGGTATACGTTAAAAACAATTCTTACAGTAATATCGACACTTAGGGAATGTTTCAACAATATGTAGTTACTGTCCTCGTAAATACCTACAAAGAGTTATTATTCTTCACGTCAATGGCATTATTTTTCAAATAATATATACTGCAAATGTAAATACATGTTACATATCTGTAAATTACACAAATAAATTATATGATAAATAAATGTTCAGAAGCAAAATTACTACCTATCAAAAACTGTGTTGATCTAACCTTTATTTAGGTCTCGGGCCAATCAATTTATGCATTCGAATTAATACGGTAGGCTAAAAAAAAGGTAGAAAGAAAATAACTACCAATATTTTTATAAATATACACAAGTCGGCATTGGCAAACAAGTAATTTATTATAGATTTGTACCTATATTGTATTTAAGATTAATTATTCATTGTCCGTTGATATTATGTAGTTTTAGCATAAATATCATATTATTAGCATATTTTTAAGATAAACACGTTACAGTGAACCCGAGCATTTTACGCCACTGTCCAAATTATAAATTACAGATCCAATAAACTTAGATTTAAAGAAGAACATCAAAATAGTTTGATGGACTTATAACGGTCGACTCACATTGCACTATTTAGACCGTAGTAAAAAGCGTAAAAACTGATTATATTTTTAGAACTTAAGGGCGTCATTTTAAACAGGACTTCGAATTTATCACAGAATATCATCTAATGTGGACATGTCTGTATTACACGTGATATTGTAGACTCTACACGAGTTCAAAAAATTGTTTGGTCTACAATAATTAGAAAAATCGATTCAAATATGACGTCCGTCTTGACCAAAGGATATTCCTGATTCTATATACATTATGTATTAATACACAAATTATAAACGTTATTGAAAAAATTGCCACCCAAGGCACGTGCCCGCGATCGTAAATACGGTCCTATACACGACGGACGGGCACGTGCAAAAGGGTTACAATAATAATATTGTAATATATTTGTGGCGATTTAAAAGGAACGACTGCGACGCGCAAAGCAGATGTACCTACTCTCTGCAGGCGAAACGCGCACGAGCGCACTTTAAGGAAAAAACAACTGGCCCAGCACTGCTGTCGGGCCGGCAGTAATTACACGGTTCCTCCGCAGCAATGTACGAGTATAACATAACACGGTAAAAATCCAATAACAGCCGCCCGGCGCAAGCGGTGCAGTGGCTCAAAACAGGGGCGACAGCTGCGCTTGTTCGTCGCCGTCGCCGCCGGTTTATGTGCACGTAAAACGTAGAATATAATATATACACCCGGGCGAGGCGTTGCGGGCGGAGTAGTAGCCCGCGGGGGTATGGGCACGCGTATCGACGGTCCCGGTCGCGTGCCTGGTGTTTCCCGCATCTGCCCTCCGACACTAAACACCGCCGGGTGGTGTCACCTGGTGCGTAGATAGGTACACACACACACACACACACACACACACACACACACACACACACACACACACACACACACACACACACACACACACACACACACACACACACACACACACACACACACACACACACACATATAATATATATGCACCGGTATACAGGTATACACACACACACATACCAATATACTACATAATACACACACACACACACACACAACACGACACGCGCAGTCAGCTGTTCTCTTTGTACGAACATTATACGGGAGTGCGGGGATTCCCTCTCGACCAGGCGTAGAAGTCCGCGAGTTTCCAGATTCTCACGATTGCGCAACAATAGAGCGTTCTGCTGCCTTTGCCCGACGATACACACCGTTATCGTTTGGATGTGACCCTGCGAGAGGCAGAATAGAATACATACAACGGCGTTTCAGAGCCGACGACAACTCGCAGATCCCTCGGACTATATGATCGACAAAGGACTCCGCTTCGCGTAACAGCTGATCGACAATAGCTTTATATATATATAATATATATATATTATAACGAAGAATAATGTGTTCCCAGCCAACAAGTCTTTTCTCCGCGTGAGATTCGAATACCTACGCCCCGGGACGCATGAAAACATATTTTTATGCGCGCACACGCAAAAGAATAGCTGCACGATGAATGCTAATCAGATCTAAGATGCGGTTTTTGAAAACGAGGTTTCGGTTTTCGTGCTCAAAACCGCATAGCTTTTTCCGAGAAACAACAAAACACTTGCGACGGGTATTCTACAATAAACAAGAGGTACAACAGTGTCGATCTTCTCGGTCCAATATATCTGAAGAAATCTTCGTTAGGAAGAGGATTTCCATTACAAATGAGTCTTGATTTTAGCCAAAAGGGTAACGGGGTTTTTCCTGACAATTGTCGTGATATAAAATATATGGATTGTACTGCTACGAGTACAATATACGCTATTATATGTATATATTTACGCGGTAGGATTTACAGCACATAACAAGGGTAGGTATTGAAAGGATTACAATGAAACCGTGGGTCACATCGATATTCGTATAAGAATGGGGTTGTTGCCCCGATTCCGAACGGGTGTTATAGTAAAGAAGTTTTCAGGAGTGTTCAGAGGATCAATATAGTGCACCCAGAGTTGAATCGGACATCACATATTTGGCGCCATTAAATAGTGATTTGGTGGGAAAAGGTGTTTCAATGAAATGGTTTTGACAGTGAAAGAATTGTAAATATAGACGATGACAATAATAACGAAAAACAATTTTTAGTCGACTATACATTACAATAAATATTGTGAGTTGAAATTTGTTTTCTTAAATTAACTAGTAGATGCAACTAATAAGGTAAATTAATTATGAAAAAGAACGTGACCAAGAACGTGTGTATAGTAAACTATCAAATTGATATGGAACCAAAAAAATATTTTCGACCGTTCTACTATGCAATATTTTTATACGGCTGGTAGAAAATACGAAAATACAATAAATAGTTACCTCCCCGCGAGAACTATACAAGCCAACGTCGACACATAAATTATTTCTTTTTTCGTATGTACATGGTAGTTATTCGATTTTCTGGCACAGCTGCTAGCAACGTATTACATGATAAACTACAGCCTAAATATAAACCCACATCGATTTGTGCCACCGCAGCTACCTAAATCATCGCCGTACTACTCGTACTGCTCAGTTTACACACCGCGAGAGTCAAGTTATGGCGTGTCAATATTTCAACGAAGTTACGACTTCGATAAATTATTTCAATTTGCGTTTTATCAAAAAATAATATCCAAACCTCCTTTGGACTTTCATAATAAAATAAAAAAATCAGTAGAAATAAAAACCAATAATCAACACACACGGCAAAAGTAAATGTATAACGTAATTTTAAGTCAGATGCGTTTTAAATGTATAATTCGAATTTAAAATGGGAAAGGAATTTTTTTTTCAATAAGAAATATCATATACATTATATTACTGATTCAATGAACAACATGTAATTGTTACACAGAAATTGTTTGATACATGCATCACTCGTAATATAATAGCACCATAAGACAATTATCATGACGTTTCATGTTTACAATTACAACATAGGATAAAATAAAAATAATTGAACTCGTTACCATATAAATAATAAGCAATTAAAAATTATAATTATAATAATTGTAGTATCGTTTATTTTTCTGAAACATAACTTTTATCAATGATAAAATATTTACATCGATTATAAACCAAATTCAAAATGTATTAGACACTAATACAATTTATAATTTAATAATGACTAAATAATACCTACTATTTAAAGTATAATATATCATTTTTATATAATACAATATTAATATGCATCAAAATAACAGTTTATTTTATTTAGTACCTATTACAAAGAAATACGATTTATTTCTTACTTAACAATAACTAATTATTTATTAATTTGTTATTTTAACTTGGTTGTTAGTTTAAAACAAAGAATTTGAAATGTTTGATATGTATATCTATGTTGACTTTACAATACGTTGTTTTTTCAATACCCAATTATTTGTATTTGAATTATTATCATATATTACCTATTATAGGTAGAACTTAGATGTTTATTTTTTTGACTTTGTCATAAACTTATACAAGAACTACAAAATTAACAAGTACACACATTAAGTAACTACTAATTGGATGAAAATCATCAAATATTTGTAACAAATGTTATATTTATTTCAAATACTTCAACATATATATATTTTTTAAACAACCTCTAATTATAGTAAAATACATGGGTGCATAGCGGTATACTACACAAGAACTTAGAACATATTATAATATAGATTTGTATTTTAGACTATTACTTCCCCTTTAATGTTTATGTTTATGTAATAGTTTTCTAATTAAATTATTCTAATAGGTAAATATCCAGGTAAATATGTCTATTTAATTTTATGTTTTCAACAATAATAGTGTTACAGCTTGTCGAATTTGTCACCTTAAACAATTTATTAATTCAATTTATACCTACATTTCATTCAGTTATGTATCACAATATTCCAATTATATTCATGGCCAAGACAACTAAATGTTTTTTAGATTCTGAACGAAGTGAAGAATGTATTGATTTTACTATGATGTGTGTTTTTTTTTTTTTTTTTTTTTTTTGTTTTTTTTTTTTTTTTGTGTCTGTGTACACCATAACTACTCGAAATAATGCTTCAATTTTGAACTTCAGGGTATGTTTTCGGTGGCAAAACGAATATCGGAGGTACCTTAGAGAGGTCACAAGTGAAAATTCCCAAAAGTTTTCAAATGCCACGGGAAAAACAAACAAAAAATGAGGAAAAACCGGTACTTTTTGTGCAAAACCCGTTTTCGACGAAATCGATTTTTTTATTTAGCCGTTACTCAAAAACCAAAAATTGTAGATACTTGAAATTTTCACCAAATGTTTATATTGAAATCATCTATACGTGGTAAAATTTTTGAACGCTTTTGACTTTTATTGAGCTAATTATAGACAATTGAAATTTTCAATTTTTTTAAGTATTTTTTTTTAAAATAACGATAAAATTTTTTTTTTTTGCCAGAAAATCTTGAAAATTTAATACAAGGTTTCTTATAAGTTGTTCCATAACTGATAAAAAAAAATCCAAAATCGTAAGTCACAATTTTTTTTTATAAGTGCTCAAAGTTCCAATTTATACGAAATATGTAAAAATTGCGAAAATTTGCAAATAATTTTGTTGTTGAAAAATCGTAAAATTTTTTTCTTTTATAACTAAGTTTTGAAAATTTGGTACAAGGTTTTTCATTAGTTTTTCTTCAATTATCTGCAAAAAAAACTCTACCGGATTCAGACAAAAAAATTTTATGAGTGTTTGAAATTTAAATTTTTACAAAAACACGTTAAACAACGGTTTAGCCTCAAACGATTTTTGCTAATTGTTTTTTTTTTCAAAAAGTATAAGTTGTAGAAACTTGAAAATTTTATCAGTTGTTTATATTGGCATTTTCTTTATATAATTTTATTTTCAAAAGATTTCACTCATTTTTAATCAATTTATAGGCATTTGAAATATTCGATTTTTTTTATTTTTTTTTTTATAAATGTTGATAAAAAAAATGTAGCTCGGACAAAATACTTGAAAATTTAATAGAAGGGTCCACATAAGTTGTTCTAACTCCCATTCAAAAATTATAAAAATACATAGGCACAAAATTTTTTTATAAGCGTTTATAAGTGCTAATATTGACAAAATTCGTCAAAATCATGTATATTTGCTATGTATTTTGCAGTTGAAAATTCATAAAATTTTAAGTATTCAAAACTAAGAATTGTAAATTCGGTACAAAGTTTGACATACGTTTTCCTTCAATTATCTGTAAAAAAATTTGCACTGGAATAAAATCAAAAATTTTTATGAGTGTTTGAAATTACAATTTTTTCACATAATCGCGTAAAATAACAATTTAGGCATCATTGATTTTTGATATTTGTTCTTATTCAAAAAGTATAGGTCGTAGAAACTTAAAACTTTTACAAAATGTTTAAATAGGCATTTTCTTTACATAGTTGTATTTTCAAAATATTTCGTTTATTTTTTAGCTATTTATAGGCATTTGAATAATTCGATTTTTCTTAGATTTTTTTTTATAAAAGTCGATAACAATTTTTTGGCCCTACCAAATCGCTTGAAAATTTAATAGAAGGTTTTGAATAAGTTGATCTAAGAGTGATTCAAAAATTATTCAAATACATAGGCACAATTTTTTTTTGTAAGCAGTTGAAGTTCAAAAATCGACAAAATTTGTCAAAATCACGAATATTTGCAAATTATTTTGTAGTTGAAAATGTATAAAAATTTTTGTATTCAAAGATAAGAAATGAAAATATTATGTAATATCACAGCTGATAAAGATAATTAAATAGATTAAGTTCATTATAATATAATCAGTAGCTGACAGCTGTTCTATACAAAATATTGGTAGATTGTAAACACAAGGTGTATAACGTACCTTTACATGATTGAATAGAACGTTACTAACTTCCAATTTCCAGTTATTTTAATGTGTCTATCAGTTCCATAAACATGCGGATTTTATATATTATTATTAATTATTAATATTTAAATAGACGTAGCCACGGAGCATTCAGCATATATGGACGGCGGGGTCGGGTGGTACCGTCACGATAGTGCATTTAGGCAAATAATATGGTATTTACCTACGCCCTATCTATGCACATCCTGGTTTGTCCAATGCTCACGAGCAGAAGTCACATGAATAGACAAATGTAAATTTAACCCAATCTAGGATATTAAAATAAAATATATATTACAATTTAAGGCTGACATCTTCATCTTCGTTCAGAATCGTTTTTTTTTTTATAATATAAAATAATTCCAAAATCTATCCAATAATGCCTAATCTAGCAATGCATCTCGTGTATCCCACCCAACTACTGTATCCTGTACTTAACTTACAATGATTTATCATTGCATTCAAATGTAAAGTACCATACAACTAAACTATCGTAAACCAGGTGATCCCATGATAGAAAGTGCTATACACTCCTCACCATTATCTTGTCCGAGGAGCGAAGCGACGAAGGACGAACTTCCACCACCATTATCTTATCGGCTTTTTTTTTTTTTTTTAATCAATAAAAATACTAATATTTTCTATCTTTATATCATCTCTAATGATAGATTAACCTCATACAATTACTTTATACTCAAATGTTCCATTTAAATGAAATAATTTGGTGTTTTATTTTTTTCAAAATCTATACTGCATACAATTTTAAATATAATTAATACAAAATCTAAAGCATGGATCTCTAACACATTCATCCTATATCAGTAAATACCATTATACACCGGTGCACTTTCATGTTTCTCTCTCGAGTCAATTATTTAAGACTGGATAATCCTGCGCATATTCGTGCACAAGTCTGGAGGTTGTTACATCTAAAGCGTGACTGAGAACACCAAAAACCGGATTATTCGTATAAGAAAAAAAATTTCTTATTTAATCATCCAAGTAGGACCGTGACGGAGATATACTCGTTATGTAAGGTATTAATTAAACACAATTTCATAAACTACATTTCAGTTCGAACAAATGGACGAATGACTATAATCATTATTCATTAAGAATAAATAGGCACTTTTAGTTTTAAAGTAATATTGTTATTTTGGGCGGTGATTGTAGACCGGAACTTACCTGTCGAATAATACAGGAATCGCTTCCCCCAAAAGGAAGAGGGGAATTTTTTCTATCAAAATCCTGTTCCGGTTGACAGATCCCTTCGCGTTTATACGGGCTTCGAGTATAAAGATAAATAGAACAGCTGCAACATGCACACGGCCTCTTTGGTTTTTATTGCTCTAAACAGGATTTGTATTTTCCTTTACACTTAACACATGGATAAGATAAAAGTAAAGCGTGCACGCCTGCTGCAAATGTGTTTTGATATAAAAACGAAAAAAAAAAAAATTAAATATAACCAATTGGCTACAATGATTTTCA
This sequence comes from Therioaphis trifolii, assembly GCA_027580255.1. NCBI lineage: Eukaryota > Metazoa > Arthropoda > Insecta > Hemiptera > Aphididae > Therioaphis > Therioaphis trifolii. The sequence continues at coordinate 11,910,085 of CM050407.1, forward strand.
TTTGAATAATACTATTCTTGAGGTAGAATTTACTTTATAATGTTTTAATTGAAAACGTAAGTATATGTACAAAAAAAAATAAAAAATAGTTAAATACGTATATTTCAGCCAAAGAATTTAATAAAAATAAATACCTTACATTTTTCAAATTCCTACCAAGTATCAACATAAAATATAAAATGCATAATACAATAGTATACAATTATGGGAAAATATTACATATTTCTTTTTAGAATATACAGCATAGGCGTGCGCACAAGCGCAGCGTTTGGTGTTTTCGCTGCACCTCAAGATTATTTGGGCCGTAAAACATTTATATTATAGATTTAATTACTCTTTTTTTTATTGAAAATGCGTGTGTGTGCAATCAGTCTTGACGGATAACTTAATTACTTAAATGGCATAAATAAATTTAAAAAAGTAAAATGTGTCAATAAAATTAATATAAAAATACAAAGTTAAAAATTATAAATGGAAAAAATCTATCGCTTTTATATTAAAAATCATCATTAGTTTATCATCATTATAAAGGTAAATATATTATATTATATATGTGCCATTAAAAAATAAATTATGAATGTACAGCTATTAATATTGTTATTGATCATTATGTTAAAAAATATATTTACACATATAATTTATAAATGAATAAAATTACAGAATATTCAGTAAAATGACACTTAGTAGTTGGTAATATAATGTAAATTTTACGGAAGATCAAAAATGTAATATATTTTGCATGCTTTCTTCGGTGACGATAATTATTTAGTATTCCAGTGGCTAAATTTACTGCGGGGGTATCATTAAAAAGCAAATATTTTATTATTTTTTTTAATGATACTTTTTATTTGTTTTATTGGAAATGAACGATCTTTTTCTTCGATTACAATATTTCTGGATTCGCAACCTAACCTATCTTTGACCATAAAAAAAAAAAAAAAACATTATGCTGCTTACTAAATTTTTGGGCCAATTAAAATAATTGGTGTGCTGCACCTAACACCAAATGCTGCACACGCCATGACATACAGACCATAAAAGAATAATGTTTTCACAACGAAACATAAAAATATTGATATGCTAAAATATGATAAATGTATAAACAACCCCTTCTACGGCTCTACTTGATATTTTTACACGAATAGATACATATACACATTTTCAAAATCGTATATATTAAAATCTGTTCAAATAATCGGTGAACACAGAATGAATTACAAATAACCACTTTAAAATACTTTGAGCAGATGTACACCCACACTGTATACTGACCATCGGGTGACCAGTTAGTCCTAAATTCATTGCGGTAGGGCTTTACTTTAGGGTCCTTGTTAGAATATACAGCCATACCTCTCATTGTGGTACACTTTCCCACTAAACTCTACATTATGCTAGACCAATGGTCAATATATTGATGTATACGTATTACTGTAAAATGAACATTTGGTTGGTATACACTCAAATTCTATACACTCATATACCTATAATGAAACTACACACGTAGTCATCACGCCCATTTGACCGTATCAAGTGAAGTATTTCAGATCCATTAAATTAGAAACCGAATAGAAATCGTTCTGGGAGGGCCGATTATAACATGTTTAACGATCACCAATAATCCGAAATATAAGTATAGATACAAAACAGATACGTCATGTGATGTATTGAAAATCTCAATTGTTTTCAAAATAACGAGCTGGTAATAAAGAAACCAAAATAACTAAGGTAATAAAATAGGTACCTATCTATATAATAAGTAATAACCTATACTTGATATATATATAACCTATATTTGATTATTATAATATTATTATTCACCAATTAACAGATACCTTCATATTATACATTAAAAATACTACTGTCCTATAACTTATAAATCATTAAAGATTAATTAGTAATAACATAAGTTACATACATTTTTTTTAAATACAACGAGATTTGAATTTATGAATATTTGAGAAATTATCAAACAACAGTGAGAATAAAAATAAATCAAATGTCATAAGATTTTGGATTGGGTAAACTTTATACTATCTAACTTACAACAAATAATTCAAGGAATTTATTAAAATATAAGATGGAATTTATGAAATTTAAGAATTTGTGTGATGTATAGGTAGATATTTTTTTTAATATGATCTTTGAAGACATTGTCAAATATTTTATTTATAAAAATAAATAAATAATAAGATAATTTAAATAAATAATTTATCAACCTATTTACTGTGGCACTTAATTATTTGAAATAATGGAAATAATGAATTCAAAATTGAATAAAATGATATATATATATATATATATATATATGTATAAACTTTGTGAAAACCAGTAAGTTAAGTTCTATTTTAAATGAAAAGATATACCGTACACATTATTATTAACTTTCATTTGCAATAAAATGAGATAAAAATGAAAACAATGTTTTTAAAGTTATCCTAAATTTGATCATCCAAAATATATGTGTTATATAATAATGGAATATCACAACTCATAACAACCTAATTGCTAGGCATTGGGTAAGGATTAAGGAAATAAAATTATTGTTATAGCATAAATTTTACCAGAGACTTAATATAATAAGAGCATTGATTATATAATACTTTTTTCTATAGTATAATATGATATGAAGTACTTATGTTATAAGTTTTATAATAAAATACTTGTAACAAAATATAGCTTTTGACATTGAAATATTTTAAAAACTGAGAATCATAAAACAAACATGAAATCAAATTTATAAGTATAAAATATTTTTCAATATTTAATCACATAACATTGTTGCAAACGATAATTGTTTTTAAATAACTATCGTCTATCAGTTACAAATAAAGTAAAGTTAAAATGTTTTAAAAATTTATGGAATAACTGGTCATTGAACCATGATTAACATACATATTATTCATACATACAACACACACAACTCATAAGTACACAGGTGTAAATTTTATTTTATAATATAATATCATAATTCATAATATTATGTACCTATCGACAATACTTTCACGGCACATACGTCTCGTAAAACTGTAAAATGTCAACAGGAGTGACTTTTCCTCTTCTTTTCCCCTTCCAAACGCAGTCATCTAAATATCTCGTGGTAATTTGTCAGGATGTAGAAACTATTTAAAGGAAATAAGGTTTTTCAACAAAACATTGCGTTCACAGGCTATTGTGGTTTTAAATACATTCAGGACCAGGAGATAAACTTGAAGGCGAAAACGAATTCCTAAATAAATAACAGCGCACCCAACGATCGCTAGTAGACGGAGAAAACAGACACGACAGTGAACTAACTTTGTAATTTGTAATTTGTATCGATCCGTCGTCTGACCACGTTATATCTAACCCGTCAAAAACTTAACGAGAAACTCGTCTCTTTAGTTATTTAACTTTTTCCGTTATTCCATTTTGTCGGCGCCGCTTCGCGCGCCATTCCGCAACACGAAACTCGCACGCCCCTCCGTACGCACTAGAGTCGACAAGGGATTTCAACGCCTTCCATCTATCCTCAGGTCCAAGACAAGAACCACGTGGTAAAAATTATATTTCGTTACAATTTTATATTACTTATCATTAATACGTAAAATATAATGTTTTCCATTATCGTCGTTATTGCCAAACGCCGTAGATAAAATAATAATAATCGTAATAAAAACGGCGTGCGTATCGCGACCGCCTCGGCGGCGCGAGAACTTTAAACAGCGCGGGGGCCACCGCGTAGGTTGTTATGCGCACGATTTATACGCGCGGCGGCGTTGTTAATACAGCGACGGCGCGCGCGTTCGAAAAGCCGACAACGACGGACGGACGGGAACAAGGGGGAGGGCGATAATCGTGTTTCCCGGTCAGATTTCACGTACGTAACGCAGAAGAGAGAAAAAACGTACTCCGAGCGAGTACCTTCCGGAAAGACACGCTGCCGTGCGGTCGTGAGGGAATAATATAACTATTGACGTTGAATTATTATTAATATTATTATTATTATTATTATTATTATTGGCGGCGTGCGCCGGACGAAATGAATAATAAATATTATTGTTTTAAGTGTGCCAGTGGATATTATTGCATTATTTTAGGACACGATAGCGGAGGGGGCGGCGAGGAGGGATCGTCAGCTGACGCGCGGTGTACGTTACGCGCGCGCCGCCACCACCGTCGTCGGTTTATCCGCGAGTTATAAATAATAATAATAATAATAATAATATTTCATGTCATTGTTCGCGAATCGCGTTGCACACATTAATACTTTATTGTACGGCGACGGCCGACGGGTCAGTTAGCCGTACGAGGTGTACCAGCGTCGTTTCGACCCCGAACGACGTCACGGCGACGGCGACGGCGACGGGTGGGGATAACCACCCTGTCGTCGTCGTTATATTTTTTAAATATTCTACAACAAAATCGTGCGCGATCCGGCTCACCTGACTTGCAACTCTCCGTCTGCCCCATGCCCGCGTCGGTTGGTTCTTGGCGTCGGCGGCGGCCGTGCGGTGCGAGACTGCTGCGATCGACCGACGTTTACGCGCGGCGCATCTCGCGTCACGCGACACGGAAATAGAAAGAAAAAACCCGGCCCCCGGTCACAGCATAGTTGGCGGCGACGCGGCGGCGGCGGCGGCGACGTCGTGGTGGTGCCCGGCGACGGGTTCGCGCGACGGTTAAAAAACGTGATTTATGGACGACGACGTACGCTCGCTACGGCCGGTGTCGGTGTTATGGTCCGAGGCGAATGCGATCGTGCCAGTCGTTTCGATACTCTATCATCGTCGTTATCGATTATTATAATTAGCAGTAGTAGCAATATAGTAATCGTCCGCAGTGGCTGCGAGCGATGCTCTGCAGTCGTGCCGGCTATTATTATAATATTGTTGTTATTGTTGTAATCTATCGGCGCGCACACGGATTGTATTACTGTTATTCACTGATAGCGGGACGCGGCGACGACGACCATGACAATAACCCCGGTAGACCACCGATGCTTTAAACGGCCAACGCCATCTAGCCGGGCGGCGGTGCGCGAAACGTAAGCGTCCGATGTGTTGCCTATACAAAGACTGTTGTGGCGGTACAGGTCGACCCGGAGCAGTACGAACGCAGTGCCGCCGTAAGCGTTTGTAATAATAAGTATTATAATAATAGTCTGTGTTTGTCATTAATTGAATCGACAAGACAACAAATAACTGTAATTTTAATTTAGTATAATTACGAAAATAAAAATTAATAATACAGGAACGACCATTCCCAAACTTTTATTGAAAATAAAAATAATGCTGATATCTATAAATAATGATTATAATACAGATTAATTTTCAATAATATGTATTCGTATTTCATCTTTTATAAATTTCAATTGATGTTAAAAATTTATACAATTTAAATCTAAAATTATTATAATTTACTAATAATTTTAAGTAAAAAAAGGGCTGAGATACTCTTAAAAACGGATGTTCTAAATTAAGTAGAGATTGTTATGTATTTTAAATTTGCCTGGTGATGATTTCAAGAGTGCACTTCTAATATTATATTTCCTTAAGCTCTCAAAAGTCCAAGTTCAGCCATGATTATACTAGTAAGTAGTAATACGTATAATTTACCAGAAGTACCTATCCAAAAAGTTAATGATACTATTTCATTCTGATACTAACTGTAAAATATACAGTAAAACCTCTATAAAACGGAATCACTTAGGACCAACTAATTTTTCCGTCACAAAGAGTTTGCCGGTGTAGAAAGGATGAAAAACTACTACGTGTTTGAACCAAGTCTATTGATATTTTTCGTTTCAAAGAGAATTCCATCTTACAGTGGATCCGGCATAAAGAAGTTTTACTGCATTATGATGGTAAAATAACATTTTGATGATTTTAAGTACCTAGTATTTTTGAATTTTAAGCAATAATTAATTATAAATTTGTTTTATAATTTATAAATATTTCTTCACATCGTTCCTGTACAACATTACATCATTGTATTTAGTTAAGAAATTTCATTTTTAGCGACATAAATTAACAATATGCAATTCAGATTTAGAGTAGATAGGTAGTGTATAGATACAATTAGTTACCAAATGATAATCCGCTTTATTTGTACACTTATTTTATGTAGTTAACAAAGTACGCACAACGATAAATTCAAACTTGATAATCAGAAGAATTCACCTTTCTACCTTTTTAACCTTTTTAACTTTCATTGACCATTTTTAAGTTGCTAGTAAAATGATTTATGAAAAAACTGTACAGTTATGAATTGAAAAAATGAAAATTAGTGTTAATAATTTGTAAAATGAGTATTACATCTTTTTAAAAAACAATTCTGATACTGAAGATTAAATTTAATGCGTAATAACTTCTAGTAATTATAATTACATAATTTAACTTTAACGCGTCATATATTTATATAACATCTTCAACAACTAGTGTGACTACTGGAGCATTCTTTATTTTATCAACTATACAATTTTATTTAGTCTGTAAACATGATAAATTATTATATAGACTCTGTTTTTAAGATACCAAAACCTCTTTCTTTGATTAGACACTAGCAAGTTTGACTTGACAAATGTATAGTTATATTATTAAATTCAAGATAATACATAAAATAATAATATCTCAAAAAAATGTTCAACTATGATAAATTGTTGGATTATTATTATTTAAAGTAAAAAATTTAATGATTTTAGAATAAATCATTCAGCTATAATATTGCGTCTCAAATCAACGAATAAAAAAACCAAAGTAGAAAAATCTGTAACACATATTTAAGAATAAAATGCAAGTAAATTTATATTTTAAGTTAATTTATATTTTATTTACTTACATTTTTATTTAATATTGAAAAATTCATTAGCATTATGTTTTTCATTTTCAATACATAATTTTTCGTGTTTCAATTTTACCGAATTTTTCCCCGGTAATTTATATTCCGATTACCTTGTGGCTTGCTTTTTATCTTAACTAGACTATGACTCTAACTTATTACATGTGATCTATTCCTACTTTTGTATCACTTACAGAGAAATTTAATAAATTTTTCCCATACTTTGTTTTCATTTTATTCTTCAAATATATATATTGTTTTAATGCAATAGCTTAAGCAAACGAGCATATAAATTCTAAAAACGACTTGACAATAAAATATAACTTATTTTTAAAATGTTTTTTTAAGAAACTCGCATACTCTATATTTAGCATTATGAAAATCATCAGGTGACGAAGAAAAACGGCTCAGAACATGATCGAAAATAAACAATTGACTCTCTTCATTAGATTTACACTTCAAAACCTACATTAATATAACATTCATAAAGTAAACCTGTAAAAAAATAATAATAAAAATAATAAAGCCATTATTTATTATTAATATATTTATTACAAAAAAACAAAAAAAATGGTTTTTCATTTATTATATATTAAAAAATTAAATTATAAAATTAAATAAAACATAATAAGCAAACATCTGAAAACTCAGAACAAAAAAATGGTCATTTTCTGAAGTAAATTTCAAAATAGGCAGTTCATCGAGAACCAATAGAAGCAGCTCTTGCTATCCCTTCTTCTATTCGTTTTTTATCGCCCAAAAATTGTCTTGAAGATACTACTTTCATATCGTCATCAAATTCATACACGAATGGAATACCCGAAGGTATATTTATTGAGCAAATATCGTTATCTGATACCCCTGTTTTTGAAATAAGTTAAACAACAATGATTATAAAAAATCGTATAAAACAAGAATTAAATAGTTACCATCCAAATATTTGATGAGACTTCGCAAAACAGTACCATGAGCAACGATCAAAATTCTTTGGCCTCGTTGAATATTTGGCACAATGAAATTATCCCAGTAAGGTATAACCCTCTCCATAGTCTCTTTGAGTGATTCAGTAGAAGGAAATTTTTCGTTTGAGGTGTAAGACTCAGTCAAGATTTTTGGGTTATGCCAAATTGCTCGATAATATTTGTGATTTGGTTCCATCTCTGGCGGAAGAACATCAAAACTTCGTCTCCAAATTTGTACCTGAATATTAGTTGAAATAGTTTAATGATAAATATAAAACTATATTGAATGTTTAGATGTGCACAAGGTGTGTGTAAGATGTGCCTGAGCACCCCCAAAATTTTGTAATTGGGGCTCTAAAATATAAGTTCCTGACCACATTTTAACTGATGTTACTAAAATAAAATTTGATATTTTTTAATGTATTTTGTAAAAACAAGTCATATTTCGTAATGAAAAAAATATATGTATTCGTAAAATATATTAAATTTGCGTGGTTAGCTTTCAAAATTAAAGATAAAAGAAAATTAAAGAGTACTATGACCCAATACCATTTAGAAACATTAATTATACTTTTCATGAAACAAGAAATGACTTCAAATGTTGTGTAGATTTAGTTATTAATGAGTTTAATCAGTTGAGTAAGAGGTACATGATTTTATGAATTTGAAAATAAAATAAAAAATAAAAGTATTAAATATTCCTGTCTTTTTATGACAGGAACCAGGTTAAGAAAAGGGCCCAAAAGTATTGTAGGCACCCACTGGAATTCAAGTCTACGCAAGCATATGAATATGATTACATGAAATAATACACAGCTAGTAAAATAAACATTTTTATTGTTATGAAAATGTACGATAATATATATATTTCCTAAAATATTTTAAATATAGAATTTGGGTATTAATTATTCATATTCTTTTTGAAAATGATACTAAAAAATATAATAATAATAACCATTGAAACAAATTATTTGAAATAAAAAATGTGTAGATTACTTTTAAACGATATTAAACTATTTTAGTAATTGAAATAATATGAATTATCAATTCTATTATGTACCTATGTACAATATTATGACATTGACTTATCAAATATTTAACATTTTTATCATGCCTACATATTATTTTACAGAAAATATCTACGTATTCATACAGATTATTTCTAATATCGACTTAAGACCATTGTAAACTTTATATTTTATCGCCTTATCTAATTGTTTCATATAAAATATAGTTGTAAATTGTCGGTTGTTTTGTGAAGTCAAACGATTTAAAAAAATATTCATTTTTTACTGTAAAATATTAATAATGAATTTCCATTATAATATTAAATAAGTTCATAGATAATGTGCTGTAGATATTATATTGCGATTTATTTCATTTATAATTTTATAAATACCTAAAAAAATTTAAAACACAGCAAAATGAGAGAAACATATTCGACTACACTTACACTTATTCTAGACTAAACAAATCAAAAAATAATAATACGTTCTACCATTGTAAAAATTTGAAGTGAATAGATACAATTTAATATTTTAAAATACCAAAATTTCAAGATTTGTATTAAATTGTTTATCATTATATATTCTGGAGGAAACGAAGAATTTATTGGTTTTACAATGATGATTTTTCAGTCTTTTTATTTATGGTATCACTGTTTTAAGTTTATAATTAACATTATAAAAAATAAAATATTAGAAAACCATACCTGTTTTTCACCATATCTTTCTGCAAGTTCAGCTTTATTATATCCAGTCAAAGCTCCGTAATGCCGCTCATTTAGTCTCCATGATTCATCAATTGGTAAATTCGGCTGATCAATATGTTCAGTAATTATTTTTAGAGTCTGATGAGCTCTAGTTAATAAAGAAGTATAAGCTCTGTCAAATTTGTAGTTAGATTGTTTCAATAATTCGGCGCATTCTAAAGCTTCATTCGTGCCTGTAAAGTAAGGAAAAAATATATATACCAATTAATTTGTTTGTACATATAATATTTAATGAGACGAAAAATAAACATATTTATTTTATGAAAATGTATCCTTAATCAGTATCTTTTTTTAAAAGGAACTGTTTAAAAATAACATCTACCTCGTTTAAAGATAAGAATTTTCATCTAAATGGTACTTTTTAAATGCGATCTTTTTTGCAAATCTTCAATAGTTTTTCCAAATACAATGAAAAATCACCGTAAAATTAAATAAAAAATAAAAAAAATTATGATTGAATTTATGTTATTCTTTTCGATTATTTTGTCGTGAATCAAAAAGTAAGTAATATGTATCATAAATTTGGGATTAGCATCATATATAACCATGTACTAATATGAATAAATTTCAACAAATCTGACGATATTTTTAAAACATTTAAAAAACTGTCATAAAAAACTAATACAGTAAAATCTCGGTAATCCGGCCGTTCGATAATCCGATACGTCCAGTAATCCGGCTGTATTATCCTATATGTATCAATATGTATTTATATATAAATTTACTATCGTAAACGATAAACCGTTAGATAAAACTAAGTAATTTATATTTGTATTATATTTATTTATATTTTTTAAAACCTTTCCCATATTTTACATGTTTTAATAAAATACAATAAGACTATTCATTTTTTAATTAGAGTAAAAATGTAAAATTCAATAAGTAAAAATGCGTTTTTTTTTTTTTAACTCCCCACTAATCCGGCGTTTTCGTTAATCCGGCAGTAGCGTGGTCTGATATGTGTCGGATTACCGAAATTCTACTGTAAAATTAAAAATTTCAAACTCAGTAATTTTTACATTTGTTTAAATCATATTTTTCACCAATATGAATATATGTATAAAGTTTTATAAGGATCAACTTCAAAAATTATTTTTTATACGCATTTAAAGTTTCAATTGCGTTTAAAATTAACAGATATTATGATAAGTTTTACCTTTTTTTACGTTCTTACGACTACGATACAGTACATTTTTTAAGAATATTTTAAATAACTAAATAGGTACCTACGGCAAAATTAATATTATCGTGAACAATAAAATCAACTTTGATTATTTTGTTATTTTAAAAAACTAATATGATAGCGAATTTAAGGTAAATATAATATAATTATACTTAAACTATTTCGTGAATTATTGTTTTATATGTAACAACTGGTGAAGCTGTACATCAAAATACTACATTAATAACTTGAGAAATAATGTAGACAAATAAAATGTAATTTTGAGTATTTGTTCATTAATCCTTTCACTACTGTAATAGTTTAATAGGATAGTAATTCAAGAAAAACACTTAAAATAAATCTACCCATAAATTTATCTAATTATTAGAAAAAAATGGTGAAATTATTTAATACAATAATTAATAAAGGGATACAATTATATATTAAAGTTCTTAGTATTGAATTCCTCTTTGAAATCGTATAAGATTATTTAAATTATAAGTAGACATATGATATTTCTAAAACTAATTATGGTTGAAATAATAATTTGCACTGAATATAAATATGTGCAATTTTTATTACCTCGGTCAGATAATAGTGAATCGTACCATCCACAAAAAACATTGTTTTTGGACCATTCACTCTCGCCATGTCTGGCCATAACCACGATTCTTCTTCCGGTCATTTCTGAAACAACAATAATAAAATTAATTCACTGTTAAGTTTAGATTTAGTTTAGTAATGGAATAATATGTTTTGGTATTTAACTACATTAAGCCACAACAAGTCAAATTAACGTATGTATAAAAATTACAAGATTTGACACAGCTTTTATTTAAATCAAGTGACCTTCTTAAGTGCAAAGATAATATTAATTTTCTTTATACAGGAATGACGAATATAAACTAGTGTATTCATTAAAACATAACAACTGTTTTATTACAATTAGATAAAAGAGATTCAACTTTTAACTTTTGGTTATATGAGATAATTATATTATTACTATTTACCACCTAATTAATAGAACACGACATTAAATTAATCAAATGTACCTACATTCAAATAAATAATATTATTACGTCATTACATACCAGTGTTTATATTTGAAAATATAGATTACTAATAGCAAATAATTTTTAAATTATAAAATACACTTTTAACCCGAGAAAAATGATTTAAAACTAATAAAAATGAATTTATTGTGAAAGTCTTTCATACGTTTTTGAAACTATTAATTATAATTTATAATAAATATACTTAGCCACATAATTTATTTTAATCGACTAACACTAATGTTAATCAAATATTTTAGTCAATCCAGTGTTATAATAGTGCGTAATCCAAATTATAAAATAAAATTATTTATTTCTTTTCTATATCTGCTTGTTTAAGAATAAGTACACTTATGTCCGTGTTCATTAATATGTGTGATAACTCGAATTTTTCTATGAAAAATAAAATAGAACACATGTTTTTAAAGTCTGATTTGAAAAAGCTGGTAAGTGAGATGATGGTGGTACAAGTTCGTCCTTCGTCCCTTCGGTCCTCGGACAAGATATTGGTGATGAATGTATTAAATTTTAAAGAAATGATGACTCATTTCTTTAGTATTAAACGATTCTGAGCAAAGCTTTAGTGTAATATAATATATTATTATTTAAATACTGTTTACGTATTTTACGGTTATTTGTATAATTTTTTAAATGCTTGGAAAAAAAATCTTGAGTCACGATTATTGATATTTTTTCGGTATTGATAGTTTAGTATGAGAGTAAACTTGTATTAAAATACAAATACTCAATATTTCATTAGAAATAAACTTAAAAGAAATCAGACAATATCGTAAAAAATCGTATAATAATTTATTAAAATGTGTATAAAAAAAAATCCTGAGTCACGATTTTTGAATTTTTGTTAGGATAATTAGGTAGGTAAATGAGTAAGGTCATATTAAATTTTCAAAACTTTTTGTCAAATATTTAAAATTATATTACATAAAAACTTTCAAACAATTTGGTAAATTAAAAGTTCTATATTTAAGTCAAAAGTACTATAATTGTTCTGAAAATGTTGTCCAATATCAAAAAATATGTATTTGATATTGGATAAAATTTTCAAGAGTCTAGCTTCAATACTTTTCGATTTATGACTAAATACCTAAAATCTGAACAGTGAAAATCTCGTTTACGGCGGATTTTTACCGATTTTACCGTTTTTACTCAGTTTTTCGATCGTTATTCTTGATTACTGGAAAAACTATGGAGATTTTGGAAAAATGACCTCTCTAAAGTACCATCTCAGTTCAATTTCAAATCTAAAAAGTTGCTGGACGAAACTTTTGGACAAGGATTTCTATACGAAAAAGTTTTTACAGAAAAAAAAAAAAATAAACATCATTGTAAAACCATAAGATCCTTCCCTATCCCTTCACTCAGAATCTAAAAAACATGTATTAAATATGTGTTATATTCTAAAATTTTAATGAAAATACTGAAACATTTTAGTGAAGATTAAAAAATGTGCAAATATATATATATATGATCACTGATGAGTGAACTAAAATATAAGCTCCTATACAACTTACTAGCAAGATAATGACTTTAAATTTAGAGTTATTAAGTTTTAAAAACTAATAAGTAACTATTATAAGAAATTTAATTAAAATTGATCACATTTCCTTAAATTTTTAATTTTATAACATTATTAACGTCCTAAACAGTTTTCGAAATTAAAATTTTAGAGTTTTTAAGGAAAACAAACAAATATACAGACAATATTATCGTTTTTCAGAGTATTTTTTATATTCCAATAAAATACCTAACATTTTTTGTAAATCGTCTATTCAATACCATAAGTCAAGAAACATTAAGTTGGAAACTGACGATAGGATTTTTTCATTACAGTAGCGTTTGATTATAGAAAACATGGTAATTTCGGGCAATATTTCTGATCAATAACTTTTAAAAACCCATCAATGAAATTTACCTGGTCGATGAATCGTTGTAGTTGGTACACTACATTATTACAAAACGTTTAGTTGACAACACAAACTAGATTGAATAATCGAACCCTGATGTACCAAATTTATACCCGCAGTTGATACCTAATAAAGAATATATAATATTTTTGAAGCACTTTCATCGTTTCACGATTAAAATGAAAAATATTTTATCAAAATAATATATTTTTGAAGTACTTTAATATATTACATTAATATGATAATATGCAATTATATGCATAGACTAACATTTAGTACACACTCTTAATATAATTGTATAAATATATATATATATATATATATTTTTTTGGCATTTCTTTACTTTAAAAATCCCATTTTTATTTTTATTTTAATTAAATTACTATGGAAAAATATTAACACATATATTATATATATATATATATATATATATATATATATATGTTATACAAGAAATAATAGATATTACTGACAGAATATAAATTTGATCTTGGCACTCTGATATCAGAAAGATGAAGTAAACTATTTTTTATTATAATACATTCTTAACTATCACATACAATAATCAGTTATTTAATAATATATTATAATTGAGAAATACAATTTTGTTTATCAGTATACTATATCATATTTATAATTTTTATTTATTTTTATTTGATGAATACAATCTAGAAATAATTATTACTATAAATATATTTACGGGTGCCAATAAACTAAAAAATAACGCGTGTAGCATGATTTAGCAACCCAATGGTGACACATTTGTGTAGGTAATGTGTAGGTTAGGTTAGGTTACTATGTTTTAAATTTTTATGAACTTTCATTACGAGTCACTAGGTAAATAAAATATTATACATTTCATTAAATAAAATCAATTTATTAAAATGATCAAACATTTCATCCTAATGAATATTTTAGTTACGGCAAAAAAATCGTGAACAGGAAAAATAACTTGCATAATTTTATAATAAAAAATATACGAAGATAAAATAATTATTTTGCAATCGTATATAAGTCGTATGTATTTTATTGATGTTAAATAGTCACAGCTTTGAAAAAAAATCTATTAATATACATGTCAATATGACTTTTATAATATCATTCTCTAGTAAGGTTTTGGTGTAGTACAAGTATTTTCAAAAACATAGAATTACATTATATTATAATCTTAAAAGCATATCGTATGGCAAAATTACAGGAGAAAAATATTTATACTGCATTTACGATAATTTCATTCAGAAAACGTTGATGATGTGTAAAAATAAGCATTAAATTAATGCATTTCGTACAGTATGTCAAACTGTAGATACCTACAACAAAAATATAAATCCAAATTATATTCATTGAACATCGCTGACTAAAAAGAGGGATAATACCTAATACCCTAATAAACCACAGAAAAGGATTATTTAAAATGTATCTTATTACAAAATGTTACTATCAGTTCTATTATTTATAGCAAATAGTGTAAACCATAATGATTTAGAACTGAAATAATTCATATTATTAAGTATCAGTTTAAGGCCAGAAAATAATATGTTCAAATAATTTTAAAAAATTGTTTAGAATTTTGACAAAATATTCGTACAAAAATAAATTAAAAAATAAAGTTGATGGGAATAGAATACCAATTAACCAAATTTTCAAACAATACAAATTTAAAATTTAAAATAACAATAACATATTGTCAATAAAATTAATAACATTTAATACTTATAACTTATAAGTTATAACTTAAAAAAATATTTGACATAAAAGGTACCTAATGCATCAATTTCTATTATTGTTATTATTTCTGAATAAACAAAAAAATTATGATTATTTGATAACAAAATATATCAAACGAAAACGTATACAAAGAATCAAACAATTTATGACACATAATTTGTTATTTTAAAATATAAATCTTAATTTTCTAAAATAATTATTATATTTTAATTTAAAGCATATATAAGAAATATAATAATTTGATATGTAAATTAAAATTAAGAACTTTAATTTTCATAAAAAAAATACATAAGTGTAAATAATATTTTAATACTTGTTAATTTCTTTTGATATATTGCATTCATATAATGATTATTTAATAATTAACATAATATATCTATAAAATAATTGTGAAATTTATGTTTTTACAATTTATAAATGTGTAAATAGATTTTAATTCTTTAAATTATATTATTATACAATTTAAGACTCATCATAATTATTTAAAACTTGATTACTCAGAATAATCGTAAAATTAGTTTTCTCTACATTTAAAATGTATACAAAAATAAATGTATATAGTTAAAATTGCAGTTAAATTAATCTTGTTTTATTCATGTTTGAAATTAGGTAGGTATTCTACAAGATAAATTTTAAAATTAGTCAAGTTTAAATCTTTCTTCTAAAATTGAATTCGCCAAAAATATCTTTGAATTTAATTAAAAATAAGCTAAATAATCTTGCAGAACATTTTTAATTTAAGAATTAAATGTAGATTTTATAAAGTCCATCATATTCAAATACTAAATATAAATGTATAAGTCCATATTAAACTTAAATATGTTATTCTTATTACTTTAAAAAAATGTTGTACAGTTCAGAAAATACTAAAATTACAACACACGCTAAACAGGCAAACATGTACGTGTTACGTCGTCAATTTATTTATATACTTGTTACTGCAAAAGAGGAGAAAAGCCAGTACATAATAAGTCATGATGTTTGAATTAAATTTTGAGCTATGAAATTATTTAGGACAGCAATTTAACTATAAATATAAATTAATTCATGAAATTCAAACTTTAAGTATACATTTTAGTATTTTAAAATTTGATAAATACTTGGATGTATAGTTAAAAGTAAAGATACATTATATATATATATATATATATATATATATATATATATATATATAATCATATCAAGTTTCTTCGATTCATACATTATTTTCTTCTTTTACTCTAGATTTCTTTGCAATGTTCAAAGGATAAAGAATATTAGGAAATATAGAATTCATAATTGTAAACTTATCTATTTCTTTATAGAATACATAATTTTTTTAAACTAATAATATGTTATCCTTTTACACTCCCTTTTTAACATACAAATAACTGAAATGCATTTTCTACCATTTGCTATGCAGTAACATATTTTTAAATATCAAAAAATTAAGATTACCGTGGTCTGTATAAACTCATGACACTTATTTTTTTTAAATAATAATAAAAAAACAAATACGAACTAAATCCAATTATTCTTCCTTGTCAGATACACGTTGACTTTATTATAATCGACATTCATCTTTTTAATGAAGAAAAAAATCTTAATTATTATATGTTGAAATCATTAACCATACAACAAACTTGTTTATCATTAGAAATGAATTCTGAATAATGTTTTTTAATGCAATTTACAGATGTTATTATTGTAACTCCGATGATATACTATATTATGGCGATTGCACTGTTGTCAGTTTGGAATGCTTTAAATTTAACGGATACCGTGGCTGATTGTATGGGAACGAAAGCCGGTCTTGAAGTACGAAGTAAACTACAGTAATCAAGAGATGAGATAAATTAACTAGCGTATTATTATAAGAGGAGTTCGAGGACGTTTGAAATTCCTCAGACTCGGGTTGAATGAATTACCGTGTATTTAAAAAAAATGATAATAACAATAATAGTAACACATCGTATATTCTACTCATTCATTTACATAGTTTTTTAAATAATTCAATAAAATATAATATAATTACCACCTGAATTATTAATAACACTATACACATAAGCTTCACGTTCACTAATTTATTGTGTAACACGATAACAAAATAAAAATGTGTCACAGCATTAACAATAGTAAACAATATTATTTAAAAACCACATAGACAAATAAATATACAACATGCGTGTATATGAATCATTAAGAATGTATTAAGCAATTTATTTGAGTTAAGAATACTGTTAAGTACGTATACGTTTACATTTTACTATCATTTAGCTATAAATCTTTTTGGTATAAAAATAAGGAAAATATTACTTGGCATTTAGTCACAATAGAAACGTTCATATTTAAGTAAATTACGCATTTTTAAAACGAATAACATAATCGAAATACATTATTGCATAAGTAACCCATAGCTGATACCTACTATGTACTGTAACATTTGAATTACAAACATGTATTGATTAGATATTTCTTTGAACTCAAAATATAATTTACAAACATATTATTTATACTGTTTCTGACACACTAGAAGTGTCAGTTCATTCCTACGATTGAAATGTATTATTATTATTATTGGTAGATAGTCAAGAACACATGATAAGTGCAGAAATAATAGAAGATCATATCGACGTGTTCTATTTCCTGAACATTTTTAATAAGATGAACCAAGGTATAAACAATTGAAGATAAACGGTAATCCATAATACAGTATTCATTTATGTTCATGATATGAACCATGTAAAAATATAAATATTATAATTATAAGTGCGCCTATTAAAGTTAAAAAATGTGTAATAATGATCATAATAAATATAATATCTAATAAACAATAATACGACATTGCCAGTATTTTCAAATATTTCTAATAGAAATTATTTATCGTGTAAATTATTTGGTTTTTTTTTTCATTTCAGTTCAAAAATTAACTTAATTTACAGTAGCTAAATAGCTCGTTCCATGATTTAATGCCATGCATGTTGTATAGGTATGTATCTATTCTTTAAGAGCATGTGAGCGTTGATTTGTTGTCACCGAATATCACTTGCATGTTATTAAAAAATTAGTGTTAGTATTTCTCATTTTTACGATTGAATGGTTCATTTTATAGTAATTTAATAAATTACACAATTTACTTAGAAGAACATTATTTAGTGCTCTAAATCAAAAATTTTTTATCATTTTTTAAGGTACTATAATAATTATTATTATATTAAATCTCTACATAGAATTTAATTTAGAATACTAAGAATTTTTAAAAATGACCAAAAAATGTCATAGTAAATAATGTTCTCTAAGTTATTCATAAGAAAGAATTTTCTATAACAAGCATAAGATGACGTAGAAAATAAATCCACGTTTGCATCCTTTTAATATAGAACTTAACTTACATAAAATCTCGGATATAACTATATTACTCAAATGCAAAATACGGTATTGAGTTCAGAAGAATAATATTCAATAATGAAAACAATAATAAAATCTGCTAATTGAAATTTTTTTTTTTGTATAGTCATAAAAATAATTGTATTAATGAATCAGAATTTGCTTTGCAATAAAATTTTTGAAAAAACAACCTTTCACTTCACTCAGAATTTAAATTGATAATTAAACTTGAAACCAAATAACATTTTTCCAAGATCTAAAAAAAAATTGTGAGACTTTGTAAAGTACCTACCATAGAGTTACTAGTTACATGAAGTAAATATTTGATTTACAGTTTTTATGGCTACGTTAAAAAGTGAGAAACAGAACCTTATTGCTGATGCCAAATTACAATCAATAAAAATTATGTGATTTTGGTCGATATGCATTAAAAACATTAGTTTTTTAGTTAAATAGCAAATTTATTACTTTAAAAAATAAAACCAGATAATTACTACAGTTCTTTCAAATGCAATATTTTTAAAAATATTTAAAAAATGTAATAGCGATAATAGAGTTCGGCATACTGTTCTGATAATTAAATTGAATTATCAATACAAAATAAAATGTTGTCAAACAAATTAAGATTATAATTTAAATTTTTATTCTAATCTCATATTAACTGCAGTAGCTTTTATAAATATTTACAGTATAAAGATAACAGTTTAAAGTTATTAATTCAGTGATAAGTGAAAATGCACGAAATGCAGCTAGTATGATATCATGACAGTATAATTTAATAAAATTTGATATTAGTTTAGAGCCTTGCCACACCATGCGTTTTGGCGGGTCCGGGTAAAACGCATCCGGTCGACCGGAACAACAAATCTCATTGTTTCTAATTATAGGTGTCACACTAGAGCGTTTTATCGGGACCGGTCGATTCCTGTCGCCGACTGACCGCAACATGATGTGGTCGGGCAGGAAACAAATCAGCAGGACGTGTTATCAAAACACATTATATTAAATCGTGTATGCCACACTACGCGTTTTGGCCGCTGCGTTTTCAGTAATCAAAATCTATTATTTTGATATTATAATTATAATATAATATATATTATATTAAAAAATTTTAATTTTGAATTTATCTACATTTTACGAGACAACTAGGTACAGCCTACAGGTATGTAATTAGGTATATGATAATCATAGTACTTTATTATAATATTTCTATTTTATTTTAATTGTTATTTATTTTTCGAATTTTAAGTAATTATAATTTATATAATAAATTAAATACATATTCATAATTTGTATTTTATGTATACGAGTACAATATAGTTTTATTTTTGAAATATTTAAGTAGGTACCTACAATGACTTTTGATATAGATAAATTTATATCTTGTATTCAAAATGAAAATATTTTGGTGTTTGGTCGAATTTGGAGACCGGCGGCGTCGGCAGGTAAGCAACGGCGGGAACGTTTTTAAGAACAAAAACGCATAGATGTGACATAGTCAATACCGTCCGGTTAAAACGCATCCGGTTCAACCGGACCTGCTAAAACGCATGGTGTGGCAAGGTTCTAATTCAAATTTAAATTACTTACGATTTAAAAAAAATTAGTTAAGTTATCTATATTATTATCGAATGTATTAATATTCAATATTAATAATAACTTATATGCGATTTTATGATAGTTTTTGCATCAATATTTTGTTATATATACAGCTGTTACAAATTATTAGTAATTGTTATAAATTATAAATGTACTATTATTTTTTTTTTTTTTTTAATTAACTTTTGGATTTGATCATCAATTAAGTACCCAAGTGATATAAAAGAAAAAATGTTTTAAAATGATTTGCCTTAAATTCGGACAAAATTAAAATGGTACCAATCTAGAATTATTTTTGCTTTTAATAAGTCGAAAATTAATTAAATTTTATTTGTTTTGTGTAATGTATTTTTACTTGGAAATTTTTGAAAAGATTTAAAAAATAATTTTCAATTTTTATTCACTGGATATAATTCCATATCATACCCATTACCCATATACAATATGTATACTTTTAAATAATTTTCTTTTGAGTTGGGTGTTTCGTTACATGTATTGAATGTTGTTGGATGTCGTACGTTTTTCAAAATAATTAAAAGAATTACTGTAACTTCTGTAACTACATTATTACGTTGGAATAAGAGTATTAATCAACATAATTTAGTGCACCTACACTTCGATAAACTATTACTTTAAATTTAACAACAAAGAATATCAGTTTTACGATAAAATGATTTGATATACCAGAACTAGACTCTATCAATTCTAGATAAGATAATATTTTATTATACTATATATTTATATTAGATTAGGATGTATTAGTGAGTATAGTTTATTGATACTTATTTGAGTTCACGGATACTTGTAATTCAACTGCTATCAATTTATCATTAATACAAACAATTTTTAAATCTCTCCAACCAGGTGAGAAATTCCCTCTATACTAAATCGTATAAAATATATGTTTACGATATTTTGAAGTTAGAATATGTAATGAATGTTGAATGATTTTTAAGTGACATTAGATCCACAAATTCAAATAAATTATGGCTTCATATAAATGTACAGGTAAAATATAAATGTATAAGTGTATTGAGAATCAATTAATTTATTACAAAATATATATTTACTTTTATTTCTTTTCGTGAGAGAAATAAACCAAAATAGTTCAACATTAGTATAAAAAGTTAAGTACAGCATCAGATCTTCAACTGTTACAAACCAGGGTATAATATTAAATTTAATTAATTTAAAAAGTAGTTTATCTGGACAGGGAAAATAGGTAAACTTCTTTACTACAGCACTAGGGGCACATATTTCCCATATTCTATCTTAAATAAATATTTAAACCGCATTTAAACCCCAAATAAAGACAGACATATATAAAAAATTAAATTGAATTACACCAATCCTTCATTATAAAAATACCGTTAATATATTTCTTTGTATATTATATTATATAAAGAAAATTAATAAATAAAAATAAAAAATAAATATTTCATGATAACTGAAAATATACTGAAACGCACTTATTACTTTAATACAATTAATAACACACACACACACACACACGCCACGCACGCACCCACGCACGCACACACACACACACACACACACACACACACACACACACACACACACACACACACACACAAGTACATATACATAGTATTAAATTTGTCAATTATTGCCGTATTGGGTACAGCAGTCATCTAAAAAGTAATAACTACTAACTTTAAAGTTTTAAAAAATTATATAAAAGTCAAAAAAATTCGGTGTTTACAATCTGCCATGCATATCATGGCCCAAAAGATATTTATAAATCAGTTTGATTATTATTTATAATCACGTAAACAGAATACTTGTCGAATATCACACACACACACACACACACACACACACACACACACACACACACACACACACACACACACACACACACACACACACACATATACATATATATAAATATAAATATGAGATTACAAACAAGAATCAAAAATTTACATGCGTCGTCCCAAGGACATGAGTATCGAGAAACCTGTAGAATAATATAGGAAGACAAATCAAATAATGGTAAAAATAAGAAGAAATAAATAATAAAAACGAAATCGTAATATGTAATATCAACACACCAATGGATCAATCGTAACAATTAATGCATTGCATATATATATGAATGTTATTTATTACAGTTTTTAATCAATTGGCGCCAAAATAATACGTGACTGAAACGAATGCTTACTACACTATAAAATTGCCAGACACAACGTCGAGATAAATATTCGACAAATGACAACGACAAGAAATTATTATTATTATTATTATTATTATTATTATTTACATCATTGACGAAAAAATTCATAGTAAAAGTCAATATAAAAATTCAAACGCGCTACCCTATCTACACTCACGGACGCATGGAACAACACAAACTCAAAATACACATACTCGTGCGCGAGCGCGCGCGCATACGTCGACGTCCAATAGCTGTAAAACTATCAAACGGTCATGCGAGTAATAATAAGTAATAACAAAATATACAGTATTAGTGAATAAGTAGATACAACGAAAATTTTCATAATAATTAACCATAACAAGGAATAGATACATTCGCCGAAATCGGTAACTAATATAGAATTGTAAACAAACAAACGTGTCGGAATAATTGACATAGTAAAATCATATACGTACCTATACACCGATAGAAATGATTGAAAAATAACCGTATGGATACCGATGTTGTTTTTATAAGTACGTGCGATCAAAAAGAAATATATACGTGGAGTAAAAAAACGATGTTTGAAAAATATAAAAAAATAAAAAAATAAATAAAAACTGACTTAAATGTCGAAAACAAAACAATGCGTAATGTTTACCACCTACTTGCGACAGTGCACTGATATATAGTGAACGTGCGCCAGCCAAGAGTGTGTATATGTATGCGCGCGTGTGTGTGTGTGTGTGTGTGCGCAAACGAGAGCGTCTGTGTGCGCGCGCGTGTGTGTGTGTGTGTGTGTGTGTGTGTGTGTGTATGTGTGTGTACGGGTCGCAGCGCGCCGCCGCCTTGCCGTTCGCGTGCACACCGGGGCAATTCCAATACTAAACGACGACCGTGCCGAAGTTATTATAGCGTGGCACCGCCGACAGGCTGCTGCTGCTCATAGACGACGGCGGCGGCAGTGATGGTCGGACGGTGGTTGCGGCGGCGGTGGTAGCGTTTTGTGTTTACACACCGCGTGTTGGCGCTGCTGCTGCCACCGTCGCCGCTGCTGCTGCTGCTGCTGGTGGTGCCGCGTCGTTGTTGTTTTGGTCTTGATCTCCGCCGCACGCTGCTGGTGCAGCCTGCAGCCATAACCCGTGTGTGTTTACCTCCACCGCTCGCGATCGTCTACCTCCACCGCGGTCGCCCGCGCCGCGTCGTCGTCCACACGCCATCATGGTCGTACAGGATCGCGTCGCCCCACACGGTTAACAACGTTTTTCCCCGGGACGTTTTGTACACCGCGACCACAACACGGGATAGGATCCGGACGACGTGGCGGAGCGGAGCGAAAAAAAATAAAAGCGACCGCTCGCCGCCGACCCGTGGAGGAACCGGAGCAATCGGTGTCCGGTAGAGGGGCAAAAAACGAGGCACGTCGTAGTAAATTTTACTACGTAAATTGTGCATGTGCGCGGGGCCTCCGATCGGGAATACGGTTTTTAACGGATGTCTCGTGAGCGAATGCGCGTGTGTGTATGTGTGCACCGGAAACGTCGTGATTGTTGTCTTCGTTGGTTTTGTGAAAGATATTCCATTCACGCCAGGTAGTAAGCGGAGGGCTCAGCGGACCGGACCCGGGTGAGAGGGAAGAAATGAGAAAAAAATCCCTTGTTGAACGGTATTTATTTCATATTTTGTCCTCAGCCGCATTGCGAGCTGATGAAATTCTTTCCTCTCTTACATCAATAGTGAATTATTATTATTATTATTATTACTATTATTATTTCTTAAATAAGGGATGCCACGCCGCCGCCACTGCCGCCTAGCAGTCTTGAGGCGCGCGCACGCACACTCACTATACGAATTATACGCGTAGTGCGTTGTCGTTGGTTATCGCCGCCGAACGCAATGCGTGTACACAATACCCGCCCGCACTCATGCACCTCGTTTTATCGGGTCGATTACACCAAAACTGCGCCGCGCCGCCGCGTGCAACGTCGCAGACGGATAATGTATGAATTTTTTTTTTGTATTCTTTGATAATATTATTATGTATGACATCCGTTCGTGAGTGGGTTGACAATGTAAACGTCACATTATAATAATAATATATTATTGCGATGCTTTACCTGCTGCGAAATTACGTCGCTTTTCACACGGAGTAAAATCGCATATAAACTATTAGGTATACGAATTATTTTAAATGTCAAACAGTAATAATAAATAATGTTAGATCCTGAACACTTCGGACGACCGCCATTCCCGAATCCTGCACTCGATGAAATCGAGTCGAAATATTTCTATCTTATGTGTTATCTGCTGTACTTATGATACAATATTATCCGACAATATTATCGCAGACACGTACGGAGGAATCGTCTCGACTCTCGACTGCGATCGTCGAAAAATGCACCACTAGTTACTACTTACGATTATTTTGTGCAATATAAAGATTTCAACGGTTAGATACACATTATACGTCTGTGCATTAAGGTAAGCGTGCACGCCCGGCGCCGCCTACGCAAATGATTTTTCCCGTGAATTTAATAAGTGAATACGATGAAATGATCTTTTTCACGTGTCAATCACGATATTTGTATTACTATCCCCGCTGTCATCTTCCTACCCAAATACAAAAATGGTATACACCAACGAACTACTCGATCATTCTAAGCGGCAATTAACCGTGCGAACACGTGTTCTGTACTGCTACAGGCTACTCTCGGGTTGTCGAAAAATAAATATTATGGCGAACCGAACTTTGGAGAGGGCAAATCTATACAGCTAATTACTAGTTAGTGTACTACCCATTATGTTTATTTACCGGCTCTGTATATAATACAAGGTTCGCAGTACTATGGACCAGATCATATTTAATTCACCGATTTCACTGTCAATAATATACCGTAGTCATAATTAATATTGATGTATTTAGACACATGCCTTCATAATGGTAATTACTCAGATTAATGATATGATTTATAGTGAAATGGTACAAATTGAATATTGAATACGTTACTTTGTTGAATACCTACGTGAAATATTTAACTACCGACTTATTTTTATGTGTCTATAACGACTATAATCATAAACAGTGCCGGATTTACTATTAGGCTAACTAGGCTGTAGCCTAGGGCGGCAAAATTTGCAGGCGGCAAATTTTTTTCTTTTTTCGTCTCTATAAACAGACAAAAAATTATTTTACTCTTTTATTAACGCTTTCCTGGTCACGTCGACTGATGGGTGATATACTCATATTATACTCGTAGAACCGACGTCTCTAATCAAACATGCTATTTTTAGTGTGTTATAGGAATCGAACGTTATTATTATTCTGGGAATTTTTTTTTTCAATTTTTGTTTGTCGTCGTCATAGACATAATAGAATTCTATTATGTCTATGGTCGTCGTCGTCAACTTACGATAACGATTATTATTTTTATGTTAACATTTACATCATGGATAAAATAAGAGATCAGCTCGAAAATAAATATGAGCTTTACCGAGACATTTTTGAGAAATTTACAGCGCTTCTAAGATTTGGCGAATTAGATGAGACTGATCTCAGAGAAGAAACTAAAGCTTTACGAAATTATTTTCCAGACAATTTAGAGTCGTCATTTTCAA
The DNA here is from genome assembly GCA_027580255.1 of Therioaphis trifolii. Lineage (NCBI taxonomy): Eukaryota > Metazoa > Arthropoda > Insecta > Hemiptera > Aphididae > Therioaphis > Therioaphis trifolii. Next base: position 11,936,239 of record CM050407.1, read on the forward strand.
ATGAATTGATTCATTTTAAATTATACTGCAAAAATAAAGGTATTGAGAAAGATTCCCCGTCAAAACTACTCCAACACATACGTGATCACGATTCACGATCTTACATCTGTTTTTCCGAACATAAACATCTCGTACAGATTATTCAATTGCATGCCTGTTACAAATTGCAGAACCGAGTGTAGCTTTTTATGTTTGAAACGTATATAAATTTGTTTAAGGTCGGCGGCATTAGAAACACGATTAAATAGTTTGATGCTTCTCAACGTTGAGTCTGAAATATTGACAGCCCTAAATTTCGACGATCTAATCGACAAATTCGCCAATCAAAAGGCACGAAGAAAGTTTTTTTAAAGGAATCACAGTATGTCTTGACTTTTGTATTTTTGTATTTGTATTTTAAAATTAAATCTCCAGTTTTTCGAGTACCTAAATTCAAAATTGTTTAACTGTGCACTAAAATAACACTTAAATGAAGGTTAGGTTAAATAATAAATAAAACTTTATCAATGGATTTTAAACCATTATTACTAGCAGAAAAATTGATAACTTGCATAAAAAAAGACATCATTATAAGATTCCGTTTCACTCAGAAACTAATACTAAAAATATTATTTAATTTTTAGCCATAAATGATTTTACCTCAAGAGAAAAACTGCAATTCTCTGAAACAGAAACACGCACGCGTTATCTCTATTAGCTCATTTTGTTTCACAGATAACATTTAGCAAATCAGAAATAGCGTACAAGCAATTAATAAAATTAACGCAATATATTTACCTAATAAAAACAAACAAATATAACCTTCATATAATATTTACTTCTACGATTTCTTGATTTAAACATCGATAATTTGACACGTTTTTTTCTGCGAGCATGACGAATTAGTTGCGATTTCCCTTTTCAACAATAATTTTATTCTTGTTATGAATGTTATGTTATAATACAAAAACTTGTTTACAACTAAATATTAAACTATTCCCGTTTTTAAGCAACTCGACCTAGTTAATTAGGGGTCAAACTGTTGAAAAATAAATTGATTATAAATATAAATATATTTGAGAAATTTCTTAAATAATACGTTGTTTTAAAACACTTAAAATATTTAATCAAGAGTGGATTCAGAACTGTAGTTTCGATGAGAGAGGAGGTTTTGAGAAGAAATATTATTTTAAAACGATACAACGTATAATCATGGCATGCAAAATCATGTCCCTATAATAATATGTCGTAGAGTAGTATACAATTCCTAAATACATCACTACAAGTATCTTTTGTGAATTTTTGAAAAATGTGTTAATCAATGTATACTTAATAAATATTTTGAAAATAGTTAAGTAGTAAGTACCTATACATAATAAGATAAACACATCGAATACACATTTTTTTAAATTTTTTCATCATATTTTAACACCTAGTGCGTTTTTTTTTTTAATAAGTATTTGAACAATTAATTTAAACAAAAGCCGGACACATTTTCGCATCATGTGTATTCTTTGGTTCTTGAACAATATAATGGAGTTTGATGCAGAAAACCTTAGATAAGCCACTTTTCAGATTAGCTAAAGTTACGTGTAGGATGATATTATTTTAAATTTGAAATCAATTATGAATCATTTTTTTCGGAAAACGATTCTGAGCGAAACTCAAGTAATAATTCTAGAATCGACTGGTAAAGTGTTCGAAAAAATGTAAAATCTCATGATGAAAAATTGATACAATTTTCAAGTTTCAAGCAAAAAAAATGTTGAAATAATAACAAGAAAAATGCATGTCGATTTGAAAATATTTGAAATAACAATATTCTATTTGGTCATATAATACACTACTAACTTCTATAAAAAAATTAAACCCAACTGATTAATGTAAAAATGTAAATATAACTAAGGCAACTTAAAAAGAAACTTGTACAAAATTGACAGATGTAACAAAAAATTATAAATTGTATGAAATAAAAAAAATATAAATTAGACATGTTACGTAAAAAGGGTTATTTGAGCCGTAATTCCAACTTTAAATGCATGTAAAAAATAATTCATTGAATTTATATTTAAGAAACTTGAAGATTAAATATAAATATATATGGCAAATCTATCGATAAAAGAAATATTTTTACCGGGTTAACACTTCTAAATTTTACAATGATCTTGAATAATATCACTAATTTACGTATGATTTATGATTTTTGTCAAAAATCGCATTTTAATCACGTATTCGAAAAAATTCTGAAAAATTTTAAAAATCGGTTTATTATTGTTAGTCAAACATAGGAATAAGAAAGTATTGATTTTTCTGGTTTTATGTCAAATATTTGATATTTCGTTAAATAAAAACTTCCAAAAACGAGACATTTCCAACAATTCGAAATTCTATATTTTGTCCGAAAGTAGTCAATATTTTTTTGAAAAAGAATATTGTTAATAGTTTATGAAAATTTCGAGTATCTAGCACTGTTATTTTTAGATTAATGGCCAAATTAAAAAAATTGATTTCATGAATACCTTAGATACTGAAAGTTTTGCCGTTTATACTCAATTTTAGGTAGTTTTAATTGGTTCTTATGCTTAGAAAAACTATTGAGAATAGTGTAAAATGAAAATTGTGATAAACACGAAAAAATACATCATTGTATATGATTATGGATTATGAATTTTTCATTTTAAACCCCTCGTCTCCTTCAATGGCGTTATATATATACATTATTACAAATAGAGGTATAATTATAGGGATAGACCAGGATGACCAACCCTCCCTAACCCTTAATTTTATGGTACCTACCATAGTATATAGTCATAGGATATGACTGCAATATTTGATTTTTAAATTTTAATTATTTGAGAAAATATCGCTAAGATGTAAACTATCCAAGATGGTTCAGCTGTGATCACGATTAAAGAAATTCAAGCGTTGAAGAACATAACCGATTTTTATTTTTTATACAGACTATGAATGAGTTGAAGTAGTTGGGTAGCCAACATTAAGGGAATTTGTAATCAACCTAATGGTTTTTCTATATATAGGTTGTTACTTGTTGCAGTCGACATCGACTTACCAAACTATAATAAATGACCCCCAGAAAAAAAGCCTGATTTTAATTTGCGTTATATATTATTTATATTTACATATATTTATAAATATACGACATAAAGTATTAAGACATCAAGTTCTTTAACGTCTGCCCAGCAGAATCCATTATACACATATTTTTTTAAATTCTCTCTTAATTTGTGTTAATCGTTCTCAGTGTATTATTTTATTTTTCATTTGATTTTTTGTCTTAGTTTCTGTTAAAAAAACCTGAGGAAAGACGAAAGGGAATCGCGATTGATTTTAAATCTTGCCACAATCAATCAGTCAATCGCGATTATCCTGTTAGCCTCCTCCAAGTTATAAATGAACAACAGTTTCTATTTCATTCCTACATATATTTTGACTGATATTTTATTTATAATTTTTCAAGTCACTAAAATGTATAATGAAATAATTAAATATTTATGAGGTAATACTATAACTATAATTTAGATTGTGGTCTGTGAGTGTTTGTGTTCTAACAATTAACCAATTTCTGAAGACAGTTATTGGAATAGTTCAATTTAACTTTCAATACGTGTTAAATTCTATAAATGAATTAAAACTATAGAAAACGAAAATTCAACGTATTGGTAACATTCGCATGACTAATGATGGGCAAATACCCGGTAAATATATTTTTGGTAAATTCCCTAGTTATTTACACGATATTTCAAATAAACACCCGGTAATTCAGGTAATTACTTCAAACAAAAAATATTCAATATCATTTTATTCATCAACGAACAAATGTTAAAATGTGGTGATCCAATCCAAAATACCTAAATTAGGTAAAGTTTTATAATTTTTATTTAAACAGATAACTGATAAGTTTAATAAATGTTATTATATAACAACTTAGAGAACTATGTTACCTAATTCAAATAGATTTAAACTAAGCCTAAATATCTACTTAATGAAAAAATATTATGATAAGTAGAAGTAAAAAAAAAAAAAAACATAAATTAATAAGCATAGATTGTTTATAAATTTATAAATATAAAATATTATGAAAGATACAACACCAGTATTAAAATAATAAATTATAATTTGTATATATTCATATAAATTATAATAGCCATGAATACAATATTATTTATGTAGGTACTTAATTTATTATAAGTTGTAATTTTCATATAGCATATAAATAATCCTTAACATTTTGATTTTTTGTACCTTTTAAATACATTTGTAATAATGTAAAATTAAAAAAAAAAATTGTTGTCAATTTATATAATTAAACATTATACCTACACAGGTAGGTACCAAGTTTTTAGTGTTAAACAAGCTGTATTTAAATAATAATACATTTGTAATAAATGATAAACAAAATAAGCTTACTATTTAATATAATTTTTTTAAATTAATTATTTTACTTACATTCTCTGATTTATTCATGTGATCAAAAAATTTGTTGATGGTTAAAGGCTTGTGCGAATTGACAGCTAAATGAGCATCATATTCATCAACTGTTTGTATTTGATCTTCAGTTACATTAGAAGTTGTATTTGAATAAAATTTTTGTTTTATTTGTTGTGGGCAATTTGAAAAAATGACGTGGGTAAATACCCTGGTTTTACCCAAAATATATTTCTTACCCGTTGGGTATTTACCCACAGCCCATCACTACGCATGACTGCCTCCAAGATTTGAGATGTTTTTAATAAGAATTTACCTATATCCAAATATGTATTCTCTTGTTAAAGTTCCATGTATATTAACGTTATATTAAAGTCAACTACTACACAGGAATGCATGTTTTCAACTTAAAAAATAAAAAAAAAATCAAATATTTAGAAATATTTTGTGAAATACTGTATCAAAGGTATATTTATTATTAAATATTTGAGTACTAGACGTTTATAGGAAAAACATTACAGACTAAAATTATTAAATATGTTACCTTTTAAAATCGACTAGAATGATTGCTTCGATTGGTAATGCTTGCTATTTATGAAACTGAATTAAAAAATCTAGAAGTAGTTTAAAATGTTTTAGCTTTACAACTAAGAAAAACTAATTTGTAAAGTATTATATGATTATACATTAATTTTTTTTTATTATTTTAAAGTAATAAATATAATAAAATGAAGTATATTTTAACTATTCGTAATGCATACATTTAATTTAATTTTTATAAAATGTAAAAGAATAATAGAACTACATTTTTATAAAAAAATTATTTATTTAATATTTTTATCTACTAGAAGTTTTTTATTTATCTTAAATGGAAACCACTATTTATAATACAATATTACATGTATTACATGTGTTTATAATCCCATTGATGTTGATTCGAGTATTTACCTGCACCTACCATATGGATTAATAAAAATAGATGTACGCCCAGTATCGGTTATTTTATTAAAATAGTAAAATATTACATGAGTTTTAATTTAAAATTTAAAATAACAATAAATATGAGTAAAAAAGTACAGAAATTAACGGATCATAAAAATTAAAACACTTAACTTAAACAACATTTATTCTAATTACATTTACTCAATACTATCTTTCATTTATAAGAATATTCTAAAGAATTTTTACTTGTATCTAAATAGAAACTTTAATATAAGTTAATAATGATACATTTTCAAGTATAATATGACACGTAGTTTTTTATGTAATATATGTTACAGATTTTTTGTTATTATTAAAAGTTTCTAATTACAATTTTTCTAGAAGTGTTGTTAAGTATTAGTTATGTAGAATATAGTGTATTTTTTTTTATTTGAGCTTTTAGTGAAAACTATTAAGCTCGACAATTAATTAAAAAACAATAATATAAAGTACATTCTAAAATAAAATAATTACAAATTTTAAATAAGAATGCCAGCCTCATGGATGAAGGAGATAATGAGGGTAATAGCGGGTTCGGAATTTGAATTGAGAATATCGTGAATATTAAAGGGTATATTGAGGGACTTCAAAGAATTGAATAGGACAAGACGTTTAGAGGATAAAGAAGGACAATCAAATAGAATATGGTTTAAATCGAAGATACTTTCGTCTAAGTGAAGTGTGCAGAGAGGAGAATCACTAAGATTTAGTTTGTAAGCATGGGAAGGTAGGTTAGATGATGGGAAGTACGAAGACGGTTAAATTTTATAATGTGGGATCTGGATAAAATAAGATCTTTGAACCATATATTTTTTTGTATGACAGGAACTATTAATTTATAGCTGGAGGCAACATTTGCTGGAAAGTTATTCCCATAAGAAGACCAGAGTGTGTGAACGTGGCGTCGAAGAATAGGAGTGAAATCGGACAAGGGTATTAGAGAAAGAGAAGGGCATATTAAATTTGAAGATGATTTGGCCAATGAGTCTGCTATCTCGTTTCCGCGAATCCCCACATGGCTGGGAACCCAAATATAGTGTATTATTAAGTATTATTGTACAATTTACTTTTACATACATATTTAACGATAAAATAAGTACAACTGGTATAATACAAATAACACTATTTAGGTTTGAAATATAACTTATTATGTATGACAAATAAATGTATAACTTTATAAAATTGTGTAAATGGCTGTTTTAAACATCTGAAGTTATAATCAAAAAATAAGAATTCAATTATATCTTTGATATATATTAGGTATAATGTATTATTTAACTTTTAATTTACCAAATAGTTTGAAAGTTTTTATGTAATATAATTTTAAATATTTGACTAAAAGTTCTGAAAATTTAATATGACCTTACTCATATACCTACCTAATTATCCTAACAAAAGTTCAAAAATCGTTAGTCAGGATTTTTTTTTTATACACACTTTAATAAATTATTATACGATTTTTTTCGATATTGTCTGATTTCTTTTAAGTTTATTTCTAATGAGTTATAATTTTTATAATAATTGAAGTTTAAATGAGTTATATCTAATTGAATATTTTATGAGGGTTTAATTACAAAAAAACTCACCAAAAATTATACAAATAACCGTAAAATACGTAAACAGTATTTAAATAATAATATATTATATTACACTGAAGCTTTACTCAGAATCGTTTTATACTAAAGAAATGAGTCATCATTTCTTTAAAACTTAATACATTCATCACCAATATCTTGTCCGAGGACCGAAGGGACGATGGACGAACTTGTACCACCATCATCTCACTTACCAGCTTTTTAAATATATAATGATTAATTAACAGTCATATTTTTCAAAATTATTCAACAACCATTCATAAACTCTTAATTATTATTTAGATATTAGAAATGATGGAAAATTATTTTGTTAGGAGTGTTTCAAACACTATGTTTAGTTATTTACACAAATCGTTTTAGGTAATGAAATGTCACAAATTTGTGTACTGTATAGTTTATACTTATTTATAATAATATATTGATAAACATTAATTAAACGATGGAATGGACAATGGTAAATGGTTTACATTATACTGTGAAAAAGTTCGTCCTTCGTCCCTTCGGTTCTCGGACAAGATATTGGTGAAGAGTGTATTAAGTTTTAAAGAAATGATGACTCATTTCTTTAGTATAAAACGATTCTGAGCAAAGCTTCAGTGTAATATAATATATTATTTATATACTGTTTACGTATTTTTCGATTATTTGTCTGATTTTTGGTGAGTTTTTTCGTTATTAAACCCTCATAAAATATTCAATTTTTAACTCGTTAGAAATTTTCTATTACCAAAAGATTCGAAACATGTTTTTATATCTATATTCCAAGTTTCATTGTGATTGGACCCACCAAAAAAGATTTATACAGATTTTAAGTTGAAAATTAACGTAAAAACAGTCGATATTCATATACGAATTTATATGAATTTGTTAAAACGTGTATAAAAAAAAATCCTGACAAACGATTTTTGAACTTTTGTTAGGATAATTAGGTAGGTATATGAGTAAGGTCATATTACATTTTCAGAACTTTTTGTCAAATATTTAAAATTATATTACATAAAAACTTTCAAACAATTTGGTAAATTAAAAGTTCTATATTTAAGTCAAAAGTACTATAATTGTTCTGAAAATGTTGTCCAATATCAAAAAATATGTATTTGATATTGGATAAAATTTTCAAGTTTCTAGCTTCAATACTTTTCGATTTATGACTAAATACCTAAAATCTGAACAGTGAAAATCTCGTTTACGGAGGATTTTTACCGATTTTACCGTTTTTACTCAGTTTTTCGATCGTTATTCTTGATTGCTGGAAAAACTATGGAGATTTTGGAAAAATGACTTCTCTAAAGTACCATCTCAGTTCAATTTCGAATCTAAAGAGTTGCTGGACGAAACTTTTGGACAAGGATTTCTATACGAAAAAGTGTTTACAGAAAAAAAAAAAAAATAAAAAAAAAAAATAAACATCATTGTAAAACCATAAGATCCTTCGCTTCACTCAGAATCTAAAATTTAGATATAAATGAAAGAATGGAATCAATGAAGGTATCTAATTAATATGCATTTTTCATAAAAAAAAATTTTGCTTTTGAATTGGTTTGAAAAAATTATTGCAAACTTTTTTTATTTTTGTTTTTGGTGTTGACGGATATAAAAAACATGTTTTGTTGAAACACATATTTTCTCTACAATGCTGATTTAAAAATGTAATGCGTATTATTGTATGATACATTTAACTGTGAATTAAAGGAGTGGAATTGATTTTATCGTCGGATTTGCGATTAAGAAGTTTATGGAGGCTACACTGTGTACAATTCGTCAACATTGAAGAAAAAACAATAAACACCATCATAGTGGGTACAATATAGGAACGGCTAAGGTTGTTCGTTAAATATTAAATTGTCGGCATTAGTGACTCGTGGTCGTGTCTATGCCTCAGTGTACGCAGTTTTCCAGTGGTCATTGTTAGTTATTGAGATTCAGTTGAACTGAGTAATTTCTTAGGAACTATTCACATTTTAAAGAATAATAAATTTCAAACCGTATAGTTGTATATTATAATTTATAATCTTATTGTATTCGAGTTAAATTTATGAATGTTAGTAAATTATTATTAATTATAACATGATATACCTACGCTGAACCTGTTGTTTATCTACATACACTTAATTTAAACTGTAAGTAATCTTATAAAAAATATTTTAATTTTTGAGAATTTAATTTTATTTGGCTTAAGTCGTATTAATTACTATATAACCCGTAAGGGAAACGTTCATTAAAATATAATAATTAATTTCCTATAATCTATATAATTTCCAGTTGTATGTATCAGACGCCAATAATTTGCTTTAATTTTTGTTATAAACACTATTAGAATCGTAGAATATAAATTTACAACTTCTTAGTTTAAAACTTGAAATAAATTAATTTCAATTTTTAACTATCTACGATGTATTTTTAAAGTAGATAAATATATTAATATTTTGTTTATATTATTTTTGTTTATTACAACTATAAGATTGAAAAGTGTTTTAATTGTCTATTTATGAATTATAATTAAATGACAACTAAATACATATTGAGTTTTAAACTAATATTATTATTTTAATCAATATTAAAAATGAATATTATAGTTCTCAAATAAGAAAATTAAATTTAAGTATCACTCTTTTCAAAGTAAAATATACGTTAAATTTAAAATCTATCACTATGAATTTAGTGAATGGTCGATATAATATTATGTAGTTAAACTGGTAATCGTAAAAATTTAATAATATTTCGATAACATAATAACTAACAAACTAATTTTTAAACATTTTTAAATAATAAAGACAGAATGAGAATAAATGTAATCAAAGTACAAACATTAAAGGTTACAATAATTATAAAATGTAATGTGTAGATGCATTACAAACGTATTAATGACATTTAAAGCAAATAAAATATTAATAATACATAGAGCATGTTTGAGATATGATTCCTAGTAAAGTGTGGTAATAATGTTTGACATTAATAAATATGAAGTCAATCATGAATAGTTTAGTAGGTTTGTAATAAATTGTAATTAAATAATCAAAAAATAAATTGTTTAAAATTATAAGAAACTAATTACATTCAATGATCGTAAACATCACTATGTCTGAATATTCGAATAAAAATATAAATGAAAATAATAATCATATTCTTGGACAATTTATAATTACTGATATGGTCGAAGGTATTTAGCGATTTCATTTAGAAGTTTAAAACTCTAGTTTTTTATTGTAATAATTATTTAAAAATATTTCTATACTATGATTATTATTTTTCACTGTTCATACTAACTAAAAGCAAGGTATAGTTGATATAGTATTACGTCGTCGTGGTTGCCGGTATAAAATATGACCACCGTGCATACGTATAATAATGTACACATTCCTATATAATCCACAAGGTGTATGTGTGAGTGAATGAGTGTGTGACAAGCATTCGACTATTTTACGATTAATATTATATTAGGAATAGCCGTGTGAAGGTGCGGGTCTTTGCGAGGTCATTATCTTAAAATTATGATGGTAATGTCAATGCAAGTGTGCGGTTTTTATGTACATATATATTTTTTTATTATATCGTTACTCATGCTTTATTATTGTTATGATATTGTTTTTTATTTAAATTTTTTGTGGTCCTCGTGACTGTGCAGAATTGAGAAAGTCAAGGGCACGAGCGTACGTTTACCAAACAAACCACGCGCACACGTAATTCGGATTTCAAAGCCGCTTCATTGCATTGTCGCGATTGTAATCTAGAATTAATATTATATTATAATGTCAATCACGATGGTTAATTTCACGGTCGTTACCGACGGATATCGCACTGATAAGAAAACCTCGAGCAGGAAATTACGTGGTCGTGTGATTATACCATTGTAATTAAAAACTATTTAATCACATTAAGACTTGAGTCTTGACTCTTGAACGCTTTACCTAGTTACAAGTTACAACCATGTATAGAGGCTATATAAATTCTTAAATTATTGTGGTATGCGTAACAGTGTAACACTATATTTTTTCGATCCGATTATAGTACTACGTAGTAATAGAGTTGACGAGTAAAAACTATCATGTACAGAATATACTCTTGAATACTCGGTGGAGAATCAACAAAAACATTACCTAATGCAAATATCCTCTTTCTATTGTAGAAATCTTTTCATTTAATTTTCGAAATAAAATCCAGCGTATTCGTTTCTGCTGTCAAAAATCACAAATATTACTACGACGCACTATTAAAATTTGTAATACATGATTTCAAACAGCTGCAACAGTTTAATGCATCTCATAATCTCATTTATATATATATATATATACTGTAGAGAGAGCAGGTATCTTGAGTTTACTGTGGCGTTGTACTTTATTAATTACTATGCACCTTCGTCGTTTTAAGTTTTTTTGAAGTATAATGATTAGAACTCAGAAGTAATTATTTGTTTCAATATTCCTTTGTTCATATTAGTTTGGTTTGGCAAAATGTAATCTCAGTCTCCGTAAGATACCTAGATATTACTATATAGAAACGTTGATACAATGCGATCAACGTTCATATATTATAGATAATATAAAACGCGAATTCCATAATTTTTTTCACATACTTATAGGTTTTTAATTGTACGCATGTGTTTACAAAAATTGAATGTACAGTATATCTACGTGTATACTGTCCAAATAAAAATGTATATCAAATATTAAAAATGTGTGTAAAATGAATGTAAATTAATATTTTAGAAACACGGAATACAAATGCATGCATGACATTGTAGTTATAAGAATATTTTAATTTACTATGGTATCTGCTACCCTCCGTGCTCCGTCCCTATCAAAAAAACGTCACGTTACCCAAGCATATAAGGTCATACAACAACCTTAAGTTATTCGATTACCCATTGAGTGTCAAAAAATTTTAAATCCCTCCGCTAAAAATATACATATAGGTACACATATAACATGTGACTATATATACGAGTAGTACCTACAGTGTTTTATCAATTTCCTTAGGGAATTTTTGTTTTTTATTTTTTAAATCTTTCAACCTGTAAATGTTAATGATTTTAAAAAAATTTAGCAAGTGAGGAGTTATGTATAAATATCAATATTGAATAAACAAGATAAAATAAAATAATTAAACCACCTATGTAATATGCACTACATTGTGTCAATTTCATAAATTGATGCTTCAGTCTGAAATTTGGATGAAATAGGTTTAGGGGTTTCTATTAGTTGATGGAACTTAGCGATCTTAAAAATTGTAGAGCTTCAAGCGAAAAGTTTTTAGTACTAGCGCTTTGTTTAATTATGTCTATTTAAATAGGTAGAAACAAAATTATACATAGATAGGTACACCTCAAGCGCGGTCCGCAGGGTAAAATCCCACCTGGAGCAAGATCAAAATTCAAAACCAAATCAGAATATTAGATTATTTCGTTATCTTAGTATCTTCATTCTAAATAATATACTCTTGTAAAAAATAATCAACGTTATACCATCATGCAAGAGCCTTTTATGTTCACCAAATAAATTAATACTTTTTAAATATTTGTTTATTTAATTGACTTTATCTACATTAAATTATGAAATAAAAATTGTATGCGTCTTGGTTCCATACAAAATAATTGTATAACGTCTTCAATCAATTTTTCCTTTTTGCCTTTTAACTGTATCTTTTTGTATAGTTAATAAAACTATGCCATTCAATCGATCTTCGGTGATTGAATAACAAATTCATATTTTTAACCTATTCAAAAAAAAAAAAATGTAAAAAACTAATATGTAGGTTTAAAATTATTCCAATAAAATATTGAAGAATGTTTTTAAAGTTAAACTATAAAATTATAATTTTCTATTTGTATGAAATGTTTGGTAAATAAAATTAAAATATACCTGGATGATCTTTCAATTAACAGGTACTACATAATATTATTTATGGAATATTTCTTTATCTGTGTTAATACAAATACATAGTACAATAATACGGTTTAAGAATACCTTAAGGCTTAAATAGTGGTGGATAAATTATAATTTTTATTTTCATATTCATCACTGTGGATCTAATTAAAATTATGAAATTCGTTACATAATACTGATCAACTTAAAATAAAATATATAAACAATTTTTTTTATACTATATGGTATGTTATATGCGTGATATTGAATTACATACACTAAAAAAAATGTCTAGGGGGAAATGGCCAATTTGCCCATCCCTAATGGCCGCCCTTAATATATATATATTGTTTCGAAATTTTGCATGAACTTTCGTTCGTTTGAAATGCAAATTTTCAGGACCTCAAAAAAATATACATCTTATCATGCTGGAGATCACCGCAACATAAAGTCTTTTATCAGTGGCTATAATTACGTATTCTCATGTCTGAATTTTTACTGTAAGTTTCTGATAAAGCCTAGGATAAAAAAAAATATTTCGGTCAAACCCCGAATGATTTTTGTACTTCGTACTTCTACAAACAAGATTTGGTAAATATTAAGACAAGCATCAATGTTAAAAAAGTTCGAAATTTCATTCATTTTTCACCAATAATTGTATGATGTTTTTTTCTTGCTTTAAACTTGCTCATTATACTTTTATATTATTATCTGCACATATTAAAACAAAAACTTCAATTATCATTGTATATTAATACAAATATAAATTATTCTTATTTATTACCATATTGTATATATTGGTACTTATTTAAAAAATAATTGTTTAGTTGTGCACACGTGACTACTGTGGCATCTCGGGTTACTGATGTACAGTAAATTTTTGCATTCTTCATATAGTGATATTTTTTTGAAATCGAGAATAATTCTGGAAAATGAATTCTATTTTTCGTCGAGCGGTATCGCAATTCTCTTGACTGGTGGACAAGGATTAAGGAATAATAATGTGTGACTGTTTGAAAAAATAAATTAGAAATCTATGTATGCTGATCCGATAGAAAATTGTACGAGTTCGTACAGCTCAAGATGTCGCGGAAGTCAAGCTAGTCAAATAAACAAATGTATTTGCAATACAACTTACAAGTATATATCCAGTATATGATTATGATTTAAACCTTTGAATCAATATAATATTTTAATTTACCCTTTTTATTTATATGTAATGATAATTTAAATTTCCATTATAATATTTCATGATAATATTGCCATATAATGAATAAGTTTAAAACAAGGTAAAAATATCACACTAATAGTAAACAAATTAATGCATTTTCTGACAATCTAATTCTGGTTATTAATTCTGAGATTTACCAAATCTTGTTTGCAAAAGTCCTAACTACAAAAATTATTCGTTATTTGACCAAACTATTTTGTATATTCTAGGTTTTACAGAAAATCCACTGAACCCTAAAATTGACCGGTAAATCCTAGGTTTCACCGGTGTTTTTATATTTTTGGTGTAATATATATATATATATATATATATATATATATATATATATATATATATATATATACATATACATACCAAGTTCATTTAACATCGGTCGAGTAATTTCCAATATACCATTAAAGTACAATGAACAAATAAACATCAAGACGCCGACCCAACCGTGTCTAATTTCCATACCTGGTTATTATTGTACGTACTGTGTAATACGGATGATTACAGAATTTCTGTATACGTACGCCCACGTAATGATTATAATATAATGGGATACTCTTCATCGTCTCAACTTATCGACAGGCTATTTCTTTAGTTTTTAGTCTAATCGTTCCGTCCACTTGCACCGTCAACCCATTTGGTTTTGTTGGCAGGCTTAACCTTAGTGTAGCCGTAGGGTTTTACAGATTGTGATGTTATACGCGATCTACCATTCTACCAAACTTCTGTAAGGATCTACCCTAAATTAGTATTGAATTACCGCATTTTATAATTATGTTTGTATAATTATTATTTATGTATAATGATTAACGTGAATTCATATGTTTCCATTATTATAATTATTGTTAGTTTTACCTTAAACTAAAAATGTTGTATTCAAATCTGTATGGAAATAGTAAATTATTGTATCTTTAACTGGATGTATTGATCACCACCACTTTTCTTTCAACCGCCTCTCGTGTTAGGTTGAAGGGCCATTTACTTATTGTCGTGTCTTTTTTCGCGACACTTCAAAGAACCCCAATTAACTGAGTATGTGTTCCCGTGTACTTTTATCAATGACATTTTGGCTATGGTTACTGTTTTACGTGAAAGTCCGTGATCATTGATTATGGCGTAATACATCTCGAGCTGTTTAAATGTTGTTTTATCACATCGTATTCAATTAGTCCCCAAAAGTATTTCCAATACCTACATGCATAAACAGTATTAGGCGCATCATATACATATACGTACAAATTTATCGATGCCCGGATTACTGGCAGACCGTCTATTATTGTAGATCGCTTACGACATCACGACCCTGATACATATGCGCGATATAATAACAATTATTATAATAATAATAACGACGACTTTATTGTACGTATTGCAGTGCGATCGAATCCACGCGCGGTCTTGCAGTGACGACCGCACGATGGACGACGTCCGTACTGAGACCGCGTCGCACGACCAGCGAGCGTGATGCGGATCGACGGTAACACGGTGGCCAAGTACCTGGTCATGGTGTCGCAGGTGATCGCTTGGTGCACGGTGAGCATGATGCTGCTGCGCAGAGGCCTGAATCAGGTGCACGGCGTCGTGCAACAACCGCAACAACCTGCACTGCAGCAACAAGCTCCATCGTCGCACGACGGCAAGGCGCACCTACGGCCGGCGGTCGTCGGTAACGCGACGGGTTACGACGCGACGGCCGCGACCGTGACTGCTGCGGCGGCCCTCGCGACCTCCGCTGCGTCGGCCACCGTTACCGTCTCGCACCAAGGACCGGGGAAGCCGTTCGACGGCAGCGGCACGCCCGCCGTGGTCGCCGGTGTCGTGATGATCGCGATCGCGACCATCATGTTGATCGTCAGCCCCGTGATCATGCTAATGAAAATCATCGAGAAACGCAAGAATAGAATACTGGACGCGGTAAAAAAAAAAAATTTAATTTATTGTTTCTAATGAATATTTAATTATACAATACTCAACTAGGTACCAACTATCAAAAAAAACCCGAGTAAAAATTCAAATACATAAAAGTTATAATTATTTTTAACTTTTTTTCACTTGTATATTGTCCAGAGAATCGAGGTCAAGATTCATAAATCACTCTCT
The DNA here is from genome assembly GCA_027580255.1 of Therioaphis trifolii. Lineage (NCBI taxonomy): Eukaryota > Metazoa > Arthropoda > Insecta > Hemiptera > Aphididae > Therioaphis > Therioaphis trifolii. Next base: position 11,952,423 of record CM050407.1, read on the forward strand.
TGGTTGTGTCACTGATTCAGCTTCTTCGGTAGTATAGATTTTAATAAATTTACCCCAGTATAATATAACGCAATTTAATACATTACATTTTTACTAACACAATACTGTTTCATATAGTGTTCACTACTATTATAGTTAGTAGGTACTAAGTCTAAAATAACTATACACTTTCAATTCGTTTAACTTCTAAAACAGTCACAAACTCACAAATACAAAACAATATTACAATTAATTTTGCAGAATTCTACTCGAAAATGAATTCACTTGTCTCCAACAACTCGTTAAGTGTTATTAACAAATTAATTGAAATAAGAATGCAAGTTGAATTTATTATTGGTTTAACATGCCCAGAATACAGTTTTTTTTAATAAAACTAATACTCACAAAGAGGAAAAATAGTTAGGTAAATCATACAAGTTTAACAATAGGTGTACACTGTACATACATATAACAACAAATAATAAACCATTTTTATAAAATGACTTTGTTTAACATACTTTAAATATATTTATTATTACAATTAAAATCATTAAAATTGTAATTAATTTTTAATTTTTATGAATTTTTGAGATTTCTCACATCCCGTGGCTTGCATTTCATTATTATTGCCGATTAGTTTATAAATATTTTTATAAGTTCCTATACAATTACCACTTGATTAGTACATTATATACAATTTATACTTTTAGTAAAACAATAATATTATGTAATTATTAGTCTTATGAATTCAAATTATTTATAATGTCATACTTATTCCTGTACTTAATTATATTTTATGAAACAGATAAACTAATTAGAGATTCCAAGTCGTGATTGGTAGAATCCTTTAATGCAATTTTAAAAATTCACAATTGAAAAAAACGTTTTCTTACAAATTCTAATCTGGCTGGTTTTTCCTTATATTTTTTCTTGCTTTGTAATAATTGTATATTATTATATTACTCGACTATTTGAAATAATGTATCAACTTACCTTTTGGCATATATATACCTACCTATGAACCTATCTGTGAATTATATAGATTTATCAGCAGTAGATATTAGAACTCCGCAGTGAAGCGTGATGCTTATCCGTACAAATAATATGCGAGGTCGTTAGCGGGGATCGAACATCACTAGTGACGGTGATCACGACAGTCACTTAATAATCGTTCAGTGTTTAATTTAAAATTTATTTTCGCCGTTGATGGGTACCTAATAATGTGACCTAACCTATTCACATTAATCCACGGTATTATACGCACTGATAATGATAATTTTAATCGAACTCGTTTATTTTATTCGGTAACCGGGAGATGGATTTGTTCGAAAAATTAATAAATATAATAATTATATTATATTACAAAACTAAAGTTATATTAATTGTGGTTTTTTTTTCTTACAACCCTCGAATTCAAAACTAGTTTAAAAAGAGACATTCCGAAATTTAAAATTGTATGTTAAAAGTTGACATTTTGAGAAACATGTTTCTCAACATAATATTATGTTGATAAAAATGAATACGTTTAAAATAAATATAATTTACGGGACAGTATCAATTTCTTGTACAGTGAAGGTTCTCAAACATGGGTACACGAAGGCCACATGGTGGTACATAATAGATTGTATATGTATTCAGTTTCATCCTTCCCACTAAAATGTAATTTTGTTATTTTTATTAATAAATAACAGGCACTTCAGCCTCATATTGTATCATACCTTCAATAATATTTTAATGTTGGGAATGTGTTGAAAATTAAAACGTTTTTATTTTTAATCAGAAGTTGTTGGTACAAGTTTGAGCAATCCATTATAAATAGAAGTCAGAGATGGTGCATACTCGAAATAAAAAGTTTGGGAACCTCTGGTGTATATATATTATGGATTAATTATAACTTTTATTTATTGGGTACAATAATAATACTAATCGCCCCAACATTATTCAACTAGTTGTCAAAGCATTCATCATATTGTCAAGTAAACATTTTCTCATACCATTGTCAATTTTGCAATCTCAGTTAACACTACGATTTACACAAGCACGTAGCCAGACATTTTTCTATAAGGGGGCCAACATTCTTTAGCCCCTTTCTGTTTTTTGTACCCAATACCACTCCTCTCCTTATCAGACAATATGTCAATATCCATAAAAAATAATACTACATTTCACAATATATTGTCTGTATTGACATTATATTTTTATTATATATTAATATAGGTATACAATTTATATTTTATATTTATATATTATAATGACAAGTTGTCTATTTTGGAATTCCTTGTTCTCAATCTATTAATATACGTATTATCATCTTATTTCAAATTGTCGAATGACGAATATTTATAAAATAGAATCCAAGAATTTAATTTTTGTTATACTATATGGAATATTCATTCAGGATTTATCCGGTTTGGAACAATAATTAACACCATAATATTTAAAAATAAAACTTAAGGGGGCCAGTTCGGGGCCACTGGCTTTTCTTGGGGGGCAGGCCCCTAAGGCCCTCCCCTTGACGACGTGCTTGAATTTACACTAACGATTTCACTAATTCCATTAACCTTTGTTATCCCAATAAAAATAGGGTTTAATAATATGATTGACATTTTCTTTGTAGTAATTAATTATTTCATTTTTGTTCACTTTTTTATAATAAAAATAATAATTTTCTCTTTTAATGAAAAACCTAATTTAGTCACTTTTAATATTTACTATTTTTTAATGTCTCCTTACAACTGTACCTTCAACATAATAGTTTCTTAATTTAATTACCTGAAAAAATTCTTCCAAAAAGTGAGATTTATCATATTTTCGATCGATTCAAATTCACAATCGTTTCTTAACCTAATAATATAAGTTCTCTGAAATTTTTATTCACTTCTTCGATAGATTTGCTTCAATTTTTATCTACGGACGCTAATCGACAAAACATTTATAAACTCATTTTGTGAATAAATAGTATATTAAACTCATAACATCGCTATATTGGAAATGCCAATATGTATTTTACATATTTAATACAGTATTTCAAAATTTTTCTCATTAAAATAGAATTTTAGAATACAAACAGAAAAATATGTTTTATTTCTAATGATGTAGTCTGAAATATTTCAAATGCAGATAATACATTTTATTTTTAGTTAGATATCAAACTTATAACTACTGAAAATAGTGAGAAAAAATATTAAATTTTCTTCAATAATATGTTTAAAAAAATGCATTTTTAATCAAAAGCTTACTGTTTACTTATTAATTATGATCAGAGTTATTAAAACTTGGTGATTTGATGTATGTAATTTATACATACATATTTTTCTTATTTAATGAATATTCCATTTTTAGTAAACTTTATGCAGATACGATGAAAAAATATTTTTAGTTTCAATTAATATTCATAATTTTATCGAATCAAATATTATAGAAGTATTTATGTTAATTATATTATAAATAAAACTTAGTTAACATACGGTTTATTTTAAAAAATATAGGTTAATACATTCCTTTGTAAATTTATGACTTTTCATTAATATTGCGTTAATCACATGATATATAATATATCATGGTACATTTTTTTTACTGTACACTCCCAAACTTATCCAGAAACAGGCGTTTAAAATTTAAATCGACAGTTTGAAAAAAAGTTTAAATGCATGTACATTAAAAAACAATCTCTGGTAGAATATATAAAAAAACGAGTTTTGTTATCAAAAGATGATATAATTAATCGACTAAAAACTTTTGTATAGAATCTAATTCAAGCATAATATACCTCTTTGTTTATTTATTAATTATTTATGAATTTAGTTCAACATCTTTATTATTTCTATAAAATTAAGATGTATTACCCTTGGGTAAGAAATTCGTAATGGTTAATGGTACCTAGCTATAACATAGACAAGAATACCTTAAGTTGGCCTCATAGATAGATAAGTTATATTTATCATGGTATATATTTGGAGGGGTATATGTGTAACCTACTAGATTTTATAAGTTACTTACATTAATATTTTATATTTGAATTAATGCGTATTACGTAGGTGTGTAAAGACTATAGAGATACCCTTATAGGTTTCTTTTTTTCTAATCTTGTGAAAATCCCTTTATGAGCTGTTCTTATTTCACATAGCAGTGCATATTTGAAAAATTGTATATAACATAAAAACTAAAAGAAAATAAATAGAATACAATCATAAATCATTAAAACATATAACTTGTTGACACATATAATTTAGGATTGGTATTGAAATATCTAGGGAGTCAAGCACTCAAGCCCACATCGCCCTTTAGTTAGGCCCGTGTAAAAACTAGAAAAACATTTATAAATAAACAATATTATAATGAGTAGGTAACATCGCGTCGTAAGTCGTAACTATAATAACAAGATGAGAGCTGAGTGTAGTTGATTCGGCATGCTACGTAACTAAAATATACTTTCGGCGTGGTGTAATTATACAACGTGTGTTTTTATTATTTAATTTTACAAATTACGTATTTTGTTTGTAGGAATTAGAATCTCCGCCGAAATACGAAGACGTGGTAGAGAGCGCCCCAAGATATTCGTCGTTGTTTGTTTTTAATAATGATGGTGAAATGACATTGTTGTCCCAAAATATTCACAAAAGCAAGGATAATATTTAAAAACAAATAGTTTTAATTGATTGATTACATGAACTTATCAGAAAAATATCAGCCCACCGCAAATTACATTTCCACAAAACTCTATCAACCACTATACATGTTATGTAATTATGTAAAATTCTTTAAAACTATTGTGTAACTATTTGATCTACACTGTTTAATGCCGATTGAACAGCGACATTTTATCATCATCAACTCATACATAAGGTTTTAAACTTAAATTTATAATTAAATGTAGAAACTAGAAAACTGTAAACAGTGATAAAAACTAGCCAAAAACCTATTCTATAAATATTTAATCAGTAAGGATATTATAGTTAATAAATAAATATGAAATGTACATCACTGTTTATTAATATTATTTTTATTATAATTTGTTTAATTTTTTTACCAAAAATTTAGTATATTTAATATAATTATGTATTATAATAATATATTGTGCCTATAAAAATAATAAACATTGTTTGATTCCTATACACTTGGTAGTTTAAATTTTGTGCTTATAAGGGACAACTCAGTACTCTTCAAGTTACACAAAACATGTATAAACACATACGATTTAACCTTAAATCTGCATAAAATGAAATTTATGTCAAGTCTTACCGAACTTATGGCTGAAAATTTATTGGTTTTTGCGAAATTTGAAAAAAAAATTCAAAGTTTTACACGCTCCATGACAATTTTATAGTTTATATCGTAAAATAATTTTAGGTGGATCGTGTTAACCAGATCTTCTCAAACTGTGTGCCACTGCTCTTTATGCCGAGGCTGTATTCATACTACGGAGGAACCATGAAATATTTGTATACATTTATTTTATTTTACCTATTTTTGAATGAGTTTTTGAAAAAAAATTTAATGAACTACAGTTATTCCTTCAAAGTTTAAGGTAAAAGTACCAACATTTTAGTTTTTACTGAAAACTTCAAGCACCTACAAAACATTTTTCATTTTTAGTTAAAGAAATACAAGCTCAAATTTCACATTAAAAATAAGTGTAAAACATTTTTACTTAATTTTTTGTTTTATCGCTATCATTATTATTGTATTTTTGAAATATTTACTTAAAATAATTCATAAATTCATAAAAAAAAATATTTTGTAATTTATTATTTTACTTTTTTTTCATCGTTTTCATTTTAGAAAATTCGTAACGGGCCACATAGAATACCTTCACAGGCCACATGTGACCCACGGGCCGTGGGTTGGGCACCAATGATCTAAATTGTTACTCGGGCACAAAAAACTCTTTGTTGTGTATTTTTTGTCTCCTTCATGTCGCATGATAAATTATAGAAGTAATGATTTTTTGGTGTATTATAAGTAGTCACTTATTGATTAGAGTTTGTTTTTTAAACGTTTTTATAATGAATAATTTATGTGTTTATATAGTACTTTATCTAAAATTATGAAGGTTTTGATAAATGCACTCTTTTATGTTATAAAATGTAATCACTTTATAGAACTTATCAATTAAAAAAAAAATTAAAATATTATCTTTTAGGTTTATTATTTTTAACTGAATTTTTTTTTTTTTTTGTGCAGTTATTGATTTAATTTGTAAGTTCATTATAAATATACATATTTTATCAATGAATGGCACAACATTCTCGTCAACATAAACCTTGGCATTTTTCCACGAGTGTACGGTAATTTATACTTGTAAATAGTAAATACGACTCTTCAAAAACTGATTTCTCACTATTGCAATAACTCATTTCATGGAATGTGTACATATATATGTCATTATTACTAAGAACAATACTTTTCAGTTTCTCAATACCTTACATCTTTCTGCATTTATCACAAGTTCTTTTTCGATTTAGTGTTCCGACGTATTTTCTATTGTTTGGTAAAAATTTAATTTGTAATATGCCCTAAAAACGTATTAGTATATAAATACCTACGGTCTATAGACTAAATTTATAATATAATATATATTCATAGCATCACAACACATCAAATGTTCATTTTTTTTTCGTATACATTGGAGGTGTCCGCTATTCAGAGGTGTCTGGCAAGGGAGGTTTCACTGTAGTTTAGTATAGTTATTAAAAGCAATATGCACAAGAAATATACATAATTTTAGAAACTAAACCAGATACGTTGTAGGCAGGGCCGGATTAAGATATTTTGCGCCCCGGGTCAAACCTACCTAAAATTAAGAACTATTGTTTTGTAAACATAAAATTGTTTTACTATAATTTGGTATTTATTAAATGTCAATTACGTATAAATGTTAATCTACGTATGTCTGTGAATCTACATTCAATAAGCTGACGTTCATAAAAAACAAGTACAGGATCCAGGTTAACAAGTGAGAACATTGACAACATTTTGAGAATTTCAGTTTCTTCCCAACCTGCTTACATAGATGCCATATTAGAGAGTTGTGAAATATTTCGCCCTTCGACTTCAACGAACTAATAATTCAAGTAGGCCTATTCATGAAATTAAGTAAAAGATATTTCCCTACTTTTTTATATGCAATAAAGTTAATTTTTTTGATTTAATAAACTTATGTTATAATCATATTGTTTGTAAGTTATTTAACGCCACTTCATAGAGTATTATAACAATAAGAAAAATATATTTTTAATAATTAACCTATACTGTTTAGGTTTAGGCCCTGACTAAACTGTACAATTTGTACTTGCGGCCCTGAGGAAAATTTAGTTTGAACTATTTTTGGCTCCCTCAGAAATCCTAGTGAGGACCCCTACTCTAAATGGTACCTACATTATTGTAAAACTTTGCGCCTTTAAAATCTTGCGCCCGGGGGCAGTTGCCCCCTCTGCCCCCCCCCTTAATCCAGCTCTGGTTGTAGGTCAATAATATATGGTGATTGGTGAGTATTTCAAGTTTCTAGCAACATTAATTTTGGAATTATGACAAAGTCATAAAGACTAAAGTCGATTTTATGAAAGTGTCATTTACAGCAAATTTTACCGCTTTTGCCCATTTTATGCTGTTTTCCTCTCGCCTGGAAAAACTATTTAGAGGAGAGCTTAATAAACCCTCAAAGTACTATCATTCTTAATAAAATTTCCGATCTATAGAGCTGCTGGGTAAAACTTGGACAAAGTTAAGTTGCGAAAAAAAACCAACATTGTAAAACCATAAGATCCTTCGCTTCACTCAGAATCTAAAATTAATTTTAATATACAAAAAATAAGAAATATTGGTAATTAGTATACAAGCAATTTTTTCAATTTTTTTGATGAATGTGCATAACAACTTATTATTTAATCTGAATAAGAAACTTAGTCACTTGCAATGCTAATAAGTAATAATGGTTCCAATAGTTTTTGACTTATTGATGATCTTAATCTTGTTTTTATTATTTTTAGTTCGGAGAACAATCTTTTACAATGTATTTGTGTGCATGAGTTAATATACATTTATATGCCAAGTGAGATTAGTAAACGCTTTATGAAGCTATACTTTTACAATAATTTCGTGACACATGGAATAGATTTAGTTGAATATTCATATTAATTTGGTCAGTAATATCAGAAAAAAAAATTCAAGGGGGCTCAGTCGGTGATTGCCGTCTCGCCGACCTGACCATGCCGCCACTGAATTTACAATAGTCTGTAAAGCAGAATATTGACTTCTGAACTTATGAGAATTATTGAGAATTAATAATTATAAATTAATCAGTTTTACTATCCTATCTCTGGATATAAGATACCATCCTATCTCCGTACCTAAGCCAGGGTCGCATCCAAGGAGAGACGAAGAATGTATTCCCAAATCGGAAATAAAATGTTTTTCACATGATACATGTTATAATTTGTAAAAAAAAAAAACGAAACCTTACATTCTAAAATATTATAATAAAATATTTTTATTTTCAACAACTTACTTTCATCATAAGCTACGCCTAAAGAAGGTGGGTAAATCAAACAATTTTATAAAGTAAAAAATTATATACAAATATGTTTGATTGATTTTTAATCAAAAAAAATGTATCTCTTTTAATTTTAAACACCCCCTTCAAATAGTTTTCTAGGTGTACCCCTGTTCCTAAAATAAAAAGTTATGCCTAATTTCAAATACTTCCTTCAAGTAGACCAATAAAAGTTGACTTGACGAATATTCATCTGATAGATATACTTCCAACTTTGTATATACATAGGTAAATAAATTATACATATACAGGTGTATGTGTAATGTGTATAATATACATTATATAGGTATTATATAATGTATAGCGAATTGCGTGAATTCTATCATATAATGTCTGTATATCAATACCTATTGTTAACTGTGTCTAAAACAATCAGATGTCAATTGTATGACATTTTATGTGTACAACATGACGTATTTAGAATTTTTTAAGGAGGGGTGGACTATGTACTAAATTGTAGTACATTGTTAGGCAATAGTTGAATAATAGCACTACTTTATATGTTAGTAGCAATTACGCCAAGTATACATGTGTTTTTACGACTTGCATCTTATATAACTTACCAAAGTTACATATCAACTTAAAATTTAAAAAGATACCTAACCAATAATAATAAATTATAATCTGCTTAGACAACAACAAGAAAAACTCGATATAAGAATGAAGAGTAGAGGGGATTGAATATCTTGAAGTAAATACGCATATACCTTGTTCATACTGACACGTAAACTGATCATGTGTGTATAAATTATAAATAAAGGTACCTATGATATGTTATTTACATTACGCAGTGCATTGTTATTGACTTTAATTCTTTTGTGAAAATGTCATCTTAATGTTTTTTTTTTTTTATTTGTTTAAAAGGCATATTTACAATCTATACAATTCGTACAATAAGTAAATTTGATAACATAGGTAAATAATATGACTTGAATATCTTGAGGGGGGAAAACCGTCCATCAACAGTACCTCCTATTAAATTTGGTGGGTTCGTATATTAGAGACGGTTTTTTTTTTTTTAGACAAGAGCGTATCTTGGCCATTTTCATTTTAATCTCCTCGGAGGGTTGTTGGGAATGGTTATGGACATGCGGGAAACTAGGGGGGTTTGGAGTGAAATTGTTTATAATGATGAGTTGCTATTTCGTTGACTGTTGGGATTTGTAGATGTTTACATTCTATCTCATTGAGATGTGTCACACTGCCTTTTCGTCCAACGGTTTGAAAAATATTTTATATTCACTTTTTAATAATTTTTCTGGATGAAATTTGTTAATTTTTTTATTTATTGTGCATTTTTTCACTTATACGGTATACTAACCTGCCTACTTACCTTTTTCAAATCTATTACCTATCTATCATATAAAAATGATTGATGTGGAGTGCTTAATAATAGAAATTGAAAAGCACGAATGTCTTTGGAAAGCCACTAGCAAAGCTTTTATCGATAGAGATGCCAAAAAAAAATCTTGGATAGAAGTTGCAATGAATATAAATGCAAATTGGGATACATTTTCAACTACAGAACAGGAAGAAAAAAGTAAGTTGAGTTATGTAACACATAATATAGCATAAAAGCATACTTTTGATTAATTGTATTATTATAAAAGGTTATTTAAAAATAAATACAAGATTAAAAATATTTATAGTTAACACTTTAAAGAAATCTTAAATAAAAAAGTTTTAATAAATACATATTATTAAAACAAATTTACACAAATCTATATTGAAATGGAACAGATCCATCCTCTAAAAAATCATTTGCAAAATACTCCCTCACATCTTTGACTTGTGATCGACCTCCAGTATCATTCTGATTTACTTCTAAATCATCTAAGTTATTGCTTAGCGTATCTTCAAAATTAACACCGTCTCTCCTCCTGACAAAATTGTGAAGTATACAACAAGCTTTAACTATTACATCGGCAAAATCCGGTTCTACATTTATTGCTGTAAGTAAAATCGCCATTTATTTGCCAGTATGCCAAAAGAACATTCTACATACCTTCTTGCTCTTGACAATCTATAGTTAAATATTCTTTTTCTTTGATCAATACCACGTCCCGGAAAAGGCCTTAATAAATTTTTATGAAGACCAAAGGCTTCATCTCCAATTATGACAAATGGCTGGGGGTTGTCACTGGTATTCGGCAAACAAACAGGTGCTGGTAGGTCAAGTTGTCCCGAATATAATAGTTTTCCGAAGGACATTCCTTAAAAACAGTAGAATCACCTTCTCGCCCGTATGCACCTACATCAATTGATATGAAACAGTATTCTGCGTCCACTACTGCCATTAGAACTATAGAGAAAAATTTCTTATAATTAAAATAAATTGAACCCGAGTTTTTAGGATTAACATATCGTATGTGTTTTCCGTCAACAGCTCCCACACAGTTGGGAAATTGGGTTTTTGTGAAAAATTTGTCTGCTATATCACGCCAATGTTCACGACTTGGTTCTGGCATTTCAGCTGGCTGTAGAATATTCCAAATAACTTCACATGTTTCTTTAATTATTTTGCTAATTGTGCTTCTACCAAGTGAAAATTCATATTTTAAGGTAACAAAATTTAGACCAATCGACAAAAATCTGTAATACGTAGAACACAATTTTATTTAAAATATGGCTAAAATATTTTTACACTAAACAGAAGTGAAACACAATAAAACGTTTTTGGGAAAAATTAATTAAACCAAAAAGTGTTACTAATACCAGCAAAACTAAGTACAAAAATAGCTATAATATCATAAAATATACCTAGTAAATACCCTTCTTTTAGATTCTGAGTGAAGCGAAGGATCTTATGGTTTTACAATGATGTTTATTTTTTTTTTCTTTTTTTTTTTTCTGTAAACACTTTTTCGTATAGAAATCCTTGTCCAAAAGTTTCATCCAGCAACTCTTTAGATTCGAAATTGAACTGAGATGGTACTTTAGAGAGGTCATTTTTCCAAAATCTCCATAGTTATTCCAGTAATCAAGAATAACGATCGAAAAACTGAGTAAAAACGGTAAAAATCCGCCGTAAACGAGATTTTCACTGTTCAGATTTTAGGTATTTAGTCATAAATCAAAAAGTATTGAAGCTAGAAACTTGAAAATTTTATCCAATATCAAATACATACTTTTTTATATTGGACAAAATTTTCAGAACAATTAAAGCACTTTTGACTTAAATATAGAACTTTTAATTTACCAAATTGTTTGAAAGTTTTTATGTAATATAATTTTAAATATTTGACAAAAAGTTCTGAAAATGTAATATGACCTTACGCATATACCTACCTAATTATCCTAACAAAAATTCAAAAATCGTTAGTCAGGATTTTTTTTTATACACACTTTAATAAATTATTATACGATTTTTTTCGATATTGTCTGATTTCTTTTAAGTTTATTTCTAATGAGTTATAATTGTTATAAAAATTGAAGTTTAAATGAGTTATATCTAATTGAATATTTTATGAGGGTTTAATTACAAAAAAACTCACCAAAAATTATACAAATAACCGTAAAATACGTAAACAGTATTTAAATAATAATATATTATATTACACTGAAGCTTTACTCAGAATCGTTTTATACTAAAGAAATGAGTCATCATTTCTTTAAAACTTAATACATTCATCACCAATATCTTGTCCGAGGTTTTTTTTTTTTTTCTTTTTTTTTTTTTCTGTAAACACTTTTTCGTATAGAAATCCTTGTCCAAAAGTTTCGTCCAGCAACTTTTTAGATTCGAAATTGAACTGAGATGGTACTTTAGAGAGGTCATTTTTCCAAAATCTCCATAGTTTTTCCAGTAATCAAAAATAACGATCGAAAAACTGAGTAAAAACGGTAAAATCGGTAAAAATCCGCCGTAAACGAGATTTTCACTGTTCAGATTTTAGGTATTTAGTCATAAATCGAAAAGTATTGAAGCTAGAAACTTGAAAATTTTATCCAATATCAAATACATACTTTTTTATATTGGACAACATTTTCAGAACAATTATAGCACTTTTGACTTAAATATAGAAATTTTAATTTACCAAATTGTTTGAAAGTTTTTATGTAATATAATTTTAAATATTTGACAAAAAGTTCTGAAAATTTAATATGACCTTACTCATATACCTACCTAATTATCCTAACAAAAGTTCAAAAATCGTTAGTCAGGATTTTTTTTTATACACACTTTAATAAATTATTATACGATTTTTTTCGATATTGTCTGATTTCTTTTAAGTTTATTTCTAATGAGTTATAATTTTTACAATAATTGAAGTTTAAATGAGTTATATCTAATTGAATATTTTATGAGGGTTTAATTACAAAAAAACTCACCAAAAATTATACAAATAACCGTAAAATACGTAAACAGTATTTAAATAATAATATATTATATTACACTGAAGCTTTACTCAGAATCGTTTTATACTAAAGAAATGAGTCATCATTTCTTTAAAACTTAATACATTCATCACCAATATCTTTTTTATTACTTTATTACTTTTTTCGTTATTTTAATAATATTTTTATTTTGAAAGAATTTATCAAATATTTTACATTATATTCATTAAAAAATCAATAATTTGTACTTAGAAATTATATGTTTATGTAATTTAGTCGAAGAATTAAAAAAAAGATGGAAGAACATTCGAGATAACTACACGAGAGATGTAAACGATTCCAGACGTATTGAAAGTGGCTCTGAAGCGCCCAAAAAAACTAAGAAATATGCTTATGCAGACGTTTTATCGTTCTTACGTCCTGTTGTAAAAAAAAAGGAAGTAAGTACACAAAGAAAAACTATAAATAATATTTACAATCTTAAAATTGTATGCATAAAACTAAGTGGTACATTCTTTATTAATTCGATATTTAGTATTAATAATATTTGTAATACTTTAATACATATTTTCACAACATTGTGAACTCGCAAAACCCAATTTTTGGATATTACTATTTTATAATTTATTCATTTTGCGCAAACTTGTTAAAGTGCCCAAAACTGGTCCAGATTTGAGATTTACATATTTAAATAATTACAACTATTACTATCAAAATCTTATAAGTAGGTAGATTTACTGTGATTTTATATTCTTTTAGGACTACTGGGAATATGAATTATACCATGGACAGTTCATTAAATAAATCTGTAAATGAGAACGACGTTGATGTGGAAGGAAATTCGACAACTTTTGAAAGTTCCTCGGAAAGTACAGTTTCTAAACCACTATCAAACACTAAAAAAAAAAAGTTCAAACCACTACTGTATTTCAAGATGCTTTACTGGACGCAATAATAAACCCTCCATCGTACATTCAAACTCCACCTGAAGTAGATGACCCGGATAAAGCATTTTTGCTTTCATTTTTACCGGACATAAAGAAGTCAAATGATCATCAAAAAATGGAATTGAAATTTCAATTTTTTCAATCACTTAGAAGCATAACACATTCATCGGAATCTCAAAACATCTTTAACAGTATTCCTTCTACTTCAAATAATGAAATATACCAACATAATATGATTCCAAATGTTCCATATCCGTACAGCTATAATAGACCCATAGTATCATCCACCGCGACTACATATGCATTTCCTGAATCACTCGTTCCAAACTATTTTGTATGAATAAATATAAATATATTACATTAAATTTATGAAAAAAGTATTCCGTGACTAATTGGAATTTTTTTGAGTGGTCAACAGTGTTTGGATGTTTGGGAAACACTGATCTAGACAATATTTCTCATCTATAAAGGACTATAGGAAAAGTTTAGACCATTTTGAAACATTTAAAAATATAGTGTTATACAAATTAAAATAATGTAACAAACCCAAAGATTTAAAACTTAATAAAAAGTATAAAATGATTCAATAAACTTCATATGCAAAAAAAAACAAAAATATTATTAATATAAATTTATTTTGATATCAAAGTGATTAATTTAATATTTACTATACATAATATAAAATATTAATTCACTTAATATTAGTGATGGATCGAACCCTGATTTTTTAAATCGAACCGAACTTTAAATTATTTTTTCCAACTCGAATCTAAGCGAACCTCCATATTTTCTACCGAACCGAACCAAACCTAACCTATTATAATTTTATGTCGAACTCAAACTCAAACTTAATACTTTTTATCATGTATATTGTATCTACCTACAAATTAAATCAACCATAATATTATTAATTAGTAATTACTATTGTATTTTAAGTTTCTGTATTACTAATTCTACATATTTACTTTTAAGTCTATGTAATTGTATTATTTACATTTACAATACATTTAGATAATTTCTTGGTACATAATAAATATTAATAATTTAATAATTATTGATAAAAAAAAAAATAAAATTTAAAATAGAAATACACATAATACATATATACTATGAATGTAGGTACACTGCCTCTATTGGCAATAAACAACTTATCAATGTTTTGGTCAGCAGAGGGTGGATATGTAAATAAATAATATATAATGTAACAGATTATCTCTTTCTATCCCCAATAGCCTAATTATTTATAAATAATCATTATCAATTTTTATTTTTCAAAAATAACTTTTGAAGAATAGTACAAATATTTAGTTCTGAAACTATTGTGGCCAGTAAGTCTGGTTCGACAAATATTTTCAAGTTCGATTTTAGATGCATGATAGTTCAGTTCAAATTTTTTTCATGCCGAGTTCGAATTTCGAACCGAATCGAACATCAAGGGTTCGGTTTGGTTCTAGATTCAAACAGTTTGACCCATCACTACTTAATATTTATTTCAACTGCTAGAAGTTTTTATTAAGCATGTTAACTTTTTCTTTTGATATTAAATATTAAAACTTTTGTATATACTTATGATTAATAAAAGGTAAGTATGGAGTTATAATTTACTTCAAAATAACAAATGTACATTTATTTATATACAAGTACCAACAATCATTATCATATAATATGTATTATGTCTATATTATGTTAAATTTAAACAATTAATACCTTAAGTTTATACTGTAAAAAATGGTATTTGACACTTTAATTTATTAATTTGTAGTAAGAATAAATTCACATTTTTTTTAGTCAAAACAATAATTGATTTCCAAATCATTTATTATTATTATTATTATTATTATATAATATACTAACATGCATTTATTTTTATTTTCGACATACACTTTGGACACATATTTATATAAAAAAAAAAAAACAAATACGTTATATAGACAATTGTTGTTTTTTTACAGTCTTTTTCCCCCTTAATATATATATGGTATTGTCTTTAAAATAATCTTCAATTGCAGATAATTTCATTACATGTGTTTCAGGAATGAACAACCACACAAAGAAAACAGTGAATATTGATATTAAACTATAGAACCATAAAATGCCCAACATGCCGCCTAACATATTTTTAAGATCTATGTAAAAATGTACAGCTAAAAACATAACTGCATTACACCAGCCCATTATTGGTCCAAGAAACATTCCTTTTACTTCAGTCGGAAACATTTCACTAGGCAATATCCATGGAATCAACATTAAACCAACAGATCCGGCTGAAATGTAAAGTAAAATACATAATAATGGAATCCATGTTATGAACATATTCTGAACACCTAAAAATTAAAAATCATTAATTAATAAATATACAAATTATTGATAAGAGTACCTATTCATAAATATATAAATATATATATTTTTTAGACTTATCATATAAATAAAATTAGTATATAGTAAAAATTACAAAAATGCATAAACTATTTACTATTTCAATATAATACAATTATACATAGTTAATAGTTATTTTCGCTATATAAATATTTCAAGTCTATTAAACTATTTGGTTAATTAATTGTGTAAATTGTTGATAAACTAAAAACTGAGCTAGGCAGTTAAATTTGAGTTAAAAACAAAACTTTAAATTTGTTTAACCATCAAAATTGGTGACTTTGATTAGAGTATAATTTTGTATTATATATTTTAAGAAAAATTTTTAGAAGTTAAAAATATTAATTATAATACCTATAGATTTTAAGTGTAAACACAATCCTATAATGAATAACGTAATTCCCATGATGATACCACTGATGATGCATAATGGACGTCTACCATAATTATGTAACATTCCTGTTGCTACAAAACTTAAAACGAAT
Organism: Therioaphis trifolii; assembly: GCA_027580255.1. Classification (NCBI taxonomy): domain Eukaryota; kingdom Metazoa; phylum Arthropoda; class Insecta; order Hemiptera; family Aphididae; genus Therioaphis; species Therioaphis trifolii. The sequence goes on from CM050407.1 coordinate 11,969,099, forward strand.
CTAAAAAAACCAAACAGTAAAGTGGCCAATTTTATGTCTACTCCAACAGCAACTTCCTTTTAATACATAATACAGATATATTATATTAGTCATTAAAAATTATTTTAATTTACTATAATTACCTGTAACATTTTAACAGCATTAAATTGAAATGTATAAATTCCAGTAAACTGTTGTAAAACAAATAATACAGACAAAATAACGGTAGGTTTATAAACAGTTGGCTTTGATAAATGCCAGGTAAAACGCTTAAACACGTTACTATTTTCAATATCATTACTAGTCGATAAATCTTTAGTTTCTTTTATTTTTTTCATCTCATTAAAACTTTCTTGAACACCTGCACTCTATTAAAATCATAATCTATTAAATAAGATCAATGTTTGCATGACTAAATTAAGCTGTTAAATATAAAACATATATAATGTATATGGACACAACTAAAAGAGCTATACTACAAGTTACATTTCAATCTTAGAAAATTATTGTAGTTAATCACAGAATGATAATTGGTGGATTTATAAAATCATTCAAACAAGTTTAAATATACTTATCACTACTAATTATAAAATTACAACTTGTATTTGTTTAATTGAGTAATTTAAACATTTATACTTCATTAGCAAAAATATTTTTTAGTAAAATGAATAAGAGGTTAAGAATAGCCCAGAATTTTGACTATAATTGTGCCTCTATTCATAAATATGAGTTTAAAATACAACAAAAAGTTTTTATTGGTTCATTTAGAAAACTTACAAATTTAGAATTTTTAAAATACTTCAAAGACTTAAGAGCTTTTTCATCTTGTCCTCTATATATTAACCAGAGAGGACTTTCAGGTGTCCAAAACGCTGTCATAAAAACAGGCAAAATGGCGCCAATAAATGCTATCCAAGCAACACTACGCCAATGCAGATATAGGCCAGTGGCATACATCAATAATATTCCTAGAAACAAGGATAAATACAGAATAACATAATAAAAGGAAATATATATTTTTAGTAGTAATATAATTTCAAAATTTGAAATGTCTGATTTTATTGACTTAGTTATTTAAAAATATACATTTAAATAGAGAGTATCATAAAATAAGTTTTAAATTTGAAATATGTATTAATAACAGTCAACAATAAAAAACCGGATATACTTCACACCAAGGGAAACTATTCCTTGCTCTTCAAACAAGATAATGGAGATAGGTGTATTGAATTTTGAATTAATTAATTAAACGATTCTCAGCAAAGCTTCATTGTAAAAAATATACCATACATATATTTCAACTTTTTTAGTCTAATTGTCAGTAACTTTTATTTTATCAAAATTGTTAGAGAATTTTATTTTAACAAAGGAGAAATTTTTTAACTAAAAAATTCAACCGAGAGCCAGTTTTAAAATGATAGAGCAGACCGATTAATTATTATTTATAATCATTTAAAGTTAAAAAATTGATGTAAAAATAGTCAATTCATTAAAATTTGTAATATAAAGATAATGTAAAATATATAAATCAATAAAGACTTGAGTTAAACGCAGATAAGATAAAAAATCATAAATAATAATTTTTTTAAATTTTTTTCAGTGTTATTAATTAAACATATGAATTAAATCATATTAAAATTTTCAAGTTTTAATCTTTAAAATTAAAAACTTCATTAGAAATAAACTTTAAAAAATCTAGTATTTTTAAAGTTCTATTTTTAGCCCAAATGTTTTTTGAAATTTTTGTTGAGTATATTGTATAATACGCCATCGATACATGGTAACAAATTCAAGTTCCAATAGTTTTTAGATTTATGACTAAAAAACTTAAATTGATTTATTGAAAATCTCTGACATAATTTACTGTTATACCTGGCAGTCTGCAGAGGGTTTTAGTTCCACTTTTGTTAGTTAAAAATAAGAATAAATTTCTTAAAAAATTAAAAAACAATGCTAATTTTTGGGGCCTCTCTGCGAAGTTCGCAAGAACAGGCCTTTTTTATGTTCTCATTTTGTGACAACACTATTTATCTTTTTTCCATTTTTTTTTTCTAAGTTGTTCTAAATACCTTCCCAAGTGTCAACACATTGCCCAATTTTTAATTTTTTTATCAGAGGGGTAGGAGAGGGGAGATTGTATTTTTGTGTTTTCATTTTGTAACGACACTATTTAACATTTATCCAATTTTTTTTTTTTAAGGTTATACCTAATACTCCTACAGGTGATCTATTATACACAATTTAATTTTGTTCGTCATTACAATTACAATTGTTAACGCACTCTATTGTAAATAAACACTTGCCGAAATTATAAACTACAAAAATTTCATTTCTTCCAAGAATTTTCATTGATTTGCCATTTTCTTTCAAATGAATTCAATCCCTTTTAAAGTTTCTTTTGCGATATGATTAACAAAGCTCAAGGTCAAACATTTAGTTAGGTACGTTGGCGTAGATCTTTGTTCAGAGTGTTTTGCACGTGGAATTTTCTCATGCTGGGGACCCGAATCATCTGATGATTTTGATTTCAACAGGAGATAGAATGAAAAACGTTATATACTCAGAAAATGTATAAAATTCTTTGTCAACAACAGATTAATTAGCACTTCTTTTGTATCTGTATTCATTTATAATAAAAATAAACTTATCATTAATAATGCTAAAAACATTTCAATACGTTTTCATTAACCGTTTTTTATATTTACTTGCCGATCACATTAAACGATAAAATTTGAATACAAAATTCTGCATATCATCATCCGAAGGCAAAATAAACAACCAATTACGGGCAAAGCCATGTCAGGTTGGCTAGTTTTTCATATTTAAATCAAAAAAATAAGGTAGCTAAATATAATAATTACTATAAAAACAGTAATAATATCTATTCTCTTGAGTTGAAAAGTTGAATATTTAATTATGATAAGATTCTCTTCACCCTTAAAAAACTATCAAAATATTAAAAAATATATAACATTTAATTAATTATCACTAACAATTGTATTTGTTATCATTCATAAATGCTTACAAAATTTAAATAGATGAAAACTTTAAATAGGCACCAAATTAAATACATTAAATATTTAAATCATTATTAAAATTACAAAAAAAAACTTTTTTATTTTATTTTAAATACTTTACAACTCAATCAGACAATATATAAGAATGTTGTATATCAAACGATTTTGGTTAAGTACAATTAAAATAAAACTTACCAAAAGATAACATCACAGATCCTATTGACATCATTGTACCTCGAAGTTTTGGACTAGATATTTCAGCCATGTAAACATTTGCTGAATTTGTTCCAACCGCTAAAAAATAGAGTATGTTAGTTGGACATTTTGAAACTCTCAAATTAAATAGTAATCCTACACATTGCAAATCCAGTCAATAATCTTCCAATGATGATAATAAATGGATTATAAGCAAATGCGATCAACATCCACCCAATAAAACATGGCCACAGTGATATTTTAAATGTAGATATACGACCAATTTTGTCAAGTGAAAAGGCTATAAACAGGCATCCTAATGGAGCAGCTATTGAAATACTGCTGGCTACATACAAACATAAGAACATCTGAAAAGTTAGACATCGAAAAAAAAAGCCTTGTAATTTAATTAATGCTTAGTTAGCTATCAATTTGATAAAATATGGTTCAATCTTTAAAATTAAAATTTTTAATTTTCTAATATTTTTTCAGCAGAAAGTAATATTTACATAAAATAATCAGTCCTCATAAATATTAATATAGCTTTTAATATTTAATCATAAAAAAGGTTTGAAAATGAATACAAGCGATTTAAGAACTGTTCGAGATTCCTCCCCACAACTGACAAAAAATATCCTCATACCATTCATTAGATCAGTGGTCTTCTAATGGTGGGTCGCAACCCAATTTTGGGTATAGTGTAAGCTTTAAAATTAGGTCGTGATAAGTCTTCTGTTTAAAATTTAAAAAATTCATTTTTATAGATACTATTTAATATTATAATATATTATGTATGTCATGACAAAAAAAATTATTTTATATGACATCGGATAAAATTCTTGCGTAAACCGCAATTTATATTTGCAGAATATAAGAACGAATAATCAAATGAAGTAATGATATAGCGATAGAGTTCAGAGTTGATATTGTTGTATTATAAAATATAAATGTTAGTTTCGTTTAGTCTAGCAGTCTAGCCATATTAATGAAGTTTTGTCTAAGTTTATTTTTAATATAAAAGTTTTGGATAAATTTGCAAAATTATGGAAACATTTTCCGATTTTTTGTATTTTATGTGAAAACAGTCAGTGTTATATAGCACATTTATTTTGGTTTGGATTATTACATGCATTTTTTTTCTGTATCTTAACATGCATTTTTTTGTATTACTACATATAGTAAAAAAATTGAATATTACCTAGGAAAATGTAATTTTTTATTTAATCAGTTATAAAAGCATTTCTACAAGTATATACTTAGACATTAAGCAATTTGACCATTATTTTGGCTAACAAAGCTCACATGGGTTGTGAAAAATGTATTGTAAGAAAAGTGGGTCATGAGCCAAAAATTTTGAAGACCACTGCATTAGATTATAGTAAAGTAGACTCTGCTTAGTTGGGACATTTTTTTAGAGTATATTAAGATCAATAATTCAACAATATTTGTTTTTTAATATTACAGAAGAATCTCGGTAATCCGACACATATCAGACCACGCTACTGCCGGATTAACGAAAACGCCGGATTAGTGGGGAGTTAAAAAAAAAAAACCGGAAATATGTGTGTGTTGATTACGTTCTTGCAAAAACCATAAATACAAGGCATCTTCAACTTCAGAAAACTCACCAGTTTTTAACGTTTTGCGCTTACTTTTCAAACTTTCATTATTTTTGAAAAAAGATTTTATTTTTTCGCTATTTTTTCTTATATCGAGTATTGTAGCACGGCCTACTCCAAATTCGTTAGCGAGGTTTACTAATTTGTCACCGTTTTCTAATTTATTTAAAATTTCTACTTCCTCGACTAAGGTTAAAGTAGTATGTTTTCGTTTTCGTTGTTGCGAAAATTTAATACGTATGTGATACAACACAATATCTAACCGATACACAATAAACACGCACAACACTTCAACGTTAACTGAATAAAAATAAAATATCAAATAGGTTTATTAGGATTTAATCTGTTATTACTCAGTTTTATATAATGGTTTATCGTTTACGATAGTAAATTTATAATAAATACATATTGGTACATATAGGTTAATACAGCCGGATTACTGGACGTATCGGATTATCGAATGGCCGGATTACCGAGATTCTACTGTATTTCTGTAATTGTGATCATTAAAAATGTCTAACCATATTAATGCTTATTTCCAGTTGTGATTTATGTCAAACGCTATTTAGTTATCAGTTGTTAGTAATGTGTGGTGTGTGCAGTAACAACATACTATAAATGTAAAGATCTACCTATCACTTTTGCAAAAATTAGAAATTCTGAACAAAATAACATTACAACCACCAGACTATAGTATCCATTATCTATCAAAAATTTTAGAAGTATCAAATTTAAAATAAATACATAATACATTTTTATTATTATATTTAATAGGAAAAAATGTTTTATATTAAGAATTCAGTGACTATTAGTGTTGGCCAACAATATAATTTTCAATATCGATATTGTTTAGTTTTTCTGAATTTCGTATCACAATATATCAATGTAAAATACTATAATATTTATATTTTATGTTATTAACATTACAATTTTATAGGTAGTATTAAATGAACTCCTAATTACAGATGTTTACTGTTTGTTTTATTAATTACTTACTGAAATTACTTAATAAAAAATAAAACTATCAAATAATTATTAATTATTAAACTTAATCAAATTAGCAAATATAAATACTAATTAATTACTAATAATATTGTTTATTTATCTTTTACAATTTCATTAACATTGTGATTTTTTCGAATTTTTTCTAAAACATAAATGAAGTTATGATATTTATTAATTGGTATTTTAAAATTTTTTATAAACAGTAATTTATTATTATTATTTTTGTTATCTATTGTCTTACTATTAAGCTCAATCATTTCAATAAAAATAAAAATAAAAAATATATACCAAATTACTACATATTTTTATCTTATTACTATTTGTAATGCTCCAAAAGTGAAGTTTAGTATTTATAATACCATCTGGCATCTAGTAGCTATTAGATAATAAAATGTATAAATAATATTAATAATATTAAATAATAATCCGTAATATACTGATAGCTAAATACTTAAATAATATATAGTGAAAAGATTGGATTTCAACGATATCGCTTTATATTGATAACATTTAATTTTATATTGATATAGAAAAAACAAAAAATAAGTGACAATATCGATATTGTTGGCCAACACTAGTAACTGTAGGCAATAGCACAAAAAATGATTTCGTTTTTTATTTTTTTATTTTAAAATTTTTAGGACAACTGCTTTATTGCGACAAAATAACACACGACCAATGAGTCCCCCTGAAGCAGAGTTTAATATATTATATAGATTTTATAGATAATGGTATACATTAAAAAAGTAAAAAACATATCTATAAATAAAATTGAGAAATTCAAAATACTTAAATATTTATAGCTTATACATTAATAATATTATTTATATAGCTGTAATAATTTGTAATTAAGTTTGATCGTATTTATTTAAAAGTTTTATACATATGAACAACTTAAATAAAAAGTATCACAACCATAAACATAATTGTATATCAATATCATAACAATTACTTATATCAGTACTTCTTTATAAATAATTTAGTCTTTTAGATTCATATCAATAATAAACAAAATAAGTATAATGAAATGTTTAACAGCATTTTTTTACATTTTTATTACTATAACAAAATTAAAATAATATAAATTATGCTTACTAATCCATGATAGCTGAGATTCATTTAATAGACCCATCTCATTAACATAATTTTCAGAACTGTTAACATTAGTATGATTAAGTTGAGGTATAATTATAGCAGAAAATCCCAAAGCAAATCCAGTATGTAAGTTTGTGGTGGCTACTGATACACAAGCTAAAAACTGGAGGTACATATTTTGTGTATAAAAAATAATAATCAATAGTAAGAAAGAAAACAATAATATTAGTTAATATACCTCAGCCCAATTAAAATTTTTCTTAGTAACATTTTGGAGTTCTTTTTCTGGTTCATGCTGTATAGGTTCTTCACTTAGTTTTACACTACAAATTTAAAAAATATATTAGTATTAGAATATAGATACATATTTTAATAAATGAAATGTGTTATTACCTTTCTTCTTCCATAATAATTAATTTTAAAATGTTTAATTTTTAAAAAAATTACAGTATGTACACTATTTTAATGAAAATAAAAGTTCTTCAATTATGTATGACATACATTTCTAAACATCCTAAAACAAAACAAAAATTATATATATATATGAAAATTAATCAATAAATTCAATGTTTTTATTTAATATTTAAGATTAATCATCTCTAAAATACAAATAAAAGGATTTTCATAATATGTCACTAACATGCCTACAATCAAATACATAGATATTAATAAAAAATAAATTAAATACTAGTTTAGAATCCTCCTACAATAACCATGAAAAATAATTCACTGGCCACATGTAAACATGTTTTCTGAGTTTTAGACTTGTAACAATTTGATTGAGACTAAGTGTATAGTGTATATACACTATTCATTTTAAATATGATGCAAGTTTATTTGTTTATACTTAATTCAATTTAACATTTAAAAATAATAGTAAAGTCAATGATAAAAATATATTTTAAGTTTTTAGGATATATCAAATTATATCCCTTATAAAATAACTTTTTCTTGAGCAATATTGCATGTAATAACAACAATTTACATTAATATTAGACATTTTATACTATAAGTACCTATAAGGTACCTATGGAAAGTATAGTGAGACATACCACTCTTTAGTAGATACCTCTGTTCATAGAAGCAAATTTACTTTATAGCATGGTTTTAAAAAAGTCAACTTTTTGTCTAGATATTTGATTAACTTTATAAAATTATCAAACATAATTACACATTTTAGTGCTTAGAGATAAATTATTATTATATAAATAAAATGTATTAGGAATACAAATTGTATACAACAGCATTAATTTAAAAAAATATTGAGTAATTTCAGTAAATGTTTTTATGAGTATCCCTCATTTATATTGAGTTATTTTATATTTAGATTCTAAAATAATTATTACTTTTTAATTATTATTAGGTTGGTATTAAATTTATTTAACACTTTACAACACAAAAAAAAAATTAGATTATATAATACTAGAGTCAAAACACTACAGTTTTTAATAACAATATATAATCTTGTCATATCTTTATGAGATTAAACAAAAAATTAAATATTAATTTTCAATGCACAATTAGGTAGCTAATTAAATTTAAGATATAATTATGAATTACTTTTTGAATACAATTATGGGAACACATTTAAGCATTTTTAAATTTTATAAGTATTATAAATAAATAGTAGACTTTGGAAATATCTATTTTAAAAGTTCATATTAAGCTAAAAAGTTTTGTCTTGATCCATTTATTAAAAGAAATAAAAATGATACAAAGTGTGACATATTTTGCAAAAAATTGAAATATAATTATAATTATACTATACATAGTTGATTTAGAATTTATAGAGTACCCGAAGTACCTCAGAAAATTATTTTATAGTCTGTTAATTAATACAAATTATATAAAATTTTTTAGCAATTTATATTGATAAAATATTTTTTTAGACCAAACAGTTAAAAATAAAAATAAATATATGGAAGTAATTAATATGAAAAACAATTAGGATCTTACCAACTCACTGTACATAAAAACTGATAAAACACTTATCCAACGTAAATTATTTCGTAGATACAAAAATAATAGGTAAAAATTATTTAATATTTCAACTATTAACCGTTAATTTACTTTATAGTCATTGGTTACTCGATATTAGATAAAATACAACTGTTCGAAAATACACCAAACACAATCGATAAACGAAGTTTAGGAAAAAACATACATTATTTCACTCGTAAAACATCCCTGAAAAATCACATTGTTCATACACACGAGCACGCCTCGTGACCGAGCACATTTGACATTTACCGCCTTGCCTGGGGAACGCGGAATGAGATTGATAATTGAAAAATAACTGATAACCTAATCTTCTAACGGCCGACGGGCGACGAGTGCGCTGTCCACGCAGGTGCATTGTGTACTTCGCTCGAAAATCGAAAAATGTACTATGTACTATGTACATCGTCATGTACAGAACGGTTCTGTCAGAACCTGTGACAAAATACAGATCACTGGGATCGCCGTGCGCTCTAAATAAAAATTCGAGTTTCCGTGGGTGGATTTTTATTGAGCGGAATTAAAAATTTCAAGTTTGACTGGCATACACTGTCCTACACGACGTTCAAACTTAATGATTAGTTTATAATGTTTGATGCACCGATCGTCTCCAGCCACCACTCACATGGCATACCCATCGCCGGACTACCGTGTAAAATATCGTTGTTATTATTATTATTATTATTATTATTATTGCAGATGCTAGTTCAGCAAGAGACAAACACTATAGTATTCATAATAAATGCAATCGTTTAAAGATGTTCCGAACATTGGCAACGAGCGGTGGAACGCGGCCAACACTTTTAGTAGTTAAGTACATTACTTAAATATAATAGTATAATCATGTAATGTATTGATAGGAAATAATTAAGATTAAGATTTATATGCCCAACAAAACTAAGAAACTTGTTCTTAAAAATATGATAATATATTGCAAAAATGTAATGATGTACCTACTCAATAGTATAATACTCTTGACAATTTCGTTGCATATTCTGTAAAAAAAAAAAACTGAAAAATGTCATAATAAAGAAAATATGCATTAAAAATATTTTGTATAGATAATAAAATAATAAATATTCTGTTAATGAGATGTGCAGTTTTTGATCTGTTTATAAGTACCTATCATAGTTTTGAAAAACATAATTTGGTAAATCAAAAATGCGTTTAAAATTAGTGTTCTAAATAATATAACATTTTCTGATTTTTATAAAATGTACCAACATAATAAATTAACATATTTGGTAGGCAATTTTTAAATTTTCTCAATGATATGATAAAAAAAAAAATCAAAATAAAACTAGAATATTTTAAGCCCTGGTAAGTGAAGCAGATTTTTATTTATTTGACTCGCGAATAAAAACATGCAAAACACAACAACATTCCATCGTTTTCATTCCTGAAAATAATAATTATATTGTCCGTTCGGGCGCGCTTATATAAAATTATGATACTGTTATGGATTCAATATTCAATAATAATTATATACAACAGCGACATGATGTCACATTGAAAACTAAAAGAGTTTATCTATAACGAATTGCTCATTAATTATTGTCATACTCACGAGAAGAGCGACGGACACGGCCACACGGGGGTGTAGATTGAAAGTCGCGTTGTCTTTGTCGTGCTACACTCGCGTGAGCGGTGTACGGTGTACCAACTACCAACTCGCGGACGAGACGACACGCGACGCTTGAAACGGGTTTCGAATGAGAAATACGGGTGCGTCAATGATGTGCCTCCGGCCACCTTCTAGTCGAAACGTGTGTACAATAGAATAATATTATATTCTTGTAGATAACAGATTTGACTTGTACGCGCCCGAGCGCGCGCGCACGTGTGTGTGTGTGTGTGTGTGTGTGTGTATTTTCGATAAAACGTGTCTTGAGAGTGCAGGTTCTCGGACGGAAATAAACTGCGATAAAAAGACGCGTGTGCGGTGATCACCGGTCAAGCCGGACTGTAGTCTGAAGGTAGGTAATCGTAATAAAATATATCATAATATTATCGATGTTGCAATTGCTATTAACGTTACGTCCTGTATATTGAACGCATGCCTTACTATACCTAACTCACTGCCCACACCATGACGTTTGACGCGCGCGGTGAAGTGCACAGTAATTCGAGATTAATGAAAAGTTTTAATGAAAACACATTGCTGTTCGCTACAGATCCAGACGGCAGACACACGTATTGACATCACATAACAATAATTGTTACTCGCTCAATAAACATAGGTATCGCGATCAGCATGCACGTTGCACGCTGGTAATTATCGACTATGGACCGGTGAACATAAGCGGTTGAGCCCACTAGGGTATCGGGCTGATTCCCATTGACCATTCATTTTCTGTATACTGTGTAGTTCTTTTTTTTTATAATATGTAATTGTATACCGTTTACCTACTAATCCGATAAAATAAAAAAATTGAATTAAAAATGTATGTGAGTAATTAAAATGAAATGAATATGAATATGGGCACATATGTATAAATATTAAATATTAAATATAAATTACCTATAATTTAAAATAATAGATTATGTTCATATCAAGTGCAAAAAAGTAAATTTTTCGCCATTTATACAGGTATCCTATATGTTTCCGGTAACTATAGAATTTAGCTTTAGTTTATACTCGTCTCTATGGACGAACCAGAGTCGCGTCATTTTGGGTTTTAAACAGTTGGTGCAGGCGCGTCGTTCTATAGCTTTTATGGGTTATAAAATGGCGGCGAATTTCGCAAATTAAATACAAGCTTATTGTCTTTTTATATGACATTTTATCCTAAATGTATCTAATATGAAAAAAAGTATGTACTTCGTCCTATGGGATATTCTTTGCTCCTCAAAAAAGTTAATGAGGATGGGTGGATTGAATTTTAAAGAAATTTCTTATGTTAAAGCAAAGTTTGTTGCTTATTTGAGCAAAGCTTCAGAATTAAAATATACAGTCCATATATTTTACCATTTTTCGTCTAGTCGGTAGTTTGTTTAAAAAAAATTATCTGGTTTTCCTGTTAGGTACCTATAGAAAACATTTTTTTTTACCTGAAGCATATTGTTCTATATCTGTATTCAAAGCTTCATTATATTTAGATTGACCTATTTCTTTAAGTAAATACTTTAAGTTGAAAATTTACGCAAAAACGGTTTATTACGTAAAAATTGTAAAATAATTTACTCAAACGCTAATAAAAAAAATCCTGGATCATGTTTTTTGAAATTTTGTCAGTGCCGTTAGTGAAGTGTATAAGTAAAGCCATATTACATTTTCAGAATTTTTCATCAAGTACTAAAAATATACCGTTACATTTTTCACCATTTTTCATATAATTATCTGCAGTTTTTTTTTCGAAATTATCTAAAGTTTTTTGTTCCACAAAAAGGATATTTTTTTATGACTAAAACATTAAAAACTTCTTGTTCTATCTACATTCAAAGTTTCATTATGATTGAATTGACCAATTTCTTCAAATAAATAATTAAAGTTAACAATTGACTTCAGAAAACAAAAAAAAATTAACATCATTGGAAAACTTTAAACTATAAGATTCTTCATTTCACCCAGAATCTATTATAAAGGTAAAATGTCACGGAAGGCGATAGCCCCCATCCATCCACAAGGACGCGCATGTGTATCAAATGTGAAATGGTGACAAATATTATCTTTGCAGGCCAAACATTCCCAAGCCACGAAATACGAATTGACAATTAGCCATCCATAAACTTAATATTACTCATCCTTTCTTTCAATTATTGTTATTTTAATTTGACGAGATAAGTTCAAGTGAATCGAGAACTAGATAAATATATATTTATAAAAAAAAAAAAATAAATAATTAGTAATCATATAAAAGTTTAAATAATATTTGGAGGTATAATATTCTCATACTAATGGATATCTTTGACTTTTAAATTCATATAGTGAACCAAATTTTGACTCAAAGATATATAATTTTTGATATTTTTGAAAATATTAATGGAAAATAAAATAAATAGTGAATTGTTCCAGATTTTAAGCACACATCGGTCATCGGCTCTTTTGTTTTATTTTTGGCAAAAAAAAAAAAAAGGTTTTACTCGTATAAAACATCGGTGCTAATGTTTAGCTTACACTCTTCTCCCTCATCAATGACGCGTTTACTGTGAACTAAACTAATTATTGATCAGACGGGAAAATCATGAATGAGATTAAGATAGTTAAGATTTGAGAAGACTGGTCAAACGGGCTGTCATTAGGTTAAATCCCATTGGTCACGAAGATATTTCCATTAAAATTAAATAAACCAGCCCCCAGGCTGACATTTTAAAAAGTGTATGACATTTTTAATATCCGATCACTTTAAAACGTTTTAAACTCTGAAACTATCAATATTATTAACGAAGATAGCATGGATTTAACTAACGTTAAGTTATACGTTCAGTAAACAGATCAAAAAATCAAGTAAAACCTAGTTCCTCATTTAAAAATCTGGAGACTATAGTGAATTATTTTCACAGGCCGTCGTACTGTAGGAAAGCTAGTTCAATCTTAGTTCTTTTTTTGTAGGTTCTCTTCTATTACAAGCGTTATTACTCCCTAGACAACAATTTTTTTAATAATGTATGCTTAGAACACACACATAGATAATCAAATTTTTATTTTACATAAATTTGTATATTTTTCGATAAAAAATACTTAAACACCTATCACTTTGAATTTTATTATTAAATATGAAATGTACATCGTTGAAAATTTAAAATAAATTATCTTTGATTTATGCAAGAAGCAAGTGATGAAATACTATTCATCATAATATTTAAATTATAATGTATTAATGTATTTACATTACTTCGTGATATAATAGTATTATTAATTAATATAATGAACATAAATTGTAGTTATTTTTCAAACTACATCAGTACTTATAGATATGTTTGATTCTATTTTTATTTTATGATGCATTTAGTCATATAACTTACATAATGTGTGTTCATAGTTCTTTATTTTTCATGAATATTCAGCTATTTTTTTAGCATATAATAAGACGTGTTGTTTTATTTGCCTATTCATTTTTCAACGCATAAACATTCTTACAAGTCATAAATCATGATTACAGAGATTAAACTATGAAATTCCTTAGAATGAGTGTTTGAAATTTAAAAAATAAGCCATTTGGTATATGTGTGTATACTGTATATATATACCTATATGAACACAAAAAATTAATGCACATGTCTTGAAATTTAAGTTCATATTATTGGTTTTAATATTTTACCAAATATGAATAAATAAATTTAAAAAAACCCTACATTACGTAACAATTTTTTAAAAGCATTGTGTAATACTGGGCAGACAATAGTCTACAATTGTATGTAATAGCATTGATTATAGAATATTCTATTCTATAATCAATGGTAATAGTAATTATACAACTTCAAAGTTAAAATACATATTCAGTGGCGTAGCAAGGGTAAGGCGAACTGTGCCAGGGGTGCAAATTGTGAAGGGGAGCATAATTATGCTTCAAAATATATATTTTTACTTTAATAGTATGGCAATAATTATAATATTGTCTGTTTATTGAAAACGATATATTAAAAATAATAATGATACATATGACCCATGTGAGCTATGGCATCAAAACAAATAATAATTTCCAGTTGCAATTACTTTTTTTTTGGCCCTCAACTTTATTGTATGCTCGCACAAAATTATAAAATTTCTAATGATAAATATTGAATAATTTATAAATTGTACTATTGATGAATTAATTTGCATTTGCAATGCAACAAACTATGATTATATCAGGTTAACTTCAACGAAAATTTTTTAACACTTTTTTATTTCTCTATTCGTATACATAGTGTATCATATTTTATAATACATTTAAAACACTCAAATAATTAAAAATAACAATACAATGTGCTATAATGGGTTCATGTAAATAATATGTTTCTATTAGAGATTTATGTGTAGCATCCTAATAATGCTTTGGTACAAATAGAAAAACATAACAATTTTTAAATAGGCATTTTTATCAAAAACATTTTAAAACAAATTATTACGGGTTTAAAAAAACCATCAATTTTTTTAATTAGGTACTAAAAAAGGCGATTTTCTTCTAATTTTGCAGGGGCGCTAGCGAGACTTCCTGCGCCACTGTACGTATTTGTAATAACGAATAAGTTGCAGGGGCGTAGCCAAGGGGAGTTATCAGATCACAAACCCTCCCATGAGTTTTTGAAAACCCTTAAAAAAATGGCAGAAATATTTAAGATTGAAAAACTTTAAACTTGATACTGACATTTTTTTTTAGTTTTTGACCAAAAAAAAAATCTATCATTAAAACAATTAACCTTGCCATCAAAGATTTCGTTAATAAAAGTTTTGATTATATTCTATATAATATGTATTAGTATAATTATATACGTTGATAAAATATAAAGCTTTAATCGTATAAAAATTATCTTGGTTTTCGGGCATTTAATTTTTAATTAATTTTATATTATAAACTAGTACCTACTTATACACAGTAAAAATATACTTTAGTAACTAAGTCTGTATTTTGTAAATGATTTTTCCAGCTATCATGTTCCCTACTTGAGTTTTCTTAAAAGGCAAAAAAAAAAAATTAAGTAAAAAAATACACTGAAATATTATAAAACTAATTATAAATACTTTATACTTTAATTAGTTAAAAGGTATAGTATAAATTATAAATCTTTATATTTGTAAATAAAGTACCTATAATGTCAATGCTTCAGTTATTTATATTTTATACATTTTTGTAAAAAAATGTCTGCTACATGGAGTAATGCTAACCTTTTAGGGATTAATATAAATATAGGTATGTTTACTAACGAATTTTAGCAACCCCCCCCCCCCCCATGAGAAAATCCAGGCTACGTGCCTAATAAGTTGTAAGTTGTAACCGTCTAAAATCAGCAGCATATTAAATAGATAATGTTCGCATTATTAGCTAGAAAGTTGGTATAAACCTATTCATAACAAAATTAATACTATACAATATACATTAATACATTATTACATTGTAAGACACTTCACGGCAACAAGAATTAATTTATCCAAGATCTAAACTTAAATGCATGTAAAAAACATTGTAATAGACGGAAACTGGAAAGCCTTTGAGAGATAAAAACTCCGAATTTCAGAATGAGTACTTTAGACAGGTAATTTTTCTATTTTCTCGGCAATTTTTCTAAGCATGAGGAAAAACAACTGAAAATGGAGCAAATACGGCGAAATTCGCCGTAAACGACTCTTTCATTAATTGACTTAAGTAATTTCGACATTACTCTAAAAGTAATGTTGCTAGAAAATTGAAATTTCCACCATATATGATTAACATATTACTTTATAATTTACAAAGTTTCAAAAAAATCTAATAACTTTTGGGCTAAAATTAGAGCTTTGAAAATACCTCGTTTTTTTCAAAAATCTTAACGTAGGATTTTTTTTTACAAGCGTTATATATACATACATTTATATTTAAAGTTAATAATTATACGATTATTACTTAATAAACTGTTTTTACGTCAATTTTCAACTTTAAAAATGAATTTGAACAATTTGAAGAAATTAATAAATTCAATCATAATGAAACGTTGAATACAGATAGAACAACAAGTTTTGAATCTTTTGGTTAACAAAAATGTCTTATTTTCAAACAAAAAAACTAAATCATTTTGAAAAAAACCTACCGATAATAATACAAAAAATGGTAAAATATATGAACGGCATTATTTTAATATTTGATGAAAACTTCTAAAAATTTAATATGACCTCAGGTACTCATACATTTTGACTTCACCTTCACAATTGATACGGCAAAAATTTCACAAATCGTGACTCAGGTTTTTTTTTTCATAATTTTTATGAGCTTATTTTTGAGTTGCAAAAAAGTTCTAAATGTTTCAATCGGTTTTTTTTTAAATTTCTTCTACTTAGTAGTAACTAGTTGGTAACCTAACCGAGTTGTCACGGGTTAACGAATTGTGAGCAAATACCTATTCAAAATTAAACCACATATTAATTTTCACACAAATATGTAATATATTTTATACATTTCAATATATTATTAAATTTATTTATAATTCTTAATAAATAATATGTTGATACGTTCATGACCGGATTAAGGGGGGTCTAGCAGGGGCGGCAGACCCGGGGCCCCTCTCTATTACAAAAATAATAGGGCCCCATAATATTTTGAGCTGACTCTACAAATTTTGTAATTATATAGCAATTTCGTTAGAATAAATGAGGCTTTGTCAACCTTTTTTTTTTTTTTTTTTTATTCAAACAACATACTTAAATTTTTTTATTTTTTGTAAATTAGTCGCCTAGAGGAAGTATTCTCTAGTATATTCTGTAATATACATCGTTGGCACGCTACAAATCACATATTTGAACATACATTTATGAACATACAAAATATTGTAAATCTTCATTTATTGAATTATTTTAAAATAAAATGTATGAAATACATAAAAAAATATATTTGTCTGCAAGTGACACGAGCGGCTTAGTAAAGTGTCTTAATACGTTTTGTTAAAAGGGCCCACATCAGTGGCGTAGCCAGGGGGTGGGCCAGAGGGGCCATGCCCCCCCCATAGGCCGTGTTTTTTATTATTGTTTTTATATCAGTACGTCCATAGAGTATAAAAAAGTAGAAATGTTATTCATTATCACAATTTAAGATAGTCTCCTTCCAAGGTTTATAGAATATACTATAGTATATTCTATAAACCTTGGTCTCCTTCAATGGTTTTTATCATCTATAGCTGCGCTGTGTGATACAAACGTGAGTGTATCACCACTTACCAACACGAAACAGTAAACACGTCTCAATGTTACCATAGTTTTGTCTAGGCGATCAGCAGTGAATTTTATATAATAATTTACAGTATTAGATGTTCCTTGCAGTAACCGACCGCGCTCACGTTTCCCTACCCGCCACATTCCGCCGGCTTATCACATTCACACTGCCAGCTTATCACGCCACTGAACGTTACGGCTAGGGATAGCTAGAAATTATTTGCTACTCTGCCTGTAACATCCGCTACTCCAGAACGTACATTTTCAGTTCTAAAAAGACTGAAAACATATTTAAGAGCTACAAAGAATGAAGAAAGTTTGAATGGTTTGGCCTTAGCTACAATAAACAAATATGAATTGGAATATGAAAACGTAGAAAAACAAATCATAACTGCATTTATAAATAAATCTCCTAGGAGGATGAAAGTTGTAGATTGGACTTATATTAATAATATTTACCGTATTTTTATTAAGTTGTTTGCAATAAATTATTATAATACAAAGTTGTTAAATATTTTATTAATTTCAGCCGTATGTATTTAGTATTATATTATGTGGTCACATAATAAGTATACGAACTATCTCAATTATTTTTTATAATGAAAACAGTACAAATTTAATTTTTTAAGATTTTTTTGTTGGCCCCCCCCTTTTAGAAATTCTGGCTATGCCACTGGCCCACATGAAACTACAGCCCTGGGGCCCAATAAGTTCTTAATCCGGCCTTGGATACGTGTAAATAATTATTTTTAAAAAGTAGCTCATCGGGAAAACTCCCGAATTTCCGGCGGCCCAATCCGCCACTGATTCATATCGTTTTTTTTTTTTTTTTGGCTTAATATAGACCGTTCGGGTCCTTCGCCGCAACCACCACTTCCCTCCATCTATCTCTATCCGTGGTTAGCTCGGGACATCAGCACTTGTCCGAAAATGGCGGAGTACCAGCAAGTTGATAAGGATTCGAAGTTGATAAGAATCGAAAAATTGATGCCAACTGTTGCCATCGAAATTATCGAAATTATAAAAATTATATTTTGTTATAATTGATAAAAATTATATTATTTATATATATATATATATATATATATATATAACCGCTTTGCCTATTTTTAGCCTGCACATTTTTATTAATATGGATTTTGTCGGAGTTAATGGTAAGTTCTTCGGCTTTGCTTAAGGAGCAATGGCATAACCTATTATTGTCAATGCTTTTTAGTTTCAATGTACACAACTAATTAAAATGATCATGTAACATTTTGATATTTATACATTTATATATAAATGATTGTTTAATTGTTACAATTGTGTATTTTTAATTGTTACCTATCTATATTCTATGGTAGTAGTAAACATAAAAAACAATATGCACTGTTTATTACCTAATATAATAATAATAATATATAATTTTTACATAAACATATATTTGTTAACTTATTTACATGTAATTAATAAATATCCATAATTATTAGGTAGGTATATTTAATTTATAGGTAATTTAAATTTAAAAAAGCAACTACGTTAAAGACTAAAAAAATTACAAAAACCATGAATAAAAAATAAATATAATAATTATCACTTATGACACAATTATATAACTTTTATCATATAACCAATCAGGGGTATACCGTATATGAAGATAAATTTGTTTTCATATAATTTTGGATATATTTATGTTGGCAATGGATTCGGATTCTTATCTCTTTCAGATTTTGACGCCGCCATTTTCGGACAAGTGCCCCCGACCCGGTTAGCTCTTCGCCGTTCAAGTTTCCCAGCATATCCAAGTCTTTATGGACCTTAATACCTTATGATAACAATTTGAGCAAAGATAACACTTATCAATTTTCGTTTCATGATAAGAGCGATTTAAAATTATCGTTTTAATTTTCAGAATATTTTATTATACAAAATAAATTTTATTTTTATATTATTTATGCACGAAAATCCGAATTTTCTTTTTTCACTATCAAACTATAAAATATAATAAACTAAACGATAAATTGCGTTGCCTTTCATTGTTTACAATTCTTTACGATGAATGAAGGTTTTTATAATACTCATACAATTTCGGATTCGGATGGTGATTCAGTTATAGTTGTTGAGGATAATATAACTCCACAGAGACGCAATTATCTTACATCGCCAGAAGAACCAGATTTTTTCTACCAAGTTGTACAATATGTATGCTAAGTATTAATGAGTTATTACTTATTAATAATATAACTATTATATTAATCTTCTTATTAATGTTATTATAGCAAAAACGAAAAAAATCTTTATCTCCAGAAGTTACTTTAAATCATGGAAATGAATCTATGTCACAGAACGATATTCATTTTAATGAAATCCATAATACATATAATTTTACCAGCCCAGAACCAATTAATAATTCAGTAAGTATGTAACTAATTAAACAACTATCAACAGTGCCGTAACTACCCTATGTGGCGCCCTTGGCGAAATTTATTTTGGCGCTTATTTTTGTTTTTATTTCATACGTATTAGTAATTTTTTATACAAATATATTATAATAATATTACATTCTTACGTGTTCATCAAAAAACTGCCATATTTTTAGTAAGTTTTAATTTACAAAAAAAAAAAAAAAAAATAATAATAATAATAAATAAGAATAAACCAAAAAAAGCACAACGTTTCTTATTCTATGTAAATAAATTTAATGTTACATAATATAAAATAGTGCAGGTATTACTTTAAACAATTATTGTTATTAATATTACAATTTTATCTTTCTAGCCTTTTTTGCACTTGATTTTAATTAAACTTTAAATAATTTATAAAAACAAAAAAGTTACAAAAAATTGTTTTATTTAACTCAAATGCGCCCCTTGGTTTGCTGCGCCCTTGGCAAGCGCCCATGTCGCCAACCTCTAGTTACGGCACTGACTATCAACATTATTTGTTGACTCTAGTACTCCACATAAAGCTTGTTTTTGATTTTAGTAGGTTTTATGTAATTTAATAACTTTCTTAAGTATCTTTATAATGCAAGATTGAATGAATTATATTATTTTATACTTAGAATAAACAGAAAGATGTCGAGTTTCACAACAGTCGTATGCCAAAATTGGATATTCATGCCCATGCTAACAATGAAAAAACAACAGAAGTGGTAGCTTATTCAGTATAACAATATATTTCATTACATTTATGAGAAATATGTGAAATTTTAAAATTTCTTTTATTTTCTATATATTTAAATTAAAAATATGTACAAACCTTATTATAGTTAGAGCCAAAACGAAAAAAGCGTTTAACAATGGAAGAAAGGGAAGAAAAGAAAAAGGAAGAAAAGGCTAGAAAAGATGCAAAAAAAAAATTAGCTGAAGAGTTAAAACGTTTGAACCCTAAGGAATGCATGAAAGTAGGTATCTAATTTAATACTTTGTTACCTATTATTTATTGCCTTTTATGTATAATTTTAGTATATGACTGTTCATATTGATACAAATCTACGGAATCGTGATTATAGTGAAGAATTATTATCTCAAATTAAGTCTACTGATGCAAAATTTAAATTTGAATCCAATGCAATTGTTTCATATTCAGTGACATGGTCTAGAGAAAAAGTAAGTATTTATTTTTAGTAGGAAAAATAAAATACAATATTGATTCAAACATTTTTTTGCTCACAACCAATATACATGAATGCATATAATTATCTACAACTCCCAGCTCAACACACTTCAATAATTACCCTGTCCCGAACCATATCAAATACCTCATTCGTGAAAAACGTAAAGCTAGATCTCGATGGCAAAGTCACAAGTACCTGTCCGATAAACTTATCTATAATCAACTAAAAAACAAACTGAGTAAAGCACTTCTTCAACACAGCTCTACCACCTATAATAAATATATCCAAAACCTAATATCACATAACTCCTCTCTCTGGAGAGCAACAAAAAATTTTTAAAAACTCAATCAGCTCCTTCTCCTCTGCGAAATGAAGACAACTCTTTGGATATTCTGACATAGATAAAGCAAATCTATTCGGCGAACACTTATCAAATATCTTTACACCACATGATATAATTTTAAATAACAACCAAAATCTAATAATTAATCAATCCTTGAACACTGCCTTACCCGTTTCACTTCCAGCTAAACATATTAGTCCTGGCGAAATTGACTTCATAATAAAAAAAACTCTCCACAAAAAAAAAAGCCCCGGGTTATGATCAGATTACGAATCTTACTGCCAAAAACCTACCAAAAAAAGTGATTATTTTACTATCCTACATTTATAATGTTATGTTGCGCCTATCATACTACCCATTAGCCTCGAAATTCTCTGAAATAATACTAATCCCCAAACCAAATAAACCTCCCGAATTAGCAACTTCTTACTGCCCTATCAGCTTACTCCCAACTTTATCCAAAGTGTTTGAAAAGATCCTACTAAAAAGACTTCTCCCATTGGCTACCGAAGCAAAAATCATTCCAGATACTCAATTTGGCTTTAAACCAAACCATTCCACCATTCACCAATTGCATCGCGTAGTTGATACCATTTCCTCGTCTTTAGAAAAAAAACACTATTGTGCAACCACCTTTCTGGACATATCTCAAGCGCTTGACAGGGTCTGGTATAACGGTCTTTTATTTAAGCTAAGAAAATTTCTTCCGGCAACTTATTTTTTACTTATTAAATCCTACCTGAGTGACTGAACCTTTGTTGTACGCCAGAACTCGAGTTACTCGAACTATTTCAATATTCTAGCCGGAGTTCCCCAAGGCAGTGATATTGTTCCCTTCCTCTACAACGTATTTACTCATAACATACCAAAAACATAATTTAACGAACTCGACACTTTCGCTGACGACACTGCAATCGAGGCTTCTCATGAAAATCCAGCTACAGCTTCCAAAATGATACAAAGACACCTTAACATAATCTATCTATGGACAAAGCATAGGAAAATCAAAATAAATGAATCTAAGTCCTCATTCATAACATTTGCGTTAAAAAGAGAAACATGCCCACAAGTTACAATAAACAATATTCCAATCCCAGTCTGCTCTGAAGTAAAATACCTAGGCCTTATAATAGATAGTAAACTAACCTGGAATTCACAAATTAAAAGCAAACGTAAAGCCCTAAACGCCCTGTCTTCATTTACTAAGGCCTCTCCTGCGATCTAAAATGAACATAAATAATAAACTATTAATTTATAAATCCCTACTTAAACCATTATGGACACACTGTATCCAGTTATGGGGAACCGCAAAACCCTCCAACTTAAAAAAAGTTCCAGCCTTTCAATCCATGTGTCTCCGCCTACTTTCCTCTGCACCCAGGTATATAACTAACAATAATCTTCACAAAGATCTCAAAGTACAAACCTTAAATCAAACCGCCAAAATGTACTATGCTAGATTCCACATTAAACTTCAGTCACATACAAACCCCTTGATTATAAAATTAGCAACAAAAACTCTACCCGATAACCCTCAATGGAGGCTAAAAAGAAAATGGTGCAGGAACCTTTTGTCTTAGCATTAAAAAAAAAAAAAATCCATATTAACCATCGTTAAATAATAATCTCAAATATTGGGTGTTACCACTGGGTAATTCCCTGTAGTCAAAATATTCTTTGTTATTTTATATTGTATCCTTTTATCTCATCTAATTAATGTGCATATAGTTGTATAGATTGTAGATTGTCTTTTTACTCAAATAAAAAAAAAAAACATTTTTCTTCTCTTTTACATTTTTCCAAACTGTGATAACTATCCTTATTATCAACTTTCTCCTTAACTGGATTCATTATTCAAGTACAATAATTATTATATTTAATGAACTATTAATAAGGCATTAACCATTTTATAGAATTATTAAACTAATGATGTACAGAATAAATGTTAAAATTTGGAATTAGTAATGGGAGTATTAATCATATTTCATATAAAAAAAAATTGGTTCATTTTTCATTACATTCACAAGATAAGTTCATGTTAACACAATAGTTGCAATATTGCTTGGAATCAAAAATACATGACTATTAACTTTAAACAATCTATTAAAATTAAATTCACAGTTATTTTAATTTATTTTTCAGTCAGACAATGTAAATGAAGATGAAAGTTTTATGCTCTTAATTTGGGACTTTGATTACATTAAAAATCTTATTGTGTCAGATCAATTAATAGAAAAAATTAATCATTTAAAATTATATAAATCACACCTTTCAATAATAATATATTGTACTGCTGATCAACTTAAGTATGTACATATTTACCCATGAGTATTATTAATTTGAACTAAATGATATTTTATTTGGTCTATTATTTTATAGGAAAACAAAATCAAAGAAGAATGGCCAATTAACTAAGTATACATATACTTTTTTATGAAATGTTTATAATTTAAATTTCTATTAAATTATCATACTTAAAATTATAATGACAGGTTAGATTTGTTGAATAGTCTTGAATTAATGATGTTGAGCTGTCATGTTTCTTTTCGTTTTGTTGAAGATAAAAATGAAATAGGATTAGCAATTTTGCATTTTACTAAATCCATTGCTCAGAAGCCATTCAAGTAAATTTCATAACTGCATCAATAAATAATTTCTTGAAATAATTATTAAAGATGTCATTTATCATTTTTAATAATGCTGTAATTGATCTGTTTTAAAGAATGAATAAATATAAGGAAGAACAAGAAGGGTGTGATTGGTATGCATCTGGTCATATAAAGAATTGTGTAACGGTAGATAAAAATGGTATAGGCAAAACTCAGTTATGGAGACAAATGTTATCACAATTTCCTTTATGCACTCTTGAGTCTAGTGAAGCAATTGCATCAGTGTATGGATCACCTGTAATATTATTAGAAGTAAGTAGAAGAAAAATTATCATTTATCAATGCTACGTATATTGTGTTTCACAAATGAAACATTTTATCACATAAAGGCATATCCAAAAAAAAAAAAAAAAAGTATAAAATTGTAATACTTTAAATTTTCCTAATTTGGGTTAATATAAATAATAATTTTTTAATGTAGGCATATAAGAAGTGTAGCTCAAGATCAGAGGGAGAAACATTATTACAGGATATTCCCGTAAGTTCATTTTCAATTATTAAAATAGCGTAAGATATATTTGCATTCAAATTGTAATAAAAAAAAATTTTAATACAAATTTTAGGTCCGTCGTGGATTCGGTCCATTAGCTTCTAATCGTAGAATTGGACCAGAGCTGAGCAAAAAAATATACACATTTTTCACAGATAATACTGGATGTGCTACATTATCCCAAGAATAGTGAACAATATTTTAAAAAAAAGTTATAAATAAATAACATTAACTAAACTATTTAATAACAACTTATATTACTGGTAATTTTTTTTCTTTTCAATATGTTCAGTTTCATAATAAGTGTGCATTGACTAGACGTGTCTAATTTTTAATGCCTTAATTTATGTATTAGATGTATAATTTAGATTTCACATTTTTATACTATAAAGATAATAATTTTTAAAACAAAACAAAAACTAGACTTCATTAATAGTTAATACAATTAAGATAAAAACAAAAAAAATAAAAGCATTAGTTCATAACTTTTTTCAAAGCTTTTAGAATGTAAACAGATAAATAGAAATTGAGCTGAATAAACGTGGAAATAATGCAACACGTTTTTTTTTTTTTTTTTTTTAATGAACTACAGTGCAGACAAAAATATGATGTCCATTAAACAAGTCCTGAATTTTAAAATTACTTAAAAAAAAAAAAATAATAATAATATGTCCATAAAGAATAACAAAAAAATAAACAAGCTTCGGTCATAAATTGTTGGATATTGCAATTGTTTGAGAATGAAACAGTTCTGCCTTATACCGTAAAGAATATGGAAATTCTAGAAATATTGTTTTTTAACTTTTCTTATTATCAATACTGAATTTCACATGAATGCGTTGAAGTTGCAATGATCAAGGAACATGGCAGCAGTGGATTGATTATTATTAAATACGTATGGCAGTGTGACAACAGAACTGCCATATACAGTAGATGCCGAGCTTGCGTTCATTGGTTGTCAATTCATTCTTAGTGGCTGATCATATCGCTGTCGCAATGCAGCTTCAGGACCTGTAGAAAGTGCAACACCAGCCATTGGGTTCATACGGAAACTATTTTCAATAGCCATAGTATTAGCTGCCATAGCAATAGCTCCTAAGGAAAAAAATTAGCAAAATAATGTGAATGAATTCATCATATCAAAATAACATATTTCATAATTTAATTAAAAAAAACTTTATTCTGAAAGAATAATTGTTTTTTTTTTTTTTAAACATAAACAATATTAGGTTTTAAATTCAAGTATATTTATTAATATATTTCTTGTTTAAACAGAAAATCTTAAATCAAACATGATTTTTTTTAATTAAATTAAAATAATAAAGTATTATGTATTTAACTAAAATCTGTATAATTGTATATGTTACTGTGAATGACCACAGTTGGTAAATGCTGACACAACAGTAACTGGTTAATGTCGTCGTACACCAAAGTCATAGGTGAATGTTGACTTATTGATTAAATTTGTGATTTTAGTAAACACTCACTAGTGAATTGTCAACATTTATGACAGTATTGGTGAATGTTGGTAATGCCGATATTATTTAATCTAATTTAGGAATAACGGAAGGGTCACAATTATAAAACAGTATTTTTTACTATCAAGTACCTATGCTGTATAAGGTATTGTGCAAGTTGATGTTGATAATTTCGATAAAATGTTTTATTGCCTTACCCAACTATTCTTATTATATCTGAATAACCTCCACGTTATGCTGTACAGCAAGACGTCTTGCTATAATTTAGTGTGGTATTGTGTGAAAAAAATATTTAGTGAACTGAACATTTTAAAAGGTAAATCGAATAAACAACGTAATGACTATCGACGATTAAAGCGGTTTGATATGTGTATAATATAATATGATATGTGCGATACGTACCTATGTCAACATTAACCAAAATCTTGTTGTGTATGTCAACATTGACCAAAATCCTAACATGTTAACATCCACTAGTAAATGTCTGTATTATTTTGATTTTTCAACATTCACAAATTCATTAGGTGTACGTTGACGTTGACATTTACAGTAACATATTTAAAAAATCATAATAAATAACAAATATATCCTTTGCTTTACTCTGAATCAAAAAGCTTTACTGAGTGGTTTATATTTGCTAAATACTTTATCAATATAATACTACAAATGTCAACATTTTATGAAATTAATTTAAATGTTTTGTTTTTATGATTGTAAAAAATAAAATAAAAACTAGAAAGTCAGAATTATTCCAGCATACCTGGATCTTGAGTTGGATCACGTGGTTTGGTGTGTAAAAATGCACAATATGGTTTGCGACATCCAGTTGGTTGTTTTTCCCAGTAACATGGAATTGCTTTTCTATTTTTCTTCGAAAAAAAAATATAAAAAGAAAAATTATTATTCTATAAACTAATGAACATATATATATATAATGCAAATCTAACTTGTAATATTCAAAATAAGATATTAATATGAATAATAGCGTTGGAATTTTTGTTCAATGAAATTAAAAGAATGACCAAATAAATAATAAAAATATTTATTCTACAACATATGGATATGAATAATACAAATTAAGTTACCTTTAATTCCATATGACGTAAAGTACAATGATCATTTTCACACTTCCCATTTTGCCAAAAACTACACACCATTTCACATCCTAATGCTTGAGGTTCATGGCGAAACGGACATTTATCCCCCTGAAAATTTCATTTCAATATTTAAATTTTTCTAGAAAAATATAATTATTAAAATCTAAAATGTAAAATATTTCTTACTACAAATTGTTAAAAATTAAAATATTTAAACCTTAAGATTGAAAATTAATACTTAATATATTTGTCTAATAAAGGTTAATTTGCAAGGTTAATAATTTTAATAAATTAATACATACCAAATATTTCAATAAATTATATAAAAACAAAATATGTTGGGTTCACTCTAAATATGATAATTTAATGTTTCTATAAATTTAAAATTATTTTAAATACTTTGTAAACTGTAATAGAACAATGATACCTAACTAGCACATTTTGTTTGTTTATCTTTATCTATTATTATTCATGATAAATAATATTATTTTATTACCTATTATAAAAAGGTTATGAGTAGGGATGAGAAGATATAGGAGCTAAAATAGACAAAATATGCATGCAAATATGCAAGGAAAAATTATGATATATGCATCAAAAATTTGAAGATATGCAAAAAATATATTATAATATGCAATGTTTTTTTATAAATAAAAAACTTGTTTACAATAAATTAATAAAAATAATTTTTAACTGAGTGATAAATTGACAATTTTATAAGTTTTGTAATATATTTAATAATTATTTTACATATTATATTTTACATTGACAATTCTACAATTGTCAAATTTGCTATCTGCATTTTTATTTTATTGTTTATTGACTAAACACATATCAAATTCCATAAAGTAATACATTTTTCAAGTCAATTGTATTAAAATCCACATAATTTTACTAAACATGCATTTTTATGCACAAAAAAACATGAATATACAACTTTTAAGAAAACTACCAATATATGCAAAAATATGCAAAATATTTAAATTTCAATTCATTAGGTTATAGAACAGATTTTTAGCTAGCTATAAATAGAAGATACAGAAAAAAATATACAAATCCTATAATTTCTCATCCCTAGTTATGAGTAAAGACCGGATTTATATTCTCTTAAAATACCCAAAATATGATGCTAATATTCTCTAAAAAACCTTCAAATATGTTCATTATATTCTTTCAAAAATTTGTAAAATATGCAAAAATATTCAATAAACATCAATATATGCTTTAATATGCATTTTTAAAATTTTTTTCAAGATTATTTTAATAGTGAGGTATTAATTAGGTATTAAAAGTTGCGTATTATACCTGATGTAATACTATATTGCACTTTAGTAAGAGTGGGAAATAGAGATATAATATAAATATAACAGTATAATATTAAAACATAAAAACAATTATATTATATTATTGTTAATCGTATCTAACACAACGAGAGATCTATTGACAAGCCTCGTAACAAACAACGACTTTACCAAATATAACACTTTATTAATTATACAGCCGACAACAGTACCCGTAATTTCGAACGTACAAAAAAAAACATATATAAATGTATAATTATTAGAAACTAAAGTAACGAGTCACGACAACATAATTCTACGCATTCAGAATTGAACGAATCGTCCACATTTTTTACTCTCATAAGAGTGCATAGACCCAGTAACGATATGTAAAAACATTTAAATCCGGGCTTTAGTTATGAGTAATAAAATAAAATAGTATCAATATGTGATGTTTTGGTTTTATAAGTGAATTCACAAATCTTGTTTTTTTTTTTTTTTTTTTAATATTGAAAGATGTGTATTATTCTTTTTTGTCAGATTTATTAAAAAAAAAAATCTCAATTCAAAAGAAAATTTACAATAAAAGGATAGGTATGTAATTTAAAAACGAATCCTGATGGATTATATCTGGCTGTCACTGCAACAGAAACAACTGTACAATGCGAAATACAAACTAACCTTCATGCAAGTAGAATAGTAGTAAAAGTAACAGTCGTTGTTTTTCTTATCGCCTTTTTCCATGGTTCTTCTTAGTCTTCTATTGATTTCGTGTCTTATAAAGTCAGTCCTGTCGGAAAAAACAGCTTGGTAAAAATCAAAAGTAAAACATTAACTGCATGAACAGTACAGATTGTATAGTAATTGGAAACATTGACATAGCTCGACTGTCAGTTGTGGTCCAAGAATTTTAAATTTTGTATTATTATTTATTTTTTTTTGGCTCAAAAGCAGTGAGCGTGGTGCAAATCTATAGCCTGCCGCTACACAAATATTTCAGAAGTGGCACGGGGTAGAATTTGTCTAGTGACACTGAAAATTCCTGACAGTCGTGAATCACATTCCAGTCATGGGTTGGATGCGATCCCCACATTCAAGTGAATCTTCCAAAACGATGGGCAACATTTTGTCCACACACCGCGATGACAGTGAAATGCTACCAGGCGGTAGGACCAGATTTTAACGTTTGTAGGTAGGTCCAGGGCAAACAAAACTTGATTGCCCACATAATGAATATATTTTGGAAAACCAAATCAAGATATAGAACCTCCCTATTTTAAAATAATAAATAATTGCAAAATTTTAAATGAAAGGTTTGTAAAATGTACACATTTTTATAACTAAAATCAATGTGCTCATATCATTTTTCTAAATTTAGGTTTTTTATTAATAACAAATTGATTATTTTTATGATTTTTAAGAACCTTAAGATTTGAAAATCTGACAATGGCATACATAGAAACTTTTTTAAGTAGATTCAGCATATTCAGTAGAATACCTATAGGTAAATAGTTTTTTTCATTTTCTTTTCAACGAAAAAACTCTGCTAAAACTTACCTAAAAAAAGTATCGAATACCTAATACTTATATAAACATATTAAATGTGATGTTTCATCTGAAATTAACAATAAAAATCATATAATTTGGAATTATCAATCTCATCATAGGCGCTAACCACAGGGGTGCTAAGGGTACTTAGCACTGCATTTTAAAGTTAACATCCCGAATCCTTTGGGCTGTGATAATAGATACGGTTACGCTTAAAATCGAGCTTAAAATAATGTTTCCATAAAAATTTTAAAAAATCATTCATTTTAATTTATGTTAAATTCACATAGGGATATTTTTTTTTATTGGAAAATAACTGTAGCAAAGCGATTACAATGAAATGATGTGTTTAAAACAAAAAAAGAAAGAAAAAAAATTCTATACAGTGTAATGCTACATTTAAGTTTTAAGTTAGAAAACCAGCAGTATAAATGAATTGAATGAGAGAATGAATGATTTGAATGAATCGAGAATTGAGAAGAATGTTGGAATCGGGAGACACATAGGGATATAATTAAAAGTTATGTAGTAGGTTGGTTCATTTTATTTAATTATATAAAATTCATTTATATTATTTTTTGGTTTCATTATGATATGAGAATAATCCTTCAGTAGCACCACAATTAAAGATAGAATAGTATACAAATGGATAATACTGAATGTGGTTTTTTACTTTATGATGGTAAAAATTCTAGTGAAAGGAACTTTTCAGTGAAGGGGTTCATAAAATCTTGGACACGTACTTCAATAGGTCAAGATAGGGTATTACAATTATCTATTATACAAATCAAAATAGATATAATCCCGGGTATAATCCTCAATAGAGAATTATCTAGTATTAGGTAATTGTTGTGAAGCCAATAAGATATTGCTTTTACAATTTTATTGTAAAAATTGTTACTTTAGCTGTAAAATATTGGTAAATTTTTTTTTTTATAAAAAAAATGTTATTGATTTAATTTTATTTAGGTAGATTATTTAATATAAAAATGATGTTATGGTACATGGTGTGTGAAGGAGGAAGGGGCCCCTCAGGTTATTTATTTTCTGAAATATGTATGATGTTTAAGCCCCCCCAATATTTTTGGGTTATTAGCACCTATTTATCTTAGGTGATCTCTTTAAAAATTACTTTTACTCCACATTAGGTCCTCATTATAGCATTGATTAAAGGATGCACTATTACTAATCAATGATTATAGGTTTGTTGGCCTAACATATAATATAAATACATCATATTATAATAAAGCGTATTAAATTTAAGTTTGACTTAGTCATACATGGATTCATTCTAGTCAACTTTAAATCATATAGCTAATGAAGAAACTATTTTAATTGAGCAGCAAGAATCATAAGATCGAACAATTGAACGGCGTTATGCAGAAAGCAACCATCCCACAAAATTAAAAATATTGAGCTTTATATACTACTAGATTGGAAATTTCATTGATAAGTCTGGAAGTACATACATCTAATTAATAAGGTATATTGGTTTTAGAACATATGAGGTACTAACCAATTTAAAAAAAATATTCTTCTAGAACTTGAATTAACTCCAAATAGAACATTTGTGGGATGGTTGCTTTCTGCATAACGCCGTTCAATTTAACTTGAAAAGATGAGGTCCTAATTATTTGCCTTTGTTGTGTTTTAATCCACTACTACCTATCTACCATTCACTCAAACAGATTTTAACATGTTCGAATAAAACAACACCCCAGAATAACCACCAATATTTTTTTATTTTTAATAACTCGAATAAATGATTAAAATCTTAAGAAAATGCATTTTCTATAACAAAAGCGGGGAGACCAAGACCACTTCCAGCGTTATCCGCCAGCTACGATAACTACAGGATAGGTCAGATTGCCGCCCCTGACACGACGAAACGATCGGGAACACGACGGCTGCGGCGCACAACTTGCCGAACACGAGTTTTTGACACGATCGGCGTGTGGTGTGTGTGTGTATGTACGTGTGTCTGCGAAACGTATTTTCCTTACCTGTCTGCTGCCGAGTGCCGCCGCGGTGTCGGGTGTTTCGCGATGACCGTGCGCGTCCGTCAAGGGGCCGACGGTATCCAAACGCGTGCGTTACGTGCGGGGGCGCGTTCGACTTGTCACGGCGACGGCAGCGGCGACGGAGACGGCTGCGGCTGCGGTGTGACGACGGACGTGCGCGGGCGACCGGGCGGACATGAAAATCGCTTACACCGACCGTCGAACGAACGGAAAGCTCGCGGCGCACAAGTCGTGGGGAAGTGTGGTCGCCGTGTCCGTCCGTTCGATGATTGCCGCGATGTACGTTGAACGAAATGACGGTCGTGGGGACACCGCGCGGCCTTGTGACACGGGGTTGGTAAGTCGTGAGTGGTGGGAAAGAGTGAGTGGGAGAGAGAAAAGAGAAACGAGCGACAGGGTTACCGAGGGCACGGGTGAGAACGAGAAAGCCGGCGGGCGCGACCGACGGTGTAGGGGAGCGAGAGAGAAGACGCCGCCGCCCGTCGTGCGGTATCGGCGTTTTTCGTGAAAGCACCGACGGCCGGCCGCACCGCGCGCGGATCGTCGCCCCTAACCATTGGAAAACACATGACGCCGCCGCCGCCGTCGAACCTCTTTGCAAAGTTCGCCGTGACGCCGTTATCAGCGACGGGACGTGAACGTATTTCATCGTTTGTTCGCCGTCGTCATCGTGCTGTTGCCTCTCACCCGCGGCATCCCGGCATGCGACACGAAAATATTGCATATTATTCAGAAACACATATTCCATAGCGCGCGCACGCGCTCGCGTAATACTCGCGACGATTATCATTGCTCGTTATTGTCGTATTCTCGTATTTTACCGTCGTGACCGCGTGCGCGTCCAAGTGCCGACTGTCGACCGGTGGGCGGCGGCGTGGTCTCGACATATCTGATAAAAGCCATGGCCACCGCCGCGAACCTTATCTGGTTGTGTTAGTACTTAGTAGTTAATAGTTATCTGTGCGGAGGGAAATCGGTCGTGACGTACGCGGCTGCAGCTCAGTGCTCATAAAGTCATAACCACTACGAGTTACGACGTATGTTTCGGTGCAAGCAATCGTGGTAGACGCCGATTTTTTCCCTCTTATCACTGCTCAACTACGTGCGTTCCGTCCAGCTTCTGCAACGGTAGTATTGTTCGGTGGTAGTACGGTATCCGTGTTTCGTCTACGGATTGATTTCGATGGTTTTTCGATCGTAAGTCTCAATGGCCGATCGTCTGACTCAACTTCAAGACATCGTTAACCAGGTAACACACAGTCTACCATCTTTTTTCCTATTAAATACTGACCGCACACGTGCTTCGTTTCATAAATTTAACCTTTTGAGTTTTGTTGATTTTCACGTCATTTGAATTGTATCGTGCGAAAAATCCGAATGAAATAACTAAGTTGGTGTAGTGTGTACTCTGAAAAAACTGGCTGGGGAATCGACTCTGATAATCAATAATATTGGCATCTGATGGCGGGCATTACGATCTTTCCACAACACACCATCTCTGTCCTGAGTACGGATGTTTACCATGTGTCACTTAACATTGTAATTTCGATTTTATTTACATATTGTTCATCTAGGGATCAAGTACCTACTAGTTTGAAAATTTAAAATTTAGACTAACTTACTTTTTGAAATTTGACTTGTGCATTAATTAATGAGTACCTAGGTGTAAATGTTTTTTATTTACCAGTAGTTTGTTTAACTTCTGGGTTCATAGATAACTATTTTATTAAAAAATATATTAAAATAATCATTGAAGTATACAAAATTAGTACCCCCAATAAAACACATACACAAAATTAGAATTTCATTGTATTACCGTAGCCATAAAATACTCCAGTTTCCCCAAATGATGATTAAATTATACCTAATTGTATAAATTTGCATTTTTTCAGCAAGCAGATAACTTCTGCAACAGCATCGGAATTTTACAACAGTGTGCTTTACCATCTAAATTTTCTAATTTTGATCGAAACGGATCACAAACTCCGCAGCAACAAGAAGGTTTGTGTGGTATTTGAAATCATTTTTAATTTGTTTTTTTAATCAATTTAAGAGTACCTTATATTGAATTATTATTTTAGATTATACAAGTTTATTTTCTTCACTCATCACTCGTTGTGCCAAAGATATTGATGCATTAATTGAATCGTTGCCTAACGACGATACCTCTACAGACTTACAAGTATGTGCCTATGAACCAAAAACAGTACATTTTAAAGATTTATTGATACATTTTACATGAACAGGTTTCAAGCTTACGAAGATTAGAACAAGAAAATCAAATAGCTGCAGAACGTTTGGAAGAAGTAGTTCGAAAAGGTGAACTTCTTCTTGAACAGATACAAGCCGCTCTTTCTGATATTGCACAACAACAATTAGATATTCAACAAAGTAGTGATAACCATACATGTTAGCATAAAATTAAACAATGAAGACTAATAAGAGTAAAAAAAATGCTGTTAAAGCTATTTCTGCTATTGGTAAAACACATAAAATTAAAAGAAACAAAATAAAACGATTAGCTGAAAAAAAAGGAGGAAAAAAGAAAAAAAAAATATCAAAAAAGGCTCTAATTGAAGTTGGTTTGAAAAGTGAGACTAAAAAACCCAAAGTTGATACCACTCAATCTAACATAAATGATAGTTTAGTAAAATTGACCAATATTAGTTATAAAGGTGCGCCAGAAAATTCTACTAGTTTTTACAAAGAACAAAAAAAGGCTGATGGAGATAAAACACCAGTATCATTTATTAAGAGAATGAAAGATAAATTGAAAGGTGCAAGATTCAGGTATGTAGTGTTTAAATATTTATCTATTATTAGTTTATTATTATAGTTTTTAAACTAATTTTAATTATTGAATTCACAAATTATGTTTTTGTTCTAATTTTATATACAGATATTTAAATGAGCAATTTTATTCATCTACTAGCCAAGACGCTTTGTTATATTTTAAAAAAGAGCCTGATGCATTCAAAGCTTATCATAATGGTTATATGAAACAAGTTATTCGATGGCCTGTCAAACCATTAGATGTCATAATTAAACAAATAACTCCTATGTAAGCTATATTAATTATGTATAAATATAATTTTTTTTAATAACACTTTTTTCAATTTCCAGACTGAAAAAGACTCAGTCTATTGTAGTTGCAGACTTTGGTTGTGGTGATGCAAAACTTGCTCAGAAATTTCCTGACGTTAAAATACATTCATTTGATCTGGTTGCAGTCAATCAGTATGTAACTCCTGGTGATATGGCTCACACCAGCTTAGCCAATGGATCTGTTGATATAGGAATTTTTTGTCTTTCTTTGATGGGTACTAATTTGCAGTCTTTTATCAAAGAAGCTAATAGAGTTTTAAAAACTGGGTAAGACTTTCTATTGCATGATTTAACTCCTTTCATTAAAAGATTTCCTTTACACTTTGTGAGTTACGCTGATCTGAGTAAATAGCATTCTATTTTTTAAATTCTTAGTAAAACATTGAATCTATTAGTTTTATAATGATATTTAAAAAAAAAAAATTTTCTAAAACCAATTTTTTGAGTATTAAACATTGTCTAAGTTATTTTCAGCTTCTATGGATCAAAAATGGCTTCTTCTGTGTACTCTAATGAAACAATTTGTCACTAATTTCAAAATTTTTTCAAAATTTGGGAAAAATTGAGTTAAACAGTTAAATATTCTGTTAATAAGATTTTCCTTTAATCTAATTTAGTTATTTATTCATAACTCCAAAATAAGTCATGGTGTAAACTTGAAATTTTCTTTTAATGTTATCAAGATCCTTAAATAGTCTACGAAAGTTTCAAATATGTTTGACCATATTTGGACTAAATTTAGAAATTTGAAAATATTCCTTTTTTTTTTTTTTTTTAATTATTAATTTTTGTTATTTAGACCTGTATGTTTAATGTAACCTTATTCATATGCTCATTTATCAGAATTTTCACATGTTTAAAGTTAAATTCTTAATTCCTGTAAATCACACTAAAGCTTAGTTCTGAATTACTTTACTAAAGAAAATATTTATTGTTTCTTTAAAATTCAGTTTACCCATCATCCATATATTATTTAAAGAGTAAAGAATAGCACTAATATGAAGTATGTCTAGCTTTTTCATTATATATTGCCTTGATTATTATTATATGTAACTTAAATTATCATTAACAGTTATAAACCTTATAGCAAAAGAAAACTAAATAGTTGTTGATATGTTTATATCATTACAAGTGTGAGCTGCGTAAACGACTAAAAAAGAGTAAATAACTGTGTATTTCTAAATAGTGTTAGAAATAATTTTTCTTTCAGACGGTCTTTACAAAATGTTAAATATAAATGCCAATACTTATTCATTTTGTAAACCAGTATTTCGTTTAAATTAACCATTGTACTACTAATTTTAGTGGTAAATAATTCTGGTTGTTTTTGTGTAAGAATGTGTTAATATTGGTATTAGCTGTGATTGATTGTTTGCTATCAAGACTTTTTTTCACTTAATAATTAAGTTTAAATTAATATTTTTTTGTTTGCTATCGTTTGAAATTTAGTAAAGATTTATTATAATGTGAAAAATATCTATTAAGGTACATTCATTTGTTTTTTTTTTTTTATCTGATGGAGTATATGTGATATGTGATAACTTATGCATTATTTCGTTTTGTTTTAGCGGTTTATTGAAAATAGCTGAAGTTGACAGCCGTTTTGATAACATAAACATATTTGTTGATCATCTTACTAAATATGGATTTGAAAACACTAAAGTAGATCGAGCCATTGAAATGTTTGTCTTCATGGACTTTAAAAAAACGCATGATATAAGCAAGACAGCATTGAAAAAGAAATTACCTATATTGGAATTAAAACCTTGTATTTACAAAAAACGTTAACCATTTTAAAATGAGTTCTTAAATAAAGTTTTTATAATTAAAAATATCAATGTCTTTTTGAATATAGTGAGTATCAATTTTATATTTCTCAGGTACATCTTGATCATTCTTAACGTTGAGAAACTGCATTTAGTCATAACTTTTAACTATAAGTATTTTAAGTATTCAATGTGTCTGAAGGTGTTTACATTGTCTGGAAACATCATTTTATACCAATTTATGAGGAAAACTGACACTAAAAGAAAAATTTAATTTTCTCTAGATCATTTAATGATTATGATTTATGTATATTAAATTCTTTGTAAATTAAAATGTTCTAAAATTTTAAGGATGAGACTGTCATGAATATTCCTCTTTATCGAATAAACACATTTTTGAGCAAAAGTTATTTACTTCATACAATATACAAGATGCATTTGTGATTAGGTTTATGTTTATTACCATTTGTTCAACGTTTTGTATGAGTATGTGTGTGTACATTCATACTTGAGTTAAATTTTATTGTGAACACTTGCATGCTACGCAGTGAGTCAACTTAACATTTAGATAACCAGCATAAATGAAAAATTGTTCTTTAAAAACTAAATAATTAGCTGAAATAATGTTTTCATTAGGAATTCTATTATTGTGATTAAAGTAATAAACTATTGGATGAATTATAATAAATACAAAATTCAAGTTGCAAAAAAGTAAAACATCACTATTTTTAGAACAAATGGTTTTAATTTTCGTTATAATAAAAACTAAATTAAAACAAAAACAATTGAAACTTTGTTATTATAAACATACACTATACAGTACACAAGTATTTAAAATTTATAGTAACAGTTATATACACTTATAAAACATATTTATACATACATATATATATATATATATATATTTATAAAAATGTATTACATTTTAAAACGAATACTACATCTTATGACTTAGTACTAATACATAAATATAATACAATATTTTTAATTATATAAACCAGACAACATTACATATAAACTATAAAAGTTCTAAATTATGATCAGACTTATAATAAGCAGTCATCTAATAAAATTAAAAAATTTATTTTAAGCATTATTTTGGCTATTTGAAACAGCTGTTAAGATCTTTTGATTGGATGAAAATATTAGAGATAATATATAAAACTATTACAGATAATATTGGCACATTCAATTAAAAAATTTTTTTTTGAAGTCAAAAATTAGATGGCACAAAGGTATGATTGAAAATAAATTTTATAATTTTTAACATTGTAAACATACAAAAATTGGTTAATTGTACATAATTTCCTTAAAAAATATGTATACAATATTTAAATTCAAAACTTCAGTTGATGATGAATAAAAATTACTGTAATAATATGTAATGTAAAAAGAAATATTGGGACCAAACTGGCCTAACAATTAACAATTATATTTACTATAGTCTATATGGAAAACTTGAGTATAAAAATTCTTAGAAGTAAATTCAAACTAATTATAATTTTCTAATTTTACATACTTTAATTGTTGTTAAGTACAATATTATGATTAAAGTAGATACTTATTTACTATTACAACATTATTTTGTTTTGTATGAAACATAATGTAGTAAACTACAATTAGTGCTGAAAATGGTATGATTATTTGTATAAGTACTAAAGTTGTCTAATTTAAACCACCAATATGAAGGATACCTACATAGATCATACAATATGTACTTACTTCCCTAATTTTAAATCAATTAAATGAATTTTTATAATATTTGTGAACCAGCTAAATAAAAACATTTAGAACATACAGGCGTAATAACTAATTAGGTAGTTAACAAAATAATTTAGCAAGATGAGTACCTACTTTTATAAATGATAACTGATCATTGAATAACTTTTTCATATTTCTTTAAACAATGTCACATTAAAATCAAGGTGGAAATAATACAAAAATATAACAATGCTTTACATAAAAATAAAAATTCCAGTCTTAAAAAAAAAAAAAAAACACTGGCGTAGTACCTATAATTTTAGTGCGTTTAATACATAGGCAACTGGGAAATCTCCCCGAGAACGCAATTATAGGTAATAATAATAATAATGGCAGTGTTTAGGTGGTCGTCTTTAAATATTGGTGGTTTTAGCCATGATAAATATAAACGACTTGCGTATCATATACATTTATTATAATAT
This sequence comes from Therioaphis trifolii, assembly GCA_027580255.1. NCBI lineage: Eukaryota > Metazoa > Arthropoda > Insecta > Hemiptera > Aphididae > Therioaphis > Therioaphis trifolii. The sequence goes on from CM050407.1 coordinate 12,008,406, forward strand.
ATACATAGTATATCATGGATATCTTACATATTTGAATACAATCTTTATGTAAAAATGTTTCATTTAATCTGTGGTAAAACTGTCAATCTCCACGGTATTCCACGTATATTATAAAAATGATATACATTTACATGAAAAATGAGCTTAGTTTTCTATAGGACTATAAATAAAGACAATAGCCCCAGTAAAATCGAAATAGTCTGATGCCAATAAATAATTGTTGGTACATAAATTTATTCAAAATTCAATGTTTTTCTGTACTGAATTTCCATTTTAACATTTGCACACGTCATAGCAATTTTTTTAATTCCTCCAGAACAGGAGGTAGTACCACGAGAAATTATTTTTAAATTTATTAATTTTTAACTTCAAAAAGATTTCTTAATGAAAATAATTTTGTGAAAAATTCAATAAACCCGCTGAAAAAATATCAGTGTTTAAATTAAATCAACATTATTTATTTTGTTTCAAAAAATAAAATTTCAAAAAGAAATTATAAAAAAAAAAAAATTATAATGAGCGCTTAAAACTCTTTATTTCGTGAAATGCCATTTTACTTCGATTGGAATCATAGGAGGAGATTTTAATTGAATTTTAGGAGGGCCAAAATCTTCGTAAACAAAATAGCTCATCACCACACCCCCTTTTCAATTCCTATATGGCTATTTATTGCCTTCAACACATTAATGACGTGCACACTACAAAGATGATTTTGCGGTTTTTGCTCACAAATCTGTGAATAACGTCGTCAATACAACACAACGTTTGTCGTAACACGTAACACCGTCGCGTGGCCATAATTTCAGGGACACTAGTGGTCGGGGTCGTCTCAGAAGAACCCGGGATTTGTGTGCTCGATGATGCACCGTTTGCAGTACTTTTTTACGGCCTTGTATCCGTCCGCGGATATCTGGCAGTCTTGTATGTTGAGCTGCTGCAGGCCCCGACAGTAGTACGCGATCAGGTGTATGCCGTGGTCGGTGACCAGGTCGCAGTTGCGCAGGCTGAGCTTCTTCAGGTTGGGACAGCTCTCGGCCAGCGCCCGGAGGCCCGCGTCGCTCACGTCGCACTTGCCAATGTCGAGCGCGCGGAGTCGGGCGCACGACCGCGCCAGCACGGTGATCGCGTCATCGCTAACCGCCTCGCAGCCGCGCACGTTTAGGTACCGCAGCTTATAGCACCGGCGCGCAATCACTTTCAGCCCCGCGTCGCTCACCTGATCGCACTTGGCCACCGACAGATACCGCAGCAACGCGCCCAGTTTGGCCAGCTCGTACAGACCAAAATCAGTTACCTGGTGACAGTCCGACACGCTCAGTTCCTTGAGCGCCGAACAGAAACTTGGCACGAACTTGATGCCAGCATCTGGAAAGCAATAAACGTCTCCTTTAATAACAAATGTGAATAATAATAACAAGCAGTGGCTTGTTTTGTGCATAATTCCAGTTTCAGTCAGTGACATTGGCGTAGGTAGCCAAAATGTTATCAGAGGAAGGGAGTATGTATTAAATTTGTTCATGTTCCAAACGTAAAAAAAACGAAAAAATATATATATTCATAAATTTTTATAATTATAATTTTTTTTTATTTATAATTTTTCTATGCAATAATGATGTATTATTTATTTTATGTATTTGAAGAGGTGCCGGCCTCGTGACTTCGTCACTGATCTTTTGTACGACAGTATCCTGCATATAGTCACCAAGTACGTTCATAACAACAATTTGGAGCACTTAGGGTTTATGACCATAATTGAACAATGCCTCACATAACACATATGTTTCTATTTTATGTGATTCACATGAATGCACTATTTAAAATGAAAAATACTACCTAAAGTTTTGGGGAGGGAAATCCGGGCCGTAGCAGCACTGTAGATCTAATGGTTATTTTCTGATAATTTTTGTTTTATTTTTATTTCAAGCATAATAAATACTTTAAACCATAATGGTTCCGTTTTTACACTGCTTAAATGTCAAATTTATTTTTGAAATAATGTTCATGAATTTTTTTAAATTTATTTGGATCGGAAGTCTGAAAAAAATTAAGGGCTTGAGAAAATATTTTCTTTTCTCGCCACTTCTAGTCGTCAAGCATGTTAGTTGTTCGTGTCATCACTACTGAGTAAGTACTGATAATATTATAAACAATAACACAATAAAACTGAAATGTTGTACATGCACAACGTATTTTTCGTTGCTATATACATAGGTATGAAAAATGCATTCTCGTAATGTTAAAATTGATTCAAACTAATTGCATGAAACTATATGTTGTATTAAATTAAACGATTTATTAATCGTGAAAGTCGTTAACGATCCACGACAAATATGTTTTATTTTATACAACCAAGTCGAAAAATCTGAAGAATCCGCGATGGACGAGGTATTCATAAGTGTATAATATACATTATAATACATATATATATATATATATATATATATATATATATATATATATATATATATATATATATATATATATATATTTACATACATGGAGAAACCGTATTTGCCATTTGCATCGATTTATTTTTATTTTAAAGTAGAAGAGGTGCAATAAAATCATTATGCATTTACTGTATATTATACCTATCTATACGAGTTGTTTGCGAATAAAAAAGCATCTTAATGAATTAAAACCGGATTCACTGCTCGAGAATTCTTATTCGTGGAGTATTTACTCGGGCATGAACGCAATTCAAATAACTCACATTCCGCATTTTGTTTAACGTGACAAATTCTGAATGGAATTTTTTTATTTTTCAACATATAAAAAAATGCATTATTATATACCCTACAGTAATATGTTTCTTCTACATAACCTAATTACAATTATTAAGTTAATGTTTTAAATTGCACCGAAATATAATTGGATATAAGTTGATTAATTTGTATGTATTCTTTAAGAGTCTTAAAATTATAGCTATCTTAAAATGGTATCAGTAGTCTGGGTAATAGTATAGGTACCTACTTAAAAATTAAGTAATATTCACGAGAGTAGTTCAAAAACATAATATCTACACTTGTATTAAACATTTGGGATTATTAAATTTTGAAATATTATATTCTCAAAATTACCACAGGTAGGATTAATTATAATTTATAATATTATATTTACGGCATGTTTAAAATAATAGAAACCCTATATTATGTTTATACAATTAATTTTGACATATTAAATCCATACGTGAACGAGTGCATTACCTGTAACTTTAGTACATCGCCGCAGGTATAAATAGGCTAGCTGAGGACAATTACTAACGATTACACATAGATTAGCATCATCGACAAGTTGGCAATCTGTAAGGTCCAAATACTGCAGGCATAACCGCAATGATGGCTCTGGACGACTGAACACTCCAACGGTACTCACCTTAACACAGCCTAAAAATGATAAATTTTACAGTTTTAAATTAAGCACCTAAGTATACACGTTTATTCTATTCGCAATAATCTTAATCATAACGACTGATATTACTGCAAGTGTAAATAATAATTTTAAAACTACGTATAAGTATATACATAATACATATATGTATATGTGTTGTGGCGTAGCTATCATCAGGCAAAGCAGGGAAGTACCCTGCGGCCCCTAGAGCTCAGGGGCCTTCAGAGCTCTTGGTAAATTTTAAAAATACATTCGTAAAATAATTGAAATAAAATTGAAAAAAAGGTTGGATATTTTTAATATGATAATTGAATATTAGAAATTTGATATGAATATTTTATAACCTATAAATACACACAATATGCAATGATCGGTGTTCGACTACGGAGTGATCAAGATAAGATTAGGACAAGATCGACTCAAATATGTATCATTGATTCCAGTTGAAAACAAGGCAGCTTCAAAATTGGATACAAGTGAAGTGATAGATCACTTTGCTAAAATTAAAGCTCGTAAAAGATTATAAATTTGATTTTGATAGACTTTATTTTGTTTTATTTGATTAGATAGAATTAATGAATCAATTATGATAAAATGTTAATATCTAAAATTTGTTTGAGTAATTAAATGGATTTCCTTTTTATTTTGAGTATCAATTAATTATCTGTTTATTATTTTCATTAATGGTTTTATAGAGGTATTTATATTTTAAACAACAATATAACGCGTACAACGTGATTTTTCCTATAGGTAGATATAATTAAGGGGCCTAATTCATTTACTGCCCTGGGTCCCTTTTCCATCTTGTTACGCCTCTGTATATGCGTGTTACATTGATTGCGTTAAAATCAAATATTATAAACAGGAACAGAATCATACTTCGATAAAATATGCAATTACTTATTAATATACATCATGGAGAACAGTTGAGGCCTAACTTTTCATAATAATCTAATTTTTTTTTTTCTATAAATTCTATGAACAAAATCTTGTTCATATCAACAAATTTAAAACACATTTTTAAGTTAATGTTCTTATACATAATACATCATAACATTAAATTTATACTTTCCACTTCGATTGATTTCTATAAACACGCTTTTAGGGGGTATTAATTATCGTTAAAATGTCCAAAATGACAACGAATGGATTCTACCTGATACTGAAAATCGTAAAATTGCATACCTATTCAAGGAGACGAACCAATAATATTGGGTGAATGTAAATAAATAATAACTTGCAAATTATAATTATAAGTGGTCAGATATAAATGATAGATAAATCCAATCATATCCTTTGAAATACCATTGTTCGCAATTATTGGGAATCACCACGCCCTTTAAATTTGTATTCCAGTAAGTACGGCAACGACGGAAACCATAACATTGTGGACATTATAACCGCCATGCTGATGTGATTAACCAAATGGCTGGTATATTGAACATTTTGATTTTTTGTACATTTTAAATAAACAATAATATTGGGAAGATGTATATTGAATAGTGTATTGTTTTGAATACCCAGGTGTAGAAATCGTTAATATAGTAATATACAACATATTAAATGCTTTTTATTCTAAAATAAATGTCAAGACAAATAAGGTATTGCACGCTGCACCTACATACATACAACGATAAATGCAAAAATGAGTTATTTTTAGAGAATAATATATAGGTACAGATAGAATAAGAATAAATTAAATATAATATGATTAATTATAAAGTTCGGTATGAATTTCATAATGCTTCTTCGTAAGTCTGAATTGTAATGTTATTATTTCTTTATAATAATTAATAACTCTACATTTTTCATTAATTGGTTAAAAAATAAAGTCACTAATATCATCAACATTTGATATCCACAATAAACTACAATATAATAAATACCTACCTACCAAGTGTCGTATGCGGCACGCCCACTACATACGCAAGTGCTCCAATACATTCATATACTGCACCAATATTGTATAGGTTTTTAAAAGTTCTAGTGAACTAATTCCCCCACAAATTATTCATGATATATTTTATTTTTTATTTTATTATTATTCAATTTACAGATTGTTCATAATAACAGATTGTGAATGTCTTTTACAACAATAATAAAACAAAGTGTTCAAAAGTGTATATACTTATACCTATATTATCTATACATACATAATTTATGGTTTCGCATGTAGTATCGACATCATAATATCTCTTACCTATATGTCTAAGATAGTAAGATGTTCATATCTGTCTTATGAACGGACAATATAATCTCCAGGAATAACACGTTGAATTTATTTTACGTTATACATACATAATAAATGCAAAATATCGTTGAACATGTGTTCATGAAGTAGTTGTCACGATGTTGAGTCTGTTCAGGGTTCCCACGATTATAATTGAATATACATTACTCTATCATTTCATAAATGAACAAACCCTTATAGGATATATTGGAGGTCAGCATAGACGATATAATATATCGAATACGATGGAATTATTGTACTGATTTTTCATACCTCTATTATAGATTTTTTTTCTGACTACCTGTATATTTCTTCGCCGTCAATAACTCTAAACGTCTTCAATGGGCTGCGACATCCATGTTATTGTTAATAACAAATTCCACGCGCGAGCATTCACGTTCGTGCAATCTCAGTAACTGGCAAAATACACCAACAGGAAAGAAAGAAGTAAAAAAAGTGTCCTAATGTGGTGAACATATTCCCTTCTCTTTCTTATAAGTTATACCTTTATTGCCTTACGACACACGATGTTAGAGAATTTATCCGAATGTTTGAGTATGTGTGTGTGTGTGTGTGTATGTGTAAGTACGTTTTTCTAGGAAATCGAGTTGCAAAGAATAATATGTATACCTTAGTAAGTAATATATTGTGCGCACATGTGTTTATATGTTTCTGTATGTGTATGTTCAATGTTGTCTACACATCTTAGAGGCCTTGGTCGCCATTGTCAAAGCCGTATTATATTATAAATTTAAATCATTTGTCAATGACTTAAATGTCTACTGTTTATCTTCAGTTCAATTACTAAATTATATTTTGAGAAAATATACATATACTATTACTATACTTATTACTTAGTAGTTACTAGTTAGTACTTAGTACAGTTTTGGCATTCACCCGATAAAGACGTGCGATCCGTGTTCACTCGCTTATCTTTTCTTTATGGCAACAGTCGACGACTTAAATTACCGTTTTCGTTTAATGTTTCAAATATATAATAATACGCCAGTCAAAATAAATTTAAACTTAAATTTGCCTTCAAAGAACTTCCGACATTTGGAATTTATTTATTTATTAGCTACAGTGAATTCAACCGTATCATCTCATGATACGCATTTCAAGAACATTAATACCAATCTCCGAAATTTAGAAAGTAACTTCAATTCTATGAAATCTGCACTAAATGACCTTCACAAAGAAATATCTCAGTTGAAATCATAAAAAAATGCTCTTGGATCTGAATTAACCCAACTTTGTAATACAATTTACAAACTAAAAATTTTTCCAAACATGCCTAACAATTATGACGTGTATAATGAAGTTAAAAACCGGCTTTCGAGGGAAAAGAACATAATATTATTTAATGTTCCTGATTTTGAAAATAAAGAATTGGAGGTTCCTTTAAATACTGGAATTGATCTGCTCAAAGACTTGTGCTTACCTACTATTAAAATCACCCGTAGTAAACGATTGAGAAAATTTTACACAAAAAATATCCCTATTTTATTAGAACTGAATTCCCCTTCAAACGTTTTTGAAATTTTAAAAACTAAATCAGTTTTACGTTCTATCGAACGTTGGCGGCATATTTCAATTTCAGAAGATAGAACAACTTCACAAAGAGCCGATATGAGTCAATTAAGATCGGAGTAGTTGGAAAAAAGAAATCGGGGAGAAAATAACTGGATCGTTACCTAAATATAATAGGAGTACTCCCTATCTTGTTCAAAAAAACTAATTTTCACCAAAAGGGCTCTAATGTAAATAATGTATTTTCTAATATTAAATTTAAAAATTATTGTAATGTATATTCTAGAAATAAGGCAAATATTATTTGTAATGTATTTAAAGGCTATTATCAAAATGTACGAGGCCTCCAGATTAAATTAACTGAACTCAGATGTAACATTCCTTTATTAAATTATGATTTCTTTATTTTAACTGAAACATGGTTGAACGACGCAATATATAACACCGAATTAGGATTTAATAACTACAATATATTTAGGACTGATCGAAGTTTCAGTTCTAGCTCGTTATTATTAGAGGTGGTGGTGTTGCTATTTGTGTAAATAATACCTTTTTAGCATCTGAAATTTGTATTTCTTTTAATAATATTGAACAGTTATTTGTTGAAGTTATTATATCTGAAACACACTTTACTAATAATTCATATGTTGATTTCCCGGGTTACAATTCATACCGCGCAAATCATCCTGATAACACAGCCCATGCAGGAGCAGCCATATACATTAAATCTTATGTCTACCAAAACACACAATCTTACCAACCAAATTTACTGATTTTTTCTCCAAAACCTGGGGAGTAAAAATGAATGGAACCAAATCTACACACTGCATCTTTACCCTTCACCACGGAATATGTCCAACACTTCACCTCAACAATCAGCCACTTCCTCCTACTCAATATGTACGATACCTCGGTATCCTTATAGACCGTCGCCTTACATGGAAAGTACACATAACTAGCAAAATTAAAACACTGAATGACCGTTTCCTACTCTTTCGACCACTTTTAACTTCTAAGCACATGAAGCTCCTAAACAAACTCCTGATGTATAAACTCTCCTAAGACCCATATGGAAATATGGAGTCCAAGTATGGGGCAGTGCAAAAATATCAAACGTAAACCGGATCCAAAGATTCCAATCTAAAACCCTACGTACCATTTCCAAAGCCCCATTCTACGTCTCGAACCACACTCTTCACTCTGATCTTAAAATTCCATACGTTTCTGAAATAGCCAAAACTCACTATAAACGTTTTAACAGTTGCCGAACTCGCCATAAAAATCCTTTAATCTCCGAATTATCATCTGCTTCCATTCGGGGCAATTCAAATAAAATACTTAAAAGGCCGTGGTGTCGAGATCTGCTAAAATAAATAAATATCTTGTAAATCTGTAATCTTGCCGTAGTACCTCCAATGAGAGGCCTCTACAATCTGCCTCATCAGTCACTTTTTAATTTATCTTTCCATAATTTGTTCTTATTGTTCACTATTGTAACAGATTGAATAAAAAAATTTTTGAAACAAAAAAAAAAAAAAAATATATATATATATATATATATATATATATATATATATATATATATATATATATATATATATATATATATTTAGTCATAACTCGGTAAGTAATGCTGCTAAAAATTTTTAATATGTTGTGAAAAAATTAGACACATTTTGGGCTTAAATTAGAACTTTTAAAATATCGTGTTTTTTAAGTTATCTCTTATTAAATTTTTAATATTTAAAAAAGTTTTGAAATTTTCATACCCATATACTTAACAAACGATATGAGAAAAAATTCCAAAAATCGTTGGTGAGGATTTTTTATTTACGTTTAAGTTATTCTAATAAGATTTTTACTGAAATGGACTTTTATATGTCGATTTCCAACTTTAAATGTTTACTGATATTTAAAGAAATTGATCCATCAAATCATTATGAAACTTTGGATATAGATAAAATAATATGTTTTGAATCGTTTGGTAAATAAATTTCCCATTTATGAAACAAGAAAACTTAAAACAGATTTGATAAAAAAACTTAACGACTAAAAATGGTTAAATATGGTATTTTATAATCCATATTTTTTTTTTTTACACTGAGCTTAGATCAGAAACGTTAAATTAATGAAATAATCAATCATTTCTTTAAAATTCAATACTGACATCCTCATTAACTTATCCGAGGAACGAAGAATGCCCTATGGTGCGAAGTACGAACTTTTTTTTATTAATAGAATGTGTATAAACGTTCATTAGAAAAATTATTAATTCAAAATAAATTAATTACTAATACAATTAAATTTACCATTAAAGCTTTTTTAGTTAATTATATAATGATTCATTAATCAACTTAAACACTCAAAAGTTCAATAATAATACATGGTGTTTCAAATATATTTGATAATTTTAATATTTTGTGTTCCATTCATTATTTTAGATTCTGTGACGCGAAAGATCTATTGGTTTTACAATGATGTATATTTTTTTCTGGGGACACTTTTGGGACAGTACATTTTGTCAAAAAGTTACATCCAGTTACTCTAAAGATCAAAATTCGGATGTAGATGGTAGGAACCTTTTGGATTCATTTTTATCTCATCTCAATAGAAGAGTAAGGAAAAACTGACGAAAAATCAAGCTAAAATGATAAAATTTTCATAACATTTTTCCTAGCAAGAGAGTGATTTTTGATCTTACAAACCACAGCAGTTTTATTTCCGAATCACGTGTGGTATATCAGTATGTTTTTGAAAATTTAAAAATCCGATCAATTCGTCGCGCGTTCAGTCGTAAGAAAAAAAAACAAACACAAATCAGAGAGTCGCGAAAAATAACCGGAATATAATATGTTATTGTAGATACAATAACACGCAATAAGGTGCGTAGTAAAAGTGTTTTCACTCACCGGTGACGTCTAGATGCTGCAAGTTGGGACACCGAGCGACCAACTCGGATATGGCGGCGTTGGTGATGTTCGGGCTACCGTGGAGCTGGACGTGCGTGAGCTCGGGACACCGCCGGGCCAGCGCCGTCAGCCCCTTGTCGGATATCTTGGTGCCGTCGCTGAGAAACAACCTCTGGACCTGTGGACACGCGCCCGTCCTGGTGCGGCCGCACAGCCGACGCAACACGCACCGGACCGCCTTGTCGCCGCAGGTGTTCTCGCCACACAGCGCGATCGTTCTCCACAGAACAGGCTCCCACGCGAGGCTCTCCCATCGGTGGCACACGGCCGCGCATGCACAAAGATCCGCGCTGTTGAGGTACGAGAATATCTTGAGCACCAGTTCATCTCGGAGCCGGTCAAAGTTGGACGCCACGACCGTCCGGGACTGCGACCTACGGTGCTTGTTGCTGCCGCTGCCGTTGCTGGTGCAGTTCGTCGAGTGCTGCGGCGGCAGGTTATTGACGCAATTGCCACCTCCGCCGCCTCCACCGCTGCCACCGGTCACTAACGTGTGGTAACCTTGGTCCAGGCACGGCGAACTGCACCGCAATGTCGGACTGTACGAAAAGCTAGTCTCGGCCTCCAGCGCTGTGTACGGGTGGTACGGTGCGTTCCGCACGGACGGCGTGAACTCCAGGGAACCGGGAGACGACCGCCCCAGCTTTGCCAGCGGACATATTACCGGCGACAAACGGCCTGCGTGCGTCATCCTTTGTTCGCGTCGTCGTTCACCTGCTCAAACGGATCACACGTCGTACGGTTATTAACACGCCAAACTTAAATTATTTAAAAACACGAATTCACGGTTTACACCGCATCGCGTCTGGATTGTACGACGGGTGTTCATAATACCAGTCTAGTGTTTCATCTGATGGCTGCGCGCGCGGATAAATATTTATACGACCCCCCGCAGACAAAGGGGAAAAAATGGTGGTATAATATGATTGTAGAGTTGTAATTTTTTTTTTCCGTTTCTAGTCTTTACCGATGCTAAAATTATCGACGGTAAAATTTCATATTGTATACGACGTATGGTTTCACATATGGCCGAGAGTTCACTTTTTCAAAGGTAAATTACATCAAGAGCAAATTCAAATCTCACTCTGCACAAATGAGCGAGTACTTTATAATGACGACGAAGATACCATTGCTTTAATTACAAACCTAATCAGTTTCAAGCAGTTACTCCAGACCGGTTATCTTCTCCCAGAGAGATTTCATATAATTTATTTCTAGTTTTTATTGTTCATAAGATAACTAATATAAATTATGTTTTCACTTTATAATATATTAAATATGAACTTTGAATTTTGATGGCCCATGAAAAATATCTGGATTCCTAATGTGGACGCTCAAAATTATAATTAACTGATAATCTCGGGTTAAGTCATTCTCATAGGCGTGCGTACGGAGGTTTCCAGGTGTGTCGTGTGCCTGGGTATCCTCCGAAATTTTTAATGTAAGCCCTAAAATGTAATTTCCATAGCAAGGGGCTCATATTTTAATGATATTCCTAAAATAAAATGCAATATTTTCTAAAATATACGTTGTAAAAAAACAGATACAATTTCGTGATAAAAAATAAAACTAGGCTAATTACCATTGCTGTTGAAGTCTTTAAATTAATAAAAAAAAATAATAAAAATAAAAAATAAAATATTTAAAATTTGCATGGTTTTTTGTACAATTAAATTAGTTTGCAAAGTTAAATATTGTTTAAAGTAAATTAAGAAGTACTATAACCCATGACCATTTAGAATCATTAATTCTACTTATCACAGAACAAGAAAGAGTTTCAAATGCCGATGTAGATTTAGTTATTAATAAGTTTAATCAGTTAAGTAAGAGGTGCAAAGTTATAAATTTGTTGTTTATGTATTTGAATATTAATTTTAAAAATGAAAGTGATTATCCATACATTATAATTTATTAAATATTTAAGCGTTTTTTAGAGGGAGCCCAAACATATAGTAGGTACTCTCTGGAATTCAAGTATGCTCACACTTGTGTTGATTCTAGTGTACGGTCATAGGCGTGCGCAGGGGGGATGCCGGGTATGCCTTGGCATCCCCTGCGGTCTGCAGAACCATCTAATTTTTTAATTGTAAGTTAGGACGTTAGGTTTGTAAAATAAAATGAAAAGTATAAATTATTCTTTTACTTGTTTATGTTGACATTGTTTTGTGAGCTTTTTAGTTGTGAGAATAAACCTTTTTTTTTAATTCTGATTTTTTTTTATGGGAGTTAAAAATTGAGTTATTTCTGAAACATTGGCTAAGATTTGTTAAAATATGTGAGGGAAAGGCTTAATATTAATGAAAATTTGGTAAAATTCTTGGGGGGTCATTATATCAGGGAGGCTTTTAGTATGGATTAAAACAATTTGAGGGGGCTAAGCCCTCCCCATCTCCACCTATATTTTGAAGTATATTGGCATCCCCTGCGAAAAAAGTCTGCGCACGCATTTGTAACCGTACATATGGAACGCAACAGCATAATAAGAATTGTTTTCGTTTACATGCTGTTGCATCCGAAAAACACTACTTTTAGTTTTTATCCTAAAACTTCGATGGGAAAACCACACATAATGTAGGACCATTTAGTAAACGAGATGTGACAAGATTTTTTAGACTTAAAAATTATCAAGTGATAAAATATTTTTAGCTTTCAATTTATTTCAACATTATTTTCAAGCATGATTTAACTCGTTTTGCCTTTTTGGAAATACGATTCTGTATGACTTTTAATTAACAATGGGCTGTGTAAATAATCGAAAAAACAGTACCATTTCGTATGATTTTCTGCGCAATTTCGCCATTTATTAACTCCATATTACACTGTAATTTTATTACATTTTTCCATCACTATAAAAATAAAAATAACTAAAAACTATAAGTTGACACCTTGTTACTTGTTACAAAATATTTTATTTTATTTTGCTGAATCGTATATTCGCATATACGTATAATCGTATATCAATTCATTGATAATTTGATCTAGACATTATCTGTCAGTTAAGTCTATATGAGTATAACATGCTGATCTTGATTCCATCCATGGCTTTTCTTAAATTTCCTCTAGAACTAATTTAACCAAATGAATAAGTAATAATAACAATCTGTATACCTATATTTGAACGAAAATCAGGCAAAGTGGCAACATTGACAAGAAAATCTTAGGTAAAAATACGGAATTGTAGTCCTTATAATGTGCACAATTCCGTATGCTGGTTAGGACCATACGAAATCGTGCTGTATCCGATAGATTGAGACCAGACAAAAAACTGTATGAAAAATAAAGTTAGTAATAAATAATAACAGTATAATAATTAAAATCAAAAGTACAAAATTTTTGGATACCACCTTAGGAATAGTATTTCAATTTTAATCAGCGGTTAAAAATGTGCAGTTTTGTTTTTGTACTTTATCAAAAGTGTGTAGTATTGAGATGCATTCGTTTAAACGTGTACCTATTGGATAAATTGTTTTAATCACACCTTTATTCATAAGACCAATACAAGAATGATTTGATAGTTTTAAAATTAATGGTCCTAGATGATTTTAAGATCAGGTTTAAAAATTAGGGGATCATTTTGAACGCGTTAAATAAAGTTAATATTAATAATACCAATGCCCAGCACTATCATCACTTACAATATTGTATAAATTCAAATGAAATTATTTTTGAAGGCCTGATTATTTATTCTATATTAACTCCATATTACCTTAATTATCACGTGTTATGACACAGTATAAATTAAATTGATAACAAATTATAGTATTTTATGGTAAGATAACTGTATTTTTTTTTGATATTTTTTTTTGGAGGTGATAAATTATATTTTAAAGAAACCAGAATAAAATCCCCGAAAACAATTTCCTTAATGTATATTTTCGAACCGAATTCAAACAAACTTTTCGAACATTATTGAAACCTGTATAATTACTTTTCAAGTTAGACTTCATTGGTATAAGTAGTACTATGTCAACCGACCTACAGGGAGTTCTACTGTCAACCTGGTGCCCATATTCGTTAATCAGATTGTTTATTGGTAAAAGCTGTGTTTCAAACAATTCAATATAACCTATCTACCTACGACTTATGCAATAACACATTCTAACGTTTTTCGCGATTTTGGTCAATATAAAAGTTACAATTGGTTTAACTTTTAAACAAAATTATTTGGCATATTCGATAATCGTTATTATAAAAACATATATCTGTCAAGATATTCAATAGAATACTTCATCATGGTAGCAACTCAAGAAACAACAAATAAACGTATACCCTATTCATTATTGGATTCATTTAGATCACTTGGTGTTATTGAGTTTTATCGTAATTTGTATTCTGTTGTTTTATATTTATAAACACTTTTTTAACCATATATGTAAAATGTTTCAAATGATCATTACTAGTTTCCTTCCAATTTGATGAATTTATTTGAATCTGCTCTACTCTTAAAAATGCGCTGGGGTTTTTTTTCCGAGAAATTTTTTCCTATACAGAGTGTTCCCCGAGGATTTGATCATTGTGATATCTCCCGAGATACTGAAGATAATCAAATTCTGTTTTTGAAAAGGTTCAGTGGACTAAAGACTGAAAATAAATAAAAATTTAATTAATGTTTCAATAAACAATTTAAAAAAAAACATTTTATATAAATTTATTCGACAAATTTTATCATTTGATTGATGATTTTTAATATTTTTTTAGTTTCCCGAAAAAATGTGTATTAAATAATATTATATTATTAAATTATAATTAGTTATTATCAGTTTATCATTTACATTTAATTTTTTGATAATCATTGCTTCATCACTTATTACTTCAGTAATTATCGATTGATAAAAATTATCAAATAAATTACAATTTACTGACAATAATGATGTTATTAAAAAGTAATAATACTTGTATTATTATTATACTATTCCATATGTCATTTTCTGGAAACTAATAAATAATATTATAATGTTATAATAAATGTTATAATAAATATAACACAACAAATCATTAAACTAATAAAAACAAATGATTGAAACATTAACATTTTACAATAATAAACTATAAAACTGATACCTTCAATTTTTTCGAAAAAATTGAAGTTTAAAGATATTTATAAGTTTTTATTGAAAAATTTAAATAAACTATGATATGAATTATTTTCTAATTTTAACACTGTGATTCTTTAAAAAAAAAAAATTGGACTAATCCTCGTGGAATATTCTGTATTCAATATTTATATTATTAGAGCCAATACAGATATAGCTCAATAATTTATTTAATTACATACAGTAAATTATATTTTGTGTATAGTCGCACAATCCTGAGATTGTTCATTTACCTACTACAATTTTTGATAAGTATAGGTTCTATAAAATAGGTATACTAGATGAATAAATGTCACAAGCGATTTCGTTATTTTCATATTTAAACGCTGAAACTAGTAATATAATAGGTACAAGTAGGTATATAGAGTGTATTATTATTTCCTATTGGATATTATCAATGAAGTGACATAGAAGTATTATTATTATCAACTTAAATAGTTTTAATGCAAGAAACAGGCCTGATTTCACTCCATATGATTCGTATCAATTAGATTTATTACTTTCCATAATTTCTTTTGAACTTAAATGTAATTTCGATACACATACACTCATCAACTACAAATATCATACCATTTATTGGTACATAAGGTACATAAGTTTTATTATTAATTTGGAATTGTCAATAAGAGTTGATATATTGTTATCTACAGTTTTATATGTTATTTTCTATAATCACCATGTGGTGTCTGAAATCCATTGTCTTACTTCTGCAACATGATATATTAAGATCAGCAATTACTACAGTTATAGAAGCTTATAACAAACCTACGACTTTTAATATTTAGCTTGTGGGCGGATATCAGCAATAAGTGGAACAAATTTTGCATACAATAAAAATAACATGAACAACGTGGTAGATGGTAAAATTGAGATTGATTGTCTCATAAGAAGTATTGCGAACGGGTTTTCTTATTTTTTTTCTTTCCTCGTTGTCGTGACTACGGTGATCGTGGCAAGCGTCTCATGTATATGTGCCACCGGAGGCAACGCGGTCTAATGAGAGCCAACCACAAGGGAGTCGACTCAAAGAATGCAGGTGCCTAAAGGCCATACCGATTTTTTACCAGGTTCAAAGATCTTTCTTGAGTATACCAATACAAAATACAAAAAAAAAACACAACACATCCAATTTTCAGTAGTTTTATTATAAATTATAACTGATAAAATATTTATCTATTGTTGGAACGAATCAGTAAAGAATAAAAAACAGGTTAAAATTAACAAATTTTCAAAGTTTTATGATAAATCCGAAAGCAGTAAAATATTTTCAAAAACTTTGGAAGTTTTCAGCTTTGATAACTGTTTGTATTATCTTTTGAACTAGGTACTTGTAATAAAATTATCAAAATCAAAATAAAGAAATGTAGTGTTTCGTAATTTTTACCGATTTCAAATTTCAGGAAAATAATACATTTTTCTCAACTCAGAAATGAAAATTTAACACAATTTAAACACTTAATCATTTGATAATTTTTTTATTTTTCATTATAACATAAAAAATGTTTCAGCATACTGAGTAATGAGTGATATTACAAGTATACGACTATATAGTTATAACTCATTTTTATAATTTAAAAAATAAAATGATGATATTTAGGACAAATTATGCTGAATAATGAAGTACATTGAGAAATTTGTAAATAGAATCAATGAGAATATATAGATAATAGATAGGTAGTGATAGTGGATGAGATTATGATGAAATAGTGTTGTACGAAAATAAGTTAAGGAGAGATAATGTCTTAAGCGATAATAGCGAAAGTGAATTTAGAACTAAAGAAAGAAGGGAAATGAATGGACTGCTTTACGAATTTAGAGTTAAGATGAAATTTGAAGAAGTAAGTATCAGATTTTTTATGTGAGAATTTTCGCATTTTTGTTGTCGTGGCTTCTGCGTATAATTTGATTTTAGATTAAGTTTGAGAATCTGGATTCTTGTCTGGTGAGACCTTTGAAGCCGATTTTTTTATAGGCTGACTTGAATTCGTGCTTACGAATATTCTTTTATTTTAAACGTAATATTATTCTAGACTTCTAACTCACATCACGGTTAAACAAAAAATGTAAAGTTATAATGTAATATCCAGTGTGTTATTATGCATGCAAATGGATTTAATAGCTAAGAAACATTGACATCATCATTCGTTTGAGATTTCGATCAAACGTGCTTCTATTTCGATAATAAGCCGACAGTTATCCTTCGTCTTCTGTCTTCCTTATATACTCTAAGTAAGTTACCGTAGACAAAAACACAATCATTTAATTTATAGCCAGAGGCTAAAACGTTAATATTTGATGTTAATAACGTAGTATTAAAAAAAAAAAAAAAAAAATGAAAATTTCAAACTAAATAGTAAAAGAACGATTAACAACAATTTTCTGAAAAGATGTTAGAGATTAAAGAATGATTCTCGATTTTGGCAACTCTAAAATGAAACAACCAGTATTCGATACAATAAGCGGCGTACAAGATTATCAAACTAGATATTCAAAATAGCTAGTTGTTGCCAAAAAGTTATAATTTTATAATAATGTTTTTTAAATAGGTACTGTAAAACTATTTTTTTAATAATATAATTAAATATACCAAATAATTATCAATATTTTTAAAATATTAATATTATTGCACATTTTCTTGAGGATTCGCTTTCTCTCTCACATAAATGGTGGGTGAACCGGCTTCTTAATAAATCACAAATACACACTCGTATACTAATAAAACTTCTGCTTTCTAGTTTCAACATTCTATTATGCTTAACCTGAATTCCTTACATATTTTACAATACAACTACATTCTTTATATAATACGTTTTCCTTAAATCCTTAATTTTGTAAAAATTAACATCAACGATGGCGATAATATATATATATATGTAAGTAATTATTATTTATGGCACCTGTTTAAAACATTATCATTTGCACTTGAAAAATTTCAATGACTAGAAAATTTATTGGAATTACAAGGGTTGAATGTATTCCCTAAAAATTACAGTAATAATAAAAGAAAAATAACACGGACATATAAACAATAAATTGTTTATTGAATGGAATAAAAGAGATAAGTACTTATAATCCATTAAAATAATTGAAATGCATTTCTATTTTGGTGGTCCAGTGTAGCGTTTGGGTACATGAAAATGTAATTTACCATATGTGGCTACTAGTTGCACATTAGTAATCGCAACACTGTTAAGTAACAAGTCACTTATTTGTGCGTGTGAGCGCAAGCGGGTGTGTGTGTGTGTGTGTGTGTGTGGAGCGCAAGCGTAAACTGGTTATTTACTTAAAACATGTCAAGATTTTTGAGTTCAATGGTCGTGAACACACGTACACACTATAGAAAATGCTCGTTCGATAGCAAATTAATGGGTGAATACATTATAGGAGGGTAATTAATGCGTAACGGATAGAGATTGGATTTTTATTATGTGTCACGGGACAGACGGATTCAGAATTACGGCTACTGGATTGCAATAAAAATAAACTATTTAACTATTTAACTAGATAATAATGTATGAAATGTGCGAATGAACGTGAGTTTTCTATTTCTAAAGAAATACGGACTGTGGTTATTTTAGTCACGACTTCCAGTAGAGTTGAGTTATTTATTTTTAGTGGCGTGTACCTATAAACTTAAAGTATTATACACCTATACATTATTATTATTGCAAAAAAATATTTACAATTTAAATTTACACTTCTTTCATTAATAATACTGAAGAAAAATAAACACAATTTATACCGACATTATGCACAATGGTCAATGAACATTTGCTATATAAAAAAAATGTAGTTAAATACTTTAAATTGTAATTATGGGTATGATTAAGTGTGACAAAAAATACAAAAATTAAAAAATTAAAAAATAGTTGAAGAATTTAACTGAAACTCCAGTAGGTGACATAAATTACCATTTTATAAAATGTTTATAATAACTCAACACAGATGGCTGAACCTTTGATAAAAATATCTTTTACATTTATTTATCCTGTGAATTTGTTATATATTTCACATGCTATGAAATCAATATAAGGTAGATTCCTCATATTAATAAGTTTTATTTTTAATAACTTTTTTACTTATAATATTTAAGTGATTGATTGTTTTGAAATTTACATACTACCCCATCAAAATGATCCTGAACTGTAGGCTACAGTCTGTAGCGGACTCGGACCACGGTTTTTTTGCAAATTACAACTATAATATACTCACTATAACTATTCACTAGTTAAAACAAATATATTCAATATAACTTTTCCTCATCATATACATTTATTAATTTACGTAATAATTATGATTTATGAAGGTATTTAATTGATGTAATAGTCAACTATAAAAGAAAGGCACATAACATTGGTAAAAATCTTGTTAAGTTTTAGACAGCCAAGCATTCTTAGATTTAATTTGTATAGAACCTTATTAATACAAGAATATTATCAAATATTTTAAGTTGGGGCTAATTGCGTAGATATATTAAGATCTATTATATTTAAAAACCAGGCTGCATCCCAATTGAGTCCTAATATCTAAATAATAAATCATAATGTGTCTTAACGTACTATAAGAGTTGAGTCCTACAACATAAAATTGACTACGTATAACATTTGAGTCCAACCCTAGTAACTATATTTTCCTTCTCATTTATGTTTTTACTACAGTTTAGTAAAAAACACAGACTTAGAAATGTCTATGTTTTTACTATAAATGTAGGTATGGTTGAAAATGTCATTATTTTTATTTTCTTTATTTAAAATAATAGTTT
Source organism: Therioaphis trifolii (assembly GCA_027580255.1). Classification (NCBI taxonomy): domain Eukaryota; kingdom Metazoa; phylum Arthropoda; class Insecta; order Hemiptera; family Aphididae; genus Therioaphis; species Therioaphis trifolii. The sequence continues at coordinate 12,028,380 of CM050407.1, forward strand.
TTATTTGTACATTTTTATTTTTTAACAAGTCCTGAATTTAGCTTCTAGCCTTTAAAGTCAGTAATTAATTTTTTTTTCCGCTGAACATACTCAAATTGTACATCTCCATGCACGTATTTCACAAGATTAATAAAAGTTTAGAATTGTAATATAGTATTATAAGCAATAAAAATTAAATGATATATAACGTCATATGCAATACATATTTCGTTTTATCAGACAAATGACTTTAAAAGTCGATTTTAAAAGTCAAGACTCAACTCGAGCAATTTCAAAACTACGATTTTTTTTTTAGGGATTCAATTCGAAAGCACCAAAGAAATAATATGCAATTTTGTCTTATAGTTTATATTATGTTAAGAGCCATTTGCATTTTGTATAATATTATATATTAAACAAAGACTAAGGCCGTAAATGCCGTAGGAAAAATAATCTGTACGGTAAAAAAAACATAATTTGTTTTGCATAATTACACATAATATATCACACAACCGAAATCATATAGTTCTTTTAGGTGGAGTTTTTAGGGAATCGAATGTATTCTGGTAAAAGTTTCTTTTATGTTGATCAACAATAAACAACAAAAATAAAATGAATTGGTATTTCCGTTTATATGGTTGTTTTATTTTTTTTTTTAATGTCACTGAAACAGACTTATGTAATAATTCCAATGTTAACAAAAAGAAAACACGATACCTACGACATGGGGGGTATTATACACATGTATGCAAGTATACTTTATAATTTATAATAAGTGTAAGAAATGTAACTTGTAAGTATATTACAGAAAAGTTATTAAAATAATTAAGTTAATAAATTTATACAAAGTAATTTTGCTTAATTTGCTATGTAGGTACCCTCATATTCTGATTTAGAAAATACGGGTTTCTTGTTTTTACATAAAGTGTCATTAGAATATTGCCATTAAAAAAATCCAGTAAGATAATGGTGGCGGAAGATCACTCTTCAGGCTTGTGGTGTCCGGTGGGTGTATTGAATTTTAAAGAAACGATAATTTTTTTAGAATAGCTATTCTAATCAGACTTCCAGAATGATATACAGAAATTGAAAGTCTAACTGAAAACGCTGGTAAATAAAACCCTGACAAACGATTTTTTGAGGATAGAATGATCTATTGGTTTTAAAACGATGTTTATTTTCCTTATTCTTTTTCCCTGTAAAAACTTTTTGGTTTGGTCTCTAACTATTACAAATAATAAAGGCGTGCAAAGTGTTGTGTACAATAATTTTAAGTACCGTAACAGTGTGTAATGGCAAATGGAAATATATTTTGGAGGGGTACTTACATTTAGTTGCGCTTATAGGTCATGTTTAAGTCATATTTTGCGCTTATGACAATTCAACCCTATACCCCACCATGTTATCACCATATCTTATTTTAAAAATGAAGCGACAAAAGATCAACATCCATCACAATTAATTTACCATATTTTAAAGTCATGAAGTTTATTTCAAATTTCATAAATTCTTGCTAGCTACAAATTTAGTAAACTGTGAATTTCGAATGCACTTAATAGAATAATTTTGAAAAATTTCCAGTACGATTAAGTTCGACCCTAGTTACTTATTGTTGAGTGAAAATTATTTGAAATATATCCGTTTTTTTCTTTATCAGAGCTCTTAGTAGAACTATTAAGTTCAACAATTAATTTATACAGAATTAAAATACATTATACATCAATATTGCAATATTATATACATATATCTGTTATTTAGAAAAACATAAGTATTGCCCATACGAGATTAACAACTCATAACTATTTTATACTTTTCAAATTTAAACTCCTCCTATTCCTTGAAGCAATTCATTATAGTCTCATTGACTCATCGGATCTTCCAACTATCTAAAGACCACCCAAAGTACAAATCACAATGTGTCAAGATACAATCTACCAATGCGTTTTTACGTATGTTTAGGCCTGATGCACACGTGCGGTTTTTAAACGCGCGGTGCCGCTGCGATGCCGCTGCGGTACCGCGGCCGTATATGCACACGTGAGCGTTTTTTGTACTAGAAACCGCTCTCCAGTATTTCGCCAACATTCGTCAGTACCGTGTTCGCGTAGTAAAAAGTGCGGTGCCGCGGCGTTTCGTCGGGGAATTGCGGTACACGATCGCCCGCAAGTTCACGCGCGGTGTCGCTGCGTCACCGCGCGTTCGTGTGCATCGTTCAATCCAGTTGTGAGTAAACGCAAACGCAAACGCGGTACCGCAGCGGCACCGCGCGTTTAAAAACCGCACGTGTGCATCAGGCCTTTAATACGCGAACACGGTACTGATGAATGTTGGCGAAATACAGGAGAGCGGTTTCTAGTACAAAAAACGCTCACGTGTGCATATACGGCCGCGGTACCGCAGCGGCATCGCAGCGGCACCGCGCGTTTAAAAACCGCACGTGTGCATCAGGCCTTAGGGCCGTGCCACACTAGAGCGGTTTTGACGCGCGGTGAAAACGCGCGAGTGCCGTGCGTCAAAAACGCGAGATGAAAACGCATACCATGTAATGGAGTGCGTCAGACTAGCGCGGTTTTGACGCGCGTTGCCGCGTGACACCGCTGCCTGTCGCGGTTTTGCGTTTTAAACGCGTTTTCTATTTGATTGTATGCGTTTGCATCTGGCGTTTTTGACGCGCGGTGCAAGCGCGTTTTCACCGCGCGTCAAAACCGCTGTAGTGTGTCGCGAGCGTTAATGTGTGTCAAATTAATCGGAGCAGAGATAATAACATAAAATGGTAAAAAATGAAGTTTAACACAATGTAAAACACCCGAAGGGAGTGCGTTCATAATATAATGGCAGCGTGTTCTTTTAGTTTTTTTATGTTTGTCATTATTATTTAAAGTATTGTTCGTGCAGAGATTCAAAAGATAAAGCGGTCATCCTACGCAGGAACTACAGGAGCGATCGATATCATGCAGTGAGTCGAACTCTATGGCAGTAAAAATGTCGGTTCTCCTATGGTTTTCCGACAACATATAGTTGGTTGTTTGGATATACATTTCGTAGATGTGTAAAACTTGAATATATTCAGTTCTGCACGCTATTACGGTGTACTATCTATAATATAGATATATATCTATCCTATATTATAGGATGAGCTGGCCAAGCTCCGATTATGGTAATGGTATCATAGAAATTCATCAATGCGTATTTGTTTTCGACTTATAGTCAGTTGATCTACTTTATGGTAACTGTAAACACATTTTGTATTTAGTGCTATGGTATGAATAACAAACTATAGATATATTGTAACCTCAAAGTTTTTTAGTTATTTTATGAAGAAATATGTTTAAAAAATGTATGTGTCAATTATAAAGTTCAGAATTGTATAATTGTGAACTTCACGATTTATTTAACGCATTTTGTGAAAAATTCAAATTCAAAATATAAAGCTTAATATATTATTTGAAATAATATTCAGTGAGTGATCACAGAGATTTTGTGGAGGAGATCAAAATTCAAATAGTTTTCAAATCTTTTAACTAGAATGAGGTACAATATCCGTCGTTCACAATTATTTATATCACATGCTCATAATTCAATGAATAATGAAATACTACCAGGAAGGCCGATCTCCGATCGTAAGATATCGTAGATCTCCGATCTATTTATTAGTAAATAAGGTGCGGTTATTTTCCACTGTATTGTTTTTATGCAAAAAAAGTATGCTTATTTTTTTGTAAGTAGATTTTCGTTAATAAATAAAAAATCTTCAGAAAATTATAGCTTGCAAAAGTCACCCTTAATGTATAAACTTGACATGTTGTGTTTTGAAATTTTACTATTTTTTACTAATTTGTTTTCGGAAATAATATTTGAAAAATAAAATCTTAAAATGTCAAGCGAATTTTTTATCTTTGTATATTTATAAATTTATACTTTTTTAGGGTATTATGAAAAAAAATATCTTAATGATTTTAAGGACGCTCTGGCCAATGAATTCCCCAACTAAGACATATACAGGTTGTTAGAGAAAAGCCTCAGGAATCAAATGGTATGGGTCTTATAGTCGATTGTCGTGCAAAATTTTTAGATATAAGGGTGCAAAGATAAATAAATATTGCATTAATCTTATGGGGAGAATTCATAAAGTTAATTATTTTTACCATGAAATCGTGGATTCCCCAATGCAGATAGTGATAAACTGGATGTTCAAAGCTTAAAGAATTTTTTGGTCCTTTCCAAATATAAGGTACACGAGGGAAATTTCGTGTAATTAAACGAAGAAAATTTTATAATTTATGATTTTAAAATAAATTTTTTTCCATAAAATAATTTGTAAACTGCATTTAATAAAAAATATTAATATTTACTTGATAAGTATATACACGGAAGTTTGAATTTTTTCTTTTTGCAGAAGTTTAATAAAATGTTTCATAAAATGTAAAATTAAAAGATATTTACCATTAAATTTGTGAATATTATTTAAAAAATTAATTTTTTGAATTTTTAAAAGTATTATTTGTATCATTTAAATAGTTGAATGTGTATTATTTTTTTTATCACTCAACGACTGGCCGTCGGACACGCTGGGGGTCCGATGCAGGGAGAACGCTACATGCAGGGAGAATCGAATTGTAGGTTACCAGAACCCAGAACGTTGCGTTGTCATCATCGCGGTCCCAAGAAAGGTTTTCCATTAGCAACGTATAAAGATATGAAATATCACGTCACGCGACGGTGATATGGAAGGGGAAGTTTGTGCGGCCACGTCTAGCCGCCGTCCGTTGCCGTACCGCGAATCTCATCCACAGATACTTTTACTGTATAAAGATTTTTTATGAAAACTCATAGAAATGAAATTTTCTTGAAATTTTGACTAAGTCCATTGGATTCCTAAGATCGAAAACTCTTTATATATGAAATATAAGAAAAATCGTTAGAGCCGTTTTCGAGATGGCATGACTGGAAATAGGTACATACAATTCCTTGCTCGTTTTATAGTATAAGATAATAAGTCTCCTATACAAATTGTAATAAAATCTAGACGAAAAACACATGTTTTGAAAATAAAACATGTAACTGCATTCATTTTCCAAAATGTGAACATAAAATTGAAGACATTGATAAATTCGAATAAGATTATTCGTACAAGATATCTATCCATGTGAGCTTTAACCAATTCATAACTTAAGTTTTCTTAAAATTCTATTATAAACTATAACATAATAAATAAAAATATTCCTAAAATATGGTTAAAAAATTTTTTAAATATTAAAGTTACTGCTTCTGGAATAGAAACTGGTTGATGATTGCCATCCCAATATTTTGTAATGACATTTTTTATTATTGTATTTTACTTTACGTATTAGTAGTGTAGTGAGTCTAGTTCTCATCCCTCACTTCAGAGTAATAAGTTTAAAAATGCTTTATAACGCTATTTTGTTACACAACTATATCGCCAGTTTTTACAACGATTATACTTTTAACTTTTAGATTCTGAACGGAGTGAAGAATGTATTGATTTTACAATGATGTGTTTTTTTTTTTTTTTTTTTTTTTTTTTATTTATTTATTTTTGTGTCTGTCGACACGATTTGGGGCAGTAAAAATGCTTCGATTGCCTTATAGAGCAACTTTTCTGAAAGGAAATATTTTTTTAACGCGCCGGGAAAAACCCTTAAAAAATGAGGGAAAAACGGTATATTTTACGCAAAACCAGTTTTCGACAAAATCAAATTTTTTATTTTGCTATAACTCAAAAACTAATCGATGTAAATACTTGAAATTTTCACCAAATGTTTAGATTAGCGTTCTCTATACACCGTTAAATTTTCAAAGTATTTTGACTTTTATTGAGCTAATTATAGACAATTGAAATTTTCAATTTTTTTAAGTATTTTTTTTTAAAATAACGATAAAATTTTTTTTTTTTGCCAGAAAATCTTGAAACTTTAATACAAGGTTTCTTATAAGTTGTTCCATAACTGATAAAAAAAAATCCAAAATCGTAAGTCACAATTTTTTTTTATAAGTGCTCAAAGTTCCAATTTATACGAAATATGTAAAAATTGCGAAAATTTGCAAATAATTTTGTTGTTGAAAAATCGTAAAATTTTTTTCTTTTATAACTAAGTTTTGAAAATTTGGTACAAGGTTTTTCATTAGTTTTTCTTCAATTATCTGCAAAAAAAACTCTACCGGACTCAGACAAAAAAATTTTATGAGTGTTTGAAATTTAAATTTTTACAAAAACACGTTAAACAACGGTTTAGCCTCAAACGATTTTTGCTATTTGTTTTTGTTTCAAAAAGTATAAGTTGTAGAAACTTGAAAATTTTATCAGTTGTTTATATTGGCATTTTCTTTATATAATTTTATTTTCAAAAGATTTCACTCATTTTTAATCAATTTATAGGCATTTGAAATATTCGATTTTTTTTATTTTTTTTTTTATAAATGTTGATAAAAAAAATGTAGCTCGGACGAAATACTTGAAAATTTAATAGAAGGGTCCACATAAGTTGTTCTAACTCCCATTCAAAAATTATAAAAATACATAGGCACAAAATTTTTTTATAAGCGTTTATAAGTGCTAATATTGACAAAATTCGTCAAAATCATGTATATTTGCTATGTATTTTGTAGGTAAAAATTCATAAAAAATTTTTTATTAGAAGCTAACAATTGAAATTTTAATACAAGGTTGGCCATAAGTTCAAACAGTCAATATTTGACAATTTTTACAAAATCAAAACTTTACACCTAAAATAACAATTTACCGTAAAATAATTTTGGATTTATGCTATTTTCTTTAAGTACTCGTTATAGAAATTTTAAACTTTTACTAAGTGCTTAAATTGGAATTTTCTTTCCATAGTTTAATTTTTTAAATATTTTGCTTATTTTTAAACTATATATATATATATATATTATATATATATATATATATATATATATATATATATATATGTATACATTTGTAACTCTGTCATTTGTAAACTTGTAAGAGTGATTCAAAAATTATTCAAATACATAGGCACAATTTTTTTTTATATGCAGTTGAACTTCAAAAATCGACAACATTTGTAGTTGAAAATGTATAAAAAATTTCTATTCAAAGTTAAGAAATGAAAATTTAATACAAGGGTGTTCATAAGTTTTTCTTGCAAAAAGTATAAAAATATCATGATCGGTTCAATTAAAAAATTTTAACGGGCGTCTGAAACTGTAATTTCTACAAAAATTCAGGCGTTAAATTACGATTTACTATAAACATATTATTCACTGACAATTCATCTTCGTTCAGAATCGTTTTTTTTTTTTTTATAATATAAAATAATGTCCTAATCTATCCTATAATGCCTAATCTATCAATACATCTCGTGTATCCCACCCAACTCCTGTATCCTGTGCTTTTTATAAATACATATCACACACACACACACACACACACACACACACACACACACACACACACACACACACACACACACACACACACACACACACACACACACACACACACACACACACAATTATACATATATATGTGTATGAGAATAAAACTAGTATAAGCAATAGCTTAACCTAACCTAACCTAGTGAATGCATTTTTATAGTGATAGCTTCAAGCTTGTACATAAAGTTTAGTATGCCACATGCATGGCCAAGTTTGCATCTACGGAATAGTGTTGTTCCGGATACATCTAACAACGAAGAAAGAGACCGGAATAATGGAATAAGAAATAGGTACGAAGACATTGCAAAGAGATGGAGTGACGTTTGGCGATAAATCGATCAAAAGCCAAAGACACGACATTCACTGTTACCTCACCAGATCTCATCTGCATTCAGTTATAATGCCGAGTCTTGAGCATCCGGTTTTTACGCCCATGCTGTATAGTTACAGGTATATAATTGTGGAAGTGATCGTAATATTGATTATAATTTAGTATATAAATATATATTAAAGAATTACCTGATTGGTGCTAGACATCTGGGCAATCAATCACACATCCATACAATTCCAATTGTCCATTTCCAAATATAATATCATAATCGGAATTTATTGTAATCTAAAAAATAAGTAAGAAAATTAATTACCAAAAACGATTTTACAATAGTATTCAAAGCAGTTATATTAATTAATTTTAATATATACATTAAACAGGCACAAAAATCTAGTCACCTAATCTATACAATAGGTATACATCAATTTATAAAAATTGACAATTTATATATTGATATTCATGAGCATTTTCAAATATTAATTATCCATTAATTATAGTATTCCAACTGATTATGTAACATAGCATCATAAATAAAATTTTTAAAATATTTTTATGTACAAAATCCTTCATTCTAAAAAGTATTTTTTTACTTATTAAATTTTAATGCAATAGATACATAAATGTATGAGTCTATGTTATAGGCTCACAAGGAAATGCATATATTATTTTATAGAGTATACCTACTCAAATGTTTATAATCATCTGTCCCGACGTCCAGATCGTAACAATAATATGTACCTATATTAACATCGCTAAAGATACACCGCATTATTATAACACGGTCAGTAGACGCGCCTGGACATTTGCATATCGTATGGCCCATAGTTACGTCCACAGTATTAATTTATCGTAACAACCTTACTTGACTAATAATTAGACCTTTACGATTTGAGATGTTTATCAGTAAATTTTTTTCTTCGATCTCTCCTCTTTCTGACTTACACACACATCACCTAGTACAAATCGACCATGAGGCGATTCGACGAGTATAATAAATCATAATTATAATTCGTACGCTATATCATTATTCAATTATACATACTATGGATGGTTGACAAGAAGAAAAATGTTTATAACCATCACGAATGAAAAAATATTTTTCAATATTAATATCAATATAATGTATATTTCATAATATTAAATTAATTTGTTTATAATAAAATATTAAAAATATAAAAAACACCAAAAATACTTCTAAATAAGAAGAAAGGATGTGTAAGAAAGAATAGTGGGGGAATAGAGATCGGGCGAAAATGTTGTTTGGGTGCAGTGGCATTCCATAGGTAAAACTGACGGGCTGCCCACGGGTGTATGTGTGTATATGTATACGTGTGTGTATGTATGTGTATGCTGTGCGCGCGCACAAGTGCGTGCGTACACTCGTGAATGTTAGAATGATGGATTATTTTATGCGCGTATGCACATACATATGAGTATACAACAGCAAGCCTTCCCGCGATCCGATCTCGACACTACGAGCTTCGGGCTATCAAAACATAAATACACGCTTGGTTCTGATTTTTATTTCTACTTCTCTCATTTTGTATTAATAATAATATGGTTTTCATCTGGATTTTTTATTTGAAGACAAAACCGGTGCAAATAAATTTGGAGAGATGGCATGATGCACAGAAAAAAACCATTGGCGTATTTTATCTTGGTATCACAAATGAAGAACTAGTATTGAAAACATTAAAACCTTAGGTAAAACTATGTATTGCTATTTTAAGGCATACAAGAAAACAAATATAAAGACATATTTAAAGTAATTTCACACGAGATAATTTTTAATTCATAGAAAATAATCTTTCTTATTATAACGGTTTATTTAGTAATAGTATTTAGGAAAAAAAAAATTTAATTTCATTAATAATAATAATGATATATATATACATACATACATATATATATATATATATATATATATATATATATATATATATATATATATATATATATATATAAATATATATGTCTTACTATATTATAGCATTAACATTATAATTTTTCCTGACATTAGGAAAAATTTTAAAGACAAATTAGGAATAAAATTTTTGTACTGATTGCAGCTTGTGTTTTACATAATAAGCAGTTTTATTTTCACAAAAAATATAGATTTTTTGGTACTTAAAACTGATCACGCATTCAAACTTAATTAGGTATTACTTAAAGATGAGTGAGTTACTTGATGAAAAAATGAAATATTAATGAAAAAAAATACTTCTTAATATAGGATATTTTAATTATAATCTAAATAAAATTAACTATTGGAATTAATTGAAGGTGAAATATTTTTGTTCATAATATTTAAAAGTGATTGTAAATTATAAATATATTGTATTATAGTTAAATATGTAATTGTATTGATTATTAAATATACGTATTATGAATATAGGAATGATTACAAAGCCAATTGTGTCAAATAATAACTTACAGTTTGGCTTGAATAGTAAGAAAAATCAAGAATGTATAAATAAGAATTATAGTACGGAGGAAGGTTAAGGTTACACCCCCAATATCATGAAATATTTTTATCATACGATGATAAAGATGTATAATGAAATATAAATTAAAAATAATTGATCATCAATTTACATAATATAAATATACTCTAATTAGTAATATTATGAATTTTGCAATCTAATAATTTATTTATGAGAATTTTATTATTCATACGTAAAATCCTAAAAAAAGAAATTAAAATTATATAAATTTAGTATCTATATGAACTAACACAAAGATTTTAACGAATGGAAACAAAGTTCTCGAAATTTCTCAATAATCACAAGTTCCAGTATCCAACATAATACATGAAATAAAGCCCTCATATTTTTATAAAACATTTGTATTGCAGATCACCTATAAATTATTTTTATCATAACTCGCTGAACTTTTTTTTGTGTCGAATTTCAATCGACGATTAACGGTACCTACTTGAGCAATGCTTCCGCTCAGTTGACAAATTTTCAAAACTTATAAATTATAAAGACACATAAATAATCACTCTACCCTAGAATTTGGACAATTAGATAAATAATTCTAACTCACTTAGACAGATTTAAAATTAGGGGCAGTATAGAAAATGGTTGAAAGGATGGTGGTGTTTAAGTTAGAAATGGTAGAGCAAGTTATACAATAACACTAGATGACTCGTCAATATTAATTAAAACAAAATTGTAAAAATTCGAAATAATTATGAAAATGTTTAGACTGACAAGGCGTTATAATATCAAATAAGTAATAATTCTTAGACAATAATAAATTCATTTATTATTTGTCATGTATTAGATGTAGATAGAATAATATTTTTAAGATATTGTACTTATAAATTATAAAATAATACGTAAAAGGCCCTTTTTTAGACTTTAAGATTGCATTTGCTATTCAAGACAAATATTTAAATATAATATGATCATCACTTTTGTTTCAATATCATACTTGTTATAAAAAACTTGATGACCCGTTATTAGAGACAATAGTATAAATATAAATCTTATGAACAATATAAAATAATTTTTTATTCAACCTGTTAGTCGGAGTATTCAATATGATGAATTATGCTTTAAAAACATTTTGTATTTTTGGTGACAGATTTTTACTAAAACGTAATACTGTGAAACATAGAACACTCATGACATCATTTTTCTTATATTATATTAATTTATATAACGTGCCTAATTATTAACTGTGCTTAGAGTTAAATAATAATTCCATGTTTTTGATAGGTAGTATTTTGTAAAGTTCTGTAAATTAACTATTTTGCGAACTACGATACAAAAATTTCGTATGTCTATATATGAATTTCATAAACTGAACAATTTTCAATAATAATTATCTCATATGTGTTTTAAATTATTGTTTTTATTTTACTTTAATTGAAATTATAACACGATGACTAATTTTCACCTCTTCCATAAAATTAATTTCAAAAACTAAGAAAGTTTATTACTTTGACTCTTTATGTTTAAAGATAATTAATAATGGAATAACTTCTTAGGTTTAGTACGTAAATTATCTTATAGTAAATATTTGATTTTGATTATTAGTTTTAGATTTTGAGTGAAACGAATTATCTGACTTTTTTTATTTTCCCCGTTTCTAAAATTGTTTTTACTAATTTTATTTTTAAATTTATTTTACTTACGGCAATAAATTTTCAATTTACTTCGATAACAATTTTTGTATTTTTAATAAACATCAAATTTAAACAGTGTGTACATACCATAATTCATAAAATTGTCAGTTTTTTTTTGCGACAGTTTTTTTTTTAAATCCTTATTTTATCTTATATTATATAACTTGGCGCTCAATATTTAATGAAGTTTCAACAAAACTTAGCCTTAATTTAAATTTTGAAACTGAAATATTCCAAAAGCCGAGTGACGTCCTTGAATTCACTACAAGCTAACTCCACACAATTACGTTGATGATGGAATCTTATCAGTTATCGGACTAAAACACAACGGGAAGTCCAACATAACATTGCATAAATATATGCATATATATATATATAAATTATAATATAGCATTTACCATACATATTACAGTTAAAGATTTTTTTATGAAAAATACTGAAATGGACCTGAATAAATAACCCAAGTAGATATTATGTTTTTTATATTATTTTATTGTATTGCTTCTTCAAATCTAAGAATACATATATTTATATCTTTGTGTAAGTTAAAATCATAATATACCGATGGAACTATAGTAGTATTATTTAAAGACGTTCACCGTTAATATTAATTTTATTTAGTAATAATACAAATATTCCTAAAAAGTTTAAACCAACCAAATATTCCAAACTTTACAATATATAAAATATTAGAATACCTATTTATGTGAAATGACATAGAAAGTGTAATATTAATTACATAATATTTTATAATTTAATATAAAATCATTTTCAAATATAAACCTTACATTTTCATACAAAAAGGAACATTTATTAATTTTTGATAAGGAATTTTAAAATTTTGATATAGCCATAATAAATGTATATTTTAAAATATTAAAATTAAAATAATACTCATGAATTTTTCTAAATACTTTAAATAATTATACACCACAGAGTTGAGTATTAAGTTAAGTTAATAAAATAAACAAACAAGGGAAAACCTACTCAGCAAGTAATAAGAATACGACATTACTGGTTTTTTAACAATATTATTTAAATTTAAAAAAAAAAACTATTCTAAATATAATTGTATTAAGTATAGGTATATCAATTCTGTTTCGTAATTATGAACGTATAACTATGGATTAGTACACAACGAGAACATAAAACGTATCTTAAGATACATAAGGTGTCTAAATATTTTACGTTTTAAATAAAAATACTTTGATATTATTATAAAATGTACACTAATGAGCTACCATAATATATTGTTGGATACATCATATGGCACTTGTACTTTAAATGATAAATTTACTCTATAAATTCTATTTGAAAAAATACACGAACTGCAATTATTGGGCAATTTATTTCTTTTTGAAAACCACTGAAACTAGATATTCCCACCTGAGAAGTAATATGAAAAACTTCAATTAGCTATCAAAAAAGAAAAAAGGCTATGACTGCCAAAATCAGACGGTATTCAAAATGTACAATTGAAGAAATAAAATATGATTCAATGATATTTTGTTATGAGTAGCTTGGTTTATTTTAGGAGCTAAATGTTATAAGCTAACTAATTGAGCCAGTGCAACTGCCTTACGTTATAAAATATATCTATTAATTCAGTCTATTTAAATAACTCAAATCGCTTAAAAACTATAAAATATTTTAAAACTAACATCAATTAAGTGTAACGCATAATAGGCACTGGCTTCAAATTCTGTTTCCAAAGTCAATCATGAAACCTTTTTTGAGTTATTATTTCTCTAAAAAGGCTAAACATTTTTCAAACTATTGTAAAATTGTAAATATAACTATTTCAAAGTATCATTAAGAAAGTAGATGATATATCTGGTCTATGTAGAGTTAGTCCATCTAAAAAGATTTCATAACACTTATTTTTTCCGTTAAAGTTATTCCAAATATGAAAAAAGGAATAACTATTGAACAACCCATTTTCGTAAAAAAACAGTTGAAGAAGTACAAATCTAATATTATTATCTTTCTTTATCATTCAGGTGACACGCACACATGTAGATCAACCCACACCTCTTCAGATGATAACCTAACGTATAATTCACACTTGGCCTTCACAATTTGGTGATCACGTGAACTATGCTTATTCTTGTGATTCCTACTATTTAAGGCTTTCATTATACTACGTAGGTAGTAAATACATTTATTAAGTCAATAAAAATAGTAGTTTCAAAATAAAGTTTCAATTCAAAAATTATAATAATGAAACAGATAAACTAAAAAAAGGACAAGATAAATAACAGATTGCACGTTTGAAATTTATCTTATTTTGACCAACTTATGTTCTCATAGAAATTTTTCACAGATATTTTTCTAGTTTTTATAATTAATGTTTTTTTTCAATATACTTTATATTTCTATAATTATAGCAAGGCGATTATAAATTACAATGGTGATAAAAGAATTAAAAATGAAAATAAAAAGACAAGTTTACTTGTTTACATATTATTAACAGATTAATTTTAAATTAGGAAGCAGTGTTAATGAATTGGATAAGATAATTAATGATATGAATAAAACTAGAGTTGAGGAGAATATTAGAATTGAAAGAAAAGAAAAAATGAGTTTCCTACTATGGAGGAAGGTAAGTCATTTGAAAGAGATATGATCAAAATCCCATATCAATTGCTCGTGATGTAGAGTGCAGAAAGTAGAAACATACAATGTTCATTAATATATACGTGTTTCTCAAAAATTATCAATTGAACATATGTGTCTACCTTAATTAAATATTATAAAGATTTTATGATTATTGCAACTTATTGGATTCGATAACACAAAATAAGCAACAAATATTTTGAAACTTTTTTTATTTTTATGCATAACCAGAGTCCACGTTCCAGATATAGAATTACATATTAACAGGACTCGGAACTTAAAATCGTAAAAAATACCATATGTGAATGTGTGTGTGTGTGTGTGTGTGTGTGTGTGTGTGTGTGTGTTTGTGTGTGTGTGTGTGTGTGTGTGTGTGTGTGTGTGTGTGTGTGTGTGTGTGTGTGTGTGTGTGTGTGTGTGTGTGCGTGTGTGTGTGCGCGCGCGCAACAAATAATAACAAAATAGTCCCTTAAAAGATATCTGTTTACTTTTAACTATTCACATATTGAAAACCCAATAATGAAGTTTACATTAAAAATAAATTTATCAAAATAAATATTACTCAATTTTTCACGTATTGTTTTTAATAGGTTAATTAATCAAACATTTAATTTAAACGCTCGCATAATTGCGTCTATCGTATAGATGCCTACTAATATTGTCACCATAATATGTTGATAACATATTATTTTAGTGACAATTTTGATTTATTTTATAATAAATTTTTTTTTTTTTTTTTTAGAAAAAAAATATAACATTTACAATCTGTGCAAACGAGCACAATAAGCAAATTTGCAAACTACATAAACAACACATAAGAAAACATGATAAGAGAAGCCATCCAGTGATAGGACCCTTTTTTTAAAATTATATTTTGGGTAAAGTGCTTAGATCAGGAGATCACGGCACCATCGTCTTTTTAAACGACGAGGAGGGTCATTTGGTAGTAAAAAAGAATATTGGTTTGAGACGAGTGGGTTGGAATGCAGGGATAGTGTGGAGTGGAATTTTTTGTAGTGAGCTTTGGTTAGGTTTTCGACTGTTTCAATATTTAGGTCTTAGTGGAGAGAGTGGTTGCTGACAAACCAAGGAGCAGAAGTTATTTGGCGTAGGCAAATAGATTGGAATGATTAGATATTTTTTGTGTGGGTTGGCTTGGCGCAACCCCAGATTTGGGCACCATAAGCCCAAACTGGCCTTATCATGGATTTATATATTAATAATTTGTTTTTTAGTGGAAGATTAGATTTGAATATTGGACGCAATAGGTGTAGTCTGGAATTTAATAATTTTCGTTTTGCTTTCAGATGAGGGCCCCAGGTGAGTCTTTTGTCTAGAATTATACCCAGATATTTGATATGTGACTGGGAGGGAATAGGATTTCCTTGAAATGTTAGGGCTGGTGAGTTTTTTGTTAAGGGTGAAAGGAACATGTATGGACTTATCAGCGTTTATTTTTATTTTCCAATTGAGTGACCAATTATCGATTAAGTTTAAATGGAGTTGTAGAGCAAGGGAGGCTTCAATGGGATCGGAATTATCTGATAGTATTGCTGTATCGTCGGCGTACGTAGCTAAAATGGTATTGTCGGATTGGGGGATATCTGACGTGTAGATATTGAAGAGATCAGGAGACAGATCACTACCTTGGGGTACTCCTGCATGGATATGTATAATAAATTAAAAATATTTTTTAAAAAATTGTGAACTTACTGAAAAAAGTTCGTACTTCCCATGGGGTATTTTCGCTTCTAAAATTAGATATTGGTGTTGGGTGTTATGAATTTTAGAGAAACAATAAATCATTTCTTTAGTTAAACGATTTTGAGCAAAGCTTCAGTATAAAAATATCATATGTATACGAACACCAAGTTTGCTATATTTATTTCCTTAGTATTTCTTTTTCTTCACTTTAATTTTACAGTCAGTACAAATTATGCATCCTATATGTTGTTATATGTTTTCTGTTAACTATGTACTTCTGGTCCTGTAATTTTGTAAAAGCCGTCTGGCGTTGATTATTTAATAAATAAAAAAATAAAAATTATTTAATTTAATTAAAAATTATTTAATAAATAATAAAATAAAAATATGTTTATTATAATAAAATTATACCGTTTATATATTTTATCATTTTTGTTCTAATTATTGGTAGGTTTTTTTTATCAAACTTTTTAAAGTTTTCTCGTTTGACAAAGAAAATGTTTTTTTTTTTTTTTTACCGCAAGATTCAAAATATGTGGTTCTATATACATCCAAAGATTCATAATGATTGGATAATCCAATAGTTTTTATGGACATTTAAATTTGAAAAGGAAAGTAAAAACAGTAAATTCCGTAAAAATCGCATAGTAATTTACTTAAACGCTTATACAATAATTTTCATAATTTTCTGTCAAATATTAAAAATGATATTAGCAAAAAACTTTAAAAAACGTGACATTTTCAAAGTTCTATTTTTGGCCCAAAAGTTGTTATTTATTTATTTTTTTATTTGAAACTACTTTAAAGCATGTCATTAATATGTGGTGAAAATTTCCAGATTCTAGCAAGATTAGTTTTGGAGTAACGACTAAATAACTAAAAACGATTTAGTGAAAGTGGCATTAAAGAAAAATTTTACTGTTTTACTAGGTTTTTCGGTAGTTTTTCCTCACGCTTGGCAAAACTACCGAGAATAAAGAAAAATGACCAGTTTAAAATACCAACTATATAAAATGTCTGATTTATAGAATTTCTGGATGAAACTTTTGAAGCATTATTACTAACTGAAACAATGTTAACAGAAAAAAATAAACATAATTGTAAAAGCAAAGGATGCTTCGCTTCAATTAGAATTTAAAATCAATACACTTTAAGAAATTCATTTATAGAAAAATCAAAAAAATTTACCAACGCTTTTAAATTTTAAATCATGATAGCACAAAAAAAAGTGAATCAAATCGGATTTATTCTATTTACTTTTCGAAAAAATAAAAAAATATGAAAATGTAATTCTCCCCGAGAGCCTTGCACTTAAAAACACATATCACATTCGTATTTAATAAATAGATACATTTCTCGACTTGCTCAAAATTCATATGTAAAAGATTCATCAAACGCTTTTGATAAAATAAATACTAAGCTCACTAACAAAATAAGTAAACAATTTTTACGTTATTTTTATTATAAAAAAAAAAAAAATCAAAAAATTATCAATTGATATTTAATAACAAACAAAAACTCTTATCTATTAAAAGTATCTTAGTTACAAAATGCATATAATTAAAAAAAATAAAAGTAGTTATAAAATGCAGATCATTTTAGGTCAATGAATGTATGAATTAATAAATAACTAGGAAATAATGATTTAATGAAAGTAATTTTTTGTATTTTTAATTTATATTATCTTTATGTTCCATAATTACATTAACAAGCATACTGCCTACATACTTAAATTTAATAACTCATAGAAATATATATAAATGATAAAGAAAAACATGTATTTAAAATAATAATGACTAAAACTTTAAAATTATGAAACAATTTCAAATAAGATAATAAATTAATGCTAATAACTTTGTTTTACTAAACAAATATCACTATTGTTTTTATTTATTTTTTTTTTTAATGAACTAAACGTTAAATAGCTATTAAATGTTCTTTTCGTTATTCATATTCTAAAAAGAATAAATATTTCGAAAAATTACCTGATTTGAATGCTGCTGCAGAACATAACTTTTTATTTAAATATTTCACATTAAACATACATATCGCACAAACACACAATTAAATTATTTCTTAATGAAAACAGACTTCAGAAATAAAATTTTGATCTCGCACTATTTTTCACATCACTTTAACACCAACACTATAAAAAGGATGACGAACGACTGAAATTACTCCGTAAAATGAATTGTAAAACTGCTTACCAAGCAAACAACCAGCACAATAAAATGGAACAGGTATGGCATCTTCTACTGCAGACTCCTGTTGATGGGAAATAAGAAGGAGAGGGCCAACGAACGTAACAGTGCTACCATACGGAGTAAAATAAATAATAAAAAAAAATTGGGTTTTATATAATATCTACAATATTTATGAATTTATGATTAATTCATAATATAATATGATAAACATAATAATTTACATTTTCAAACTAGTTTAGTCCAAACTAACATCATTAAGTTATTGTTAAAAAAAATACTTATTCAGTTTTTATTGAAAATAATTTAAAAAAAACACAAAGTAAATATTGATTCAAGTTTACTAAAATATGAATATCATGGTGGTGGGGATTCATCCTTTATAATATCCTAATACAATGTGATGGGTTATAAAATTTAAAAAAAAATACCCAAATCATTTCTTCAGCAAAGTTTCAATGTAATTTATGCCAAATACCTATTTTACCATTTTTGGTCTAATTTTTAGTTTTTTTTTTTTTTTTTAGTTATTTACCGTCATACGATTTTGAATTCTGAATCCGGCAGAATGTTCTTTAAACTACCAAAGATTCGAAAAATATTTTAAATTCTGACTGAAGCGAAGAATCTATTGGGTTTTTTTTAGATTCTAATTGAACTTAAAGGTTTTATATTAATGATTTTTTTCTGGTGACACTATTTGGTACACTTGACATTGTCCAAAAGTTTCATCCAGCGATTCTATTAGTCGAAAATCACATGTAGATGGTACTCTGAAGGTTCATTTGCACTCAATATTCTTTTTATGCATGAAGAAAAACATCCAAAATCCGAGTAAAAACGGTAAAATTTGTGATAAATTACGTTTTCTCGAAATGTATTTTAGTTATTTAGTTACAACTAGGAAAATTATGTGACTAGAAACTTGAAACTTTCTACCATGTATTAATATCATATTACTACATACTTTATGAAATTTTCAAAAAAATTCACAACTTTAAGATTAAAAATAACTTTTTTTTTAAGTTTATTTTCAATAAAATTTTTAATATTTGATAAAAAGTGCTGGAGATTGAATACAACCATACACAAATAATGTAATTAACAAAAAATAATGAAAAATTTTTAAAATTTGTAATCCAAGATTTTTTTAAATTGATTAAGTAAATTATTACACGCTTTTCACGGAATAGACTATTTTTCTAATAATTTTTCTACTTGAAATGTTATTCGACCACCCAATCATTATGAACCTTTGGATATAGATAGAACCACATTTTTTGAATCTTTTGGTAAGGAAAATAATTCCTTTTTTGAACAAGGAACTTTCAACACGTTTAATAAAAAAAACTTACCAATAAGCAGATTAAATGTGACTAAAATAACTTTGCTCAGAATCGTTTAACTAAACAAAACATCTGTTATTTCTTAAAAATGTAGGTAATACACCAGTCCCCATTATCTAGTCTGAGGAGCGAAGAATATACCATGGTACGAAGTACATTCTTTTAGGTTCTGAGTGAAACGAAGTATGTATTGATTTGATAATAATGTTTTTTTTTTTATGTGCGTAATCACTTTTTCGGATATATAGCTCATCATAAAGTTTTTAAATCCATCACCATTATCTAGTCAAAAAAGCGAATAATACCCATGGTGTGAAGTATATGTCCTGCTTTTTTGGTGACACTTTTTGATATAATTTTGTCCAAAAGTTTCATGCAGTAACTCTATAGATCGGAAATCAACTGAAAACTTTAAACAGATTTGATAAAAAAAACTCCCCGACTATCAAACTACAAACGATTAAATATAGAAACGGAATATTTTTTTTCTTCTGAAGCTTTGCTTAAAATCGTTTAATTTTTATACATATTTTTTATATTAGCGTTTTTAGGATTTTTCCGGATTTGATTGTTTTTACATCAATTCTCAACTTAAACTGTTAATAATAAATTATTTAACCATCCATTTATGATAAAACGCTAGATGTAGATAAAATAACACATTTAAAGTCTTTTGATAAAAAAATTTCTTCCATGTTATAAAAATATTAATATAGGAACATGTTTGTATATCTTTTTAATGATGCCAATAACTTTTTGTTCTAAAGAAAGGTCATTTTCATTTCTCTTAAAAAATAAGAAATAAATGAAAATCATCATTGGGTCAAGAAAAACTAAATGCCTGAGGAATTTTATCTATTGAAAGTTACATCGCTGCAAGCATTAATTTTGAAGAAGTTATTGGTTTATTTGCTGGACAGAAGACTAGAAAAAAAAATTATAAAAATTGTAAATATTTTGTACCTAATACAAAATTTAAATACTGTTTAATTTACTATTTAGTGTTAAATGGTTATTAAATTTACTAATTGTTATTTAATTTAGGTACAATTCATACTAAAAGGCCATCAGATATTTGTTTTGTTAAAAAAATCATCTGACAATTAGACTAAAAACGGTAAAATATGTACAATAGTAAACGGTATATATTACACTTAGGATAGGTTAGGTTATTTAAAGCTCAGAGTCTTTTTACTAAAAAAATGATTTATTGTTACTTTAAAATTCAATAAATCCATAACCATCATCTTGCCTGAAACCCTAAGAGACGAAGGCGGAAGGATGAACTTTTTTTAAATTTAAAATTTTGAATTTTGAGTGTTTGACGGTAATATTAATTACAGTATAAAATATATATTTTAAAATATATATTAAGAGTTTGGAGGAACTATAGGCATGCGTACAAGCAGAAGGTGTCTAGGATACCCAAGCACTCCCTGATATTTAACAGGTTTTCTAAAATATAAGTCTCAGACCTCAGTGCAAAAGCCTCTTATTTCAACTCATGTTACTAAAATAAAATGTAACAATTTATAAAATATGTTCTAAATACAAATCACGATTCATGAAAAACAATAAAATATAAAATATTTGAAATTTACATAATTTTGTGTACTTACAGTAAAGTTAGTTTTCATAATTAAATATTGTTACTAGTAAATTAAGTACTCGTAAATATGTAGAATGATTTTTGTTTAAATTTGCAGAAATCAATGATAAATCATTGTTTTCAGATAACATTTCTGAGCAAAACTAATCAAAAAATAATTTATTATAGTATCAACTAGTTAAGTTTTCGAAAAAATGAAAAACCTTGTGATACAAATTTATGCACTTTTCTAGTTTCAAGTTTAAAAATACTGTAATAGTAACAAAAAAAATCCATTTAGATTTAATAATATTCGTGTAAATGCTCCATTTCACCATATTTCGACATTTCTAGCTTATATAAAAAAAAAAGTACTCGCTTCGCACCTTAGGATATTCTTCGCTCTTCGGATAAGTTAATAGGGATGGGTGTATTTAATTTTAAAGAAGTGATAGATTATTTCTTTAGCTAAACGATTCTGAGCAAAGCTTCAGAATTAAAATACGCGGTTCACGTATTTCACTATTTTCGTCTAACTTTCAGTAGATTTTTTTTAAAGTTTGTCTCAAGTTTTTTTTTTGTTAAACAAAAAAAGATTTTTTTTTATAAACATTATTCAAAACTTTTTATTCTATCCGTATTCCAAATTTTATAAAAATCGGATACACCAATCCTTCAGATAAATTATTAAAGTTGAAAATTTACGTAAAAATCGTATAATTATTTACTTAAACGCTTATGAAAAAAAAACCCGAATCATGATTTTTGAAATCTTTTGAGATTCGTTTGAAAAGTACGAGTATATGAGAAAAATTTTACTAAATTTTCACCAAATATTTAAAACTTTATTAGGAATAAACTTTAAAAAAACAAAGTATTTCCAAAGTTCTATTTTTAACCCAAAAGTTTCAAATTTTTTAAACATTTTTGTAAAGTATGTACTAATTTTTCAATAATATATGTTAAAAATTTCAAGTATCTAGCAACATTGCTTCTGAAGAGAATCTAAATATAACGAATCCGATTATTGTAAAAATGTAAATATAGTTAAAGCAACTTATAAAGAAATTTCTACAAACATGGTTTTCATTAAAATTTTAACCTTTAACATATATAAAAAAAGTCCTGCCCATCGAATTTTAGGAATTTTTTAGTTCTGTTCGTTATAAATATGAATAGGATGTTACTATAGTTTTAAGTTTTTACATCAAATATTCAGTATTTTGTTACATAAAAAACTTCCAAAAAACAAGATATTTTCAATAGTTTTAAAGCTTTATATATGGCCCGAAAATTATTAAATGTTTTAAAATGTTTGTCGAGTCGGCATAAAAGTTATGTCGATGTTAGGTAAAAATTTCGAGTATCCAGCACTAATATTTTAGATTCTGAGTGAAGCGAAGGATCTTATGGTTTTACAATGATGTTTATTTTTTTTATTTTTTTTTTTTTATTTTTTTATTTATTTTTTTCTGTTAACACTTTTTCATATAGAAATCAATCCTTGTCCAAAAGTTTCGTCCAGCAACTTTTTAGATTCGAAATTGAACTGAGATGGTACTTTAGAGAGGTCATTTTTCCAAAATCTCCATAGTTTTTCCAGTAATCAAGAATAACGATCGAAAAACTGAGTAAAAACGGTAAAATCGGTAAAAATCCGCCGTAAACGAGATTTTCACTGTTCAGATTTTAGGTATTTGGTCATAAATCGAAAAGTATTGAAGCTAGAAACTTGAAAATTTTATCCAATATCTAATACATACTTTTTTATATTGGACAACATTTTCAGAACAATTATAGCACTTTTGACTTAAATATAGAACTTTTAATTTACCAAATTGTTTGAAAGTTTTTATGTAATATAATTTTAAATATTTGACAAAAAGTTCTGATAATTTAATATGACCTTATTCATATACCTACCTAATTATCCTAACAAAAATTCAAAAATCATGATTCAGGATTTTTTTTATACACACTTTAATAAATTATTATAACTCACCAAAAATTATACAAATAACCGTAAAATACATAAACAGTATTTAAATAATAATATATTATATTACACTGAAGCTTTGCTCAGAATCGTTTTATACTAAAGAAATGAGTCATCATTTCTTTAAAACTTAATACATTCATCACCAATGTCTTGTCCGAGGACCGAAGGGGCGAAGGACGAACTTGTACCATCATCATCTCACTTACCAGCTTTTTAGATTCTGAACGAAGTGAAGAATGTATTGATTTTACTATGATGTGTGTTTTTTTTTTTTATTTTTTTTTTTTATTTTTTTTTTTTTTTTTTGTTTTTGTGTCTGTGTACACCATAACTACTCGAAATAATGCTTCAATTTTGAACTTCAGGGTATGTTTTCGGTGGCAAAACGAATATCGGAGGTACCTTAGAGAGGTCACAAGTGAAAATTCTCAAAAGTTTTCAAATGCCACGGGAAAAACAAACAAAAAATGAGGAAAAAACGGTACTTTTTGTGCAAAACCCGTTTTCGACGAAATCGATTTTTTTATTTAGCCGTTACTCAAAAACCAAAAATTGTAGATACTTGAAATTTTCACCAAATGTTTATATTGAAATCATCTATACGTGGTAAAATTTTTGAACACTTTTGACTTTTTTTGAGCTTTTAATAGACAATTGAAATTTTCAACTTTTCTTTGTTTTTTTTTCTAAAATGTGGATAAAAAAAATTTGACAGGACAAAAATTCTTGAAAATTTAATACAAGGTACCTAATATGTCGAACTTATCGGTATAAAAAAAAAATTCAAAGCGTAATGCACAATTTTTTTTTTATAAGCCTAAAAATTTCATATTTTTACGAAATGTGTAGAAAATCGCGAAAATTTGAAGTTATTTTGCAGTTGAAAATTCATAAAATTTTAAGTATTCAAAACTAAGAATTGTAAATTCGGTACAAAGTTCGACATACGTTTTCCTTCAATTATCTGTAAAAAAATTTGCACTGGAATAAAATCAAAAATGTTTATGAGTGTTTGAAATTACAATTTTTTCACATAATCACGTAAAATAACAATTTAGGCATCATTGATTTTTGATATTTGTTCTTATTCAAAAAGTATAGGCCGTAGAAACTTAAAACTTTTACAAAATGTTTAAATAGGCATTTTCTTTACATAGTTGTATTTTCAAAATATTTCGTTTATTTTTTAGCTATTTATAGGCATTTGAATAATTCGATTTTTCTTAGATTTTTTTTTATAAAAGTCGATAACAATTTTTTGGCCCTACCAAATCGCTTGAAAATTTAATAGAAGGTTTTGAATAAGTTGATCTAAGAGTGATTCAAAAATTATTCAAATACATAGGCACAATTTTTTTTTATAAGCAGTTGAAGTTCAAAAATCGACAAAATTTGTCAAAATCACGAATATTTGCAAATTATTTTGTAGTTGAAAATGTATAAAAATGTTTGTATTCAAAGATAAGAAATGAAAATATTATGTAATATCACAGCTGATAAAGATAATTAAATAGATTAAGTTTATTATAATATAATCAGTAGCTGACAGCTGTTCTATACAAAATATTGGTAGATTGTAAACACAAGGTGTATAACGTACCTTTACATGGTTGAATAGAACGTTACTAACTTCCAATTTCCAGTTATTTTAATGTGTGTATCAGTTCCATAAACATGCGGATTTTATATATTATTATTAATTATTAATATTTAAATAGACGTAGCCACGGAGCATTCAGCATATATGGACGGCGGGGTCGGGTGGTACCGTCACGATAGTGCATTTAGGCAAATAATATGGTATTTACCTACGCCCTATCTATGCACATCCTGGTTTGTCCAATGCTCACGAGCAGAAGTCACATGAATAGACAAATGTAAATTTAACCCAATCTAGGATATTAAAATAAAATATATATTACAATTTAAGGCTGACATCTTCATCTTCGTTCAGAATCGTTTTTTTTTTATAATATAAAATAATTCCAAAATCTATCCAATAATGCCTAATCTAGCAATGCATCTCGTGTATCCCACCCAACTACTGTATCCTGTACTTAACTTACAATGATTTATCATTGCATTCAAATGTAAAGTACCATACAACTAAACTATCGTAAACCAGGTGATCCCATGATAGAAAGTGCTATACACTCCTCACCATTATCTTGTCCGAGGAGCGAAGCGACGAAGGACGAACTTCCACCACCATTATCTTATCGGCTTTTTTAATTTGGACCTTCTCTTAAAAAGACAATAATTAAAAACAATTATAATGTAAAAATAAATATCACTTTAATTTTATATTTAGAGTGAAACGAAAAATTTATTGGTTTATAATGATGTGTTTTTTTTGTTTTTTTTTGTTTGTATGGTACTTTTTCGGGCAGAAATAAGAATAACTATCCTAAAGTTTCATCCAACAACATTAAAGAAATTAAATTTTATCTATTTTAGACTTTAAAGAGGTTAATTTTCCTCAGTTATTTATAGTTTTCCAAGTGTATGGAAAAACTACTTAGAAATTGACTAATTGAGTAAAAACGGTAAAATTTGCTGCACATAAGATTTTAGATTCTGAGTGAAGCGAAGGATCTTATGGTTTTACAATGATGTTTATTTTTTAGATTCTGAGTGAAGCGAAGGATCTTATGGTTTTACAATGATGTTTATTTTAGATTCTGAGTGAAGCGAAGGATCTTATGGTTTTACAATGATGTTTATTTTTTTTTTTTTTTATTTTTTTATTTATTTTTTTTTTTTTTCTTTTTTTTTTCTGTAAACACTTTTTCGTATAGAAATCCTTGTCCAAAAGTTTCGTCCAGCAACTCTTTAGATCCGAAATCGAACTGAGATGGTACTTTAGAGAGGTCATTTTTCCAAAATCTCCATAGTTTTTCCAGTAATCAAGAATAACGATCGAAAAATTGAGTAAAAACGGTAAAATCGGTATAAATTCGCCGTAAACGAGATTTTCAATGTTCAGATTTTAGGTATTTAGTCATAAATCAAAAAGTATTGAAGCTAGAAACTTGAAAATTTTATCCAATATCAAATACATACTTTTTTATATTGGACAACATTTTCAGAACAATTATAGCACTTTTGACTTAAATATAGAACTTTTAATTTACCAACTTGTTTGAAAGTTTTTATGTAATATAATTTTAAATATTTGACTAAAAGTTCTGAAAATTTAATATGACCTTACTCATATACCTACCTAATTATCCTAACAAAATTTCAAAAATCGTTAGTCAGGATTTTTTTTTATACACACTTTAATAAATTATTATACGATTTTTTTCGATATTGTCTGATTTCTTTTAAGTTTATTTCTAATGAGTTATAATTTTTATAATAATTGAAGTTTAAATGAGTTATATCTAATTGAATATTTTATGAGGGTTTAATTACAAAAAAACTCACCAAAAATTATACAAATAACCGTAAAATACGTAAACAGTATTTAAATAATAATATATTATATTACACTGAAGCTTTACTCAGAATCGTTTTATACTAAAGAAATGAGTCATCATTTCTTTAAAACTTAATACATTCATCACCAATATCTTGTCCGAGGACCGAAGGGACGATGGACGAACTTGTACCACCATCATCTCACTTTTTTTTTATTTTTTTATTTTTTTTTTTCTGTAAACACTTTTTCGTATAGAAATCCTTGTCCAAAAGTTTCGTCCAGCAACTTTTTAGATTCAAAATTGAACTGAGATGGTACTTTAGAGAGGTCATTTTTCCAAAATCTCCATAGTTTTTCCAGTAATCAAGAATAACGATCGAAAAACTGAGTAAAAACGGTAAAATCGGTAAAAATCCGCCGTAAACGAGATTTTCACTGTTCAGATTTTAAGTATTTAGTCATAAATCGAAAAGTATTGAAGCTAGAAACTTGAAAATTTTATCCAATATCAAATACATACTTTTTTATATTGGACGAAATTTTCAGAACAATTAAAGCACTTTTGACTTAAATATAGAACTTTTAATTTACCAAATTATTTGAAAGTTTTTATGTAGTATAATTTTAAATATTTGACAAAAAGTTCTGAAAATTTAATATGACCTTACTCATATACCTACCTAATTATCCTAACTAAAGTTCAAAAATCGTTAGTCAGGATTTTTTTTTATACACGTTTTAACAAATTCATATAAATTCGTATATGAATATCGACTGTTTTTACGTTAATTTTCAACTTAAAATCTGTATAAATCTTTTTTGGTGTGTCCGATCACAATGAAACTTGGAATATAGATATAAAAACATGTTTCGAATCTTTTGGTAACAGAAAATTTCTAACGAGTTAAAAATTGAATATTTTATGAGGGTTTAATAATGAAAAAACTCACCAAAAATCAGACAAATAACCGAAAAATACGTAAACAGTGTATAAATAATATATTATATTACACTGAAGCTTTGCTCAGAATCGTTTTATACTAAAGAAATGAGTCATCATTTCTTTAAAACTTAATACACTCTTCACCAATATCTTGTCCGAGGACCGAAGGGACGAAGGACGAACTTGTACCACCATCATCTCACTTACCAGCTTTTTATGAAACCTATTTAATAAATTTGATCATAAATTAAAAAAGCTGGTAAGTGAGATGATGGTGGTACAAGTTCGTCCTTCGTCCCTTCGGTCCTCGGACAAGATATTGGTGATGAATATATTAAGTTTTAAAGAAATGATGCCTCATTTCTTTAGTATAAAACGATTCTGAGCAAAGCTTCAGTGTAATATAATATATTATTATTTAAATACTGTTTACGTATTTTACGGTTATTTGTATAATTTTTGGTGAGTTATAATAATTTATTAAAGTGTGTATAAAAAAAAATCCTGACTCACGATTTTTGAATTTTGTTTAGGATAATTAGGTAGGTATATGAGTAAGGTCATATTAAATTATCAGAACTTTTTGTCAAATATTTAAAATTATATTACATAAAAACTTTCAAACAATTTGGTAAATTAAAAGTTCTATATTTAAGTCAAAAGTGCTATAATTGTTCTGAAAATGTTGTCCAATATAAAAAAGTATGTATTAGATATTGGATAAAATTTTCAAGTTTCTAGCTTCAATACTTTTCGATTTATGACCAAATACCTAAAATCTGAACAGTGAAAATCTCGTTTACGGCGGATTTTTACCGATTTTACCGTTTTTACTCAGTTTTTCGATCGTTATTCTTGATTACTGGAAAAACTATGGAGATTTTGGAAAAATGACCTCTCTAAAGTACCATCTCAGTTCAATTTCGAATCTAATAAGTTGCTGGACGAAACTTTTGGACAAGGATTTCTATACGAAAAAGTGTTTACAGAAAAAAATAAAAAATAAATAAAAAAAATAAACATCATTGTAAAACCATAAGATCCTTGGCTTCACTCAGAATCTAAAAAAGGACCCAAAATATTGTAGGCACCCTCTAGAATGTGTGTTGATTTAAGAATTTAATTTAGAGATAGCAAAAAAAACTACACACGGACGAAGTCGGGTAATTCACCTCGTAAAATAAATATTTGATACTCGATAATACACATTTTAAACTTATCAAGTATCATATATTCATACTTTCATAATATATTTGTATTTTATAGTGTGCATCTAAATGTTTTTTAATTTTTCAGAGCATGAATACCTACCTAACGCTTCAACCTAACCTAATTTTTAATTATTAAACATGGTCTTCAATAAAATATGTATATTCACTCGCATATTTTAAAATATTTATGTTTATTTGATTACAATACTTATTTATTATAAATTAAAATAGTCATAAATAGTAATTGTGATTTCCAAACTAAACAAATGTACCTAGTTATTTACTATGTGAGTATCCCTATCGTCAACCTAACCTATCGTCATTCGTCATGTACTTAGTTAGGTCACATTAAAGCCATATAGGTGTATCAGTACTTTTGATCATTTATTTAATTTTTTAAATCATTATTACCTATTGAAAATAATTAATATTAATAATCTATAACATCACAAAAATGATAAATAAATTGGGTAGCTTCCTTTGTTCTTACAAAACTATGATGTATGACAGAAGACAACCTCAAATATGTATATAATTTTATAATTTACAGTAAGATTATACGAAAAAAACTTATTTAGACAAGATCCATATTTAAAGTTATTACGCAGTACAACTAGATGGCGGATGGTTATGAATGCTAAAAAATAATTTAGTATTTTTTTGCCATAAAACCATTGAAATTGATAGTCGATAACACTATCAGATAATCTTAACATTTCTAACAGTAGGTACTCGATTTCGATTTTCGACCGGTGGATGCCAAACAGATTCTCCCCACTACGTCTAACCTTAAATATGGTGAAAGGCCTTTGGAGCGCTTTGTTGCCAAATTATGAATTAAAATAATAAAATTTGTATATTTTCATTTTAAATTGGTTTGTAATGGTGTAATATTTTTCTTAGTTGTTTGTTATGATATTTAGTACATTGTAAATAGTTTGTTGTTTTTATCTTGTGCATAATGTTACCCAACGACCAGGTAATTAAATACATTTATGTAATTATTAAAATATCCATTATTTCTCATTAATGATTCACAGCTCAGTCAGAATTTATTTTTCATGTATTAAAATTCAGTATTATTTTTTAAAATAAGCTTTAACTGTTAATACGTTATTGTTGAACAGGGTAATTGTAGTCCTGCGATCAATAAAAAAACTACTGACACTGATGGTGATAATAATGCATTAGAAAATGGTCATCAATCAATAAATACTGGAGGCAAAAAGACTTGGTCTGAAATTAGACAAACAGTGTGTGATTTTCGTCATGGTCTTTCTTCTGTATCAGTTATGTCAATCTCTCATGTGTCATTTAGACATTTACAAAATGGAAAGATACGTGTTTATTTTCTTAGTGCTCCAGTTAATGAATTCGAAACATTACTTTATGTCGATTTACCAAATCAAAGTTCAGTCAGTATATTACCATGGCAACCTTTAATTGAGTCTAATTTTCCAAGCGTTATAATGAGTGGTCGATATTCTCGAGAAGAACAACTTTTATCAGAAAGAAAACGTTTAACTACATTTGGAATTACTTCGTATGAAATAAATAACGAATCTGGTAGGATTGTTTTCCCTGCTGCAAGTACATTATTTCATTGTCATGATAATGAATACTCGGTAAATATTTGTTAAGCTTAATTAAAGTGGTTGTACTATATTATATTTTACTTAATAGACAAATTCACTATATCCTACTGAATTAAGAACAAATGCTGTTGGAGCCAAGCTTTCACCCCAAATTTGTCCAAATAATATTGATATTGTAGCATATGTTTGTAATTTTGATATTTGGGTAACTCATATAGCTACAGGTAAATCAGTATTCTGTGTGGAGATTCTTTGTTTAATTTAACTTTTTTCTTCAGGTAGTACTAAAAGATTAACATATGCTCATGGTCGAGGACGGTGTTTATCAGATGATCCATTGTCAGCAGGTGTACCTTCATATGTAATGCAAGAAGAATTTAATCGCTATCATGGTTATTGGTGGCAACCGGAAAAACAAACAGGTACTTATTAAATGTTATCTCATTGATCCAAAGGTATGTCATTAATCATCTTCATATGATACTGAGGGTGAATATGGTACATGTTCCACTAGAATTTATTATCTATAAACAGTATAAACTATTACCGCTTTATTAACTATTACAGCCGTTATAACTTTGATATTTACAAATATTCAAAAATCAAGTTTTAGTGAAAGTTGTTTTTTTTCCATAAGATTCTCCCTTAGTACAATGTTAAAATTGCAATTCTAATTTGTAAATACCAATCAAGAATTAATTTGGAGGAAAAATCAAAATATATTCATTAATATTTTAATTTGTTTGCTCAGATTAAGCAGTTAGATCTTTTATAATCAGTGCAATAAACAGTAACATTTAAGATTTTCAAAAACCCGATTTCATCCAAAAAATATCAAGAAAAATGGCCTTTTAATATTAATTGGTATAACAATTAAAATACTACCCATACTTCTCAATGTATTAAAATAAAACATCAAAATCTGATTTTTAAATTTCTGTATGGTGCAATTAGTAGGTATGTCTGAACATATTATATACTATTAATAGTATCTATTAAAACATACTTCCATTTTTTTTTCAACTATGCACAAAAACCAAATATGTCCAAAACATTACTAGTTATTGTTCTTATTTAAAATACAATATTATCATAATTTTATATATTTTTTTTAAATATTATGAATACCTTAGGGCCGGGGTTCAACCTTTTTACGGAGAGAGCCACACGTTATTTTCTACAAATCTCGCGGGCTGCATCAGTAGTAAAAACATATTGTGTTTTAGACTAAAATTCAGTTTAACTATCACAATTTTCATGATTAAATTATTTAAATTACAAACTTTTATTAATGTCATTAAAACAGCCACCATTTATAACATGTATAAGGAGGTAATTTAATTTGTTTTATCACGCTTTTCCCAAATTTTTTCAATATCAATGGCTCATGGCAGTTTTAATTTTATCGAAATAGAAAAAAAATGCATGCCATATTTCAAATGTGATCGCGGGCCGCAAATAATGACAAAACGGGCCACATGCGGGCCGCGGGTTGAAGACCCCTGCCTTAGGGCAGGATTTGATTAATGTATCTATTCTCATAAAAAGAATAATACCACATTGATTTTTGATTCGTTTGCCAATTTTATGAACAGTTATTTTATGTTTTCTGAATAATTTTCAAAGAAAGACGTGACTGGTTATTGCATTGATGCCTCAACTAATGTGCATTATTTGGTTGTTGTGTATACCTTATTATATATGCAATTTTAATTTAGTTTTTTCAAATATTTTTATCTATTACAACATATTTAACACAAACTCGAAATTTAATAGAAATCTGTATTGTCCAGATATATTTGCAGTCCAGTAAAAAGATTTGTGTTAAAATTAGAAACTCTTTTAATCTCCTTTGACTATATCTTAAATAGATTTCATTGTATATAATTTATTTTGAATGTATTTTAGAAGATAATATCTACAGAATTTTATATGAAGAAGTAGATGAAAGTGAAGTAAAAATATTTAATTTTCCATCATCAAATTCAGCTGGTAGTGGTGAAATTGAGCAATATAGGTATTGTATAATAATATGAGTTATTGTATTTGTAATATGACAATTTTATTTTAGATTTCCCCGTGCTGGTACTGCCAATTCTAAATCAAACTTAAAACTAGTAGAGTTTCAACTTGATGAAGAATGTCAAATTATTAATATCAAAAATAAGGAACTTCAATATCCATTGTTACATATGTTTCCTTGGATGGAATACTTAGTTAGAGTTGGATGGACACCTAATGATGACTTGTGAGTTGCAATGTCCATACTAATTTTAACAATTTATTTTTTAAATTTAAATATTTTGTTTAAAAAATTTGAATTGATGTATACTTTTTTGTTATAATTTGTGTTCTTTAAATTCATATTAATAAAAAGGTGTAAAATCCAAAAATTCATATTATTTTATTACATATTTCAATATGTTATTAAATCATTGAAAAAAATATAATGATTGAATTGTATTTCAGAATATGGCTTCAAGTTTTAGATCGAAGACAGCAAAGGCTTGAATTAGTGGTTTTATCCATCGATAATTTTGTTGAACACACTTCGAATATAATCAGTACATCGCATAACTCAACATTTGTGCCACCTCAAGTCATATACTCACAGACGTCTAATGTTTGGGTTAATGTAAGGAATGATATTAAAATAATAATGTAGTTCTATAGTAAATTAAGTTCAAATTAGATAAATATATAACTGGATATTGAACAATTATTTTTCTTTTAATTTTAAATTTATAAATAATGTTAAATAAATAATAATAATACATAATAAACTATGTTGTTAAATAATAAATACATTTTGTTTTACATAATATTTAAGACATTTTTGATGCTTTGGATGTAAAAAAAAATTAGCAAAAGAAGACGACAAAAAATGTTTTACCTTTCAAACTTATTTGATGTAACATGCCCAGTTGTGATAAGTTAAATGTGACCTACTGAATAAAATTACTGATCCATTTATAGTTTGTCTATATAGAAAAGTTTGACCTACTCTATCATCATTAAAACCTATTAATTTATATCTTCCTAATCAATTATTCATTTACAAAATATTACAGTTAATATTAAACTTATTTTTAATTAAACAAATTATTTTTTTTTTAATTGAATACATGTAAAAACTGGATATTACATAATTTATAAACATACAATTTAAGTGCTAAATTATATTTTAGGTACATGATCTTTTATATATGTTCCCAATTACAAATAGTGGTGAAGTAACTATGATTTGGGCTACAGAAGACACTGGTTTTCGACATTTATACTTAATTACTAGTATAATAACAAAAGTTTCTCATGAAAATGGCTTACAGAATGTAGATCCCAGTGAAAGTAAACATTTTTTATCCTATTTTGTGTTTATATTTTAATTTTATTCTTATTTTTATTATTAGATAATATGATGATGTCTAAACTAGCATTAACTAGTGGAAACTGGGAAGTTTGTGGAAAAGGACTTTGGGTTGATTTAAAGTATCAAATGTTATATTTTATGGCTGTCCGAGAATCACCGTTGGAAAAACATTTATACGCTGTATCTCTAAAGAGTCCTGGAAATATTAAACTACTTACTAAACCAGGATATTCTTATGAAATTGATATTGATGAGGTTAACATTTTTAATTTTATTCAAAACATATAACTAAAAAATAGAATTGTATATTTTGTATTTTTACTCTGTATAAACATTGAATTATGATTATTTTTACAGAATTGTGAAATTTGTGTGGCTGTCTACAGTAATATTAGAAAACCTCCATCTTGTCAGGTCTTTCGAATTGAACATAGCGATATGACTGTTGATGGAATATATTTACAATCTGTTGGATTTTTAATGGAAAATTCTGGTGAACATTTGTTTTATACATTTAATTTTAGTACTATTGAATTTAAAATTATTAATATAGTTAATTTGTTTTTAATATAGAAATAAATAGTATTCTTCAGAGTCCCACTCTAGTTACACATCAAATTAGTTCTGGGGATGTTTTATTTGCTATGGTATTTAAACCACATAATTTTGTTCCTGGTAAAAAATACCCAACTATTCTTCATGTATATGGAGGACCAGAAGTGCAACTTGTAACCAATACATTTAAGGTTAATATTTATATTATTTTATAAATGATTATTTGTTTGATAATAAATTTAGATTAAAAAGGTTAATATCTTAGGGTGCTCGGCACATAAGAATGCATATGTTAGCATCTCAAGGCTATGTTGTTATTGCAATTGATTCTCGAGGCTCCAGGCATAGAGGTTTGAATTTTGAAAGTCATATAAAAGGAAGATTAGTAAGTGCTTCTTAATATTTAATTTTAATATTTTATTGTTATATTAATGAGTCAAATTTCTTATTTTAGGGCACTGTTGAACTTTCAGATCAAATAGAAGTTCTTCAGTGGTTAGCTGAATATCTTGGATATATAGATATGAGTAGATTAGCAATTCATGGTTGGTCATATGGAGGATATCTTAGTCTTATGGGTCTTGCTACTTATTCAAATATTTTTAAAGTAAACATTTATTAAGTTTGATTTTAAACAGAGTTGTACTTAATTATATTTAAAAATAAACTAGCTTGTACTTGAATTATTAGTGAAGTGATGTCCAAACCCTATAGTTTAGTTAATTATAGGTTGTTTAATAATAGAACAGTTTTAATAGATTGTTATAATTGTCAAATATCATCTACTACAACCTAGAAGCTATCATCCATCATGTTGATGTTCTTTTAGTGAGTGTGGAAATAAAATTTCCAAAGCAAAATGAATTTTCTTTTGTCTGCTCAGTTTATTATTAAATACAGTGGAGTATAACTACCTATTATCTATTTTTAAATATTATCTAAATCAATTTGAATATTTTAGGTAGCAATAGCTGGAGCTCCAGTTACATCTTGGGCAATGTATGATACAGGTTATACTGAAAGGTACATGGATTTACCACAATATAATACTGTTGGTTACATGAATGGTTCTGTTTTAAGTTATGTCAGTCGTTTACCAGATGAGTAAGTATTTACCATACTACATTATTTTTATTTTATCTTCAATTTTTCATTTTTATTACCTTATTTCTCAACTATAGGACATTCAGTTAATTTTTAAGAACTAAAATTTTTTTATACTAAATGACCTGCTGGGAATTTGTCCCCACACCTCCATTTAAATAACTTTTTTTACTTAATGTGTATTAAAAAAAATTGAACATATTTTAAATAAAATGACCCAATGAATACCTAACCTAACCTAATCTAACCCATAAATAATCACATACCCACTTAAATAAATGTATAGGAACTTTTTAATAGTCATAAATATAAAAATAAACATGTTTTGCCTTTTTAATATACATATTCATAAATAAATGAAAAAAGCTGGTAAGTGAGATGATGGTGGTACAAGTTCGTCCTTTGTCCCTTCGGTCCTCGGACAAGATATTGGTGATGAATGTATTAAGTTTTAAAGAAATGATGACTCATTTCTTTAGTATAAAACGATTCTGAGCAAAGCTTCAGTGTAATATAATATATTATTATTTAAATACTGTTTATGTATTTTACGGTTATTTGTATAATTTTTGGTGAGTTATAATAATTTATTAAAGTGTGTATAAAAAAAAATCCTGACTCACGATTTTTGAATTTTTGTTAGGATAATTAGGTAGGTATATGAGTAAGGTCATATTAAATTTTCAGAACTTTTTGTCAAATATTTAAAATTATGTTACATAAAAACTTTCAAACAATTTCGTAAATTAAAAGTTCTATATTTAAGTCAAAAGTACTATAATTGTTCTGAAAATGTTGTCCAATATAAAAAAGTATGTATTTGATATTGGATAAAATTTTCAAGTTTCTAGCTTCAATACTTTTCGATTTATGACTAAATACCTAAAATCTGAACAGTAAAAATCTCGTTTATGGCGGATTTTTACCGTTTTTACTCAGTTTTTCGATCGTTATTCTTGATTACTGGAAAAACTATGGAGATTTTGGAAAAATGACCTCTCTAAAGTACCATATCAGTTCAATTTTGAATCTAAAAAGTTGCTGGACGAAACTTTTGGACAAGGATTTCTATACGAAAAAGTGTTTACAGAAAAAAAAAATAAACATCATTGTGAAACCATAAGATCCTTCGCTTCACTCAGAATCTAAAAAAGGACCCAAAATACTGTAGGCACCCTCTAGAATGTGTGTTGATTTAAGAATTTAATTTAGAGAAAGCAAAAACTACACACGGGCGAAGTCAGGTAATTCACCTCGTAAAATATATATTTGATACTCGATAATACACATTTTAAACTAAATCTAAAATATATATTGTTTAAACAAAAATCATAAATTAAATCTATAATTTGAATAAAAATGATATTTACTATAATGTAAAACCATAAAATTAAAAACATATAATATAGTTATATACTTCAATAAGTACAGTGGCATATTTTCAAATTTTTTCTGGGGGGGGGGGGGGTCCAAAAAATATTTTTTTGTATTTTGAGTAACCTTCTTCACCATTATCTCTGAATTACAAATTATAACATAATATAATATCAATATATATATATATATATATATATATATATATATATATATATATATAGGTAGTAAATGAATATTCCCTTCCTCTATTCTTACGTAATAAGTCATTTATGACTTCTAAATGCAATTTTATAATATATTTTGTATTTGAGTCTGGAATCTTGTAAATATAATTATTATGTTATTATATAGTATATTTCATTTCAGACATAAATTAAGTTTTGTTTTCTTCTGGGGGGGCTCAAGACCCCCCCTGTAAATACGCTATTGAATAGGTACCTATTTATATTTAGTTAATAACTAACATCCAATAAATCAAAAATAATGTTTAAAAAAATCTAAAGTATACATAATGAATTATTTTAATAAAATGTATCTGTTTTTATTTAAAAATATAATAAATGCTCCACTAACATCAAAAACTTTGAAATATCTTTTTCCATGTTGAGAATGGATGTGTTAGTAAATCTATTTTGCTTTGGGCATAGACGTTCAGAGCCAGGTTTTTATTTTATTCATATCTGAGATATTTTTTTATTAAATACTTTACACTATATTATTATCAAATATTTATTACATACAAATTAAACTAAACATCAAATAGATATCTACATCAGATATATTTTTTTTTTAATTGAAATTAATATTTTGTAAATTGGATGGTGAATTTATTTATTTTTTTTTTTTATGGGCTTATTAAATTTCTGACTAAGGTACTAAGCTCTCTCCCCAATATCCGCCTATGCTAGCTTTTTAGAGACAGCTACCCACTAACTTTTTATTTTCAATCACATCAGTGTTTTTAGTTTGTCTCTCTTATCTTATTTATTCATTACCTTTTTCATGGTTTTCATTATTTTTCCTTTTCATATTCAGTCCACCTTCTTATCTATTTGTTTATATTTGTATGATTTATCATAATATAAATATCAATACCTAAAATTATGATTTAATATTTTTAGAGAAAATAGATTACTTATTATTCATGGATTAATTGATGAAAATGTTCATTTTTCTCATACAAGTTTACTAATTAACACCTTAGTAAAGTATGGAAAACCGTATCAACTTCAGGTATGTTTTTTTTTCTTTTGAATTATACAAACAACTTTAAACTGAATTTGATCACACGCCTCTAATTCATATTTTTATACTATAAATGCAAATCTTAATATTATAGTTATATTGTATTTATTTTTCGTTCTTATCATTGTCAGTTTTCAGTTATCTACTCATTGTCTGCTAAGAAAATATACCATGTTTTAATCTCGAATAATTAATCTCATAAATAATCTAAATTAATTTGTTTTTTTATTTTTTGTATGATTACATTTTCAAAATTCAATGTTTTATTCTTGTTTTTTGGATAATTAATACATATGTCTGTGTTTAAATTATTTATATATTTTTTTAATATTCTAAATTACTATAAGGATTAAAATTTACTAAGTTTTTATTTAATTAAACTCTGCTGATTTTACTTGATAATTTCTTTGAATTTTATTTCTACTATTTATTTATTAATAATAATATTTTTGTATTTTAGATATATCCGAATGAACGACATAGCTTGAGAAGTTTGGATGCTACTAAACATTATGATGCTACATTTTTATCATTTTTACAAAACTATTTATAACCTTCAACTAGAAAGTGTTAAAAATATTTTTGATTACATTGTTTATAAAACTAATTTATTGTTAATCTAGTTAATTTTTTTATTAAAACACCTAATTACATAAAAAATATGGAAAATGAACTAAATTATTACTTTTTTGAATATAATTATGTAGAAAATTATTATTGTAAAATAATAAATTATGTTAAATGAGAAATTTGAATAAATATTTAATATTTATTGTACATTTTTTTAATGTTAAGATATTATAATTTTCTACTACCTGTTGTGTATTGTACTTAAAAATTAAACAACAGAATTTTCACTGTGATTTTGTTATTTTTAGATTATTATTATTTAAGTACAGAAATTGTAAATAAGCTAATGAAAATTTTGTTTTAATTAACTAATTTATTGACATAATGTTAAAATTTTTGTTAGTATATGTTATGAATTCATAAAACTTGTAAACTATTATTAAATGTCATATGTTTTAACAAATATTATTATTGATTTTAAGTTGTATATCAGAATAAAAATATTAATTTTACATTTTTCAAGTTATTGTTAAATTGATAAAATTTAAAAATTAGATAATATTTGTATTCGTGATTTAAAAATACGTAAAATACACAATATTTGTGTAAGCTATTAATATAGACAGTGCAGAGCACAATTACAGTATTGCTAATTTTCTCATAAAGGAATAACTTATACAAAGGATTCAATTATTTTATGTGAATGAAATTATGAATTTTGTATTTCATACAGTGTGTAATATATGCTTTTGAAAAGAATGAGTTCGTGTGAATGTTCTCTAAATTATAAAAAAAGTTATTTAGCCAGATGAGAGGTACATCCACTGTGACTATGTCATGTTTGCAACTATAGTCTGCAGACATCTGCATACTTGAATTGAAACTTTGATTTGGTCATAACTTGTATAAGTGTATTATTCAACAAATATTTATATTACAATATTTTTTATAATAATTAGGTATAACACTTATTAAGCAGTAACAATTTCCTAAGTTTCCTAACATACTCTCAAGTGTTGACACTACCCAAGTTTTGAGACCATACTGATAACTAACTGCTATGATGAAATGGCCACTTCTTATATTAAAACTTTGTAAAAACCAAACTAATGAAAAATATGAAATAAGATAAGCTGAAATTCATGATTTTTGTGAAGCAAAAGTTTGTTTGAAGAGTTTAAAATTTAAAACAACCTTTAAACTTACAAAATATAATTTAACTCACTGTATAAAAAAAATGTACAACTTTTATTTTGATAAAAAGTATTTATTTGCTTGCAGTTAATATTCTGGAAAAAACATTTAAGGGGTTGTACAAACTTATGTTTGTAGCGCTATGCGGGTTAGGTTTCCTAGTTATCAAAACAGAATGTAAGAAGAGATAGATTCATAAATAGATTTTCCTTCACTATTTTCCCTACTTTATATTAATAAGAGAGATGAAACAAAATATTAGTGTGTATGGCTCATGCCGGAAAGAAATTTCCGTTGAGGGCAATATGCAGCCCCTAATTTAAAAATTTAAATCATACCTAATTTATTTGAGACAGGAAACTACATACTTTAAACCTCAATTAAGTATCCTTACTGAGGAGCACTTTTGAAAATATAACATCAATTAATACGTAGTAGCATTGATTATAGAATAGATCTATTCTATAATCGATGGTAGTAGGTACTTAATAGCCAATATGCATTTATACCTAATAATACCGAAATATCTCTACCAATTATTGTAGAATATTTATTTGTAATTATATTTGTTTATTGTTGTATGAACGAGTTAAAGATGACATCTATGATTTGAGTTTTTCAAACTTGACACTTTTCTGCAAGCACACAAACTCCTACACTTCTATTATCTGGATTTTAGTCAAGACTTTCAATTTTTCGTGAAGCGTAAACCATGTTTGCTTTAACTCGCTCATTGTGTCTAAAGAGAATAACTATATTATAAAACAGACGAAAAATCAAGATATTGATATTTTCGTCATAATCGTTTTTTACCATCATACCATTCATACCGTTCGATTTCGTTAATGTATAATTGTAATATAATAATTTTTGTTTTATTATAAGGGCGTCACGCGTCAAATACTAATTCTTGGTCATTTTATCTATTGAAAGCCCGTAATACTAATATTGTTAGTAATCATTATTTTTAAAATTAAATATAGGTGTCCGTTATTCAGAGGTTTTTCCATTTATAAGTAAAGAAATTGAAAAAAAACTTTCATTGATAGGTGTCCGTTACAGAGAAATCCGTTGGGT
This sequence comes from Therioaphis trifolii, assembly GCA_027580255.1. Lineage (NCBI taxonomy): Eukaryota > Metazoa > Arthropoda > Insecta > Hemiptera > Aphididae > Therioaphis > Therioaphis trifolii. Next base: position 12,069,384 of record CM050407.1, read on the forward strand.
TTCACGTTTCACCACAGAACAACAATCGTTTCATTATAATCTGTGATAAAAGTATTAAGTAAAACCACAGTACCACACCACTATTGCACACCACGAATTAAAATATACTCTATGGCATGACTAAATAGATCTATTTAGTCATGCTCTATGGTACTTATATTTCATTTATTCTGTGGTATTATACTTAAAACTTATTTATTTAAAAATTCAATCCATTAGTATATATTTAATTCCCTTGGAGCGCTAGTATACCTTTGCACATTGGAAATTCAGTTTAGAAGCTTCTTATCATGTATCGTTGGGTATCCAGTATATTTTAATCACGATTAAAGATATCTTTAATCGTGATTTTAATTCGTGATGCACACCATGTGTTATCAATTTAAATACCAATATCAGTTAATCAGTTAGATAACATTATTATCAATTATCATTCATATGTTTTTGCATTGATTATAGAATATAATATTCAATCATCAATGATTTTTATTGATCATTATTCATTATTTATTATTATTATTATTATTATTATTCTTTAAGTTACCTTTACCTAATACCTACAAGGCTTTAACCAATATAAAAGTAGTAAAATACTGCATATCATTCCAGTATGTATATTTCTTACTGCGTGCACTGACCATTATATTTTTAATTCTACAATAGAATTTTATCTAGTGAAAAAAAAGTATTATTTAAATGAATATATTATATTAATTTAAAATATGTCTGATATTAATGAACATAAAGGTACATTTTCATCCAGCTATATTACAAATGAAAATTCACCATCTCAAAGTAATTCTGCAGGTAAATTTAAGTATAAGTTATATTATTATTATTTTATTTAATTTTTCATTTTAGTTTGATAAAAAATCCTGGCTCCTTTTTTTCCGTTGGCATCTTATAATAACAAATATTAAAAATAAAATAAAAAGTATTAAAATTATCACTGACAAAACAATTAATGCAATCTCTGACATGCTTAAGTATTCTGTAACAAAAAAAAAAAAAAAAACAAGTTATTTGTAAATTATACTGTGTATTAACCATTTTAACCTATTAAATTGTCAATTCATGAAATTTTAGATATTTTGTTTCAGAGACATTTTATTATTTCTAATTTTAAATGCAGGAGATATTTTCAACCAGTTTATTAAATTACTTAGTAGATAAGTATAATTCTACAGCAAAATTTTATCTATCGGTCAAGGTCATAATCAATTTGAATTTACTTCACATTGTATACCAATATAATTTTATTTTAACTATTATTTTGTGTTATTTAGAATCTGAAATCAGAATAATATTAGTGAATCTTTCATCAATTTTCGAAGCATCATAGTAGAACATATTGTTCATGTATTTGAATAGAAGCTATTCAATTTGCTATACAACTACCTACTAATATTGAACATTATTAATTTTTTATCATTATGAGTCTAGTATAATGAGTTTCAAAAATGTATTAACCTATTAATATATTTTAAAATATAAACCTACTGTGAATTTTTATTTTTGTTTGTATGTTTAGTAATTGTATCATATAATGATAACACTCTAAATTCTGATAGTTGAATTTCAATTTTATATTTGAATTATTTCATTGAGATTGTATGTACCATGTAAAATTTTATAAACGATTGCTTATATTATGCATAGGTACTTAATATAATTATATAAAAAAAAAAACAGAATATGCCTGCTTTGTACAAAAGGAATGCTTTTGTCTTCAAATTAATGGCGGGTGTATTGAATTTTAAAGAAATAATAAATTATTTTTTTAGTGACATAGTTCAGAGCATACTTACAGAGCAATATTGAAATGTGAGAAAAAGTAATCCAAACTAAATGTTGGAAAGTTTTCAGAAATGTTAAATGTATAAATAAAATTATGTTATATTTTCAGGTTTTAATATCAAAGAATAAAAAATGAAGAAAAAAAAATTATTTTTTATTTAACTTAAATGTCATCTATTATTTTTTTAAAGTTTAATCAAGCTTATATTAAGTACATTAAGAATTAATGTTAGGCATATTAATAATATAGAAAAATGATGTATCTACAGGCTAAGTAATTTCTGTTCTATGGAAGGATTGAACAAAACTTAAAGATAAAGTCTACTGTTCAAAAGAGTGGTTTCAAAAAAAAGATAAAATAAACATCATTATGAAACTTATACCTTCTTAAAAAAAATCTTTCGCTTAACCTGTTATAGCATAGTTGAATTCATATATTCTATTAATTTAATAATAGAATAATATTTCATATTACTCAACTATTATAAAATATTCTATATGAAGAATTGAAGAAATATTTTTTGATCCTAAAGAAGTTCAATCAAAAATGCTCAGTAATACATTATTTACCACATTGGTCCAGAAATTGTTTGACCCAAAATATGAGTAGTTGGTGTGGAAATGAGATGTATTATAAAATATTTTGTGGTTTCATAAAATTTAATCAATTTACAATACTTACGTTTTTCAGCATTTATGGTCTTTTTTATTATACTTCCTCTTAGATTTGTGGCAATGATTTCAAATTTTGGAAAACAGCATGTTGATGTATAATATACTATTACTGGCTCTCTGGTTCCAATGCTGAACTCATTACGAAATCGTAAATTATTAGGTATTGATGATATCATAGCTAATCCTAAAATGGAAACAGTACAATTAAAATTTCTTTATTTTATGGGTAAAAATGTATATTATAATTTAATATAATGATTATAATATATATATACTACTTATATAAATAATGCATTTATGAATTAAGACAATACATGTTCAGTTTAATGTTATAATACACTACCAAGATAATTTATTAGAAAATATAGGTAGTGAACTTAGTGAAAATAGTATCATTATAATGATAATAATTAAATATTAATTCAATCTTAAATTTCCAGTCGCTTTTATTAATTAATACCTGAATTTTTATCTTGAATAGTTCCTTCAATGCTCCATTTTTCTGAAGCACAAGTATGTGGGGAATCAGCAAAACGACAATCTCCATTAAATATATAATCAATTTTAGGTTGTGTAGTATCTCCAGTCTGAGAAAAAAAAATGTTCAATGAATATGAATAGATTTATGAATGTTCTTACATTTGGTAGTTCTTACTAATTTTCCTATATAAAAATTAACTTTTATAGTCTCAAATTCTGGTTGGAGTACAGAAAATGAAATCCGATCGGTCGAACCTTCTGCCCCAGTTACTTCCAAAACTACTGTTACATCAAATGGTGCACTATTTGGAGATAATATTATACTGAAATATCAACAATCAAAACTCAATAATTGAAGTTAATATGAGTTCAACATAGGTACTTAAGATATTACCTACCTCATACAAAAATAATGTTAAACAGTGTGTTTTTGTTAATATTTTTGATTACGTTTGATTCAGAACAATGTATTCATTTTACAGTGTTTGTTTTAGATTCTGAGTGAAGCGAAAGATCTATTAGTTTTACAATAATGTTTATTTATGGTATATATTTTTTTTGTAAACACTTAGGGGTAGTTAAAGAAGTCCAAAAGTTTCATTCAAAAACTTTATAGATAGATAATTGAATGTAGATTATACTTTAAACAGGTCATTTTTCTTTCCTCTCAAAAGTTGCAGGCGTGGGGAAAACCCGAGTAAATATGGTAAAATTTGCTGTAAACAACACTTTACTAAATCGATTTTAGTAAAGTCATAGCTCAAAAAGTAATATTGTTAGAAACTTGAAAGTTTCACCAGATATTAATGGAATATTGATTCAAACTTTAAGGTAGTTTCAAAAAGAAATTGTCAAATTTTGGGCTAAAAATAAACTTTGAAAACTTCGCACCATAGGTATTCTTTGGTACTCGACAATATAATGGTGTTGATTATATAGGACCTTAGATACGCCACTTTTAAGAATGCCAAATGTTATGTATAGGTAGTATAGGTACATTATTTTAATTTAAAAATCAATTATAGGTTATGTTATGTTAATAATAGGATGAATGAAACTCAAATCATAATTATTTTGGTTAAAAAAAAGAAAAAACGGGTTTGAAAAAATGAAAAATCTTATGATAAACAACTGATGCAATTTTCAAATTCAAATTAAAAGGCACTGAAATAATAACAAGTAAAAACCATGTCGATTTAATAATATCTGTAAAAATAATTTATTTTATCTTATTTTGGCAATAACTTATAAGCAGGGTCCGGATTTTATAGCATTTGCTAATTATTATAGAATACAGATAAAAATAGCAGGGTGGGCTATAAATTTATTTTATACATCAGGGACTCTAAATATGACATTTTATTTTGCTATTTTTTGCATATTTGATGCATTTTAGATTTTTAGTGCTATATTTAAAGTTTTGGTACTATTTTTCTTACATAATGCTTTATTTAGTAGTTTTCATAAATATCGTTGATATTGAGAAAAAATTATTCTTGATTTATGTGATTTCATAAGAAAAATTACAGCAATTTTGTTTCGTAATTAATTCATACATAATATTATAGCTGTAAGTATACAATATTAAACATGTTAGTCAATTTTCAAGAAGCTCGAAAATACCGAATATTATACATTTTATGCCCTTTAATCTGTTTCATTAATATATATTTCATTATTGTTTAGACTTTACAATTTTATCTAAGTAATACGTATTAATTCAAAAGATAAAAATATAAACCACCAGTAATGATGATAATTTCAAAAAAATTGTTTTTTTTGTTGCTATTTTTGATATTTTTAGGGCATATTTTAGTACTTTTTGGTGCTATAAAATCCGAACCCTGCTTATAAGAAAAAAAAATTAGCGCAACAAATTATTGTAAAAATGTATATATAGCAAATATCTCTTATAAAGAAGCTTTTGTAAAAAACTAATATTCTAAAACCCAAAATTAAAAATTTTATAAGATAAAAATAAATTTTACATTTACTATAAAAGAGTTATTTGACTGATAATTCCAATTTTAACGCATGTGAAAAATAATTTATTGAATTAATCATTATGAATCTCGAACCATAGATAGAAATATGAGATGAATCTAATGGTTAAAGACAATTATTATCAGATTAAAAGTTTTAAATTGTGTAAGGTTTTTAATTAAAAATATCTAATATATATGTACTAAATTATTTTTGTCATAATTCAAACATTAAACTAAAAAAAAAATCCTGACTAAAGATTTTTGAATTTTTCCAACACTTAGTTAAGCATATGAACACAATTTTATTAAATTTTATGGTTTTCTTTATCACACATATGTAGATAAAACCTTCCGAAAACCAAGACATTTTGAATAATTTAAAAATTCTATGTATAGCCCGAAAATTGTTTTTGAAAAATGTTTGAAGTCTGTTTTAAGGCCATATTAATATTTGGTGAAAATTTAAAGTTAAGCACCATTATCTTTGGATGTATGGCTAAATATCCAATACAGATCTTATGGAAATTTCGTTTAGACCAAATTTCACCTTTTTTACTCAATTTTTCGGTAACTTTTTTATATACTTCAAACACTATTGAAAATAGAGAAAAATGACCTGTTTAAAACCAACTAGATGACATTTCTGATCTATGGAATTACTGGATGAAACTTTTGGAGCATTGTTACTACCCAAAAAAGTGATAATATACATAAAAAGAAAAAACATAATTGAAAAATCAATACGTTCTTCGTTTTACTCAGAATCAAAAAAATAAATAAATATAAAATTTAAACTTATGTAAACGATATATATACATATAATAACTATCATGACTAGAGTTATGATAATTTTTACTTACCAAGTATATTTCACTTTTATAACTAAAATTTCACTTCAACAATTTTAAATTCATAAAAGACTCACTTTGTGGGCAACACTGATCTTATGAGACCCATCTGGTCATCGCAGTGGAAATTATACTCTTGAGGTATCCAATGTTTATTTATTATTCTAAAGTATAAATTAACTGTCTCTCCTGAAACAGCCGTTAAAACAGAATAAGGAGATAGTTCCAATGTAAAACTTTTTGGTCCATCTATTATTTCTTCTGACCACAATTTATCAGAAGCTTTATTATCTGTAAAATAAATTAAGGAAAATTAAACAAATTAAATACTTGTAATTATATTAATTATAATATATTGAAAAAATGAATATTTATATTTAATTTGAATTACATATAAAGTATAAAGTAAATTGGATCAGATAATTAAAAATAAAGCATTAAGAATCCCTATATACATTTGTGTTTCATCCATTGATGTTTGAATCTTTGAAACATCCATACTTAAATAATTATTAACTTTGTAGTTTATCAATATCACATTGTATCATTAAAGTATATTAGTTTTATTTCTTAACTATATTTGATAGTACTTGCAATGAATCTAAAATAGTAGTTTAAAATAAGTTACTAAAAAATTAAAATATAAAGCAGACGCAAATCTAAAACAAAAAATTTGAGAAGCCCAATTTATCAAGGATTAACAAAAGACTTATTGATTGTAAAAATAAATAAAAATAAAACCCATACCCTTCCTATAATTTTACTAGCTTAAAGGGCAGAAACAGACTTCTTTCCTATGTTTTTCCATATCTAGTTTTAGTTAATAGATGTGTTGTTTTTTTTTTTTATATATATATATATATTATTTTCTCTGAATTTTGGCTAGTCTACATATCACTATCATACATTGATACGTCATTAACATATGACAAATATATTTTATTCATTATACATAGTTTACATTTTGAAATTCTTATTTCTCACAAATTGAGCCTCTCAACAGTATCAATCAACTAGGAATTGTTCCCCAACTTCATAAAACAACTAGATTTTTTTAAACAATTATTATAAATTCTTTAAGAAAATTAGTTATTTACAATTCAACATAATGCAAATTACATATATAATCTATCATTGGTAAAATATTCTTTTCAATCAGTTAAAAAATTGTTTTAAAACCTACGAGCTTGTTATTTTTACATATTATGTGATATTTTGTCTATAAAAGTGTATGAAAAACACATAGCACCGTGAAATATTCTTCACTCTTCGAACGAGATCATTGTAATGGGTGTATTAAATTGTGTCAAAACGATAAATCATTTCTTAAGTCAAATGATTCTGAGCAAAGCTCCAGTGTAAAAGTACACAGTTTTATATATTTAACATTTTTCAATTTGATTGTTTGTAAGTTTTTTTTCATGAAACCTATTTAAAAATGTCTTGTTTGAACAAAAAAGACATTTCATTAAACTAAATAATTTATAACTTGTTTTTTTATCTATACCAAAATTTTCATTATGATTAGATGGACAAAATATTTTTTATTAGCATTTTAATTTCAAAATTAATTTTAAAATCGTTTGAAAATATATTTAGGTAAGTACCATCTCTATCTAAGCTATTAAGTAACTAGATAAAACTTTTGGACAAAATTAATCGCTCCAAAAAGTGTTTCCAGAATAGAAGAAATCATCATTATAAAATCAATGAATCCTTCGCTTCACCTAGAATATAAAATGTATTTTTTTACAAAATATATTTTGCTGACATTATTATTTTAACGTGTCTTCAGTATTTTATAGATTTCTTTAAACACATTTGACACCGTAATTAATAAAATTGATAAATACTTAACAGTGACGTATAATATGCACAATGCACTAAATGTATTACGTTTACGTTGGTAATAAATTATTTGATGTTAACGTATAATAAATAATTATAAATTTAAAATGATTCAGATTGAAGGGACAGATTAATTGTGTTTTTTTGTGAAACACGGGAACATTATTATTCGTGTATTGCTAATGAATTAAATATTTTTGGGACGCCATTTGCGTGCAGCCATTTTATTTAAATATAATAATACTAACCTATTACTTATATATACCGAGCTATGTATATGTAAGTACTGTGTGATACAATATATTGGAAAATGTATAATTTAAGTAATGTAGCAATTATAAAATATTTAAGATGTACGTCCATTACGCCAGCCCCTCCCCAACTAAAAATAATCAGATTTGTATTATGTTTAATTAGTACGTAATTTGTATGAATTTGTACGACCATTTTTGGAATTTGTACGCAATTCGTTCGTCGGTAAAAATTGATTTTATGTGGGAGGGGCTGGGGTAACGTTACTCCAGCCCCTCCCGGCTCTCTAAACACACGTTTTACAAAGTTTATACATGTAAATAATTAGTACGTAATTTGTATGAATTTGTACGACCATTTTTGGAATTTGTACGGAATTCGTTTGGCAGTAAAAATTGATTTTATGCGGGAGGGGCTGGGGTAACGTTACTCCAGCCCCTCCCGGCTCTCTAAACACACGTTTTACAAAGTTTATACATGTAAATAATTAGTACGTAATTTGTATGAATTTGTACGATCATTTTTGGAATTTGTACGCAATTCGTTCGTCGGTAAAAATTGATTTTATGCGGGAGGGGCTGGGGTAACGTTACCCCAGCCCCTCCCAGCTCTCTAAACACACATAGTACAAAGTTTATACATGTAAATAATTAGTACGTAATTTGTATGAATTTGTACGACCATTTTTGGAATTTGTATGCAACCCCCTTCTGAGTTATAATCAAAAAACCCTTTTTCCCGTGTCGCCCTCCCCCCATGCGGAATTTTCCACTTTTTTCTGCGCGAAAATATTAAACGCCATTTGTATGAATTTGTACGACCATTTTTGGAATTTGTACGCAATTCGTTCGGCAGTAAAAATTGATTTTATGCGGGAGGGGCTGGGGTAACGTTACCCCAGCCCCTCCCGGCTCTCTAAACACACGTTTTAGAAAGTTTATACATGTAAATAATTAGTACGTAATTTGTATGAATTTGTACGACTATTTTTGGAATTTGTATGCAACCCCCTCCTGAGTTCTAATCGGAAAACCCTTTTTCCCGTGTCGCCCCGCCACAAATCGGAATTTTCCACTTTTTTCTGCGCGAAAATATTAAACGCCATTTGTATGAATTTGTATGACCATTTTTAGAATTTGTATGCAACCCCCTCTCGCGTAATAATTTAAGAATATATCTAGTAACCCTAATAAAAATGTATTTGTTAAAAAAATTTTTTTTTGTTATTTATAGATATATATATATCACGGTTATCTACACAGGTTGGCGCACGGCGTGTTATCGCTGGTCGATGCGGCGAACGCAGTGAACTATTAGCGCTAGTAGTCAATGGGCCTACATTTACATTCGTATGTACTGGGAAATCGAAGATTTTTTATTCAAATTCGTTATTATCGTCCTAACGACTAAAATTACGAATTAAAAACATTCCACAATTATTGTAAACCGTGAAAAGGTGATTATGACTGACATCAGCAAATAATAATCAAAATTAATTGGTAAAAATATTTTTAATGATAAAATTAACATAAAATATATATACCTAAATAATGTTTGATTTAGTTAACTAAGGCAGTGTTTATTATAAAAAAATGCATACATTGGTATCTCTTATTTGTTTTATAGTGTTTGTTATTATTTGTTAAATTAATTAATTAATTAAATCACGTGTATTATGTACTGTTACTCCCTACACCACCACAAGCTTAGCTTAAAGGTGTAGGTAATTTTTATTATTTCTTTAAATTCTTTGTATTGTGTTTTTCAAATAATAAAAAAAAATTATAAATTCAATTCAATTCAAATAATTAATGACTACAAGTCTTTCTTACCCAGTTATAATTTATTTTATTTATAAAATATCTGTAAAATAAAATACCGAATAAACATAATATGTTATTATTAATTTGTTTATTACTTATTCTTTATGTAATAAAACCTATTTAGTAGTTGGTTAACACTTAATACGATGTTAGTAGAAAGTTTTCCTTCATACTTATTGACCAAGATATAATGATTTATGTTAAAACCCAATAATTCAAATTGTAAAAATACGTAACAGCAATATAATGTTTGGAACAAACATAGGTATTGTCGTTTACAACAAAGTTTTTCCTTGGAATAGCTTTTTGCCATGTTTGCCGCAAACCAGTATCTTTTGGTGCTGAAAACTGTGACACCTTTTTTGTGTTGCTTTTGTAGCCTGAAGTACATCAAACTATACAACACTAAGCCACCATCGCAATAAAACCACCTACTACCAACAGTGGCGGACTGGAATAAAAAAGTCCGGGGTGCAAAAACATTTTTAGGGCCCTATCAATATTCTATAAAATAAAAAAACATATAATGCACTTTCTATTTTATTCTCAGTAAATTTTTTTAATGTATTCATTATAGTACATACTTATTTTCTTAAATAAGAAGAATTTCAGCTTTTAAACAATAGGACTGTATAAAATTAATCTTAATAGTGTAAAATAAATTAAATTTTTTTATAATAGTTACATTTTTATCTTTTGAAAACAATTAATAATTATATTTGTATTTTATATTAATTAATATTTAAATTTGTGTATATAATATGTATAATTTTTAAAAATGTAATAATTTTGAAAATGTTGTAGAACTTTCTGAAATTTTATCAATTATACTTTCTGTATCAGGCAAATAATCGTTTTCTATACTTAGAAGAAATTGCGCGTTTAATAAACCTTGTTCCATTGTTGAACGTAATCTGTTTTTTATAATTTTCAACTTGGAAAATGCCCTTTCACAATTTGTTTGTGTGCATGCCAGAGTTAATATATATTTATATAATATATATAAATTTGAATACGCCGCTGAATGCAAATTATATTTTTGTGAAAATTTAAAAACGCATGGTATGCATTCTTCGCAATCATTTTTTTTTTAATTTTAGATTTAGAAAAGTCGAAAGATTAATCATCGCCATTATTGTCATCACTACTTTCATCTTCGATTTGTTCACTATTTACTGGTTCATTTGTTATTAAGTAATCTTTATAGTCGGATACATTTTCAAAAAGTGCTTTTGAGGATTTTATAATAGTTTTATAAGAACGTGCAAAATGACAAAGTTCTTCTTGTAAATCTTCATACTTAAGGTTAACTTTGTCAGCTAAAAATCTTAAATTCCCAAAATTATTTACGAAAATACGAATTCAATAGTTGGTTATGTACTTATGTCTATTTTAATCATTTACAATTTATACTTTTGTATTATTTATTTTAATATTATGTTTTGATAATAAATTCAAATTAATAATAAGAATAAAATGTGATGGTGGCAAATAATGATAAAGTAATTATTTTCAATATTAAAAACCTTTTTGGTTTTTCTATGGGCCCGGGGTGCGATCGCACTTTAGCACCCCGGGCCAGTCCGCCACTGACTACCAATTATGTAATGACAACAATACAAAATAATGTCGAAATTCGAAAATTATTTTGTTCTTTGTCATGCATTAAGAATGTACTCATGTTATCTCTAGGTTAGGTGTTGGTTGTGTTCTTATCACCTTTTCACGGTCTACAATAATTATTGTGGAATGTTTTTAATTCGTAATTTTAGTCGTTTGGGTGATATAACGAATTTGAATAAAAAATCTTCGATTTCCCAGTATGTATAAATGTAAACGTAGGCCCACTGACTACTAGCGCTAATAGTTCACTACGGTCACCGCATAGACCACCCGTCTGCATTAGTATCATAGTGGCGTGCGCCAACCTGTGTAGATAACCGTGATATATATATATCTGTGTGTGTGTGTGTGTGTGTGTGTGTGTGTGTGTGTGTGTGTGTGTGTGTGTGTGTGTGTGTGTGTGTGTGTGTGTGTGTGTGTGTTTATGTGTGTGTACACTGTACAACGTAGGTACATTTACAAATATAGTATTTTTTATAATTTTTGAACGTTTGAGTAATTTATAAAATAGTTATAATTAAAACATATTTTGAAAAAAATTAATTAAACTGTAATCAACTTGTTAAAAATTGTTCAATGCATAGTTATAAATCTATACCTATTAAAAAATATTTATGAATAAAAATAAATAAAATAAAAATAATAATAAAAACAAAAAACAAAAATAACGGTACGATCGACATTGAACGAAAATAACATGGATATTTTATATATATATTAGCTAATTTGTACGTTATTATCTCCATTAGAAACTTGTACAAGCATATTATTAATAATATCTATATGAACGAAATACATTATTACCTACAAAATAATTTGTACATTTTCAATTTGATACATTTTATAGAAATTTCAACTTTAAGTGCTTATTAAAAAAAATATGCCAATGTGTTTTTAATATTTTTCAACTGCTGTTAATTGTAACAGTATATCAGTAGAGTTTTGTGTTAGATTTACACTAGCAAAAACTTACAAGGAACCTTGTATTTTATTTTCAAGTTTTTTGCCAGAGCGAAAAATTTTTTATCGACATTAATTAAAAAAAACTCATATAATCGAACATTTCTTAAGCCTATAAATAGCTCAGCATGAGTCAAAATATTATAAGAATAATATTATAATATTATAAGTAGACGAGAAAAGTGTATTGTTGTTTTATATTTGTAATTTAGATGGCCATGACCCATCCATTATCCCCACTGGAAATGCCCTAAGACTTCTGAAATTTCCTTTTAGAAAACATTTTGAAACAAACTTGGGATATTGACAAACCAAGATATTCACGATACTTCACAATATGTTCATTTAAATTTGAATTTTAGTGTAAAAGGTGTTTATAGTGTATTCTTTAAAATGTATAAATGGAAAAAATAAATAACTCAAGCATTCAAAAATTATTAAAAATACTACTATATTTCTACATGTACCTACGTTGTACTCACACACACACAACACACACACACACACACACACACACACACACACACACACACACACACACACACACACACACACACACACACACACACAGGCCCGCGCTAACTAGGTGTGCGAGGTGTACGAAAAACAAGGGCGGCAAAAAGTGGTAATATTCCAGGGGCGGCAAATTTTAATATCTATCTAAGTTTTTGGGAATTAATTTTGATTTTTGACGCTGAGGCGTTTAGTAGGTATCGTGTGGTTCTATCGTCTATCAATATGTTTTTGACATGCAATTCGTAATAAATATACAACATAATACAATATAACAAATAAATATAATAATTTATAAGAGGATAGTAACTAGCGACATTGTGTACAATTTATACATATATATTATATAAATTTTATGATTATTATATATAATAGCTTCAAAAGAGTGGCTGTAATGCTGTATCGAGTTATTTAAACAACTTAAAAATAAATCTGTAAAATTTCGTATGTCCACGGGAAATACCCAAGATAAGCCGAGCACTAGACACTATAGTAGTATAATATAATGTTTTAGAGATGATTGAAAATTTAAAAGAATACTTTACAAAGAAAAGAAGTGACGAACATTTTTTAGATATTATCTCAAAGTCAAAAAAGTTATCTTTAGATGTAAACGGAGACTTTACATTTCCAATAGAAAAAAGACTTAGGAAAAGAAAGAAACATTTTGACTATGAAACTGAAGATGAACCCATAATTTTATTGATCCACAAAATAGTTTTAAATGTAACTTTTACTATACTATTTTAGATTCTACTTTATTGTCACTTAATGAAAGATTTGAGTTACTTAGATCAAATTCGGATATATTTTTAATATTTTATTCAATTAAGAATTTAGTACAAATGTCTGATAAAGAATAACTCAAACATTGTAATGATTTACAAGTACATCTTACCGATAATGTCCTTAATGAATCTGATATAAGTGGTCCTGAGTTGTATGAAGAAATTATATCATTAAAAATTCATTTAAAATTAGATTACAATTCTCATGATGTTTTAAATTATATTCATACAAATGGCTTATCATCATTTTTCCCTAACATGTGTATTGCCCTACGTATTTATTTAACAATGCCAGTTAGTGTTGCTACAGGAGAAAGATCTTTTTCAAAGTTAAAAATAGTCAAAAACTACCTTAGATCAACCATGAATCAAGATAGATTGACTAATCTGTCAATTATTTCAATTGAACATCAATTATGTCAAAGTGTGGATACAAAATCATTAATTGAAAAGTTTTCAGCTGTAAAAGCTAGAAAAGTTCATTTTGTTTAAGTTAAAAAAGACATTTATATAATAAGCTACTTTGTAACATTATAATAATATATTCTATGTATTTATAAAATACCATATAATCATGATATAATATATTATGTATACTGTGTTCTTTTTTGTAGAAGTTAAATTTTTTTCATCTTGAATTTAATGTTTTGTTATAATTATTTTAAAGTTCACATTACTGAATTATTGTGTATATATCCAGTCTATAGGTTTGTAGGTAAAGGAAAAAAGTTGATTTTATCAAATTTATTTCATTGAGGTAAAGTTGTCTAACATTTTAAAATAATATATTATGTTTTTATGTTTAAATTGAATTAATTTATTGGAAGACAGCTAATAACATTTGATATAGGTACTTACATGCTACAATCCTCATACCGAAATATGCAAATACAATTTCTGTTCAGTCAAGGTATGATATTGAGTGATCAAGTAGGGGGGGGGAGGCAATTTTTTTATAGAACAAAGGCAGCTGAATAGGTCAGAGCGGGCCTGCACACACACACACTCACACACACACACACACACATATATATACGTAGGATTTAAATTTTAAAACATTATTATTACATAAAACAATTAAAATATCAATAAACAACAATCAAAGAGTAAGATATAAACGGGAGCACGAAAACAAAACCGATATTGCAATTTCGATTTTGGTTTTAAAAACCCGGTTATGAGCTACCAAGATATTGGTTAACCACTCATATAACAAAAAAATTAATTTGTAACAATACCTTTTTATTTGGATTCCTAATATATTCTTTAATTATTACGCGAGAGGAGGTTGCATACAAATTCTAAAAATGGTCGTACAAATTCATACAAATTACGTACTAATTATTTACATGTATAAACTTTGTAAAACGTGTGTTTAGAGAGCCGGGAGGGGCTGGAGTAACGTTACCCCAGCCCCTCCCACATAAAATCAATTTTTACCGACGAACGAATTGCGTACAAATTCCAAAAATGGTCGTACAAATTCATACAAATTACGTACTAATTATTTACATGTATAAACTTTGTAAAACGTGTGTTTAGAGAGCTGGGAGGGGCTGGGGTAACGTTACCCCAGCCCCTCCCGCATAAAATCAATTTTTACCAACGAACGAATTGCGTACAAATTCCAAAAGTGGTCGTACAAATTCATACAAATGGCGTTTAATATTTTCGCGCAGAAAAAAGTGGAAAATTCCGCATGGGGGGAGGGCGACACGGGAAAAAGGGTTTTTTTATTATAACTCAGAAGGGGGTTGCATACAAATTCCAAAAATGGTCATACAAATTCATACAAATTACGTACTAATTATTTACATGTATAAACTTTGTACTATGTGTGTTTAGAGAGCTGGGAGGGGCTGGGGTAACGTTACCCCAGCCCCTCCCGCATAAAATCACTTTTTACCGACGAACGAATTGCGTACAAATTCCAAAAATGGTCGTACAAATTCATACAAATTACGTACTAATTATTTACATGTATAAACTTTGTAAAACGTGTGTTTAGAGAGCCGGGAGGGGCTGGAGTAACGTTACCCCAGCCCCTCCCGCATAAAATCAATTTTTACTGCCAAACGAATTCCGTACAAATTCCAAAAATGGTCGTACAAATTCATACAAATTACGTACTAATTATTTACATGTATAAACTTTGTAAAACGTGTGTTTAGAGAGCCGGGAGGGGCTGGAGTAACGTTACCCCAGCCCCTCCCGCATAAAATCAATTTTTACCGACGAACGAATTGCGTACAAATTCCAAAAATGGTCGTACAAATTCATACAAATTACGTACTAATTATTTACATGTATAAACTTTGTAAAACGTGTGTTTAGAGAGCCGGGAGGGGCTGGAGTAACGTTACCCCAGCCCCTCCCACATAAAATCAATTTTTACCGACGAACGAATTGCGTACAAATTCCAAAAATGGTCGTACAAATTCATACAAATTACGTACTAATTAAACATAATAAAAATCTGAGTATTTTTAGTTGGGGAGGGGCTGGCGTAATGGACGTTTAAGATGTGTTTAATGTAAATGTAAAAACAATAATTTTTAATAAATATATTTATCGTGCATGTGTTAGTTTTCATTTAATATGATTGTCAAGATTCTTAACTTAGTTTATGAATGGAAAGGGATGATAATTACAGTGAATTCACTCTGGAGTCTGAATCTGTCAACAATATTATTTAAAATGATAATTTTTACGAAATTTCACGGCATTTTATAAGATTAATTAATATTAGCAAGCAATTTAATAAATACAAATTGTTTATGCTATATTTCTTCTAAGTATCTAAATAATTATTTCTCACAATTGCATCGAACACAAAACGTTTAAAATTCCTTAAAATAAACAAAATATTAAACAACTATTTTCAAAAAAAGGTATGCTCTTCTGACTTCAGAAAGGTCGTTTTTTCTTTTCTCTCAATAGTATTTTCAAGTGTGGGGAAAACCGAGTAAAAACGGTAAAATTTGGTGTAAACGACACTTTCATTAAATCTATTTTAGTTATTTAGTCATGACTTGAAATATAATGTTGACAGAAACTTACTATTTTCACCATATATTGATACAACCTTTCAGATGGTTTCAAAAAATATGTTAAATTTTAGGCTAAAAATAGAACTTTGAAAACACCTTGTTTTGTTAAAATTTATCTCTAATAAAATTTTGAATATTTGACAAAGAGTTCTGAAACGTATTATGACATCTCATTTAATTACCTAACTTACGATACTGAACAAATATCATAAATTGTGATTTAAGATTTTTTTTTTTTTTTTTGTATACACATATATGTTTAATGATATATATATTTAAGTAAATTATTATAGGATTTTTGCGAAATTGACTATTTTTATGTCAATTGTCTATTTAATTAATACTAAAAAAAACATGCCGACAATCAAACTAAAAATGGTTTGATATAACCGGTTTATTTTTTTATTTTTTGCTCAGAACCATTTGACTAAAGAAAGGTTAAATCATTTCTCTAAAATTCAATATGCTTATTCCCCATTATGCTGAATCAGAGAATACGTGGTGTGAAATACGTAATTTTTTTATAATTTAGTTTTTTAGTGTAATGTAATTTTCACTTTACAAAGCATAGTTTATCTTTAACTTAACTTGTATTAGTATATTTTTTTTTACTTTTACTGTAAAATTGTGAAGTACTTAATTAGTAAGAACTAAGAACTTATTTAGGTAAAGGTTATAACTTATTTACCTATAACATAATACTAATCATGTTAACTACTAATATTATTCAACTAACATTTTTTTAAAAATAATTAACGATAGGTACCTAATGTAAATATAATTTCTAAAATAGGTTAATTTCATAAATGATTACATTATTAATAAAATATAATGTTTGTATTTTTTAAATTTGTATATCTGTAATTAATTAGATGGTAACGTCATCGTGAACATTTCGTATGCACTTGTTGGTCAAGGCTAAATTACTTTATACGTCATCAATCTTCTTATTTTCGTAATTATTATTGCATATTGAGATAAACATACAATCATAAAAATATAAGTAAGGCATACTTATATTATTTATTTATTTAAGATATATTTAAGAATTGTCTCAGTCAATAGTCTCCTAGTCAATGTTTGCCTCTTCAAACTTGTGATTATTACTCATGAAGTATGTATATTTTGAACTTTAAATTTTATTTCTAGTTATGTAAAATATGGTAGCATGATTAATACTCTAAAAAGTATTATTGTTTAATATACTTTTGTCTAAAATTGTCTAAATGAAAATATAATATATATAAGTTAATGGGAATTAATTGAAGAGTTGTATGTATTGGTACCTAACTCCGGTATTATTACTTTAATGTCAGTATTACATTATCAGTATCATTTGTGACCTTAAATCATAAAATAACTAAATTCACAGAATCACAATCTCATTATTGATAATAATATGTTTGACTTAAAACTATTATAATTATTTTATGTTCTAAAATCAACCAGTACAAATCATATTATGAAAAACACTTTAAATATCTAAAGTAAAATAAAAAAGGTTTATTAGTCACCGCCAGGGTTTGAAGCTTAGCCCGGAGTATCCATACTGAATGTAGTAAAATAATAATTTTAATGGACTTTATTGTCATAAGTAAAATATTGTATAATAATGTAATGAATAACATAAAATAGATAATTCAACTATTCATTTTTTAAGTATCATTCAAGTATAGAAATGTTCAAAATATCACCTTACTTTTAAGTTTTAATATGAACAAACTTTTTAAAATTATTATTAAATATAAAAACGATTTAAAAGCTTATATTATGTGGTTATTTTTAATATTTATTTAGTGTGGTGTGTCTTACTATTTATGACCTGGTCAACAGCTTTTTTTAGCATTTTTTTTAAACTTATAGTTTTATGGAAACATTTTTTATATTTTTATTTACGACATTCTTTATTTGTTTTCAGCTTAAATCAACCACTATACTTATTACTTCATATAATGAAAGATAATATTAGTATGAAAATGTTTATATATTTGTATGTATTGTTGGACAATTAGTTTACAAGAGGTATTTAAATTTTAGTAAAGAGTAACGGATGAATAACTACATTTTCTCGGGGCACCTCTATTTATTCACACTATTATTCTAAATTTCAAATGGCTTAAAATATCTTAAAATATAAAAAAAAAAAAAAAAATAAAGTACGTGTCAAAATATTGACGTTTTTCATAACATAGATAAAAAATAGTAGAACTTAATTTTTTTCGTTAAAATGTTTTTTTAATATTATTTTAAATAACATACAAAAAAGATTTAAAAAAATGAATGAACCGGGATACTCACAGTAAAATATACCTTGCGTATTGCTTATTATGAGAAATTAATGCACTAAAACCTATATTTAATTATTAACGTAAAAGTAAAAATGAAGTACACATTTGGCAACTTCTCAATGTTGTTTAATTTTATTATATCTTACCCAACAATTATTTTTGTATACGTCGAAGTAACTCTTTTATATTGTTGTGTAAATTATACGTTAACGTTATCATATTTTAAAGGTCAATAATTTACATGTTTTTATTGAAGTTATAGTTTTAACTTATATTAAAGTCGAATATGTAATGACTAAATATAAATTATTAATTTTACGTATTATTTTTCTTAAATTAATTTGTATGAATATCAAACATTTTGTACTTTCTCTTTATACACATAAACACAAGTTATTTGTTCATCGATAAATTCTATTTATTTAAATTACTTTTTGTTTGACTTTGTTCACCAAAATTACTTTTAGCTTCTGGAATTTGATTTACAATCGCCAATGCTTTGGGTTTTTGTTCGTCACAACTTTCACATTCACCATTTTTACACCATATGATTTTTATCTGAAAATTGTTTTCTCCTTAATCTAATGGTATGAAATAAAACAATTATAAGATTATTGTTTGAAATTACATGATTGTCCTTTAGTTGTGTTAAGAAGTCTGAATTATTAAACACTGATTTTTCACTGAATAACATATATCGATTCTTAAATGAATTCTTCAGAGTATATATTAATTTGGAATAATACTCCTGACCTCTTCCTTGTGTTAAATAATCAGTTTGATGATACTGATGATACATGAGTTCATTAATATTTCTGGGAAATATATTATGTACTATACTATCTGTAAACAGGAAATGCAATCATTTAGTTTAACAGTTTTGCAATTAGTCAATATTACCTAAAACATGGCATGAAAATTATCTTCCATAATATTCTTATATAAATAATTACTTTACATAAGTACACAAGGCCTAATCGTACAATGAGTATTAAACCTGAAATTGCCTTATGTCATAAAAATAAACATCTTCGTAATATACACTCATATAGCTGATTAAGTCTGGTTTTTTAAGTGATATATTTAAAATTTCTGAGATAACTAAATTGGTATTTCAAAATGGAGGAAAAATAGTGAATTTATACTGTTTGTGGTTGTTATGCCTTATACTCATTGGACAAAATACTGAAATTGATGATTGGTAAAATATTAAGGACCTAGAGTAGAACGCTGACAAAAATGTTTTTTTTTTTTTAGTTTTAAATTTGAATAAAATATTTACTAGTTTTATTTTGATATAAAAATTTATTAAAAATTAATAACGAAAATAGTAAGACATTTGTTTGTTTTTTTTTTATGAAATTTATCTAGTCTATATCAGTATAGTAAGTATAGCCTTTTGAATTAAATTTAAAAAAATAAATAAAAATCAGTGTTAAAAAAAATGAGTATGTATATCTTTCATACACGTTGCGGATTTCACGCACTTGTTTAGTAGTTTTTTCTTACGCTATCATAAAAACTTCTATAAAATTACAAAAATAACCTTTCTGAAGTACTTGCGTGGGCAAATTATGATTAATAGATGGATTTTTAAAGGCTTATATTTCTTATTTCTTATTTCAAATTTCTTATTATTAATTCATTTTTAATTTAATTGGGGATTTCAAAAGAAACGAACGTTTTATAAGAGATTGTAATGGATCCTTAGTCACTGCAGAGGAAGATATAGCTAACAAAGGGGAGGGAGATACTTTGAAGAGCTACTGAATTGTGAAGAACCAGACGAGTTGTTCACGTTTCACCTAGGAAATATAAACGACCAAGAACTCCTAGAGCCAACTCTAGAAGAAATAGACTTAAAAATAAATAATCTAAAAAACAATAAGTCTGCAGGCGAAGATGGTTTCCAGGCTGAATTGCTTAAAAAAGGAGGAGAGGACATGACACAATGGATCTGGTAAGCGATTAAAAAAGTGTGGGTAACAGAAGAATTTTCAGAAGATTGGAAAACGTGCCTAATCTGCCCAATACACAAAAAAAGAGATAACAAGACTGCAATAATTATAGGGGGATTGCCCTATTGAATGTGGCGTACTAATTTTTCTCAAATTGTATTCTAACAAGAATAAAAGAAAAAGCATAACAGACAATTGGTGAGTATCAAGGGGGTTTTAGACTGGGGAAGTCAACGACGGATCAAATATTTATTATGAGACAGTTATACCAAAAGGTATGGGAATTCGATAAAGAGATACATACGTTATTCGTTGACTTAAAAAAAGCATACCTACGACAGTATTCAAAGTTTCATAAAATCTTGAAAGAATTCGATTTCTCCCAGAAGTTTATCAATTTAGTCTCAATCAGCATCACGGAAACCGTGGTCAAATAAAAGTCGGATCCAGTTACAGCAAGATCCGAACTTAGACAAGGTGATTTCATCACACCCATTCTCTTCAACCTGGTTTTGGAAAAAGTAATAAGAGAGATGAAGATTGAACCCCACGAAGGAATAAAACTCCGGAACTCGGCTATTCCCTTATTGGCATATGCCAATGATATAGTACTGATGGACGAATCTCAAGATGGAGTAAAACGACTTTGTGAAAGACTCAATGACGCAGCCCAGAAAGTAGGACTACAAATTAATGAACATAAAACTAAATATATGATTACTGGTAGACAAAATTGGATGGATCACGTTTTGTTGGTGAGTCGTTTTATTTAAGAGAGTTAATTCTTTCTAATATCTTGGCTCAGTTGTGAGTGAAAAAAATGATATCAACAAAGAAGTGGCCGCGAGAATCCAAATGAGAAATAAGACTTATTATTTGGTAAAACTATTAAGTTCTAGATCATTATCAAGAGAGATAAAGAGACGTTTGTATACCAACCTAATACGACCAGTGATATTGTACGGATCGGAAACCTGGGCACTAAGGTTGTGCAATGCAGAGCCAGAACTCTACTAAGAATGGTGCTGGAACAGAATCCAGTATGAAAAAGGCCCTTGTGAAGACCAAAATTGAGATGGGAAGATATAGTTAAAAAGGATGTAGGAAACTGAGCAAAATGGAAGAATTTGGCGACGAATAGAGATGGCTGGAGAATTGGTTATGAGAGGGGATGGTCCTTCCGGTTAAACGGAGCAGCCGTTTAACCCAAAAGAAGAAGAAAGAAGATTTCTTATTTATATTTATACACTCATAAAAAAAACATCATTGTTCGGTCAATAGATTCTTTAGTTTTGCTTGGAAATAAAATATAGTTGAGTACGGACTAGATATTAGTCTTTAGGTTTTCAAATAAGTACCTATAGTCGTGGAAATCATTTCAATAAATTATTTAAATAATAAAAATAATTTCTAGGACAGATTTAATAGAAGGTTTTTAGATCTATTGAACAAATGTAATAATGAAATAACTTTTGTTTTCAATGTTTTCAACTTTAAAAAAAGTTTCTATATGTACACAACTGTACTCACTACAATTTTGTATAAAAATAATTTTTAACTATTTTTCATTTGTATTTTTTAAATTTTTTAGTTCTCTTAAATAACAGCAACTATTTATAACAATATATTATGACTATATCATTAAGAAATATAATTAAGTGTGGAATTTTTTTTTGAAAATATCTGTAATTAAATTTTTATTATTCAACCAATAGTTTTTTTTTTTTTTTTTTTATTAAGAAAAGAACATCTACAATCTATACAGTTTTTGTACAATAATTAGATTTGATAAAATAGAATAATATAAAGTTAACAATGAATAATAAGGTTATAATAATAATAATACCAATAGTTAAAGAGAAATCTTAAGGTGTTCCCCGACTTCTCATCACCACCACTAAAAACATTAAATAAATACATTTCTTAAGCTATTAGTCCAATTCTGAATATTTGAGCATCAAATTTTCCAAAATAAAGTATTTTCTTTCATAATATTATATTGTAAATGGTGGTACCATACCATTTAAGAAAACTAAAAACTTAAAAATTATGTTTACAAAAATATTGTTGAGATATTTTTTTTGTCTCAACATTGTAGCGTGTTATATAGTATTTACTATTTATCATATAAAATTGAAATCATTAAAATAACAAAAGTATTTTTTAAACAGATCTAAAACACTTGTATAGTTAATGTTATCTACACATTATTTGAAATAAGTTTTAATTCTAATATAAAAATATTATTGAAATTCATTATTAAAACTGAGTACTCATACATTTAAATACTTATGAAAATAAATGAAATGTGTTAAATCTACATAAACAAACAAACAATTTACATACATGTCATATTTTTCTAAAGTTGTTGCCATTTTAGTGTTAACTTGCATTAAATGTTTCAATTAACTAAGAAAATGTTTGGTCCCTCAAAATTTCATCTTAAATAGTTTTTAATGTATTTTTAAAATTGTCTAAAAACTTTAAAAATGATTTTTTAAAGCAATTCTAACTGAAAAATGTATTAATTTTGTATATAACTCTGAAAATACAATTCATCGTTTTTTTTGTTATGAATTTAAGATATTTAAATTCCAAGCATCATATATTTTAATAATTTACCATTTTATATTCTAATCAAAGCTAAAAATGTATTAATTTCATAATAATTCAGATTTTTTTAAAGTAACTACCTTTTTAAGTAATAGAAGTATTAGTAATAGTGGTTATAAGAATTGTCAAACCCTTCTATAGATCAGAAATGTCATCTACTTGGTATTTTGAAAGAAGTCATTTTTTGAAAATCTCAATAATTTTTCCAAGTGCAAAAAAAAAAACAAATATTTGAAGAAAAAAAATGGTAAGAAATACGATAAACTATGCTAACATGAAATCGAATTTAATTATTTAGGCATAAATTTAAAACTAATGGTACTTTAAACCTGAAATTTTAACCAATTATTAACCATAGTTTTTTATAAACATGAAAAAAATTATCAAAAAAAAAAAAAATTTTCAACTTTTAAGCTAAATTAAAACTGTATAGATATCAGGAATGTCACATATTTTGATAGTTAACACCCACTAGGATAATCTTATTCATAGAGTTGGTTATAGCTTTATGTAAAAGTTTACAAAAAACATACCTCCTTTTTCGTTTAATCCATATAATGTAATATTTGTATCATACTTTGAATTTGCAAAATATTTGTTCATACATTGTAGAGTAGCTTTTTTCCAATCTGTCAAAATAGTAATATCATTAGCAATAATGCATGGAACTGTAAAATATACTAAAAACAATTTAAATGAATGCATGATGATATATGGTATAAGATCTAATAGATATTAAAGATTTTTAGTCCTAATTTTTGCTTTTATAATATTTCTATTAATTGTTATCTGTTGTAAATATTTATTTATGAAGGTTTGGTTTCCTATATGTATCTTCCTCATAAAAATTGACTAAATATTTTTGTTTTTAGTTTCAGATAAGAATACTAACAATGAATTCCAAGAATCATTAATATTTCCACAAAGACATAAACATATTAGTGATGTGAATTTGGAACAATCTCAATCTCAAAGTTTAATAACTGCAAGTGAACAACTTAAAGAACATCTTAGTAGTAATTACGGATTTTCTAATCTAGATGAATACAATTCTTATGTTTTACCTCCTAGAAAATCTTTGGAAATTAATCAACCTAATATAATAACACCTGAAGGTATTTAAGTTTTTATAATGTATCAATTTAAACTAAAACTTCAAATTAAGGTCTTTACTTTGTATTTTATAATTGTTACAGATAATATTGAACCATCATCTAGTTATTCTTCAAATAATACAAATAATTCAACGTTTTTGAAAAAATCAAATCCATCAGTAAATAAATCATTTAAAACTATGGATATTGCAGAAAATAACAAAGTATCCTCATCGCCTTCTGAAGTAAAATTTATAACAAATTATTAATTGATCAAATAAAAATAATGATTATTATTATTATTTTACTTCAGAAGTAGTTTTATTAATATTATATCCTTATAATATTATTTTTAGGATCTATTATTGTATTTATATGAACCAATAAAATGGCATTGGTTCTATTGCAAGTATACTGATAAAAATGTATGGGTTCCATTTAGTTTGAAAGACTCTGATGCAATTGAACAAGCGTTTATATCAAGTAAGAATGTTATATACCTATATCATACCATAATGATGATGTTTTAATACAATTTATTCTTAATATATGTTTTAGATGATCATTCTAATGAATCAGTTATACCAACAGATGGTAGCCGATTTGATGTTTATTTAAATCAAAGAATACGTAAACCTGTTTATTGGTCTGATAAATCCACTACTGTGCGACGTTGTTCATGGTTTCTCCGTAGTCGCAATGGTTCTAATTTTATTCCTTATGATGAAGCTATAGCTACTACTTTAGAAGTAATAGTTAATTTTGATTAATTATTTATGTAACATACATTTAATTAGTATTAATTTCCAGGCTGAATACAAAACAGCTTGGGAAACTAATGAATGGGGACGGAGAGTTCCTGTTGGTAATTATGAAGAAGTAGTGTTGCATAGTCCTACTGCTCTAATTCACAGTGGAGTATCTATAACGCCTCTAAACAATAGTGAAGAATCACAAAATTTCCAGCAAACAGATCAAGCAGCAAATTTAGTAAAATTATAAACTTAAATTTAAATAATAGTTGAATGTATCATGTTTATGAACAAATTACAGTCTTCATTAAAACAATGCATAGTAAAACGAGGGTTTGAAGAATTTGTAATTCCTAGTGATGAACCATCAAAAGTGGATCATTTATTATTTATTGTTCATGGAATTGGGTCCTATTGTGATTTAAAAATGAGACCAATTTTTGAAGTTGGTATGTCATTTTTACTAATAATCAACAATAAAATGATAGAATGGAATAATTCTGGACAGTTAAAAATTAAGCTTTTAGAACATTTTAAAATTACATGTATTTATTTATATTTTAACATTAATTATATAATTTTTATTCTGTACTATAACATATATTTTGTAGTTGATGATTTTCGGAGTTTAGCTTTTCAACTGACACAATCACATTTCAAAACTGCATGTCAATCAGATAAAATTGGTAGGATTGAAGTATTACCTGTTTCATGGCATTTAGCTTTGCATACTGAAACAATAGACCAAAAGCTTAAAAGTATTACTTTGCCATCAATTCCTCGGCTAAGAAACTTTAACAATGATACCATATTAGATGTTTTGTTTTATACTAGTCCTACATTTTGTCAGGTTAGTTACTTTTGTATGAATAAATATAAAATGATAAGTATTTATAAATTTGTTATTTTTCCTTGCAGACTATTATTCATGCTGTAGGAAATGAAATGAATCGCATGTACAATCAGTATTGTTTAAGAAATCCAAAGTTTAATGGGCATGTTTCAATAGGAGGTCATAGTCTTGGATCGTTAATTTCTTTTGATTTGCTTTGTAATCAACAATCATCAAATCCAACAAATCAAACTGTAAGTTGTGAATAGGTATCACCATGAGTTCAGTAGTAGCACTAACATTTATACAATTCAGAGACAAATACACATTTTTAAAACTAAAACCACAACTTCAATTATATTATTATTTATTAAGATATTTAAGAACTAAAGTTCAAAATTATGACAATTTTAACTTTTGTTATATTCTGTTAATTTTAAATGAATACTACTGTAAATGAGCTATCATTTTTACATTTATAAACACATGTGCAGGCTCATGTCGACATATTTGAAAATCTAAAAGCTTTGTTATTGTTTCTTCTGTCAAAAATGGCTAAGTAAAAAAAAATAATGCTGTTTATTAGTCAACACATTTTATAAAAAAAAATTTTTATTCCAATTATTCTTCACTACCTTTTGTCTTTGTATTAAATGACATTGAATATTTGTTTCTACCTACCTTAAAATCAGGTACAGTTTATTTCCTTACCATTCCTTCAACTTATCATTAAACCCTTCTCATTTATGTACATTCTATCAAGAGGGGATAGTCTATGATTTCAACCTTGGTATCTTTTACTATTATTCTCTTATTCCTAATAACCAAAATACAGTGAAACTTCTCTAAGACAAAATCGCTCGAGACCAACAAATGTTTCTGTTGTAAAGAGTTTTCCGTCGTAGAGAGGTAGAAAAAGAAGGAGTTGATCAACCAAGGGCTATTGAGGTTTTCCGTTATAAGGAGGATTCCGTCTAGTAGATGGTCCGTTATAGAGAGGTTTCACTGTAGTGATTTTTCTGTCTTATTTTTGGTGAAATATCTGATTTTAATATATTCCTTGAATCTTTGTTTACTGTTGTTATTAATTCAATTTTGAATTAGTGTGTAATGCACATTTTCTAATTTCATTATTTTTCATGACATTGGATTCTTTTTAAAATTTTGTGCAATTGCTTTGTCATAATATTTCTGATATTAGCAATAAAATAAATTAATTAAGTGTTAAGTTTACACAACAAAATATTTTTCTTTATTATTGTCACTGTTGTTAGTTAACAAATTTCGAATTATTTTCTTTTTAACTATTGGTATTTTAATTGATTAAAATAGGAATCATCTGAGGAACCATCAGATGAAGAACAGAAATCTAAATTAAGTCGTGGCGCATCATATGTAACATTAGGTAAAGCTGGTACTGGACAACCATATATAACATATCCACAACTGAAGTTTGAACTTGACTACTTTTTTGGTTTTGGATCACCTATTGGTAATTATTTGTAATTAATTAGGATAACACATAAAGAAATTATAAAGTAAATTTACTCATCTTATTGTCAGTTAGTATTCTCTGTTAGATTTTATCAAAGTAGAAAAAATAAGTCTGGATGGAAATAATACCTGTTCACACCAGCCTGATCCTCAATTTAATCACAAAAAAAAAAAAAAAAAAAAAAATGATAATAATAGTTGATCACTTATATTCTGTGTTGAAAAAGCATTTTTACTAATTTTTCTGTATTATTTTTGTTTAGTATGTTTGAAGTACCCATATCTAATTATTTCCAAATAAACATAATTTTGTGAATATATTTACTATTTTTCATTATGTAGGTATGTTTGTAACAGTACGTGGCATTGAAAGCTTAGGAGAAAATTTTGAATTTCCTACTTGTCCAGGATTTCTGAATATTTTTCATCCATATGACCCAGTCGCCTACCGTATTGAACCATTAATTAATAATGCATTTGAAAGTATACCTCCTGTTCAAGTACCACATCATAAAGGCCGTAAAAGGATGCATTTAGGTATACAAATACAAACATAAATAAAACATAATTATTCTTTAAAATATATAACTATCAAATGTTAATAGAATTAAAAGATACTATGGCACATGTTGGTGCTGCTTTAAAGACACATCTCTTAAATTCAGTAAAAAATACTTGGAACACAGTTTATCAACTGGCTAAGTTTACTAAAGCATCTTCAGGTCATTCAATAGAATATGACTCTAGGACAGTAAGTACATTTTTATTTTTATTACATATTAAGAATTTGCGCTAGCCAACTATACTTTCTATGCAATTTTCAGTGATAACTAAACGTCTTCTTCTTCTTCTTCTTCCTCAGCTTATCGGCCCATTCAGTGCCATCGCTTCCATTTAAAGCCTCTCCATTTCTCTCTATCGTATGCGTTGTCAAAAGATGACTCTTCTTCTATGTTTTTTATATCTTGAACTATAACGTCCACCCATCAGATCCTTGGTCTTCCTAATGGACGTTTTTTTATTTATTTTGTTGACTAAAACTTCTTTTATTACTTGTCCATCCGCTCTCCAAACTTGGCCAAACCATTCCAGTCGCTTTTTTTCTTATGTATGAAATAATATTTGGCCTGTTATATAACTCCTGTAGTTCTTGATTTTTCCTTATTTCGTAAGTTTGTGATTCTGCATTAAATTTCGGATCGTATATGTTTCTCAGTACTTTTTTTTCAAAAGTCATTAGTCGTTTGCTGTCTCCTTTGGTCAGTGACCATGTTTTACTCGCGTTTGTGAGTTAATAGCTATGATACATTAGTGTCTTCGAGTTATGTGACAGTAGTTTTGATTTAAGGAGTCTCCTTATGCTATAGTAGCATCGATTGCCGCATGCTATTTGTTCATTGATTTCTTCATGCATATCGTTGTTGCTATTTATGTTAACACCGAGGTATTTAAATACCTCCACTTTCTTGAAACTATAGTCATCTACTGTTATGTGGTCTATGTTTGGGCTTCTTTTTGCTACCATTAAGTATTTCGTATTTTTCTCATTTACACACAGCCCTATGGCTTTACTTGCTTTCAAGAGTTTGTATACAGTATTCATGACTTCATCTCTAGTTTCTCCCATTACTATGATGTCATCTGCGTATGCCAATATTACTCGTTCTTCACATATTTCCATTTTTCGACCGTCCCATACTTCTCTCATTACTTTTTCTAATGCTAGATTAAACAAGGTGGGTGATAGGACATCACCTTGTCTAAGGCCTGATTTTACCTCTAAGGTTTCAGACATTTTTTGCAGGAAACGAACTCTGCAAACAGTTCTATTGTTACATCCTTTTATAAGACGTGTACTTTTTAGGAATGCCTAGTACTTCCAGTGCTTTCCATAGTTTGTTCCTATCAATGCTATCATAAGCTTGCTTATAGTCTACTAATATAAGGTGCAGTTCTTTATCGAATTCATAAAACTTAGCCATTGTCTGTCTCAGTGTTAAAATATGGTAAAAACACGTCGATTTACCTTTTCTAAAGCTGCTTTGATATTCGCCGACTATTTCGTTAACATATGGGTTAATCCTTTCTAATATTAATGAAGCATACACTTTGTAACACGTGTCCAAGAGAGATATACCTCTGTAGTTCTTTGTTTTGGTTGGGTCCCCCTTATTTAATATAGGACAAATTAATACGGTATTCCAGTCCTCTAGGAGGGTTTCTGTATCCCATATAATTGAAATCAACTCCATAATTTCTCTTCTTATTTCAGCACCACATTTTTTCAGTAACTCGGCCACTTTATTGTTTTCCCCTGGTGCTTTGTTGTTCTTGAGCTTATTGATTATATTGTTGATTTCTTCTTGTTTAGGGTTTTCTATCTTCGGTTCTGCTGTATAGTAATAAACAGTTTTGTCGTCTTCCTCTACTACTGGTTGATTTAAAAGCTGATTAAAGTATTCTTTGAAATGGCTCACTACCACCTTTGCTTCTGTGATTAGGTTTCCGAAATCATCTGAAAGTATTCTTGTCTGTGATTTGAAATCAGCTTTGATACTTCCGCTTTCATTGAAAAACTTTCTAGCATTGAATCTATTCCTTTCAATCTCCTCTATCTTTTTCTTTTCATGTTACCGTTTCTCTCTCCTCAAAATTTTGTTTGTCTTTCTACTTTGTTCTTTGAAAATATTGATATTTTCCTGTGAGGGATTTTGCAACAATCTTTTTCTTAATCATTTTTCTTGGTTACGGCATCGCTACATAAATCATTAAACCAGTCTTTTTTCCACGGCTTTTTTTTCCATTACCAAGACTTGATTTTTGCTGATAGTCATTACGTGTTTTATTTGTGCCCATCTACTGTTTACACAAACGTTCATGTCATTCGTCTTTTCTATGTGGCTATTATTATTAGTCCTTTCTAGGTTTTGTCGTAGATTTTTGGTGTACTTTCTACTTATTTCGATATTTTCTAACGTTTGTACATTGAATATTTTTCCCTGGCTTTTTTCAATGTCATTTTCCATTTCACTGATAGCTTAAGAATGAACTTTGCATACAGTAGGTAGTGGTTGGTATCTGCATCGGCTCCTCTATACGATCTCACCTCAACTTTTGTGAATCTATTCATATTGTGAGATACATGGTATATGTGTGGCTATAACAATAGTTAGCCTCAGATATACATTAAATATTTTAATTTATTTAAGTACGTACGTTGTACCATATAGTATTCTTTGTTCCTCAGACAAAATAATGTTGATGGAATATTGAATTTTGAATTAAAGATAGATTATTTCTATAGTTTAAAAATTCTGAGCAAAGCTTCCACATAAAAATATACCTTTTATGTATTATATCATTTTTAGTCTATTATTCGGTAGGTTTTTTTTTTTTTTATCAAATATGTTGAAAGTTTTCTTGTTTGACTAAAGAGACATTTTTTTTCATCAAACATTTCGAAACATGTTGTTCTATCTGTATCCAAAGATTCATATTGATTTTATAGTCCAATAATTTTGAATACTCCTTTTAAAGTTTAAAATTTATATAAAAACAGTCTACTCTGTAAAAATGATATGATAATTTACTTAAACACTAATAAAAAAAATGCTAACTAACGATTTTAAAATTTTTTTATTTTTGTTGGTTAAATGTGTAACTATATAAGTATGAAAATTTTAAAATTTCAGAACTTTATGTTAAATATTAATTATTTTATAAGCCTTATAAAAGCAAGGTAAATTCGAAGTTCTATTTCAGCCAAAAAATTTTAAAATTTCCACATGCAATTTCCAATGTTTAGTCGTATAGAGATGCTGAATGCAACTATTGGATTACTCTAATTACTGAAAAGTGTTCACTGAAAATAAAGTCATTGTATAACCAATACATCCTTTACTTCACTCAGAATCTAAAATCAATTAATCAATAGTAAAATTTAAAAATTATTTATCATTATAAATTATATAACTAGTATGAGTGTGTGACAAACAATTTTTTAGTTTTAAATTGTATTATACTCTCAATAAACATAAGTCTTGTACTTAATAATTCAATTGTTCGTGTAAAAAAAAAAGTATAACTTATATAAAGGTGCTCAGGTTAGGTGGTTATCATTGAATATTACAGATATAATATATAAATCTTAAAATCTATGGATCAAAGTTAACACCAAATTTTTTAAAGAGAGCCCCAGCTTCTAGAAAAAGAAGTAGAGTTGAAAGTATATTTGAATAATATAGAATAGTTTTCACATCAATTATTGAAATCTGTTTAATCTTCTGTAACATTTTTTTTTTCGGTATAATTTGATAATAATAATTTTATTAGACTTTAGATCAAAAATTACAAACTCAAGCAGACTCTACAAACATTTCAGAGACATTGGAGAACAACTCTCAGTGTCATAATACTAAACCTGGTAAACTAAATAGAGGAAATAGAATTGATTTTGTTTTGCAAGAAGCTCCAATTGAAAGTTTTAATGAATATTTATTTGCGGTTGGCAGTCATTTATGTTATTGGTTTGTATATTTGTTTATCTTTATTTATCAAATTGTATTATTTATGTTAATAAATTGTATTCTAATGTGATATTATATTTTATACATCTTTTCAACTTGGTTCTTTGTTATACTATAACTTAGTTCATTATCTTTTAATCTTTACATCTTCCTTTTTTTCATAAAATTCAATATTTGTTCATTTAGGGAATCAGAAGACACCATTCTGTTAGTCTTGAAAGAAATTTATTCGATAATGGGTGTGTCTCCAGATAATCAAGTTCAGCATGCAATTCTACCTTTTGACATAAATGATAGTGATAATCCAAATTATCCAACTAGTATGCAATTTGAAGAACCACCTGGATTTAACATGGCATATGGATCATTATCGTCAATTTATGATGATAAATAATTAAAAGTTAATTAAAATAATTAAATTAACTTAAAATTTTATAAACAAGATATTTTTAAATTATTTAAGTATATTTTGTTATAAAAATAGATAAAATTAAAGATGTTTTATTATACTGTGATAATATATTAGAATTAATTGTATCATAGTAATAGAAATTAATGTTATGTATAATATAAGTTTTAATAATATGCATTTTAGTCTTAAATAGTGATGCATACTATTTGCTTCTACAAAATAGATTATTTATCTTAATTTTATATTTCTAAATGTAAAATTAAATAAATTTACTATAAAATATTTTATTTATTAAAGTATCTTGAAAAATAAAATAACATTAAATATCAAAATCAGGTACTCTGTTTGTCAAATAATTGATTTGTCTTGTAATTATTACCAAATTTACACAATAAAATAAATATAATCAAATATCAACATATAAATGTAAATATGCAGCTATCATTGCAGGAAAAAAATACTTTTAAACAGTTTTACATTTACTACATTATAAATATCTTGCTAAACTCTAATTACATTTTTAAGTTTAATAAATAATCACTGAGCATTTCAAATACAAACAAGAATAAATTGGATTTTTATATTTGGTTAAAAACAGGTTGATGGTGGTTAAAAAGAAAATTGATTAAGCAGTAAAACTGTATTATCAATTAATGGTGAAAATTTCAAGTCTATAGCAATAATATTTTGGAGTTTAAACGGAATAATTATTTTTTTATCATGGAAAATAATATATTTTACAATGAAAGCATTTATAAATAAAAATTAAATATTAATAAATGTTTGTAGCTTTATAGCTAGAAAGCTTGTATACAATTTAGCTCATAAATAAAAATTACAAATTTGATGAAATAATTAATGTATACTATAATAATTAGTTCTTTGAAGTACAAAGTTATAGAATGTATTGTTCCTTAGAGGAGCTTAAGCAGGGGTTTTCAACTATTTTAGGGAGTTGGTCACTAATTGTTACAAAGTAATTTAGGGAGCATCATTTTTAGTTATTATCAGGGCTCGTGAGTTCATGCTCTAAAAAATGCCTGAATAAGTATGCACTTATGCACTAAAAGCTGGAAAAATATGCATTGAAATATGCCTTTAAAAGTTCAGAAATATGCATTTATATGCATTAAAAATCTAAAAATATGTAGATTAAAAAATGAAAATACCCTAAGTAAATTTTGAAATAACAAAAAATGTCCATTCATATCATTAAAAGTTTATTAAAAGTGATATTTTATTATAGTAATGTACTCAATTTCAAAAAATACGTTTGTACTCGCTTTGTCTGCTATATACGTTTTATTTTTAATAATTTGATGTTGCGAAAACTCAATTATACATTTCATACTGTGTAAAAATATAAATTATTGCGTATTGATTAAATTTTGGTAAAAATATGTACAATAAAACAGAAAAACACATAAATATGCCAAATAGTTCAAAAACTTCTAAATATGCAAAAATATGCAACATAAAATTTCACATACTTAACCACAGTACCTTGAAATGGATTTCTATGTCACCTAGCATTAAATACGACTTAGTAAGATTGATATGCAAATGTATAAACTCACGAGCCCTGGTTATTATATAATATTAGCTATTAAATAAAAGGATTATGAATATTGTAGTGATATTTTCTTTAACTTTCATTCTATCAAAATATAAAAAAAAACAATGCTATGCATAGACATGTTTATGCGCCCCAAAGTAAGACCCTGAGTCATAGGTTTGAGACCCATACCTAAAGGCTAATTTTATTACTGGACCACTAATATTAACAAGGAAGTACATTATATATATATATATATATATACAATAAAATAAAATATTGTTGAAATGTCTAAACCATAATATCATGGAAATCATTTGTATATAGTTTCTATGGCACTGAACCACACCATACATATGAAAATAACAAATCATACACATTTAAAATAGGAACTGGATTCAACATTTACTTTAATGTATCAAATTTAAGAAAATGGAACCAAATAAAAAGATTTTTCAATCTTTCCCTACCTTCTATCAACTAAAAAATTATAAATTAACGAAGTTCACATTTATGAAAAAGAATTACTTTTAGATTGATTATGTACTTAATACTTTTGACTTAATAAAATCTATTAACATTTGTAAAAAAGTTAATTTTACTACCCGAATAAAGTTACATTTTTGAAGCCTATAAACTTATTAATACATTTATTAGCACCCTTGATAACTGGATAATAATACCAACATAGATAAAATAAATACATAATGGGATTTTTAAGATAAGTTTTGTTAGAAAGTTATTCTATGAGAATTTAACATAAACTGGAAAATCTAAACAGGTTTACAATAAACCATTTTCATCATCAACACTATAATATATAACCTTACTAAAAAATAATGACTAACCAACACAAAAACATCAAATTTCTAATAAATATATTTACAATATGAAAAATACTTAGAAAATCTATAGTACAAAATAATAAAATTGTAGTTAAATTAAAGTTTTTCTTTAGTATCCTTCAACGTTGTTCTTAATAAATACCAGGGTTGTAGTAGTAAAACACCTCCAATTAAATATGTGATCTTTGGACCAATAGACCAATACACTGAAAATCAATCGTACACAGTTTAATACAATTTAGAATTATGAAAATTATTTATTAAATTACTAACATATTGAAGCAAAAACCGGCCCAACTGCTCTCGCTAAAGCTCCTAAAGAACGAAATGTTCCCATAGCTTTGCCTTTATGTGCATCAGATCCATAATGTGAAGCTAAAGTAGTCATACATGGAACAACTATAGAAGTAGCTGAAAATAAAATTGATTTTAATATAAATCAAGTTATTTAGGTAAATATAATAATTTCTTACAAACAGCATAAAGAAATAAACCAAAAATAAAAAGTGGAGGAGATTCAGCCATTCCAACACAAATAAAAGATGGAGCAATCAATAAAATACCCTGAAAAAATAAAAAAATTAATAATTCATACTTGAATATAGGATAAAAATTGATTTACCGTTGTTGCTGTTTTAGCTGTACGTGCTGGAGGTATTCTTCGAACCCATCCGCCTTGTAAAAAGGCCATGGTAATACCAATGCCAAAAAACATCCAACCTTGTTGCATTGAAGTATATCCAAATTTGTTATGAGTTAAAAATGTTAGGGTAAATTCCAAACCAGAATAGAGGAATAAATATACAAAATAGACACTACCCAATGTACGTAATTTCTTAATATCTGAAAATTGCATTTACAAAGTAATCATTTGTAAAAATTAAGATTACAAATAACTATTAAATATTAATATTTATGGGTTTAACCATTAGTTGAAACAACACCATCCAATAATTTAAATTTGAATAAATCTATTACATTAATATATGTAAATGCTTCAGATAATTTTCCAGCCACAGATGAAGCTCGGTTTTTCTATAAATATTAAAAACTAATTAACACTACATACAGTACATAAATTTAATAATAGAATATTACCTCAGGAAGTGATTCTTTAAATGCAAAAATAACAAAAATGATATTAATACAAGTCAAAACAACAGCTAATAAAGCAGGTTGTACGAACCAGTTTCCTTCTTGACCATGAGACCATATAGCATAAGCAGCTCCAATCATAGGACCAAACACAAATCCCACTGAAAATGCTATTCCGATCATTGCCTAAAAAGTATGGAAATATTGATATAATTACATACATTTTCAAAATTTAACTTAAAATTGAACAGTA
The DNA here is from genome assembly GCA_027580255.1 of Therioaphis trifolii. NCBI lineage: Eukaryota > Metazoa > Arthropoda > Insecta > Hemiptera > Aphididae > Therioaphis > Therioaphis trifolii. Next base: position 12,105,743 of record CM050407.1, read on the forward strand.
ACTATATATTTAAAATAGGTAAATGTGGATTTATTATTTAAACTAACTCAACCATTAAAACTTGTAATTATAATAAAAAAATTTTAATCAAGATTGATACTAAAAAAAATCTATAGCTGTAAATATAAACCAAAATACAAGCTAATGTGGTGTTGACTGTATAGGACCATACACAAAGCCTTTGGCCAAAATTCAATTACAGCGATTTTTGTAATAATGGATTTACATCCATAAAAAATTATAGCACACCAACTTAATATCCTTCAATGTTACATTGATGCTACTGCAGGAGAATTAGTGTATTGGGTGTAAAATTTTAAATGTGTTTCACAAGAGTGGTTATCATAGAATAGTTTAATTCTAAAAATATACATACTTCAAATCACCACAAATTTAAAAACTAAACAAGTCCAACGAGTTCTAATTGGAGAATTGTCACTAGAGATGAAAACAAAAAAATAAATAACTGTAATTCCTTTAACTGTAACTAATGGCCATAACTGCCGCTTTTTTTTTTTTTTTTTTTTTTTTGAGATCAATAAAAAAAAACAAAATCTGAAATCTGGTCAAGTAAATTAATTATATTAGTATAATATATATTTAACATAATAATTATTTTTAAATTATAATAAATTAACTTTGGGAAGGCAAGTATAGTTGGAAAGGCAATATTTGGAACAGCAATCTTAGGAACGTATAACATTGTATTAGAGTAATCGGAATAACTTGAAATGGCCAAACCAAAAACAGTATTAATTAGAACAGATTTTTTTGTTTTTAATACTTCATCAATATTAGAAACAACTATTTTTCATAAAAAATTAATTAGATTAACATTTACCCTTCCATAACTGGAAGGGTATTTCATACCAAATCAAAGGTTGTTATTGATTACATTGATAAATTCTGCTTGGGTAGCAAGCGGTATGAGCTTGAGAAGCAAGTGAGGGGAGTAAACTGAATGAATATAGCTCGCGTTGTACCTGTATGTAACTCATTTCACAGCCATACATACCTTACTTTGTAACAGTACATACTACGTAAATACTTAAATGGATACAGAGTGAGCTATGTAGTTATAAAATAAAATAAGCTATGTAATCAATAACAGTAACGTAGCAACAATTGTTCCTACTAATACTATACCTCTAACTTCAGTAGTAAATAATAATTAAACTATTTCTTTTTTAAACAATAAAATGTACAATAAAAAAATTCAAACCATCAGAATAAGATAATGTGGGACTTTTAAATAAACTATTAAAAGGTTGGTTTAAGTAACATGGACAAAAGAAAAAAAATAAAAACCACTGCTTTACATATTAACTAAACACAAGCAACAATAATATTTATTTACCATTCCTCTTCCACGTTTTTCTGGTACATATACATCAGTAACGATGGCCATTGATAAACTAACATTGCCTTTACTGAGACCACCAATAATACGTGACCAAACAAATAAAGAGAATGTTGTTGCTTTTGACCAAATTATGTATGAAGATAAAATTCCAACCTAAAATAAATTATTTTAGATATACTGGTATTATACTAATGAATATTAAATATATCTGAATTAATGTACTCACTAAACATAATAGCATAACTGGTTTACGCCCATAAACATCACTTATTCCACCAAGAATAGGCGATGAAGCAAATTGTAAAAATGAAAATAATGAACCCAGTATACCTATTGAAACAATTGTTTTGCTTCAATTCACAGCATCACTTTTTAATAAAATTAGAATACTTACCACCAAATAAAACTCCGTTAAACTTATCAGGCACTCCAATTATCTTTTGAAATACACTGATATGTGCTTCCAGCCATTGGTATAATCCACCAGTGTCATTTTGCTTGTAGAAGTCTATTAATGATGGAAAAAGTGGTAGTATCATGGTGAATGCCAATAAATCAAACAGTAATGAAATAAACACCACATATCCAGTAACATTTTGAGGGCTTTTTGTTTCCATATGGACTAAATTGAATTAATTAAAATGACAAAATTATAGTATTTCAATAAGTTTAGTAATAAAAATTACCGTAATGAGCAATGTAGTCTCGACAGTCTGCGTGGTTAAACAGGAAAATAGAAAAATTTTAAATGGATTACACACCCAACATTTGTTACATAACAAAATCGTGTACACGAGTGTAAAATTAAAAGTGTACTTTCACCTAAATACTAGAAAGTTTTTATCAGTATCCAAAAACATTTTAAATACGTGTAGATTAACTATTTAATATACTACGAAATAATTATTAAAGGCAAATCATGGAGTTCAAAATTACACATTCAATAAAATAAGGGGAATGTTTACAAGCACCAAAAACAAAAAAATTGTGGAATTTAGAATTGTATAATCATAATCAATATTTAAAAGTATAGAAATGCGGTTTTGTGAAAGCGCCTTTTAAATTTGATAAGGTACAATTCAATGTTTATTCCATGGTTTTAAAAGATGTATTTTTAAGATAACACTTTAAAATGAAAAAACTAGACATACTTTACTATATAGTATATATTATATACTATACTAATTTATGGTCACGATGAAGAGAAGATGTCTTCTCCACATCGTGATGCACGGTCTTACAGATCTTATAGCCTATAGGACCGTACTTGGATAATGGCTTAGAACAATAAAAATAGCAACGAGTGATAACAAAACTCTTGGACTGAATAAAATTTTGATCAGACAATTATAATTGCGGTGTACTTAAATATGTAATAAAACTATGTGAAACACTATTATTGTTAAAATACAAAATAGCAACTTTAAAGTTAATGGTACAATAAAATTTCAAAATTCAAGTTCTAAAAAAGTGCGTAATTCACTCCATGGTGTATTCTTTGCTCTTCAGACAAGATAATTGGAACGAATCTATTACATTTTAAAGAATAGACATATCATTTCTTTAGTTTAACAATTCTAAGTAAAGCTTCAATATAAACAAAAATATACCGTTTATATATTTAACCGTGTTTAGTTAAATTGTTAGTAGGTATATATTTTTTTTATCAAATCGCTTTAAAGTGTTCGTGTTTCAAAATGAGAAATTTTTTCCCCAAATGATTTAATACATGTTGTTCTCTCTGTATTCAAAGTTTAAAATGATTGGATGCACCAATATTTTTTAATACTTACTTAAATGTTGAAAATTGATATGTAAATAGTTGATTCCGTAAAATTATATAGTAATTTACTCAAACGCTAATAAAAAAATATAAACTAGCTTTTGACTAACCACTCTTCCGTATTTAAAATATTATAAACGATAAAAATAACCCATTTATTTGAGTTAACTGAAATTCACATCACCCATCAGACTATTTAAGGGTTGCAAAATGTATAAGCAAATAAAAAAAAAACAGCACATTCAAATCTTACAGAAGTCTAATAAAAAACACTCATAGAACTCAAACCTTAGAAAATTATTTCTCTCAAACAAAAATTTTAGTTCACAAATAAAAATTCAACCAAGAGCTATCAAAGGGGTGGTGTGTGAGGCCAACGTATCAATGCGTTGATGACCGAGCCGGTGACGTATTTCACCGTCATGTTGTGTGTGGGCCCGGCGCACAGTGGTTTAATATCAAAAATAGCTGGCCAAAAGTCCACATTAAAATTTTTTTTTTTTCTCCTAATAATTAAAAATAAGTTCCCTACTTACCCAACCAATACGATCGTATCAAAAAAGTGATAGAATAAAATTTATTCATTGAAATATTTGATGGTGAATGTGTATATACACAACATTTTGTATAATTTTGATAAATTATTGAATTTGTAATATAAAAGATTTAGTTACTAGAAATTACTATTTTGACTTGATTCTTCAAATTCAGAATTGTTATCTGTTGTTATAAAATAACTTAGCGATAAATTTAATAATAGCCGATATTAAGGGCCTTAATTACGTACCAATATGGAGGTATCTACTATCTAATCGCATCAATAAGATTAGGAGGCAATTAGTTATATTTATCCACAAGACTCCCCTTCCATTTGTATGTCAAATTAAAACACATATTCTATACATTGATACTGCGTCAAATCTAGCTGCCCGAAGTTGCACATTTTTATTTAAAACGTTTAGCTTCAAATTTTTATTTTGTGATTTAACGCCTAGTATATATATATGTGTCATTATGCCGTTACCTTTAATTATTAGAAAAGATATTCACGACTTCATTTATTCTAATAAAAATCTTTCTAATAATGAAAAGAAAAAAATAGTCTTAAACTTTGTATGTGAACGTTTCAAGTTTAACCAGCAGACGGTAAATTCCATCGATTTGCAAGCAATCGACGTTATAAAACAATATTTAGAAAGCCATTTTTTTAACAAGTAAGACATTTTAGTTGTATTATTATTTATTCTTTATTACTCATTGCTAGTTATAAATTATATTTCTGAATATTCATACAAAATCTAATAAAAAAACGTATATGTATATTGTATACAAATATTAAAAGGCGATAGGATAATTATGTTGGTTGTGTTTTTTGTAGATACTTTCATAAGTGGTCGAAATCAAATCGAACTAATGCTCGTTTTATTAGCAATAATATAGATTGGCTTAACACCAAACTAGATTTTCCAGATATTGTGTACACCTTTTTTCCTAATACATCAGGTATTTTTTTTAGTTAAAATTTAAATTGTATAAGTAGTATGAAAAATAAATAATAAAAATTGTTTAGGTTCAGTGGGTCGACCAATAACTGATTTTGATCAATGTAGTGATAAGACTAAAAGAAAAAAAACAGAAGGTCTCCGTCAGTCATTTAGTACGTCACAAATTATGTTCAGTGCATCAATGAAACGAAGACTAGACGGAGATGAAGATAGTGCAAAACTATTAAAAGAAATTGAAAGTACGACTCCCACTAGAGGCAAAAGGATACGTGATGCTTGGATATTGCAAAATCAAAAACAGAACCCAAAGCAAATGACTACCGATGAAGCACTTGCATTGATAATTTCGGCATCTTGAAGAAAAATGTGAAGTCAAGTTACAAGCGCTATTAAATCATACAGCTGAAAGATTATTCCAAAGTGTTTCTATTGAATCGCAGACGGGAAATTATATTTTGCATTGTAAATGGGGATTCGACGGTAGCTCGGGTTTTTCGCAATACAAACAAACTACATTAGGTCATTCAGATGATAGTAGTTTATTTGTTACCTCTATGGTACCAATACAATTAAAAAATGAAGTAAACAACACTATAATTTGACAAAACCCTGCATGTTCATCTACCAGATATTGTAGACCAATTAGACTGCAGTACGCCAAGGAGACTACAGAATCGTCTCAAGCCGAAGAACAGTATATAACTTTACAAATTTTTCAACTTCGTCCATATGTGAATGATAAAGTTAATGTGAAATTTTCCATGGAATTTACTATGATTGATGGTAAAATTTGTAATGCGGTTACAAAAACTTCATCAATGATGTGTTACATATGTAGGGCAAAGATTTCTCAAATGAACAATTTAAATCAAATAAAAGAGGCAATAGTTGATATTTCAACGTTTAGATACGGTTTATCAACGTTACATGCATACATTCGATTCTTCGAATGCCTCTTACACATATCATACAGATTGGACTTCAAGCAATGGAAAGTCAGTAAAAAAAATGGAACAGATTTATTGTTGGCAGCAAGAAAAAAAAATATTCAAAATAATTTCAGAGAAAAGTTAGGACTTTTGGTTGATTATCCTAAGCAAGGTTTTGGCAGTAGTAATGACGGTAATACTGCTAGAAGGTTCTTTAAAAATCATCATAATATATATCAGCTGAAATTACCGGCATTGATGAAACGCTGATAATACGGTTTGGCGTTATTCTTCAGAGTCTATCAAGTGGTCAAAAAATAAATTTGATTAAATTTAAAGATTATTGTTGGGATACTGCAAATCTGTATGTAAGATTATATGAATGGTATTACATGCCACCTAGTGTGCATAAGATTTTGATTCATGGGTCTGTAATAATAGGTTCGTTTGTAATACCAATTGGTCAGTTGAGTGAAGAGGCTCAAGAAGCCCGAAATAAGGATTTGAAAAAGTATCGAGAAAATTACACAAGAAAAACATCACGAATTGATACGAATACGGACTTATTTAATAGGCTACTTCTATCGTCAGATCCTAAAATAAGCGGACTTAATCGAAAAAGAAGATCTTTCTCGGTTGAAGTCAAACAGCTATTATTAAAAGAGAGCGATTCTGATAGTGATTCACATGCAGACGAAAGTAAAGAAGTAACAGACGAAGACGAATAAAAATATACAAAAAATACCTACAAATACTCAATTAATTATAAATATACCTAATTTAAAATTCATACAGTTAATTATCAATGTACCTACTTAACTTGTACAATTTTATTTATAATAAATATGTGTATCTTTAGAAAAAACAATGATTTATATAATTATTATCAAAAACATATAAAATTGATAATTAAAAAAAAAATTGTAAAAATGTAATAAAAAGTGGAAAAGTATAATACCATAAATCATATTATAAAATTACTCAATTTAATGAATTATTGAAAAAATAAAAATAAAAATTGAATGTATTTTAATTTTGGCCAGCTATTTTTGATTTTAAAACACTGTGCGGCGGGGCAGCGATAACCGGAAGAGGTCTTCAAAAGTTCAAACCGTATTCGAGAGGTGCTCCAACGTCGAAATAGCAACTCCACTTAGTCGTCTATTGACAGAATAGTGAATTTTAAAATTCACATAATAACAATAAAATGTAACGTCGGTCAAATGTATATTAGTCATAAAAATGAGATACCTAGTATTTGTATTATCGTATTATATTTGTTCAAAAATTATTACTTATTAGTCACCGGCCGGCGGCCGATAAGTTCACGAAGGAAAAATATTTTTATCAAACCAGTTCCGCCATGAAGCTTCTCGAAACCTCGAGAAGCATCGACCGTGGTAACTATTCCTTCTTTTACATGGACGTTATTGCCGATAGCCTTGACCTGTTTGGGCGACCCGGGTGGGCTTTGTCTGTCGTTCCTCGAGTGTCCGAACACAGGTAAGATGGTACCGTCCCCTTTATATACGTGTTTGGTTGGTCACTCCATCGACAATAGTGGTAAAACCGACACCACGTTATGTTTCCGTTCAACTCATCTTATTTTTTTTGTGTGTATACGTCTATGCGAGTGTATACGAGTGTAAGTCGCGAGACCACGGAGCTCCTCGTCAGTCGTCAGTCACACTGCCATCGATTTTTACGTGCGTTTCGTCCGCTTTGTTTCGTTAGCTTTGTACCGTTTATGTCATCATGTTCCTACGCAGGTGGTTGGGTCATTGGCCATTGAGGTTGGCTGTTCTAGGGCTGTACCGAGACCAACGCCTGTCTATCACTGCATCTTCACGGGTCAATAATTTTTTTTTTTTTTTTTGGTGAATTAATATTTCTGTATTATTATTAGTTATTACTGTATACGTCTTGTTGACCATGTTCTTTTTTTGATTGTTTAATTTATTATTACGAGCTTCCATTATTTGAATTAATTATTATTTTGTTTTATTGAACGAGATTTGTTTCTGACATCATTATATTTTTATAAGACGCAAGACGCCGTGTATAAAAAAATTCGGTTGTTCTTTTTATATACAGGCCTAACGAGACGGAGGAGCAGCGAACGATGTAGCCTTAGGGTGCCACCATGGAAGGGGCGCCAAACTGAAAATGTTTCTATTTAATTTATCTTTTAATATACATTATTAATTTACAAAATTTGAAATATGTATTATTAAAGTAGTTTTAGCTGAAGATACATTAGTGATTATCTCATATTTGTTAAATGAATAATGTAATGATACTGTTGGTTTGGTACACAAATAATGCGTCTACCTCCTTTGTGTACCTATGTAATTAAAATACATAAATGGTCATAATATTAAATAATAGATAACTATTTTTATTTGGACGCACGCCAGTTCATCCATTATCTTTTAATTATATTTCACAATTAGGCACCTAATAAATATCTAATAAAAACTTATTTACGCTCCTTGATGACACATGATAGCCGAATTAGCCGATAGGCAGTGACGTATTTAGGAAGCGGCTAAGAGGGGCGATCACCCCCAGCGGCACTTTTTTAGGGGTGGCATTTTAATACACCTTTGTATTGTTAGGTTTTGGAAATATTTTTGAACCGAAATAAAATTTTGTTATTTCACAAAAAATTCTGATCATGATTTAAGATGCCATATTATCATTATTATAATTGATATCATTATTTTTTTTTCGCTTGTTATCACGCTTGAACTTTAAAGTCTGTAAACACAATAAGGCTACATTGTAATAATTGTGTTATTGTCAGTTATTCTCTTAGATCATAATATAGTCTAAGGTTATTCTATGGTTATTGCAAGTAATTTGCAACTGTTATTTTCAATACCATGCTGATGCCATGGATAATTAAAGATTTATTATTAGAAGTACCTATTTAGTATTTAATATTCAATATCCATATCATGTTCTATGGCCTAAATTATGATGATACTATTCATGACAAAATAGATCTATTTTGTCATAATATCATTTTACATTTATGACTAGTAAATTAAGAGCACGCAAAAAGATGTAAATTATTAGGAAAGGGCTATTTTTGCGTTGGGCGCGTAAATAACTACTTTCAAATTATTATTATTAATGTATTTAAAAAAAAAAACATGAATAATTTAAGCCAATATTATGTTGATTGTTAATAACAATAAAATTACATAACTAATAAAATATAACTGTTAATATTTGATTTTTTTTATCTTATTATTTATTGGGTTTATAATCGAGTGAATGTGTATTTTTCAAAAAATGTGCTCTTTTGGGAAACGCCCAATATTTATAGGGGAACAGGGAGGGGGAGCAAAAAAAATAGCACCCGGGCGTAAAAACCTGAATACGTTACTGCCGGTAGGCTCTAATTAATGGAAATTTTTTCAATTGAAAATGATTTAACCAAGAAAGTCGATTATGAAAAAGTAATCGAACAGATTTCTGAATTAAAAACTAGAAAAGTTAAGTTCTAATGTTATTAATATTAATTAAAGTTATAAGTGTTAGATTTAAAATTACTTTCTGATCGTGTAATTAAGTTATAGTACAAAATACCTACAGCAGTGCCGGGTTAAGGGGGGGGGGGCAAAGGGGCAACTGCCCCGGGTGGCAAATTTCTAGGGGTGACAAATTTTTATGGCGAAAACACAAGATTTACAGTGTTCTATAATGAATTTATAAAATACTAATAATTTTATATTGCCAGAGTTATCATATGAGTGTGCGTACTGGAAAGACCACATTATTGTAGCAACGCTTGGTCTTACGTATTTCTGTTTTTGTTGTATTCTTCGCATTAATCGTATTATATCATTTATAACCATTTTACCATTATTATCAGTTTTTATTATTTAATTTACTTTGAGACGACGGTATTTTTATATTTGATATTAATAGTTTAAATTCTAGTTTTTTTTCTACACAATCAAACAATCATTTTCATCAATCATTGCACTATTGCAGTTTGTACTATCGTGTCTTCTGTACTGCCAACAAAGTATTCTACATTTTTACTCGTACCTAGTTTCTTAAAATTATTTTTTTCACGTGTTTTTAACAAAATGAGTGGAAATGGAAAGCGAATTAAATTATGTGGTGCTGCATTTCGTAGAAGAGCTGGGGAAAAAGACAAACAAATTATTTCTCAGACACCTAAAATCCAAAATTTCTTCAAAAAGGTAAAATAATTGTATATTTATAACAAAATATTAATTAAAATATTATAATTAAATACCGGATTTTTTTTGCAGCTAACACCTAAAAAACGTGCAATTAAAATGGTAAAATGTGCAAAATCGTGCAAAAACAAATTTTAAATTGGAATTCTATTTTTTATCATAGTTACATTATAGGTTTCGTTAAAAATTATAATATCATTATTTATTTATTTAAATTAACTATTCAATTTACTGCATATTAACACTGATATATATTTTACTGATTTACAATATTTGATTAAAATTTATTATCATGTACATCTCCAAGTTTTTTTCTGTAAAATTATGTCTTCCGTTACTTAATATGTGTTTTAATTTCAAAAACACTCATTCTACATCGACTCTTGTTGTCGGGCATTGTTTGTAGAAGCTTATAATGACAGGATCTTCATTTAAATCACATTATGGAGCAAAACTATTGATACAAAAGTACTGATTTGTACATTTTTATAAAAAAAAAACCAAATATGCAATTTTTTGCAAAAACCCGAAAACGTTCAATTTTGTGCACAATAAAACTTTCTTTAAAGTAATCTACATTTCATGATATGGATTTTTAGCTTGTTTCCATAGGATTTAGAACATACCATAAAATGACGCAACTGCACAGGAATCCGGTCTCTAATTATAATATATTAACAAAATATTGTAAGTTAGTACTCTAGAATATAAAAATAATTAAATATATAATGTTATAGGTACTGTAATATTATTTAATCAACAACACTGAAAAAAATATGCAATAGTAAAAGTGCCTGCAATTTAAGACAAACTACTGAGTCATTTTGTATATTATTAATTAATATTACTATAGTACTAATATAGAGTCTTTTAAAATTTCCAAAAAACTGACTCTGATGAATTAATTGAAAAAAAACTGATTCTGATGAATTAATTGGAAAAAAAATAGTTTCTGAAGAATTCATCGAAAGTGAAGAAAATCTGACATTATTATACCTATCTTGTATTAGTACTAATGTTTCAATTTATCCATCACAAGATCCAGCCTTATGGGATATCAATTCTGATATTGTTGATTATTTTATTCGTAACCCAATAGTTTTAAATCCCAAAATAATTAACTTTGATAAAACTATTTGTAAATTTGGAGAATTCAATAGGAAATTACCCCATTTTAAAATCTGCCTCAGGCGGTATATTTTTTAACCCGACACTGACCTACAGACTATTTTTATTAAATCTTACCAAATATTTTTATTTTACTTAAATGATGATTTGGGAGGGGATAGAGGACACCTAAACATAGTTTCGCCTGGGGCGCCAATACTTCTAGTACTGGCCCTGTATATACCTATATAACAGCATTCACTACAATTCATCACCTGTGCCAACCGCATCGTCAGGAACCCAGTGGGACAATATTATAATATAATTTATTATTATTTACATATAATTTGGAAAGAAACACTGTTTAGATCTACGACTCCTAACCGATGGTAGTACCGAGTACGCATCAATGTTTAAAAAAAATATTAGGTATAAAAAAGGAACATTTAATATTTAAACACATTATATGAAGGTTTTTTCTTTTTATAAGTACATAGGTACCATAGTATCACACTATAATATATATTTCTAAATAAATAAACAATTATAAAATATATGGAGCAAAAAATTTAAACAATTCGTAATTTAACTTTTGGGAAAAACTAAAAGGTGGTGATCATAAAAATGTCAAATGATACTCAGTAATAAAAAGGTGGAATTCACTGGTTTAGGTCATAGGCGGATGAGATCACTGGAATTATTGAGATACAGGACAAAGCCCGATGCTTTAATGAGCCAATAGTTAAAATGGTGTAACAAAAAGCCACGTTTTATAGGTTCACAGTAGAGTATAGATGATAATTCAAGATGAATCTATTGAATCATCCATAATGAATAAAAAATGAACAGTAAAAATATGGAATCATAATATAAATAGATTCACAACAAATGATGAATGAAATTGGTTCGAGTTCAACTTGTATAAATTAAAATGAATCACTAAAACGATCTACTAAATGGACTGAAAAACTAGGTTAAGGTGTTTCACAACCACCGTCCGGCGGCATCCATCACTATTAGATTCTGAACGGAGTGAAGAATGTATTGATTTTACAATGATGTGTGTAAAAATCAAATTTTTTATTTTGCTATAACTCAAAAACTAATCGATGTAAATACTTGAAATTTTCACCAAATGTTTAGATTAGCGTTCTCTATACACCGTGAAATTTTCAAAGTATTTTGACTTTTATTGAGCTAATTATAGACAATTGAAATTTTCAATTTTTTTAAGTATTTTTTTTTAAAATAACGATAAAATTTTTTTTTTTGCCAGAAAATCTTGAAAATTTAATACAAGGTTTCTTATAAGTTGTTCCATAACTGATAAAAAAAAAATCCAAAATCGTAAGTCACAATTTTTTTTTATAAGTGCTCAAAGTTCCAATTTATACGAAATATGTAAAAATTGCGAAAATTTGCAAATAATTTTGTTGTTGAAAAATCGTAAAATTTTTTTCTTTTATAACTAAGTTTTGAAAATTTGGTACAAGGTTTTTCATTAGTTTTTCTTCAATTATCTGCAAAAAAAACTCTACCGGATTCAGACAAAAAAATTTTATGAGTGTTTGAAATTTAAATTTTTACAAAAACACGTTAAACAACGGTTTAGCCTCAAACGATTTTTGCTATTTGTTTTTTTTTCAAAAAGTATAAGTTGTAGAAACTTGAAAATTTTATCAGTTGTTTATATTGGCATTTTCTTTATATAATTTTATTTTCAAAAGATTTCACTCATTTTTAATCAATTTATAGGCATTTGAAATATTCGATTTTTTTTATTTTTTTTTTTATAAATGTTGATAAAAAAAATGTAGCTCGGACGAAATACTTGAAAATTTAATAGAAGGGTCCACATAAGTTGTTCTATACTGTATTTGCATTACAAAAAACTATATAAGAGTTGATTATTTTAAATCATAATTACATTAAGTATTATACTTGTTGGAGGTTAGATTCCCTTGATACTAAATGTTTGTTTTATATTATAATATTTACAAAATTATAAATTAATATAAATTATAAATACAAAATTATATTTGAATTTTGATTCAATTAATTTAATTAGTTCTAATCCATCTTAGGTTTAAATTCAGATCAATTTAATTTAAGATGTACAATTTTATCAGTGTAAGTTGAATGGGAAATAAAATTTATAACATTTTTTCATTATTGAATTGTATGATATTATTCAGAAAAAATTCACTCATATATTGCTCTAGTAGTCTAGTAAATACCAACTAAAGTAACCTAAATAGCTTTTCTAAACTTTATTTCAATTTATACCATTTATGACAGTAAGCTTTTATTCCTGCATTTAAAATTACATTATAAAACATATTCTAAGATATAGAAGTTATATACCCCCCCACCCCCCCAAAAAAATAATAATAATTAAAAAGAGGTTGTTATGTAATATGTTATGTAATTTGTAACTTAAGTCTAGAATTGATCTGAAAATAGCCATTAAATATTTGTTGTACTATGTATCACACAAAAAATATATAAGACATTTGTATGTACATAATTTACTACATTACACTTATGTATAAAGTTTTAATTTTAATTTGATTGGTTGTTTTTTTTTTCTTATAGGTTTTAATAATTATTATTTTATAGATGGCTTCTCTAGCTGCCGCTAGTTGGCCAAAGCCACTAGTTCTTGTACCTTGTTTATCGGGTACTACAGCTTCTGGAGTATTTACAGAGGTATGTGTATTTAATATATTTATTCAAAAACTATTGCACCGCAAATTTAAATACAGGCAGTTATGCTATTGTTAATATTAACAAATGTAAATAATTTTATTTCTTTTAATATTAACTTTTATGTCCCTATCCGCCTCATCTTTCACAACTGAATGCCTCGCCATTTTAGAAGCTCTGCATACCATTAAAACCTTAAATTCACGCCACTTCGTCATTGTCTCAGACTCCCAGTCCTGCCTCTTGGCGTTGAATACCTCTCCTTTTGTCTCACCCGTTTCCTATTTGATTCTACAAATTCGTTCTATCCTTCTCTTCCTTTCCAGCGCTGGTTATACTATTAACTTTTTATGGGTTCCCAGTCATACTGGTATCTTAGGCAATGAAATAGCGGATGCTCTTGCAACCTCATGCTGCAATAATGTCCCCTCTCCGATCAAAATTCCTTATACTGATTTCTTTCCCTATATTAAGGCACACACCTTGAGATTGTGGAATCGGAAATGGTCTAACCTACCTCCAACCTTCGCTGCTCCTTATCGCCTAGTCTGTCCTCACGTTTTACATTTCCCATGGTTTCATAATATCCCTATTTCCCGTAAGGTCATCATCTCATTTTCTCGCCTCCGGTTCGGGCACAACCGCCTCCCGGCCCACTCATTTCATTTATCGCTTAATGATTCTCCCTACTGTACGCGGCACGCGGAGCCTGCTATATGCAACGCTTCCCATCTCCTCTTCAATTGTCCAAACCTTCTCTCTAAACGCCAGATTCTCTCCAATATCTGTTCTTCCATCAATATTCCCTTTACCCTTCCACATATTTTCCAATCTCATAACGCATTTCTTATTACTTCTGTTGTTAATTTCTTCTTCTCAGAAGGCTTTTCACTGTAATTGTTTTTTTTTCTTTCTTTATTGTCATCTACGTAATTGTTATGTGTTGTTAATCTGTATAGTTTATTTATAATCGCCGAGGCAAATATTTAATGCGCCTCTTAATAAATAAAAAAAAAAAAAAAAAAAAACTTTTATTATTAATTAAAACTTATTATTTATTAAAGTATTATTATTATTATAATGGTTTGGATTTAAATGAAAATGTCATTTTCAAATATAATTAAAAAACTGTAAATCAAAAAATGAAATAATACTAAAAGAAACTTTATTTACTTAACCAATAATTTATATTTTAACCCTAATTTTTGTGTTTATCCTTCAAAACAAATGCATTTAAATTTAAAATATTTAAAATTTTGAAAACTTAAAAAATAAATCATAATCATAAGTAGGGCCCGGATTTCAATGCAAAATGCATATTTTAGATTCTGAACGGAGTGAAGAATGTATTGATTTTACAATGATGTGTGTTTTTTTTTTTTTTTTTTTTTTTTTTTTATTTTATTTTTTTTTTATTTTTGTGTCTGTCGACACGATTTGGGGCAGTAAAAATGCTTCGATTGCCTTATAGAGCAACTTTTCTGAAAGGAAATATTTTTTTAACGCGCCGGGAAAAACCCTTAAAAAATGAGGGAAAAACGGTATATTTTACGCAAAACCAGTTTTCGACAAAATCAAATTTTTTATTTTGCTATAACTCAAAAACTAATCGATGTAAATACTTGAAATTTTCACCAAATGTTTAGATTAGCGTTCTCTATACACCGTTAAATTTTCAAAGTATTTTGACTTTTATTGAGCTAATTATAGACAATTGAAATTTTCAATTTTTTTAAGTATTTTTTTTTAAAATAACGATAAAATTTTTTTTTTTTGCCAGAAAATCTTGAAAATTTAATACAAGGTTTCTTATAAGTTGTTCCATAACTGATAAAAAAAAATCCAAAATCGTAAGTCACAATTTTTTTTTATAAGTGCTCAAAGTTCCAATTTATACGAAATATGTAAAAATTGCGAAAATTTGCAAATAATTTTGTTGTTGAAAAATCGTAAAATTTTTTTCTTTTATAATTAAGTTTTGAAAATTTGGTACAAGGTTTTTCATTAGTTTTTCTTCAATTATCTGCAAAAAAAACTCTACCGGATTCAGACAAAAAAATTTTATGAGTGTTTGAAATTTAAATTTTTACAAAAACACGTTAAACAACGGTTTAGCCTCAAACGATTTTTGCTATTTGTTTTTTTTTCAAAAAGTATAAGTTGTAGAAACTTGAAAATTTTATCAGTTGTTTATATTGGCATTTTCTTTATACAATTTTATTTTCAAAAGATTTCACTCATTTTTAAACAATTTATAGGCATTTGAAATATTCGATTTTTTTTATTTTTTTTTTTATAAATGTTGATGAAAAAAATGTAGCTCGGACGAAATACTTGAAAATTTAATAGAAGGGTCCACATAAGTTGTTCTAACTCCCATTCAAAAATTATAAAAATACATAGGCACAAAATTTTTTTATAAGCGTTTATAAGTGCTAATATTGACAAAATTCGTCAAAATCATGTATATTTGCTATGTATTTTGTAGGTAAAAATTCATAAACAATTTTTTATTAGAAGCTAACAATTGAAATTTTAATACAAGGTTGGCCATAAGTTCGGCTTACCATAATTGTAAAAAATACGAGGGTAATTCATTGTTATTAATTAATTAAATTGTATTAAAATTTCAATTTCAGGCGTTAAATTACGATTTACTATAAACATATTATTCACTGACAATTCATCTTCGTTCAGAATCGTTTTTTTTTTTTATAATATAAAATAATGTCCTAATCTATCCTATGATGCCTAATCTATCAATACATCTCGTGTATCCCACCCAACTCCTGTATCTCTACTCATCACCATAATCTTGTCCGAGGAGCGGAGCGACGATGGACGAACTTCCACCACCATTGTCTTACCGGCTTTTTACGTATCGAATTTAAGTTTTTGGTTTACAAATTTACAATATTGAAGGTAATTTTGATAATATGATATCATAATATAATTAAGATTTTATCTGATAGTATACAAGTTGATAGTAGTTAAGTACAATACTTGATAATATGTTCTGTGATAATATCAATAGAGTCCTCAAGTCTCAACACTTTCAAAAGTCTGAAATCATGAGAATTTAAAAATTAATTTTGAACTATAATTATTAATTGTTACAGTTTATTTTATGGCATCACTTAAATTTAATTAATTTATTAAATGATGCCAAGTATGTCCTTTTTAAGAATAACGAAGTAAGTATAATGACTTGTAAGATGTACTAAATTACATCATTTAGAAATCAAAACACACCTACTTAAATAAAAAAAAAATGTATATTTATTAACTAAAAATTAAATCATTAGTATTTTGTTTACTCAATTGTGAAGTAGTAAGATATTTTTTTTTTCAAATTAATAGGATGTATATTTGCTGAGAAAAAATAGAATATTTTTCAGATTTTAACATTCTATGGTTCTTACCCAAAATTAGTTTAATACTAAACAGAAAATTGTTGGAATTTAAATTACGTTGACTTAAAATTCCATTTAATTTATGGTACCTAAGTCTTAATTGTATTTTACATGTTCATTACTAAATTATTTTTCAATCTTTTTAATACTACAACCGAAATTCTCCTCTGAAAATGTATTACTATTGGCATGATTTTATTGAGCAAAAATACTTAATTGATGAATGTTTTATATTTTCATATAATGGATATCATTTTTAATTTGTATTAGGTACATACATTTTAAAAAGCATAACCTTTTCAGTTTTTCACAACATACCAAAAGTTGGTTTAGGATGTACTAGTGAGTTGCTATTCACGTTTTGAGACATTCTTAAATTACATGTTGAGAAAAACCAAATATACTTCCTTAAATAACTTTCATGCCTTTAAGTTTGGTAATAGGTCAACTTATTTTTTCATATTTAATCAGATTTAACCATAATTTTTCATGTTTAATCAGATAACATAAAATGAATTCAATTATGTGCAAATTTTCTATACTTTTGGTAAAACAAAGATGTCTCATGTAGATGTAACATCCTATTAATAAACATTGTATATTTTTAATAGTTCACATTATTTAAACACAACTAAAATAATTGTATAGGAATACATAAACATGTATGATATTAATTAAATATATACTTGAGATATACATCAATAATACAGTCTTCATAATTTAGATTCTTTTAACTTATTCTCTATAATTTTCTAGTGTTACTAACTTAGTGTAAAATAAATATTTGTTTGCAAAAATATTTTTGAATCATTTGGTCATAATCATAATTTTTAAAACCATATAATGTTTTTTTGTTATGTATGAATTTAGTTTTGAAATATAATTTAAGGTAATATTAATTTTTCAAGACCCTGTTAATACCATTTTAATCTGAATTTAATAATACTTAGTTAACAAAAAAATAAAATAGTGTTGATTTTATATTTTTTCAGAGTAAAATTTAGTAAAACATGGCATTGTTTCAAAAAGTCTTTCTTCAAATTTGCATGTACTCAAAATTTAACCCTTGAACGTACTTGTGATTCATTATTAGAGCCTTTATTTAAATTTGTTGACAAATATACAATAATATTAGGCCAAGTAAGTTGACCTTAATGTTTTTTTTTCATTTTGTTATTTATTTAATTACTAAAGTTTTTTTTAGATTATGGTTGTCTTAGTGATTTTGTTAACAACATTTGTTGTGGCCATAGCTTATTGGATTGGTTTACCATATTGGTGGAATAAAAATAAACTTTTTACTGTATTTTTATTAATATTTGGAAACTGGCTTTTAATAAATGTCGTTTTTCATTATTATAAGGGAGTCACTACACCACCAGGCTTTCCTTCTTCAGTATAATATTTTCATTATTTAATGATAATTACTAGTTAATATTTATTTAATCATTCATTATTTAAAATTTTACAGAGCAGTTTGATATATAATGATATAATCATATGTAAAAAGTGTGATTATCCCAAGCCGCCTCGTACACACCATTGTTCAGTTTGTAATAAATGTATTCTCAAAATGGATCACCATTGTCGTATCCTTAGTAAAATTTTGAATAATATAATTATAGAATTAATTAACTACCTATAATGTAGTTTTATAAAATTATACATATTAATAATTTAAATTATTTAACCTAGTTTTTTTTTTTTTATATATAAAATATGTATATACTATATATAAGGTAACAAAATAAATGAATTTGTTAGATGAATCCCAAGAGCAATAGAAGTGAAAGAGAGAGAGGTTACTCAGAATTAAGATTATTAATTAGCCAGTTTCTTGTGTGATGAGTGTTGGCAGAAAATGAGATGGTATTACATGTATAACAAGGATTTTTTGTGATGGTTAAACCAAGATTAATTATCATAGATACTTGTATTAATTATATTAATATTTATAAAAATAATTGATTGATATTTATGTAATGGGTGTTATAGTTATGACGAAATTGTATTGTAATGAATTTTTAAATTTAAGATAAAATTGGATATTAAATATTTCAGACTTAAATGTTTGATTTGATTCAGAATATTTATGTTCTAATTTTAATCTAAACTCTGAATTCTGGCAAATATGATTTTGTTTTTTTTTTTTTAATAATGATGTAAGTGCAATGAAACTTCCATGTATAAAAATCTTTTCGGTATTAAAAAAAAAAATTACCATGAATTATTCGTGAAATAGGATTACACAGACAGTGAAACTTGATAAAAAAAAATTTTTGAATCGAAGTTTGTCTTAAGGAAGTTTCATTGTAGTTAGTAAATGTGTATTGTCATTAAAAATAATATAACTGTATAAAAAATAAAAATTTCCGTAATTAAAACCATATATACTTAATTTAATAGAAAACTAATTATAATTCAAATTATACTATTTATGTAGTGTAGTTATTAGATAAATCATACAAGATAAAGTTTTTCTTAATTATTTATTAAAGCTTGGTTAAATAATTGTGTTGGATTTTACAATCATCGTTATTTTTTTCTGTATATGTTTTACACAACATTAGGTTCATTATTTATAATTATTTTTGGTGCTGACATTGCTTTAAAAGAAGTATTCTTTAAAGAAGAGGATCCAGTGGGACATCCTGTTAAAGTTAATACTTCATTGCCAAAAGTAAGTTTAATTTTTAAATTTTAAATGTTTATACTTGTTTATTTTATTTTTAGACAGATTGGGTCTTAACATTTCAAGATGAGTATGAAAACTATAATTTTGATTATGATAGTGTTGCAGAATGGAGATTTTGGTGTATTATGGTCATAACTTTTATAACTTGTGGTAACTTTTATTGTAATTAGTTAATGACTTTGATTAAATTATGAATTAAAATTAATTAAATCTATTCATAAAATGTTTCAGGAGTATTTATCGCATTAGCTATTTTAACTATATGGCATAGTTTATTGATAAGTTGTGGTGAAACAAGTATTGAAGGACATATAAATAAATTTGAAACTGAAAGATTAGCAGCATTGAACTTAAAATATATTAATATTTATGATTATGGTATGAAAATGAATTGGATTATATTCCTTGGACTTCATAGTGGAAGGTAAGGTAACTTGTTCACACATTTGTATGGATAGACTAGGATAGTCCTTGGTTATAGGATAAGAAAAATAAGTTTAATTTTATTGATGTCTCACCCCCCCCCCTATTTTGTTTAATACCATAAAAAATAAATTTGGGTAAAATTTCTTTATGATTATTCACCCCCTTTCCGTGTCGTAGGGGGGTTTAAAAATGGTCAGACGGTAATTTTTACTAATTGTTTGTTTTTTTTTTCATTTTATTTAAAAATTACAGCACTTACCATACAAATATATAAAAACTTAATTGTAGGAAATAATATTTTATACAAAAAGTAATTTCACAAATTTTTTACTGTAAATAGTTAATACATAAGTTTGCAACTATCATAATAAAATACAAAATGATTAATTTATTTCAAAAAATTGAATTTTTTATTTTTCATCATAGTTTTGAAAAAAAATGTAAACATATAGTATAATGTCTCATATTAATATCAACAATTTAACTATAAAATATAAATATAAATTTTGTTTAGACGTATTTTATTTATAAACATCTTAATATAATTATACATATCCCTTTTTTATAATGCTCATTTTGGTTCCATAATTTAGGGCCTAAACCCAAAAATTCCATAGATATATTAAACCTATTAAAAAAATTACTTGACTGGGGTGATATTAAGTCATCAATATTTTTATTAATATACTCGTAAATTTCAATTGGTTGTAAAATTATTCGTTTGTTTTCTTCTAGTTCGTTCTCATGAAAAATCATTGCTTTCACCGTTTTAATTTTTATTTGAGATGATAAATTATCATTAAAAAATAAAAATATTTTTTAAATAATAAATGGCTTTTTTCATCCATCTAGCATGATTTATAGGTCCAGGAACTTTGAAAAATATACACTTAGGACAGGGGTCAGTAACTTGTGGCTCTTTCGGTCTAAAGTTGCGGCTCTCCAGCTACACACAAAAATTAATATTTTGTGTTCAAAAACAATATATTATATCTATAAAATAATTTGATAGTGCCAGCATGGAGCACAGTCTGTCGTTGTAAAATGTTTATTATAGACTATAGTACATGCCGTTAAAACCCATAATCGTGTCACTATCTATAACTAATTAGTCATACTCTGTTACTAAGAACTGCTACCGTTCTCTGAAAAAACGTGTGTAGAAAATATAGTAAATGCTGTGCGAAAATTCCTGGAAGACAACAAAATAAATTTAAATAAAATTGTTTCTATAGCAACTGATAGAGCCAAAAGTATGACAGAAATACATAAAGGGGCAATATCAATTCTTCAGACAAAAATTAACCACGAAATCCTAACGTTTCACTGCATAATTCATCAAGAGGCGCTTTGTGCCCAAACATTTCCGACCGAAATAGTTGAGGTCATGAACTTAGTAATTAAAATTATTAACAGCATCTTGGCAAAAGCACTCTTCCATCGCCAGTTCAAAGATTTCCTTGAAGAAATAGATAGTCCATATTCTGACCTACTTTTGCACAATAAAGTATGATGGCTTTCCAGAGGTAACGTATTGAAAGCTTCGTGCTTGAGAGAAATAAAAACATTCCTCAATGAAAAAGACATTGACCACCCTAAATTGGACAAAGACAAAGACAAATGGTTCCAAAATTTCAACTTCATGGTAGATATCACAGTGAAACTAAATGAGCTAAATATAAAACTACAAGGAAAGGGAGTCCTAGCATATGCCTTGCTGGAAGAAGTGGTTTGTTTCGAAAAAATATTTCTTATTTTTAGTGAAGACATGGATTGCGCTAAATTACTTTATTTTATAAATCTGAAGCAATATTGTGATGAAACCAATGCAAATATGGACATTAATTACTTTTGCATAACTATAAAAAATGAAGGATGAATTTGCCAAAAGATTCGAGCAATTCAAAACAAAAGTACTCTTGCATTTATAGTAAATCCTCTCAACACAAACACGCATGAGATCAACATTGAACCATTTGAAATGTATGCTGGATTGTACCAAATGCAATTGCTGAATTTAAAAAACAAAGACCTATGGAGTGACAAGTTCATAGATCTCAAAAGTAAGTTGGAAGAATTGGAGGTTTAGA
Organism: Therioaphis trifolii; assembly: GCA_027580255.1. Taxonomy (NCBI): domain Eukaryota; kingdom Metazoa; phylum Arthropoda; class Insecta; order Hemiptera; family Aphididae; genus Therioaphis; species Therioaphis trifolii. The sequence continues at coordinate 12,127,980 of CM050407.1, forward strand.
AATGCATGCACGTCGCGCAGAATAAGTGGATAGCTCTAAAAGAGATGCCAAGAGTAGAGGAATTTATATTCGACGCATGGAATAGTCTTCCAGAATGCTACAGCTAGTGAAATGAAAGTGTTGGCATTTGGAGTGCTGGCAATTTTCGGTCAGCATATTCGTGTGAACAAAGTGTTCTCTTGCAAGTATATAATAAAAAATAAAGTAAGAAGCCAACTAACAAATAAAAATCTAGTCGTGCTTGAAAACTTAAAACAACAAGTTATGAGCCAAATTTATAAGATTTTTCAAAATACATACAAAGCTAATGCTCCCATTGATGTAACACCCTATTATTAAAAACTGTTTTTTTATTTTTTATTATTATTATTATATTATTATAAATTAATTTTATCACTATTAAAATTTAAAATTAAATTATATTTAAAAAATTACGAAAATTTTTAGTGGCCCTTTAAAATCTGGAAAACGTGTATTGTAACTTTTGGCTCTTCCAACAAAAAAAGGTTGCCAACCCCTACCCCTGACTTAGGAGGTGTTTGACCATGAAATATAATAGTTAGCTCTAGTAGTTCTTTATAATCATCTTGAGGTTGGTAATGTTGTAGTTGATTTAAACAGAATATTACTAGTTCTTCGTTTTGGTCTTCTATTAATTGAAAAATATTATTATCTTCTAATCCTATATGAACATTTTTAACTTCAATATTTTTAAAACGTTTAAAAATTGGTACATCTGGGGCAGATGCAATATCAATCTTTATTTCTAAAGGACTTCTCAGTAAAACGTCAAAGATATGGTGTCTGCATGATAAATATAGAATATCATGTTCTAACTTTTGCCCCACTAATATACAAGCACCTTTTAATCGACCAAAATTAATAAATAATTTAAATTTAATGGAACCACAATAAGCATTATCAAAAAGGAAAAAAATTGGTAAATAATTTGCGTGCAGTAAACGATGTTGTGGAGAGAAGAGTTAAGTTGATGGAAGACTACAACAAACTGATTTCCATAAACAAAGAACAAAAACAATATTTATTGCATATAATTATCAAATATTGTCACAAATTCACAGATTGTAAAAAGAGCACTTTTTCAAAAGAATTTTAATTATATATATATATATATATATATATATATATATATATATATATATATATATATATATATATATATATAAATATGTTACGGGCAAAGTGGAAAATTTGGGCAATGTATACAATGCCCGGGCATTGTACACATTGTCCGATGCATATTGGACAATGTGAATTGTAAAGTATTTATACATTAATAGTATTAATTTTTATATACAATTTATTTATAAAAATTGTGAAATAAGTTAATAATCATTAAATGCACTATATATCCCGATAACGAAACCGATAAATATCTTATCTCATATAATTTTGGTATGTACAGTTTTACTTTAGTTGTATACTGTCACTCAGTGTATATTGTGCTTAAACATTTATTTTTTGTTATACAGTGCTTAACCAAACATTTATTTATTTATTTTCTACATTTTATTTAAAATGGAAAATTTTAATACAAAATTAAATATTGTGTTAAAAGAAAAAAATCTGAATAATGTGTATTTAACTAAATTAAAATACGACGAATTAATTAAACATATAATTAATATAAAGAATAGTTCCCAAAAATTGAAGCCGAATGATTATAAATTCCTAAAGAAGTATGATGTAATAAAAATATCTGAAATTAACAAATTAATTGTTTCAGTAACTAAAATTATTTGAAATAAATTAGTATAAATAAAAATAATAATAATATAAAAATTAATTAATTATGTATAATAGTTAGTGTTTAATCAGAGAACAGACGTAGCATTTAATGATTATTAATTATGTAATTATTAGAATAAATGTACTTCACAAGTTTTTAAATGTATAATTTGTGTAAATACTTTACAATTCACATTGCCCAATATACATCAGACAATGTGTACAATGCCCGTAACATATATATATATATATATATATATATATATATATACGAGGTCTGTCCCAAAAGTATCCGACCTTTGTCCATTATTCGGCGCTTGTCTTATTTATCTTCATCTGGCTCATGGAATCCTTTTAAGTAGTCTCCATTCGACTGGATAAATATAATTGGCAGAATAAATAAAGAATTTTAAAATTATGAACAGTCTTACTATTTTTTGCCCATAATAGTATGTATTTACCTATAGCCAATTTCAGTATTCAAATTTAAAATGAAATGTTTTTGCTTATACAATTTTGTAGACTTGTGTTTTAAGACTAAAAAAATACTAAATAGTAAATTATGACTGAAAATTATAAACTGTATCTAAGTTTTAGAAATTGTATTGTGATCCATGTAAATAGCACTAGTTGGTTACTTGCAACTTGTGAATTGGAGATCATTGATTCAGATCATTTAATATTCAAAGTATATTTTGTATACTAAATTATATAATTTATAATTTGTGTATTTTTTTAATTAAATATTAACATTTACAATAGGGTTGTTTTTAAAGTATTGCCTCTACTGGTATATTTAATAACAATTAATGCTTATAGAGTTTAACTTGTATGAAGTACAAAATATTATGCATTAATTAAATATATTTTCTTTGATTTTATAAATAAATTTCACTATTATTGTCTCTTCTTTCAGTACATTATGCTTATGAAAAACTAATTTTTATTTTTTTGAAAATTATTTTCAAACATAGGAAATGATTATACATTTTATTAGGCTAAATCATAGTCGTGAATGCCACATAATGGTGTTTTATGGTTCTATAACCCGAGTATAACTTCAAAATCAATATCTTTGATTGTTAACTGATTCAATGCATTAATTTTATGGTTTAAAAATATCTTAATCACCTTAATCTATAGATAATGTTATATATATCCATACATTTACACATACAATCTTTAGTGTTAAGTGTCTAGTCTTGCATGATAAAAAATATGTTTGATGATTTTTATTGAACATAATTTGTTTACAAAAATTAATACATTAAAATATGGTTTGTATAATAAATTATATATATTACATTAAACTATAATTTATTTTCTCCTTTATTATATAGAAATTGGAGGCATGTTGTGTTTCCTTCAACTCATAAACCAATAGGAAATGGATTTATATGGCCTACAAAAAATGATATATTAGAAGTGTTGTGTAATAGACATTCAAAAACTTAATGTAGGTACATTTCTTAAATGAGTTAATTAATGTATTGTATTTCATTTTATCATTAATAATAATTGGGCTTTTTTGTCTACTGTTAATCAAAACTTCTAATATCATTATTTTAACTTGACTAACATTACATAAAAGATTATTAAAAACTATAGAGACCTATGACATATTGACATATACATATTATTCTGTTTACAGTTTACAACTACAGTAACCACAATCTTAAATATACACAGGACATATTGTATTCCTATGTGGTTATGTGTTTACGGTCATATAATGATAAATGAGACTGTGTTTGAAACATTTATGATGGAAGATCAAACATCTTGATCAAGATCGAAAAAGATATTGATCAATCTTGTCTGAGGAGCAGATAAATGAAGAGCAACTTCTACCAATATGATCCAACTAATTTTTTTTGTAATATAACAGTGAAACTTCTTTATAACAAACTTCCTTTTCATAAAACTTTCTACATAATGAAATATTTTTGATTTATTATTGAGATATCAATGAATTTGTAATTCTATTTAGTAAAATTTTCCATAGAATGAATTTTTTTTGTTACCCAAAAGACTAAATAGAAGTTTCACTGAAATTCTGGATAATATTTTAAAAGAAAAAATTATTTAAAGTTAATAATGGAGTAATAACATTCAATTCTAAACTTAAAATGTTATATCTCAAATCCATTAAAAAAATTGTAAATGTCAACATTTTACAAAATTTACTGAAATATTGAGTGTCTTAAATTAAAAAAATCACCAAATATAAAGGACCATAACTTTAATATTTACTAATTTATTTCAAAATTTATGTTTTGTTTCAATTCCTTTTACATTGTAATAAATAAAACCATAAATAATACATTACACTTATAACATATTTTTTCTTAATTATCATTGATAGTCTTTTTCTTAGATTCTTTCAATAAATTAAAATCAGAAAGAAAAAATATTCAGTTGATGAGGTTGTATACATTTCATCATCAGTTAATTATATTTTAATCAAGATTCAGTAATATAAACTAAAATATTATAAAGGTTATACTGGATGATTCTTTTATCGTTGTACACAATTTCCTTGGTAAATTTTGGGTATGTTAGATTTTTTTTTTTTTCGTATTTTGGGGAATTTAGAGCTATATTTTGGCCAAATTTCAGATTTTCCACAATTTTTAATCTGGTGATTTTTCTTGTCTTATACTTTTTTTAAATGGCAAACATTAATTATTTTAACAGAATCATACAATTATAAAAAAGAAAAAAAATTAGTGTGAAAAATTGTGATTTCTGATGTTTCATTCCTATGAAACAAACGTTCAAATATTTAACTTTCATGAACTTTTAGGGCGCTTATGCTACCACTGTCAACACTTAACATGCATTAAATAAAAATAGAGATAATATTTTTATTTGTACTTATTGGAAAATTTTAATCATGTATACATTGTAAAAAAAAATGTTGCGTTTTGGAAAATTGTTACCCCGTGCGACCAATACGAAAAAAATTCCGCACGACCGATAGAAGGTTAAATAATTATTTGTTTTAATGAGTTACTGCTGAAACATTAAAAATGATACAGTTATACATTACATTTTTAAATATGTAGTGTAAATTTAAGTGTATAGTTTTAGTGTTTACATAAACTAAGTTAAATTATTTTCATTACATAACTAGAGATGAAAATGAATGAGTTTTTAAATACAAACATGTAGGCACTTACAATATGAATGTGGAGATTTTTGTTGTTAATAAAATGTTTTCAATTATAATTTTTATTAAAGGAGAATCGAGAATATTTTTCAAAAGTACTTGCAAACAAATATATCATCAATAATTGTATGGACATTTCGATGTCTAATCTAACAGAATAAGACAAATTAATTTCAAATATATATAAATAACAATTTGTATGAATGATTACACATATTAATTTTTCTAACCAAATTAACTTAATATCATATAATTTTCTGTTATTTTTATTAATGTACTTTGTTTTTCATAAACTCATTTATCAAAATGCCTTGCTTACATTTTCTGTAAAGAAAAATGAGCAATTATAATATTTACATATATTCTATATTAAACGTAATCCTATTACATTTTTATTTTTTTTATTAAATGAGATTTTAATGTAACATGATACCTCGACAATTACAATTTATATAAATACATGATATTTGTAAAGCTCACACTATTAAATTTGGAGGCCTGATTGTCTTATAAAATTTAGTGTGTGTATAATTAGTATAATATTGTTGGTTGAGAGGGCGTTAATAAGGAAAAAATGTATACCGAAAGTGGAAAAGAGACCTTTTAACTGCGATCTTTGGATTGAGAGAGATGGGCAATTCAAGAGTAGGTGTTGGAGATCACAGTAATCACTACCGCAGTTGGGTAGGGAACAATACATACTGCTGTTGAGTCCCAATTTAAAAGAATGGTGTGGTAGTAAGCTGTGGTCGGTGCGTAATCTGGTGAATTTGGTTATGGCAGCGCGGCTCATTTTTAGCGATTGAAACCATGGTTGGGTGGGTATGTTTTTGAATAAAGACCTATAAAATACAGCATAGGACTCTGAAAGGGAATCCCATTCCAACTTCCATAACTCCTGTATTGATATTCGATGTATGGTGACTAGATCAGTATAGGAACACCACAAGGGGCCGAATAGGACTGATTGACAGTTGAGCCGGCTAGCAAATCGGCGCGCTCATTGCCACTTATGCTTATATGCCCTGGAGCTCATAGAAAAGATATAGTAAAAGACCTGATTTTGAGGGATAGTAGTAATGCGCGGATTTCTATTACATTTTACTTTCTAATATTAAATCATGTTTTTGGTTAATGTATACATTACCTACTTATTGTTTATAAAAAGTTTAAATAAACCAATTTAAAAATATTTATTAGTATATATGTATATATTATGTATTATAAATTACACAAGTTACTTAATTTTAGGGCCAAACGATTTGCTCTATCCATGGTAAAAATGCTGACACTCTGGTGTATACACCTGGTGAATTTTCAGTTGCACAAAATTTTCCAAATGATGTAATTCCAACCAAATTAAAAACACATGCATTTTTCTCTGATCTTATTACAAGTGGTCCACCAGAATCTCCCTGAATAGTAATGTTTCAATTTAAAAATATATAAAATTAAATATTACTTAGTTTATGACAATTTAGTACATTATTTTACAAACCAGACAAGTGTCATGTCCCCCTGCCAAATCTCCAGCACACATCATAGAATTAATGATACCTCTATTAAGGGTGTTTGTTTTACTTTCAGCTTCATATAATTTATTACATTGTTGATTATCGATGACATCTAAATCTACTTTTAATAAATCATCGCTTGAACGATCACCTAATAAAATTAAGGAAAATATCTAAATATTTTTGCATTAATTATATATTAGAAATAATTTAATTTCAAATTACCATATTCAATACTCCCCCATCCAGTAGCAGTAACTTTACGAGAGTAAATAATATTCTTGTTGTATAGACAAGCTGGTCGAATATGATTATTGAGCTTTACTATTTTATTCAGCCGTATTAATGCTATGTCATTATACTTAGATGTAGAAACATAATCAGGATGTACAAAAATTTCATCTACCAAATATTCTACTGGATTGGCTCCATCATTATTCTTCTGTAAATTTAAATCTCCCAATCTAACTCGTTCTGGATTACCTCTATCCAACATTAATCATAATAAATATATATTTCATTAAAAATAAATTAATAAAAACAAATAGCTTCTTTAAAAAAAATTGAGGTAGGTAGATTAAAATTGAGAAACTTAAGTTTTTAATTTGAATATTATTATGGGTAAATCCATTTTTTGATAATAAAAAAAAATAATGAAAATTAATGATTTATTATTTTACTATCAATTGTAAAAAGTAATTTATTAAAGTTAAAATTAACTTACAGCGCACTATGAGTACAATGAGCAGCTGTCAACACAAATTGTTCACTTATTAATGTTCCACCACAATTCCAGGGATTTCCAGTATTTGTACGAAATCCCAAAGCCACCTACACATCATATCATTGTAAACTAATTGTAAATTTTAAATTCTAAAAGTTACAGAGTACCATATGTGGAAATTCTCCTAATTCAGCTTTTGCACCACCAACAATTAATCCAACACCTTTTGTATCACATTTTTCTATTGACACCGGTTTTGGTGCTGTATCGATTGATAAAGGTAATGCAGAAATAGTAGTTGTCAATGACTTAGAATATTCTTCGCATTCTATGATCAAAATGAATATTTAATTTTTGAATTATTTTTTCAAACATAATTTCAATTTACTTATTTCACTAATACGTCTTGCATATTCATTCGGCCTATTTTGATATTCATAATATTTATTTGTGGTTGTCGTAAATTTTGTGGAAGATTTATCATTAGTAGAACCATTGGGAAACATTATGCTGCTACTAGTTGGACGATAATTGTTATTTTCATAAGGTCTTTTATTTTCTTCATGACTATTAAAACTGATCTGACTATTTGGAAGTTGAGAATTATAATCATAATTCTCATGTAGTTTTTGAGTACTTGTAAAATAATTTGGGTTTCTGTTGAAATATTTATTTTGATTTAATTGGTATGGTTGATTAATATTATCATGTTGATTATAATTTGGTCTTTGAGACACAAAATTTGGATATTTATTGCTATAGTGATTTTGATTTGGCATCTGTGTCTCATGATTAGGATACTTATTAATGTTATGATAATTTTGATATTGTCTAGTAGTTTGATCGTTATCAAAGGAATCTTCAATATTTGAGTTATGATTATTATTATTATTATTATTATTATTATTATTATGCAATTCGTATTTGTTTGTAGGTCTAGTAGTAATAATTTTTCTTTTATTAGTTTTAGTAACACCTACATCTTGCTCAGAACTTTGAAGAGGTCTGTTTTCAACAAAGTGCATAGTATTTAAACTCTGATGAAAAACATTACTTCCAAAATTCGGAATTTTTTGTTTTTGATGGTTAAAAAAATTGATACTAGGTAATGAATTCTGTGGTAATGTAGGTACATTAAAGAAGTCTGGAATAAAACCAAATCGTGATTGTAATGATACATCTTTTTGATCCTCATTTGAACTAAAACTTGGTTCTGTTCCTGAAATATTTTTGGCACAGCAAATAATAGTTTGTTCAGAATTACATACAGCTCCTAAGTCAGTATTTTTAGAACATTTATATCTGAACTGACAAATACCAGTGATTCCATTTTCGTTTGTACATTCTTCACCAATATCTGAAAATTAAAAAAACAATTAAGCAACTTTACAGCAATGTAATATTATTAATTACTTCACTTTCTCTTTGTCTGTTCTTTAAGTAAATTTTGGACAGTTAATTAAACAGCATATAATTGTTAATTGTAATTAGTCAACTAAAATAGGGCCTGAGGGCTAACAAGTGAAACAAGAGAAAGACACAGTTCCCTATTTTATAAATATATATAAAAAATTAAACATTATAAATAGACGTACCTAATATATTGTTTTGTCACAAAGGTACCTAAAATTTAATGTTCAATGCTAGTAAGAAGTGTCAGAAAATTACTTTTTTCCGTTCACCAAACAAAAAATTAACTGTCCAAATTGGATTAATGTAGTTCTGTACATGAACCTAGTTTAGACATGTCTTATCTAATAATAAGTCAAATACTAGTTGGTTGACTTTACTGTAGTGTTTATTTGGTGGTAGAACTAGTAGACAGTTTCAACATGATTTTTATGCCAGGGTGACATCAATAAGTGAGGCTTAACCAATAAAAGTACCTACCTATATAGGAATCATCTGGGAAGGCAATTTTTGTTTCAGGTGAAATGCAGCTACCTTACTGCTATTGTTACACGATTTAACTGACCCCAATTTGAGAACTCTCTTTTACCTTTCGTAAATATTATTTATGGGAACACTTTTTAAGTGTTTTGTTAAGACTGAATTCTCGCGCCTATCTTCTCCCTTTTGACTTCTATTAAGTATTATAGACTATAGAATATACCTATGAATGAAAAATTAATTTCATTTCACCTAAATTGTGTGTAAGTGGCTTATTTACAGGGAAAGATTGAGCAGATCATCTCCTTTCTTGACTTTTTCCAACATGGACGATGGTACATAAGGGTATGCCAAGAGATATTTTTATTCTTCAAACAACTACCTCCATATAATAATACATAATATAATAATAATATAATATACATAATTTCGCTTTTAAGATTCATTATTACCCATAAGAAAAAATAAAAGAATGGTTGCTTGATGGAAGAGGTCACTAAACTGCCATTTTTTTCCATTTGAATACTTGTAAATTTTAGATTCTGAGAAAAGCGAATGATCTATTAGTTTTACAATGTTGTTTAATTTTTATTTTTTTCTGTTAACACTTTTTGGCGTCTACATTTAACTTTCTCCAAAAATGTCATACAGCAACTCTATAGATAAAAAATCGCTTTAAGATGGTACTCTGAGGATTCATTTTCTTCTCCTCTCGATAGTTATTCCAGGAGTGAGGAAAAACTGATGAAAACCTTAGAAAAAACCAGTAATATTTCCACAGACAACACTTTCAGTAAATCGATTTTAGTAATTAAGTCATACATTGTGAAGTAATGTAGCTAAAAACCTGATATGTTCTCATAATGTTAATGATATATTGCTAAATAATTTTAAAAGTTTTAAACAATTTAACAACTTTTGTGCTAAACATTGAATTTTGAAAATACCTTGTATTTTTTAAGTTTATTTTTAATAAAGTTTTTAATATTTGACAAAAAGTTCTGTAAAATTAATAAAACCTTACTCATATACTAAACTTATGATATTGAGAAAATTGTGACTCAATATCTTTCTTTAGCAGTGTTTAAGTAAATTATTAAATAATTTTTACGGAATACTGTTATCATATCAATTTTCAACTTGAAAATGTGTATAAAAAATTATCAAACCATCCAATCATTATGAACCTTTGGATACAGATATAAAAATATTTTCCTTTGTCAAACAAGAAAACTTTAAACAGGTTGGATAAAAAAAAGAAAAACCTACCAATAAAATGACTAGAAATGATAAAATATAAAAACTATATATCTTTATACTGAAGTTTTGCTCAGAATCATTTAACTAAAGTAATGATCTATTGTTTCTTTACAATTCAATACACCCATTACCATTATATTATCTGAGGAGCAAATAATGGTGTGAAGTATGTCCAGCTTATCTGTTATTATTTCACAGTATATTAAGTGTCATTTATTTTCTAAAAATGTTATACAAGCTTACACATAGATTTAGTTATAGGTGTGTATGGTATAAAAAAAATGAATTTATATTTTTGGCTTTTTTAATATATCTTAATTTGTTTACCAATATTTAATAAATTAATTAAAATTGGTCTGTCAATGAACTATTGAAGTCATAATTAATAAAGTATAACATCTTAATAAAAATATTTTACTTATATACTTAAAACCTATATGATCTAAATTAAATAAAATTATAAATAACAATTAATAATTTAAAAATGTGGTTAATTAAATCAAATTTGTATCAAATGACTGATTACCATTAAATACATTTTTGTTCTTAAATCATGGTTATATTAAATAAATTGGTAATTCAATCATACTGCACATGTGTACATTGAATGAATAACACATTTTAAAATTAGGCAAAAACATATACTTTGATATTGTTTTGTTCCATTGTGACCCATTTCATTCAAAGGTCATCCAGTTGAAATATGTCATATGATTTTTGTCATCATATAAATTTATTTTATTGATTTAATTATGAAGTGTATTTTTAACTTGGTATTATAACCAGGTATATAATTGTAATGCTAGTTGTCAGAAATTAAATATTAATAATGCTATACAAGGTGAGTCAGATCTATTTGACTAAATGCAATAATTTTTTTTCAATTCAACTTTTTTTTTTTTTAAATACATACTTGAGTCATACCAAAATAGTAACACCAAATTTGCACATAAGATTTTTTGATTTTGAAAACTCACATTTTAAATTTTATTTTTGTATTTGTTTTTTTATATTGTATTTGATAAAAAATTCAACATAGGTATTTCGTTAAACGGATTTAATGAAATTGATATTTTAATCATCAATCATGGAATGATTAAACTATATCACTAATTAAATTTTGATAGAATGTACAATAATTATTGTAATTATTGTATATTAAATTCATATTTTCAAAAAGTTTAAAAAATCATAAAAAAATTAATGATCAAACTTTAATAAGATATTTTAATATCGTAATTTGTCTAAATGTCTGGTTCAAATGATAAAATTAAATTTTAAATTTTTAAATTTGTGTTAAAAATCAAAAAAATATTTTTAATACTATTTGGTTGTAACGCAATAGGTACTGTATTTATTTAAAAAAAATAATGCATAAGAAAAAGTTATGCATTTGTCAAACAGATCTGACTCACTCTGTATATAAGTATAAATTACATAGGTACTTTTATACACATGTATTAATCAATAATGACCATACATAGTAAATACAAAAAAAAATCATGTGATGACCATTATGGATAAATTAAACGTAATTAGCATATAAATTGATTTGTTATTGAAAACTAGTAAGTAGGTACTAAACTTGCTGGAATGTCGGAATGTCAAATGTCGTTGTTAGGGTAATATATAGGTAAAGAGGATTGTTATTATAGTGTAACACTAAATTATTACTTGAAATTAATCTTTAGTTTGATAGTTAATGATAAAATAAATAAATGTCTTAAATGTATTTAATAGTACCTTACATATTTGGTCGTTAAAACCCAATTTGTTTTAAAATTCTTACTTATATATACTTTTAGTACTTTTAGTTCAATATTAATAAAAATAAAGGAAATAATAATTTCAACTTCAAATTCACTAAATATCTTTTATGTGAAAATTGGATGGTTTGAACATTACATTTTTTATTAACATTTAATTAGGTAGGTACGTTATTTTTTTAATAGTTGAAAATTTTAATCCAATATTTTTGATTTAAAATGATGTAAACTATCTAAATATCAAACAATTGATTTGAAATAACCTATATTTTTTCGTCAAAAAAATTCCTGGAACAGCTATATTATAAAAATATTAATTTATGAAATAATATATTATGAAATTTTCATTCTTCATCTTTATTAAAACTGCAAGCTTCGCTTGCATATTTTACTTACATGACTTGAATCATATCAGTAACTCATATATATTATATTATTATCATTTCTCGTGGCTAATTCCAAAAATTCTACAGGCGTAGGATTACATTTTGAAGGGACGAATCTACAAAATAGATCAAATAGAAATGCATTTTTTACTTTTCATATACCTTTTTATCTTTTAAAATCTCAATTTCAATTGTATAATACAACTCATTTATTTCAGTTTTATGTTATAACCATACATAGTCGTTTAAAAATTACATTTTAAGTTCATTAGTGCAAGGAAATACCATATTTTGACCAATAAAGGACAGTTCCTTTATTTGTTCACACGAGCCACACATTCAATATTTTTCACAACTTTTTTCCATCGATATAAACGCGACAAGAACATTTGAATGGGAGAAACTCACCTACTAGTACTTGACATATTATTAGAAGACAAAACATATAAGTAGGTACACAGTACTACAGAAGTCGCCGTTTCATTGGACCGCGACTGCCACGCCGCATTGCATGGTTGCCGTTGGGGACAAAATACATGGGGTTGGTGTCTTTTACGACTTTATGTAGCCGCCGCGCTTAATTCGTTCAAAAACCTCTTGGCTCGATTTCTCCAGAACGAGCGCTATGCGGCAACTACTGTATCTAATTCAGACTGATTTTTCCGCCGCTCAGAAAAATATCACTTATGGTAATTTTTACTGGCATAGAAAAATACAATTTCGGGGTACACGTGACAAAAATACTTCATTATAATCATACACAGTTAATATGAAACTAAAATATATTACCCATATAAACCCATATTTTTTTTATTTTCTTAAAATTTAAAAAAATATAATTTTGGATAATGTTATTGTTGATGAGTTTCAAAACATTAATATACAGTGGTTTCCAACAGGTTTACAGGTTTTCAATCTATGGTTAAAATTAAAATCAAGAATTCATCATCATTTCAGATTTTGACATTATTGACATAAAATATTAATTTTACATAAAATGTCGTATTATTTTAATATATCTCCAATTGACCCGCATTAACTAGCTATTAGATAAATAATAATATTCATTTCCTGTGTTTATCAATTACTTTATGCACGACTAAATCATAAATTCATTTGATGTATAATAGGAAATTAATTTTTTTCTGCATGTTATGAACAGTATATACTATATTATGTCACCTCATTAGTCATTACTATTATTTAGGTGTTTGCTAGGTACCTACTTGATATTTTCAAAAACTTTTATACAACAGCACTATTCGGTATTTTCATATAAATCGTTTTATACTATATTATTTATTTCATGTGTATTGTGTATGTGTTCATACGAATAAAAACAAATTGTAAGTACAACATGATGTAATTTAACAAATTAATAATTTTAAATTTTAATATTTTCTTCGAACGTACCTTGCTTAAGTGCTTGACAAAATGTCACGATAACCAAAGTACTGATTGCTCTCCACTTCCAGATTTGTAAGCGACGCATTATTGTAATTGAATATTGATACAAGGACAAAATGTAAAAGTATAGTTTCTTATGAAGTCAACAGCAATGTAATTTACTATACCTAGTACCTACCTACTGGCTTATACGAGAAGACTAAAGACTAGTTGCAATAAATTGATAGCGAATAAACAAAATGAATAAAAATCACATCCATTCTGGTTTCCCCCCCTAAATTAAAACTTGTTACATATATTTGTGTGAGAATTTAAAATTATATATATTATGCCCTACCACCTGTCCACGTTAGAGAATAATATACATTAAAAACTGTCTGTTATAGGAAATGAATTATCTTATTTTTGGAAAAACCTTGAATATTAATCATCATTATTCATAACAACAATATACATTATACATTTGTAGAAAAATAATTGAAGACATTCGGTATATTATTGTTAACATATTATGTATGATATTTATATGATGTCAAATACTCAAATGAATTATTTTACTAAAAAATTACAACTTTATTATGAATTGATAATTATTAGAAAAAAACTAAGATTGTAAAATATATATAATGCGTTAATATTCTCTATATGACAATAAGTTCATGTATATGTGTAATTTGTTGAATGTTGATTAATTTTTTTAGTGTTCGTTTTACAATCAGTAATTTATTTTTACAATTTTGATGTAATTTTGTTCAGGACTTGAAAGGATGGTTTTAAATTATAGTAAAGACATTTTAAAGATCATAAACATCATCTATTTCTATATAGTAAGTTATTTAAAAAGGCCAATACAGTTTCATACCTAAATTCATAATAGTGATCGTATCAATAGGTATGTAAAAACGTAATAAAAGAAATAATCATTAAAAAAACCGTTAAGTCCCTAGGTTGGTACCTACTAAATTGACTTTTTGTAATGATTTAAAAAATATTAATTCTAGGAACTAATAATCGTAATCAATAGGTATCTAAGATAATATATTATCTAGTTACCTCGCCGTTGGTGCAAAGATTTCGTCAATCAAATTAACCATTAATTAATAAATAGTCAAGCTAAAAAGTGTCACCGCTGGGTGACTTCTTTTATCGGTCAACTCACGCTCATTAATATCGCCCATTCGCTTATTGTATAATTTACAAATTGTGTATTTATTTTAAAAAATAAAAAAAAACAAATCTAGTTACCTGACACAATTTTACTACCTATAATTATTAATATACAATTTTCAATCGAGTTGATGAGTTATAAATTAGGTATTACATTGTAGGTATTTTTATAGGTCCAAATGTACACGCATTTGTACACTATTATTATCCTTTAGGATTAGGTGTTATTTCTTGATGTAAGTAGTACCAAGGTAATCAAACCTAATCAGTAGATATAAATTATTTCTGACTAATAATTGATTTTTAGAACTAAGTAAAATCATTCGTTATGTAAACTAGGTACCTATTCTTTATTTTGCGTTGGAGTTTTAGGTGTAGTGAGTTGCATTATTATTCTGGATATTCCGAATTCTACATTCCACTAAATAGAAGAAAATCATATTTTTTTTACTTTTTACATTTAAGATTTTTAATGAAGCGTAGGGTCTTATGGTTTTATAATGATGTTTGTTTATATATATATATATTTTTTTTTTGTAAACACTTTTAGTTAGTAATAATTTTTTTAAATTAAAATAATAGTTTTTCTAGGTACGAGAAAAAACTATCCAAAATTGAGAAAAACGATAAAATATGCGGTAAACTGCACTTTCACTTAATCGATTTTAGTTGTTTATTCATAACTCTGAACATAAAATATTAAGCAAAATGCTAAAATAATGTAGCTAAAAACTTGAAATTTACACTATACCTACATTAAAGATATGTTGATACATATATAATGAATGTTTCAAAACATATTGTCTATTTTCAGGCTAAAAATAGAACTTTTAGCTTGTTTTGTAAGAAGTTTATCTTTAATAACATTTTCAATATTTGATAAAAAAATCTAAAAATTTAATTTGATCATACTCATACACTTTACTAATGATACCGAACAAATTATAAACGTTAAGTTCATTATGTTTGGATCGACCAATTTCTTTAAATAAATTGTTTAAGTTGAAAAGTGACGTAAAAACAAATTATTAGGTACGTTTTTGTATCATTATTTATTTACTTAAACGCTTATAAAAAAAATTTGGAGTCACAATTTTTGAATTTTTTTCAGAATCGTTAGAGAAGCATACACTTACATAGCATACACAGTAAAATTACATTAAATTTTCAAACATTTTTGTCAAATATTTAAAACTTTATTAGGGATAGACTTATAAAAAACAAGTTATTTTTAAAGTTCTATTTTTAGACCAAAAGTTATCAAATTTTTTTGAAACTTTTTTTAAAACATAAAGTGATACGTTAATAGTATATGGTGAAAATTTCAAGTTTCTGGCCCCATTACTTTTGGAGTAATGATGAAACTACTAAAGTCGATTTAATGAAAATGTTGTTTATGGCGAATTTCGCCGATTTTTGTCCTTTTGAGGTTGTTTTCTGCTCGCCTGTAAAAACTGTAGAAATGAGAGCTTAATACACTCTCCAAGTGCAATCTAAATCGAATTTCAGATCTATAGAGTTGCAGGATGAAATTTTGGACAAAATTAAGTTGAGCGAAAAGTGTCTCCATAAAAAAAATTAAAAAAATAAACATCGTTGTAAAACCATAAGATCTTTCGCTTCACTTAGAATCTAAAAATTGATAACAAGATTATAATAAAAGTATTTTAATTAAATATTTATTACAACATTTTAATATGTTTACTTTTTAGTATGTATTTATTATATTTTTGCGTCATAATTGTACAATAATTGTTTTAAATTAAAGTATCACCAAGAACTAACCTCTTTAATAATTAAAAGAGTACCACAATATATATATATATATATATATATTGTCATAATGTCATTTGAATAATGGTTTAAAACATTTTACTATTATTTTTATTGACATATTGTAGGTTGACCAATAATTAAACTAAAGCGATCAGGTCACCATACTAAAAGACTATTGCAAATTGTATTTTTATTACCTTTTGTATATGTATACATGTAATTTTGTGTCATTAATGCTTTGTGACCTGAAAATAACTGATTTTTTAAAGTTAAGATATAAAACAGCTAGGTAGTACATAATATCATAGATTAAATATACATATATTTAATCTATGATAATACATTAGTACCTACTTGTTTTATAAATTTTATAGTAATTTTACATTCAAATAAAAAAAATACTATTATTAATAATACAGAAAAAGTTAAAAATTATAATTTTTTTAAATACCAATATCTATATGTATCTTTTAAATGAAAATTTCATAATAATAATTAGGGAACGGACTTTAATGTCTTAAAAAATAAGAAAAATGTCCTTAAAAAATACGACCGTATGCCTTAAAAAAATGCTTTAATATCAAAAAATGCACTGAAAAAATGCACTAAAAAACATTAAAAATGTTATTAAATTCAATAAAAACCAAATTTTGAACAGTTTTGTGTATGTATAATATTATTAAAATTTAAAACTTCTAAAAAAATCGTCATTATAAAAAATTTATCTTATAAAAAAATATTTAAATATACACAATAAAAAAAACTTTTTCGTCTTCTTTCTTTTGTAGCCTGAAAAATGTTTTACGTTAATTAATAATTATTAATTATAGAGTTTAAATGTATTTTTATTTATTTCTTACCTAATTTATAATCTTTGTTACACTGAACAATAACATGGTGTTTAATATTTTCAAATAAAAATCTTCTACGGTTATCTGTGAGTGTCGTTTTGTATACTGAAAAACTTCGCTCAACGTCACAAGAAGTCACTGGGGCTAACTTCATAATATATGCCATATCATCAGCTGTTAGTTCTTCGGATATGTCGTCTCGAATTGATGTATTTCTTTCCAAAATATTTGAAATATTTTTCATTGCTTTATATCCTTTATTTTAGTTTCTGAACGAAGTGAAGAATGTATTGATTTTACTATGATGTGTGTTTTTTTTTTTTTTTTTTGTTTTTTGTTTTTTTTTTTTTTTTTTTTGTTTTTGTGTCTGTGTACACCATAACTACTCGAAATAATGCTTCAATTTTGAACTTCAGGGTATGTTTTCGGTGGCAAAACGAATATCGGAGGTACCTTAGAGAGGTCACAAGTGAAAATTCCCAAAAGTTTTCAAATGCCACGGGAAAAACAAACAAAAAATGAGGAAAAAACGGTACTTTTTGTGCAAAACCCGTTTTCGACGAAATCGATTTTTTTATTTAGCCGTTACTCAAAAACCAAAAATTGTAGATACTTGAAATTTTCACCAAATGTTTATATTGAAATCATCTATACGTGGTAAAATTTTTGAACACTTTTGACTTTTTTTGAGCTTTTTATAGATAATTTAAATTTTTGACTTTTCTTAGTTTTTTTTTCTGAAAAGTGGATAAAAAAAATTTGGCTGGACAAAAAATCTTGAAAATTTAGTACAAGGTTCCTCATTAGAAGTACTTATTGCTATTAAAAAAAATCAAAAATCGTGAGTCACAATTTTTTTTTATAAGCATCTAAAGTTCAAACGTTTACGAAATAATTACATGATTGCGTAAAATAATAATTTAGCCTTAAACGATTTTTGATATTTGTTCTTATTCAAAAAGTATAAGTCGAAAAAACTTGAAACTTTCACCAAATGTTTATATTGGAATCATCTATACGTAGTACAATTTTTGTAAACTTTAGACTTTTTTTGAGCTTTTAATAGACAATTGAAATTTTCAACTTTTCTTTGTTTTTTTTCTGAAATGTGGATAAAAAAAATTTGACTGGACAAAAATTCTTGAAAATTTAATACAAGGTACCTAATATGTCGAACTTATCGGTATAAAAAAAAAATTCAAAGCGTAATGCACAATTTTTTTTTATAAGCATAAAAAGTTCATATTTTTACGAAATGTGTAGAAAATCGCGAAAATTTGAAGTTATTTTGCAGTTGAAAATTCATAAAATTTTAAGTATTCAAAACTAAGAATTGTAAATTCGGTACAAAGTTTGACATACGTTTTCCTTCAATTATCTGTAAAAAAATTTGCACTGGAATAAAATCAAAAATTTTTATGAGTGTTTGAAATTACAATTTTTTCACATAATCGCGTAAAATAACAATTTAGGCATCATTGATTTTTGATATTTGTTCTTATTCAAAAAGTATAGGTCGTAGAAACTTAAAACTTTTACAAAATGTTTAAATAGGCATTTTCTTTACAGAGTTGTATTTTCAAAATATTTCGTTTATTTTTTAGCTATTTATAGGCATTTGAATAATTCGATTTTTCTTAGATTTTTTTTATAAAAGTCGATAACAATTTTTTGGCCCTACCAAATCGCTTGAAAATTTAATAGAAGGTTTTGAATAAGTTGATCTAAGAGTGATTAAAAAATTATTCAAATACATAGGCACAATTTTTTTTTATAAGCAGTTGAAGTTCGAAAATCAACAAAATTTGTCAAAATCACGAATATTTGCAAATTATTTTGTAGTTGAAAATGCATAAAAATTTTTGTATTCAAAGATAAGAAATGAAAATATTATGTAATATCACAGCTGATAAAGATAATTAAATAGATTAAGTTTATTATAATATAATCAGTAGCTGACAGCTGTTCTATACAAAATATTGGTAGATTGTAAACACAAGGTGTATAACGTACCTTTACATGGTTGAATAGAACGTTACTAACTTCCAATTTCCAGTTATTTTAATGTGTGTATCAGTTCCATAAACATGCGGATTTTATATATTATTATTAATTATTAATATTTAAATAGACGTAGCCACGGAGCATTCAGCATATATGGACGGCGGGGTCGGGTGGTACCGTCACGATAGTGCATTTAGGCAAATAATATGGTATTTACCTACGCCCTATCTATGCACATCCTGGTTTGTCCAATGCTCACGAGCAGAAGTCACATGAATAGACAAATGTAAATATAACCCAATCTAGGATATTAAAATAAAATATATATTACAATTTAAGGCTGACATCTTCATCTTCGTTCAGAATCGTTTTTTTTTTATAATATAAAATAATTCCAAAATCTATCCAATAATGCCTAATCTAGCAATGCATCTCGTGTATCCCACCCAACTACTGTATCCTGTACTTAACTTACAATGATTTATCATTGCATTCAAATGTAAAGTACCATACAACTAAACTATCGTAAACCAGGTGATCCCATGATAGAAAGTGCTATACACTCCTCACCATTATCTTGTCCGAGGAGCGAAGCGACGAAGGACGAACTTCCACCACCATTATCTTATCGGCTTTTGTTAAAATGGATTTATCAACTTCCACAAAATGTAGATGAGATTTTATTAAGTATATTCCGACACGTGTAGTGGCCAGAATAGAAATCAGTATATCGCAGCTCTGTTTTTATTTGTTGTAAATAACTCAAAATAAATATACTGACACATAATTTCATGGGAAGTGGTCATTATTATATATGTTCATATGGAGGTAGATAGTATCATTGATTATAGAATAGATTCTATTCTATAATCAATGATAGTATGCACATTGCACAATACCATAGAAAGTGTCAAAAATAATGTTCCAGTTTATACAATTCATGACTGGTTAAATATTTGTCGTTTAGCCCGTTCAAATAGACGAAATAAGTTGTCTTCATCTTATTCTGTTCATGAGTTGAAATACACTGATTTTATGGATTTGAAAAATTTAGCAGTAACAGTAATGAAATTTTGGACGGTCAATGAAAATGTTCACAAGGTCCATTGACCATTGATTAAAAATTAAAGTCATGATGTACGAAAAATCTAACACAGCAATCATTAAATTTAAATATAACTATTCCAATGAAGAATTCAAAATAATACTAGTTGGAGGTAGAGGAAGACCTCCAAAATTCCCAGAATCATTAAAACCATTATACCAAAAACAAATACCAATATTCGTAGCAAAAAAAATGGCCTTATGAAGTTGTGCAATACCGAATCAATTCCAAAAGAATTTCATCATTGTTACAATAATATTCCCAGTTGTAAAAAGAAAAATGATACCAATATAATAACTGAAAGTGAAGATTAGTCGGAATTATGAAAAGTTTTTATGTATATTATGTATTATATAGTACTCCATTAAATTTCATTGTTAAACTTGAAAATTGTTGTGTTAAAAGTGTTATACTATTAATATTATTATGTTGATTATAATTTTAAATACTATATTTCATTTAGAGAAACTAAGAAAAAGCTTATATTTCTTACTTACGGCCAATAGTAATGTATGGGTGCGAAACGTGGTCCACCACTAAAGGGGACGAGACAAAGCTTTTAATATTTGAAAGAAAGATCCTCAGTAGAAAATATGGTCCCATATATAATACGGAAACAGGGGAGTACGAAAGGAGAACAAATGCAAATATTGAAAGAATCTTTAATGGACCGAATATCCAAAAATATCTTGTCTTAAAGAGACTGGAATGGGCTGGTCACATAATATGGCTAGATAAGGACAGCCAAATGAGACAAGTTGTGATATCTAAACCAAATAAAACACGCCCCAGAGGAATACCACGTCAGCGTTGGATAGATCGGGTATAAAGAAAGACTTAATGCAAGTAGAAGAAACTACAATAATTGAGGATGCAGACAACAGACACCGATGGAGAGGCTTAGTATAAGCAGCGAAGGGCCTTAATGGCCTGTAGAAGCTATAAATATATATATATATATATATATATATATATATATATATATATATATATATATATATATATATATATATATATTTCATTTAGTTATTATTCAAAAAAATTTTTGTTCTATTCTTTTGTACTGATTGTTATTATTATTCATATTGATACAAATTTATCAAAATATTCTGCTTTATTATATAAAAATACGAAAAAAATAATTTTACTTTTTGAACATTTATTGACCAAGTGATTTGATTAAGTCAGTTAGTCATTTTTTCTTTTGACGAAGTGAGTAAGATTTCAGTTGGTCATTTTTTCTTTCATCTTTTTTTTATTATTTCAAATTTTCCACAAAGTTATTATAAAATATAAAATTACGTAATTAAAGATTAAAATTCTATACTTTTTCATGGATTTTATAATACAAAAATCGTTCAAATCGAAAAAGTTTGTGATTTTCTAGACCATTATGAATATTCAATTGTAGTTTACCGACAAAGTGAAAATTTCACTTGGACACTTTTTGCATGACGGCGACGATATATCAGTAAAAAAAAAAAAAGATGTTAATTTGTACTTGTATCAGTTGTATCATAATATTATTAAGGTAATAATACTTTTTCAAAATTTTAAAGTTGCATTTTCTTTCTATTTTGGATACCTAATATCACAATTGTATATTTAGCTTGTGTACGATATGTGAAAAAGGTCTGCACACACCTATGATTAATAGTTCTATTATTTGTTCCTAACTCATTAATCGCAATATATCAATGGATTTTGTATGAACCATAATCGTATCCTAATTAATTATGCGCATGATCAAAATATCTGTATCTTGTATGCATTTCTTTTCCTTTGAAATAATAACATTTAAGAGGCTATTTGATAAAACTTGAATACACATTATGAAATAAATTGTTTCTTTTATAAAAAAATTTGCATGATACAAATAGAAACAAAAATACCTAACAATAGGAAATAATTTAGCCTATAAATAAATTTAAATTGTGTAAATTATATACTTTATAGTTTATACAATAACTAAAATTGATGAAGCAACATAATATTAGCCCAAAATGTATGTCAAATATTTTTGATCATTTCTCATTATATTACTGTTTTGGTGTTAGATGTATAATTATTTTGTTATTCATTAGTTTTAAAAGATTTTAAAACATTGTCCATTCTCTTGATGATGTTGACTATGGGCATCATGCGTTGATTTTCATTGTCTTTTTCTTTTGCTTTGTTTAAATATCCATAATCTGTTGTCTGGCAATTTATTTTTCCAAAAATGTTTTGTTTATGTTCTATTGGAATTAAAAATCGCAATCCTATATCTGTTTCACATTCTCTGTAAAGTTATCCGAAATTTAAATTTCATTAGTAATAAAACGGAGAATAACTTACTTTTTATATTGAGCAACAAAAACTGGTGAATTTTTATTAGGAGTATAAACTCCAAATGCTATTATATGATCATGAGGATGATAATCTACTGTGTTACTAGTAGCTGTTAATAAATTTTGTCTGATGGTGTAAAAGGCTAATTGTTTCGCAGTATATGCTTCCCAAACATTGACGAGACCATCTTCACCACAACCAAATACGAGATTACCACAGGGACTTAAAACACATCCTGTTTGCACTTTGTTGTTTACCCCACCCTATTATAATAAATTTTGTTATTTTGAAAAACAAATATATGTATATAGGTATATATTTATATTAATACTTACTCTAAACCACTGTATGATTGCTGTTGTGTGTAAATCCATCATACGTAAAATACTATCTCTAGTTTGAATTAATAATCGTTTACCAGCTGGGTGTACAATTATATTGCTAATTATTATTTGTCGTATTTCTGGAACTGATATAATCCTTTTTACTTCAAGTCTGAAATGATGTATAGGTATTTGGTTGTAATTATATTACTGTTTATCCTTAAATTTGTTATTAATTAACCTATTATTTGTAAGGGTCCATTCTATAATAAACCCATGACTATCAGCTGAAAGTACTATACTTTCTAAATGAGCTATACTAGATATAAAACCTTTATGTAATTCCATTTCCTGGCATAATGTCCATTTATTGTAAGTAGAAACCCATAATCGTAATATAGTATCATAACATCCAGTTATTATTACAGATTTATTGAATTCAGCACAATATACATATGATGGATGAGGAAGAATCTAAAATAAAAAAAACACTTGTAATAAATGTTATTAAATAAATCTATTTGATTATACTTGGAAGTCTGTTTGATGCCGGAATGACTTTGATGATTGAATATAGTTTTTTAATGTCCAAATACAGGCAGTATAATCAGAAGAAGTTGTCAATAAACTATTATTATCAGTGCTCCACCTTATTGTGTAAATTAAACCTATAAAATACATTAAAATTTATATATTATTCTAACATTTCAAACTATTTTCATTTTATAATTAAAAGTAATAATATTTTTAATTAAATTATTGTAATGTTCTAGATAAATAAAACAGCTACAGCTGGTATATTTTCTTAGATTATGTAACCCAGTTACGACCTTGATGACCATTTAATTGTTTGATCAATTTATATTCTGGAACTGAATAGATATTTATATTTTGTCCAGTAGCAATGGCTAGTCTTAATCCATTGTGACTAAACTTCAAGTACATACATCCTTCTAAATTAGGTTGGAGTTTTGCTATTTCGGAGTTTGGTATTTTACATTTTTGACCAGGAAAACGTTTCCACTTAATATCATATTCCTAAAAAATAATAAATATTATATTTGTTTATGAAATAAGTTTAATGTATATTTTTTTACTTGATATGTTTCTGGGCTAGAACTAATAGAATTAAAATTTATTTCATTTTGCGAACTAAAATTATTGTTTGTAATTAGCTCTTGTTGATTGCATTTAGGTACTGGGTCTATCTCAGAATATTTTATTTTATTTAAACTAATATAAAGAGTACTTGGATATTTTTTAAGTAATCCTCTTTTTAACCACTGTGCTACCTAAAACTCAAATATTAAATTATCTTCATTGAAACTACCACAATTATTTACAAATTATTAAATACCAATGGTTGGTTTTTGTGGAATGACTTCTGTTTTGATGCAGGCTTGTATAGTTGTACTCTTATTTGTTTTCCTGTATTTGTAATTCCATTTGATCCAATCGGTTTTATAAATGCCCAAGCTATCCGATGCCAATCATTTACTGTTACCGGAGGTCGAATACTTTCAGTAAAGTCTACAAGCTCGAATAATATTACTGTATTTTTTGTTATTATATGATTATACTGCTCATTAAAAACAATTGTTTCGTTCCAATTTGGTATAATTGTTCTAGGTACAAAATTTTAAATTAATTTAATTGAATTTAATTGTTAGTAATTTATTACTTGTGAGATTTAAAATCAAATTCTTTAGTTAAAAGAGGCTCAATGTAAGTATTAACATGATTGGTTCTATTTGCTTCACTTTTTTTTAAATATTCCCATGTTGACGTATCAACAATATAAGTTATAACAGTT
Organism: Therioaphis trifolii; assembly: GCA_027580255.1. Taxonomy (NCBI): domain Eukaryota; kingdom Metazoa; phylum Arthropoda; class Insecta; order Hemiptera; family Aphididae; genus Therioaphis; species Therioaphis trifolii. The sequence goes on from CM050407.1 coordinate 12,153,218, forward strand.
GGATGTTTAATTCTAGTATTTACTTGTAATGTATCAGTTTTGTAGATACATATTTCTAGTTTTTGGTCATCATTCTCATCTATAAGTACATATAAAAAAAATACTTTAGTCATATAAAATAGTAGTGTTAGTTAAATCAAAAATAAGTACTTTTTATTTCTTCATTTAAAACATCAAAACAGGTTTCACTAGTTATAACATTCATTTCCATATCATTTGTATCCCTGTTTTCTTCCATTTTTGCTTTACTAAAGTACAACATAATAATACTTAATTAAGTGTATAAGTTATGTGTAAGTAGTAGACACATAGATAATTATAATTTTGTTCAAAATAAAGAAAATTGTTTATTCTTTAAAAGAAATTCAACACACACAGAAATTCTAAATTATTTGAATTACTTTATCAACATTCAGAAAAATTGAATTCTAAATTAATGCATTGAAAAATAAATATGTACCCACTGTATCATTTCATACAATTATACAATGTCAATTAGTAGGACAATGTTTCAAAAATTAGATTTTTTTTTGGCAATTTAAAATGTCCTAAAATAGTATAAAAATTATCCACTATAAAATTACTTGTGTGACTCCGCTTAAATGGAATCTATATTTACAATAATAGTAGTAGTAAATACAAATATTATTACCTGCCTATCAACTTTTTGAATAATATTTAATAAAATGTTCTGTAGTAACATATTTAACAGCACATACATTTTTTCTGTTTAAATTTTAGGTCTGAGTGAAGCGAAGAATCTTAAGGTGCGATTCCTATGCACGCGGCTAGAGTCGCGCGGCCGACGCGTCGCGATTTGAATTTTGGCCGCGCGATCCAATATTGATTCCTATGTTCGCGACAGGAGTCGCGCGGTTAACACTATATAGGACTAGAATTAGACACGTATCCACGTGGTTACCACGCAGTTGTATAAAGTCAGTGGTGTTTTGGTAAAAAAACTTGAGGGTATACGCACATTTAAAAACAGTTGACTATTGTGATGAAAACTGATCTAATTCAACCGTTCAAAACGACGATCGCTTCGTGACTATTCTCGTCTTATAAAGATTTCATATTCAGAAGCATAAACATTTTACTAAAACGAAAATGCATACTCTGTTTTATACCATTTTGTTATTTAAAAATTTAAAATTGTTATTTAGAATTTAAACATTTTTTTCAGAGTTTAACCATCTTTTGATGCGCTATCAATTTTTAAAAATATATCATCAAACAAACATTTCAAAAAACATTAGGTTTTATTTTTTTTTGTAAATCTGTTACATATTATAAGTTAATAAATAAAATTAAAACATAAAATAAAGATGTTAAATACAAAACAAAAATATGTTGTAGTCAAGACAGTCAAGTAGTTATAAAAACTAAAAAAACTAAAATAAACAAAATATTTATTATTTAATCTATTTTTAGCTTTGCCCTTGATTGTTTAAATGAACAATTAAAAAAAAATCTATGCACTCATAATAGTTTACATCTAAAATATTGACAATATTTATTATTCAACATCATGTTTTTTTTTTTTTATAATACGGATTAGCTATTTTTTTTTTTTTTTATGAAATATATGAGCGTATACGTGCGTATTGGTATCACTTTTATAAAGTATACGCTAAATTACTAAGTTTGCCGGCGGGTATACGTCGTATACCCGCGTACACCCTCCAAAACACCACTGTATAAAGTCCTCTGTTTGGAACGGTTATACAGTGTACTTATATATTATTGAGTGTTTCCACATACTACCAGTTTAGTTATTACTTATTACCATTAGTTTTATTATGTCCTTAAAAAAAAAAAACAAAAATTAATCATAAAACTACTTCTTTTACAAGAAGTAGAAGAAGAACAAGCCATCATAAAACACGTACTATCGAATAAAAAAATAAAGTCCATGAAATTTACTTAACCAGGGAAGCTGAAGGATTTTTCAGTGTCCTGATAGAAAAACATTCATGGCGAGACGAAACAAAATTCCGGGAATTTTTTAGGTTCAGCTGGTAAATGACCCTTTTGAAGACATTTTTATTTAAAAATTGTAATGTTAGAATGTTGAACTGAAAAATTAAATTATGATTAGCCGCGCGGCTCGTGCGATTTGACTGCTCTCGGAGCGGTCGTCGCCGCGCGGCTCCAGTCGCGCGCGACCGCCGCGCTCGGCGGCCGCGTTCATAGGAATCGGTTACATTTAAAAACAAGTAAAGTAGTACCTGCGCGACCAAAATTGAATCGCGCCGCGTTAGCCGCGTGCATAGGAATCGCACCTTTATGGTTTTACAATGATGTTTATTTTTTTATATTTTTTTTTATGAAGACACTTTTTGCTCAACTTAATTAAAAAATTTGATAACTTTTGGTCTAAAAATAGAACTTTAAAAATAACTTGTTTTTTAAAAGTTTATCCCTAATTAAGTTTTAAATATTTGACAAAAACGTTTGAAAATTTAATGTAACTTTACTCATACACTTCTCTAGCGATTCTGAAAAAAATTCAAAAATCGTGACTCCAGATTTTTTTTTATAAGCGTTTATGTAAATAAATAATGATACGGTTTTTACGTAATAATTTGTTTTTACGTCACTTATCAACTTAAACAATTTATTTAAAGAAATTGGTCGATCCAAACATAATGAAACTTTGAATACAGATAGAAAAAGATGTTTTGAATATGTTTTATAAAAATAATTGTCTTTTTTTTCAAATATAAAAACTTCAGATAATTTTTTTTTTTTATTTTCCGAAAATTAGTCGAATATTGATGAAGTATATGAATGGTATATTTTTAATATTTGACGAAAACCTTTGAAAATTTAACACGACCCTACCTATATACTTTACTAATGATGAATAAAAGATTTAAAAAATCGTGACAAGGATTTTGTTTTATAAGCGTTTAAGTGAATTATTTTACGATTATTACACGTAATAAACTGTTTTTACTTCAATTTTCCACTTCAACAAATTAATTGATGAAATCTAAACGTTATACTTTATTTTGAAGCTTTGCTCAGAATAGTTCAACTAAATAAATTATCTATCATTTCTTTAAAATTCAATTCACCTATCCCTATGAACTTGTCCGAGTAGCGAAGAATATCCCATGGGGCGAAGTACGTACTTTTTAAATGTGTATTTTACTATTCAATATATATTTATTGATTATATACTATACTTTATTGGCATTAATTTGCTTGAACTTTCAGTTGTTTCACTAACACTCAAATCGATTGACACACTTTCTGGTGTTACTGATCGACTGTTCATTACATGGCTCTTATGTGATATTAAACTGTTAGCAGATAAACTTCTTTCACTATAGCTATCAGAACTTGCTGATTTTTTACTCGATTTTGAACGAGGACGGGGTACAGGCACATTATTGTTGACTGCTACAGCTACTTTCATGAAATTAATTTATTATTTAATATTTTATAGAATTGTTACGAGTAACATTCAAGTTAGTTTCTTTTACTTGTTTGCGGACTTCGTAATAGTGGTGATGAAGTATGGCTATTAGATGATAATCCTGAGCCATCCCTGAAACAAAATGTCAAACAAAAAATAAAAGTTAAACGAATAAAATTATGTACATAGTACAATAGGTAGGTATTTGAAAGTATAAACATAAAATACCTATTATGTCTACTCAATTTCAGTATTTAATTTGTACCAACTTTTTTTTTGTTTTTAATTTTTAATCAATATACTGTTGTCTGTTAGTGGCTAAAAACATTATTATAAACTTGATATCCCAGTTTACCGTTATCTTGCCCAAGTAACAAAGAATATCCCATGGTGCGAAGTTAAGTCCTTTTTTAGATTCTAAGTCAAGCGAAGCATCTTGTGGTTTTACAATGATGTTTATTTTATAAATATTTTTTTTCTAGTGACACTTTGTGTTCAACTTAACTTTGTCCAAAAGTTTCATCCAAAAACTTTATAGATCGGAAATTTGATGTAGATGATACTTTGCTTATTAGTCTCTCATCTCCATAGTTTTTCCTGACGAGCGGGAAAACAGCCTAAAATGAACCAAAAACGGCGAATTTCGCCATAAACGACGTTTTCATTAAATCAACTTTAATAATTTCGTCATTACTCCAAAAATAATGGGGCCAGAAACTTGAATTATTCACCATATAATATTGACGTATCACTTTATACTATAAAAAACGTTTCAAACAAATTTGATTACTTTCATACTAAAAATAGAACTTTAAAAATACCTTGTTTTTTAAAAGCTTATCCCTAATAAAATTTTTAATGTTTGACAAACATTTTTGAAAATTGAATTTGACTTTACTTATACATTTGTCTAACAATCATGAAAAAAATTAAAAATCGTGTGGTGATTTAATTTAGTGTTATAGATATTATTATTATTATTATATTTGATATCGTGATTATTATTATTATTATTGTTTTGATTAGTGCAGTCCAGACGATCGACGTAGTCCTACGAATTAATCAATGTAGTCGGGACCGTAGATTGTGCCGTGTGACCAAGGCCCCCACAAGGGGGGGGGGTCAGGAGGACCCATGGTCTGGGGCCCGGACTTTCGAAGGGTCCGGTGTTTATGCGAATAATTACTTCAATATATAATAGAAAAATGTTTCGAATACATTTTGATGATATTATACATGACTTTGCTCAGAAAAAAGCAGGAAAAGCAAAATTTAGTTAATATAGAAAGTAGAAATTAGAATTCAATGGTATTATGTAATGTGTATTATGTATTATGACAGGGATCGCCAAGTTTTTCCAACAAGTGAGCTACAATCCACATCTGAAGTCTCTAGGGATCGACTTATGTTTACGTATTTAGAATAAAGTAATATTATTTGCGTTTTTGCATTTATATTCAAGATAAAGAAAGCGTTCGTTAGGTTACGTTATATTATCGTATTATATTGAAAATATACGACACGTTGTGTGTAACCAACTGATAAATGGCGATAAAAAACTATTTTAATGAATATAATATTATGTGAGATCAATACGAGTATACCACAGAACACGACCGGCCGATATCGGTAAAATTAACATATTTTATTACGATCGACCAATTGTCCTAAAATGATCGACCGGTCGATCGCGATCGACTGAATGGCGACCCCTGTATTATGATTTATAAGACTACCAGAACTATACATACATACATTCAATTATTATACAGTATAAACTATAAGTAATAATAATCACATTATTTTATTTTTAACTTTTTTTTCAAGATTATATTTTTTAATATACATTTTTAGTTTTTACTATGTAATTAATATTACACATGTTTTCAGTTTATAAAGTATACCTATAAATTTGTTGATATTTTATTTTTTAGTTATAACTACTCCTATAATCTATACAAACAACTAATATTTAAGGTCTTGAAGTAATTTTATTCATCTCGAAAAATTATGTTATGATAGAGCGGCCCGGATTTAGTTCTATACCCGTGCCTAAAATATGATGTGGGGGGCCTGCGTGTGATTGTCGACGTCCAAATTATTTAATGTATATTTCTACTTATAAACATAAATGTGATAAATGTTAAAATTATTATAATTTAATCTGTCATTCCGTTGCCCGTACGAAATAAATGATTTTCTTAATGTGAATTGGATGTAATAAGTTTATTAATTTATCTCTTTATTTTATACGCTCCAGTACAAGAGAGTTGATGTTTTTGTTTTATACCACAATCAGTGGCATATTTACGGGGGGAGGGTCCAGGGTCTCGACCCCCCCGCAGAAGAAAACAAAATTAAATTTATGTCTGAAATGAAATGTACTTTTTAATAAAATAATAAATACATTTACAAGATTCCAGACTCAAATACAAAATATACTATAAAATTACATTTAGAAGGCATAAATGACTTAATACGATACATTTTTATATTATACTATGTTATAGTTTGTAATTCAGCGATAATGATGAAGAGGGTTACTCAGAATATAAAAAACTATTTTTTGGACCCCCCCCAGGAAAAATTTAAAAATACGCCACTGGCCACAATCGTGACTCATGATTTTTTTTTGTGAGCGTGTAAGTAATTTATTATATGATTTTTACATAATAAACTGTTTTTACGTACATTTTCAACTTAAACAATTTATTTGAAGAAATTGGCCCATTCAAACGGGATATTTGAATTCTGAAGCTTTTCTTAGAGTCGTTTAACTAAAGGAATGATCTATCACTTCTTTAAAATTCAATATACCCATCCCCTTTCACTAGTCTGAGGAGCGAAGAATGCCACATACACGATGTACGTACTTTTTTAGTTCAATTTTATGAATTTTATATCATACAAAAAATGATGAAGTTGATTCGTTTATTATATAAATATTTATTTATTTATTTATTTATTTAATAAAATTATGTATAAAGAGTTAATTGTTATTTTTGAAAAAAAAATTTCCAAAAAAAGTAGGTACTAAGCTACTTAGTTATATTTAAATAATTTAAACATGAATATTGATTTATAGTCATAAGCAAAGCGAATGGCTTTGGTCGATATAGGTCCAATAAGTATAAAAAACCTAGCCCACCCAGTTTTTACACCTTATTTCCACCCCTGCATTTTATATATTATTTTATAATGATCACATATGTATATGAGACCACGGCCGGCCAATGGACCATTAAATATACCTACATTATATAGATTGCAATATACTACAATATACGTCACACCATTGATTATAATTTTAAATAGTACTACTATTTATAATCAATGATCACACTTACAAAAATTGGAAATAATTTATGAAAATTAATATTATATGTATACTATACATATATGTATATATATATATATATATATATATATACGTCTAACGTCGATGAACTGGAAATTTTGTAAAAATAATTCAGGTGATCATGCTGAGTGTTAGCGAACGGAGCATAATCCATTTATAAAATTACATTAGTGCGTTTTTAAATAAATTTTATTTTATTTCGAACTAGCCTAATTATTGTAATTAGTTCATATAAAAGGAAATAAATTGGACTAAATTAGAAATTAATTTGTTACAATAATTTTCTGGTGCCTCTTTGACTAATTTCTATTTAAAACACGATTAGATTTCTGTGTGGCGATTATTTTAAAATTTGAAAAACTTAATTAAAATAGATTCACACAAACAATAACCAAATATTTTTAAATATATTTTGATCATTTTTTTAAAAATATAATAGAGTTCGTTATGTATTAAAATTTAAAAAACATACAATTATATAAAATCTGAAACATTTTAATTATTAAGATATGAAAAATATTTGTATCATAAAATGTATTTTAACTTTATCTCCCAAAGTTAGTACCTCCTATGAATTGTTTTCGGCCAAAAAGTTAAAGGATGACGTTAATCCTCTATAGTAATAAAAAACAATTTGTTGCCAGTTAAGTCTCAATGTTCTCATAATATTTTATAATAAAATGGCAATTAAAAGAACTACATTTATATTTTTAAATAAATATAATTATGTTTTATTGTGCACTTAATTATATTTTGTTTACCTAAATATAAATTACATTTTAGGGTTCTATATAATTTTATTTAAGAGTTTTTTTCTACCAATATTTATGTTAAATTTGGCAATTTGAAAGTAAGATAGTGCCTTAATTTTATTTAACATGTAATTGTTTCATACAACATTTTATAATTACTTATATGTATTGATCAATTAAATATTTGAAATATTTAAATAAAGTCCAGGTAGAAAATATTGATATAAGATTATATTTTGTTGCATAGCTTCTAGACAAGCGTGGTTTTAAGACTTGAAGTTGGAGTAGGGTGAATAGACAAAATAGATTTAATAAACATACATTTTTACATTTAAATTCTGATTGAAGCGAAGGATCTTATGGTTTTACAGCAATGTTTATTTCTTAATTTATTTTTCATTTTTTTTTCAAGAGGCACTATTTGGTATACTCGTCCAAAAGTTTAATCCAGCAACTCTATCGATTGGAAATCTAATATATATATATATATATATATATTGTATATTTTATATATTAATTGTATATTTTTGTACACATTACGAAGGTTTCAAAAAATTTAAAGATTATTAAGCTAAAAACAGTGTTTTAAAAATATCTTGATTTTTTAAGTTGATATCTAACACAAATTTAAATATTGGACAAAAACTTTTGAATATTTGAAACAAGTAAGTACTCAATATAAATACCTGTCACTACTACTGCAACTAGATTCTTTAGACTGAATATCATTTGAGTTTAATAGTTTATGTTTTCTTGGTTTGATTTTTGGTGGTTTCTGAAAAATATAAAATATATTTTTTAATAAATAGGCAGAACTTCATCAAAATATAATTATATTTTCAATTTACAGATTATAGCGGTGAATGCAAGAAACGATGTCAGGGGAAGTCTAAAATTCAAGATATTACTTCACTAAATTTTACTTTCAATCTTTGCATTAAAAAAAATATATCTGGTGAATAGCGAAAAAGATTAAAGTAAACAAATAATTTGGGCAATGAAAAAGTTTCATTTCCTTCATACATATGAATAGAAATTTCAGTGTACCATATACCATTTATATATTTTACTGATTTAATCTAATGTCGAACGGTTTTTTAATCAAAATTTGTTTTTTTAAACAAAGAACACATTTTTTCACCGGGAAATTCAAAACATGCAATTTTATTTGCATCCAAAATTTCATGATAATTAGATAGACCACTTATTTTTTATAAACATTTAAAGTTGAAAATAAATTTGAAACCAGTCTGTTTATAACAAGAATTCACTTACATATAAATATAAGATAAATACATATTATTTACTCATAAATACGAGTATAAGATCATAATACATTTTCACAACTTTTTACCATTGATTATAGAATAGTTTCTATAATCAATGTTTTTACCGAATATTTAACATTTTTGAAACTTTTACCGAGTTTTTAATTGTATTGTTTATATAAGACCAAAATGTCAAGTTTCTGAAACATTACTTTTAGAGTTATGACTAAATAACTAAAAACAAGTGAATGATCCGTTTGCGGCTAATTTTTCCGTTTTTTGGCAATTTTTTTCACGCTTGGCAGGGGCGGAGTGAGAAAAAAATTCAGGCCAGGAAAATTAATTTACTCCAGGCCACTCAAAATTTTCAATTCCTTTTTAACTTTTAACTAACTTTTTACTTTTTTCCCTCTCTCTTTCAGCGCCACCTTTTCTGTTCTTATTATCGCTCATTTTGATGAGAAATATTTTAGGTTGAAATGAACATAATATTTAAAAACAAAACTTTTTAATAGGTACGTATGATCGTATGAAATATAAATGTATGTACCACTCGCAACGTATTTTATCTAATGACAAAATAACGAAAAAATATAGTAATAGGTATCATTGATTATAAATACTAGTATTTATAATCAATGGTAATATACATTTGATTCGATAGTAGCGAGGCGATAAACCGATAAGATATTGTCGTAGACCACAGATGTCCATATTATACATAATAATATAATATAGACATAATACTCCGTGTCGAAGACATAGAAGGCTACAGTGAAAGTTATAAAAATAGATAGTGTGAACTGAACAGAAGTGAGTATATACGTGCGTATATTAGATAGGGTATATTTATAATTAAATTCGATTTCGTCTTCGTATATAGAGTATAGACGAAGAAATAAAAAAGCTGGTAAGTGAGATGATGGTGGTACAAGTTCGTCCTTCGTCCCTTCGGTCCTCGGACAAGATATTGGTGATGAATGTATTAAGTTTTAAAGAAATGATGACTCATTTCTTTAGTATAAAACGATTCTGAGCAAAGCTTCAGTGTATTATAATATATCATTATTTAAATACTGTTTACGTATTTTACGGTTATTTGTATAATTTTTGGTGAGTTTTTTTGTAATTAAACCCTCATAAAAATATTCAATTAGATATAACTCATTTCAACTTCAATTGTCATAACAATTATAACTCATTAGAAGTAAACTTTAAAAAAATCAGACAATATCGTAAAAAATCGTATAATAATTTATTAAAGTGTGTATAAAAAAAAATCCTGAGTCACGATTTTTGAATTTTTTTTAGGATAATTAGGTAGGTATATGAGTAAGGTCATATTAAATTTTCAGAACTTTTTGTCAAATATTTAAAATTATATTACATAAAAACTTTCAAACAATTTGGTAAATTAAAAGTTCTATATTTAAGTCAAAAGTGCTATAATTGTTCTGAAAATGTTGTCCAATATAAAAAAGTAGGTATTAGATATTGGATAACATTTTCAAGTTTCTAGCTTCAATACTTTACGATTTATGACTAAATACCGAAAATGTGAACAGTGAAAATCTCGTTTACGGCGGATTTTTACCGATTTTACCGTTTTTACTCAGTTTTTCGATCGTTATTCTTGATTACTGGAAAAACTATGGAGATTTTGGAAAAATGACCTCTCTAAAGTACCATTTCAGTTCAATTTTGAATCTAAAAAGTTGCTAGACGAAACTTTTGGACAAGGAATTCTATACGAAAAAGTGTTTACAGAAAAAAAAAATAATAATAAAAAAAATAAAATAAAAAAAATAAACATCATTGTAAAACCATAAGATCCTTCGCTTCACTCAGAATCTAAAATAAACATCATTTTAAAACCATAAGATCCTTCGCTTCACTCAGAATCTAAAAGTATAGATAAATAAACTTTTTCATTACTCTACATTATTATTATCTATACTTTAGGTAAACGGGCCATTTAGCTTCCAGGCCACCGGGATTTTTCCCGGTATCCCGGTGGGCCACTCCGCCCCTGACGCTTGGAGAACATTTCAGAAGAGAGATAAGTATTCACTCAAAGTACAATCTATATGCGATTTCATAAAGTTAAGTGTGCCAAAATGTGTCTTCGGAAAAAATAAATAAATTATTATCATTGTAAAACTAAGAGATCCTATGTTTGACTCAAAATCTAAAAATCTAATAAATAATTTTGTTAAATATGTATGAAATATCAATATTTATAAAAAAAATAAAACAATTATTGTTTAAAAATTTTAGAAGGTGTATAGTGGAGTCTGAATTAATGATTTGATACATACTTTTACTGTTGCATTTCTAGAGTTTGTTAAAGACTTATTCTTAAAAATCCAATACTTTTGAAAGAAAACTAATAATTTAAAAAAAGTTTGTCAATGATGATATCATTATACAACAAAATTTATAACTATGGCTGGATTGTGGCCCAAACATAACAGGTTAAAAATACAGTGTTCAAACTTCAAGTGTTATTCAAATGAAATTAAATACCCGATTGTGTCCATCGTATATTATACATTACATCTTGTATACATTTAACGATGGAATAATTCTAGTTTAGTTTCTAAACAGCCATGCAAATTCTGTTAGTAATTTTTTTTTTTTTACATGAAGATTGCGTAAGTAAAAGCCAAAATACTTGTTCCGGAGAGTACTCACTACGCGATTCTAATCACATTAATTAATCAACGATCTTCAATTTCTTGTAAAGCACATTTGTAACATAAGCATATTTTCTAAACTTAATATTAAACCATGTTGTCAAATTTCTAACTTTACATAAATATTTTCATAAACTGATATTTTATGCAATTATGTGTAAAAAATAAAATTGTATTATTTATTTATAATTTTTGTGGTTTATTAAACTTACGTACAATTAAAATGTATAAGAAGTTTCGAGAACCAAGGCCATTCGGAATGCTATCAAGGAAAATCATCGGAATGCAAACCATATTTAGATTTAAGGCCACAATCGGGAATTTCAAATAATTACAATCATATTATTGATAAAACCCTTTGACCATCGAAGAATGAGCCTTTACAGTCTACAGATATAACAAAACTAAACTTTATCAATAAAATAAATTTCATATTAATCATTCTTACTCAACATTTTTTAGACTCCGACCTTTAATTTTTTACCATTATTCATAATTAATTATGATTATCAATAATTTATTAGGAGTGCTAATTTCTTTTATTAAATTTTGAATGAACTTCTTTTATTTCTGTTTTTTCTACTTTTAGATTCTGAGTGAAGCGAAGGATCTTATGGTTTTACAATGATGTTTATTATTTTTTTTTTTCTTTTTTTTTTTTTTTTTTTTTTTCTTTTTTTTTTCTGTAAACACTTTTTCGTATAGAAATCCTTGTCCAAAAGTTTCGTCCAGCAACTCTTTAGATCCGAAATTGAACTGAGATGGTACTTTAGAGAGGTCATTTTTCCAAAATCTCCATAGTTTTTCCAGTAATCAAGAATAACGATCGAAAAATTGAGTAAAAACGGTAAAATCGGTATAAATTCGCCGTAAACGAGATTTTCAATGTTCAGATTTTAGGTATTTAGTCATAAATCAAAAAGTATTGAAGCTAGAAACTTGAAAATTTTATCCAATATCAAATACATACTTTTTTATATTCGACAACATTTTCAGAACAATTATAGCACTTTTGACTTAAATATAGAACTTTTAATTTACCAAATTGTTTGAAAGTTTTTATGTAATACAATTTTAAATATTTGACAAAAAGTTCTGAAAATTTAATATGACCTTACTCATATACCTACCTAATTATCCTAACAAAAGTTCAAAAATCGTTAGTCAGGATTTTTTTTTATACACACTTTAATAAATTATTATACGATTTTTTTCGATATTGTCTGATTTCTTTTAAGTTTATTTCTAATGAGTTATAATTTTTATAATAATTGAAGTTTAAATGAGTTATATCTAATTGAATATTTTATGAGGGTTTAATTACAAAAAAACTCACCAAAAATTATACAAATAACCGTAAAATACGTAAACAGTATTTAAATAATAATATATTATATTACACTGAAGCTTTACTCAGAATCGTTTTATACTAAAGAAATGAGTCATCATTTCTTTAAAACTTAATACATTCATCACCAATATCTTGTCCGAGGACCGAAGAGACGATGGACGAACTTGTACCACCATCATCTCACTTACCAGCTTTTATAATTTGTATATTATTCATTAGTTTTTCCAATATGCTCCGTCATCTGAGTCATCATATTTAAGAAAGTATAAAAGTACTCTTATTATAATTATCTTATTTTAATTCCAGAAAAATTTTTTTGTGTTCTTTAATCTTTTATTCAAAATCGTTTTATTCAACTATGTTTCATTATCGAAAGATTGAAACCTAAATATAATTGAAAATCCTTTTACCCACTTTTAAAGATAAATATATATAGTACCTATACCTATGTATATTATTTATGTTTTGAAACTTTATTTTCAATTCAATAGAAGAAATAAGAATATATCAACTCTATGTGAATATTATTGACCAAACACCAAAGTATTTTAATATTTAATAATTTTTTCTATTTTAAATTGTAATTTTGAATATATTACCAAATAAAATTATAATTATTTATCATAAATAAAATTGCTTAATCTTCTAACTATAGAAATATATTATTATGAATGATTATAAACTCAAACTTACTCGAATTAAATTTTCGTTAGAATCTGATATTGGACTAAAAAGATTGTCCTTTAGTTCGATTAATTCAATTGAAGGATCTTTATCCATTATTTAATTTTGATGGAAAAATATGTATGATCTAAACAACACTACCTTTCAACATTTATTATTCGTCCATTAAAACTACTTTGATGATAACAACAGCAATGTACTAGCCACCAATACCTTTCATATTTGTTGGTAAATGAGGTTACCATAGAAACAAGTCATAAAAAAATATTTACGTTATTATCATATGCGTGGGCTATGGCTTGCCTTGTGAACATTTTTTATCCTTTATACTCAAATTACGGACATACTTTGTATTATGAGTGTTCTTTGCTCCCCGAACGGATATATAATGGTGATGAGTGATGACTGATGAGTGTATTAAATTTTAAAGATATAATAAATCATTTCTTTAGTTGAACGTTTCTGAACAAAGATCCATTGCACAAATATACTGTTTATTTCTCAGTTTATATACTTAACAACGCATTTTTTTGTTTAAACGAAGGAGACATTTTGTTCACTAAAAGAATCAAAAAAATGGTGTTCTATAGTTCAGATTTTATCAGTTCCATCCAAAGGTTTATAAATCATAATAATTAGATGGATCAATAATTTTGAATACACGTTTAAAGTTAACAGTTGTAAATTTATGTTAAAGCATCGATTTTTATTAAAACCATAAATAATAATTTACTGAAACGCTTAATCAAGAATCCCGTGTTACGATTTTTGAAATATTTAGATTTTGAGTGAAGTGAAGAATCTTAGGCCTCGCTTATGATTTTACAATGATGTTTATTTATGTATTCATTTTCAATTTTTTTTTTTGTAAATAATTTTTTGGGTAGTAATAAATAATAACGTTCCAAAAGTTTCATCTTATTCCAAACGTAATAGATCAAAAACTTGATATAGATGGTACTTTAAAGTAGTCATTTTTCTATTTTCTCGATATCTTTTTCAGGTGTGTAGAAAAACCGAGTAAAAAAAGTAAAATTTTCCATAAATGGTTAGGTTTACTAAATCGATTTTAGTAATAACTTGGAATTCAATGTTGATAAAATCAACTTGAAATATTCAACATATTATATTAATGGTTCGTTAATACATATTAGATAAACATTTCAAAAAAAGTCGTCAACTTTTCGGCTAAAATATAACTTTGATAGTAACTTGTTTTGTTTAAGTTTATATCTAATATCATTTTTAACATTGGATAAAAAGTTCTGAAAATTAAATATGGTCATTATCATACACTTAACTAACAATAGGGAAAAAATTTCAAAAATCGTAGATCAGGATTTTTTTTAAGAATTTAATTAAATTATTTTACGATTTTTACGGAATCGATGTTTCATTTGAAATATTTATGAAAAAAATTGTTCAACCCAATCATAATAAAACTCTAGATAGAACAACATGTTTTGAATTCTTTGGTAAAAAAAAAGTCTTCTTTGTAAAACAAGAAAACATTAAACAACTATTTAAAAAAAAAAAAACGTAAATTAGAGTAATTAGACTACAAATAATTATTGTAAAATATAATTTACCTATATTTTTATACTTAAGCTTTGCTCAGAATCGTTTCACTAAAGAAACGATCCATAAGTTCTTTAAAATTCAATACACCCATCGCCATTATCCTATCCGAGAAGTGGAGATACCCCATGGTGCAAAGTACGTACTTTTTCAGTGACGTTGGTTAAGTACTTAGGTATAACTGTATGTCATACTAAATTTTCAAAACTTGTCATATATTAAAAATTTAACTAGAGATTTGCAGAACAAAGTATTTTTTAAGTTTTTTTACCTGTTTTTAGCCAAAAAAGTTGTCAATTTTTTTTTATACTTTTATTTTAAATACGTAGGTATTACAATTAACAATGTGTTATTAATATATAGTGAACATTTATAGTTTTTAGAAACATTATTTTTGGACAGGAGCGGATTTAGGTATGTGGGGGCCCCATAGTAGAAATATATGAGATCCACTAATAAATCAACAAGAAAATATATTTTCTCGCTAATTAAATTGCATTTACTATTATTATACTTAATAGAAGTACCAATTAAATATTTATTTAATAATATGTTATAATTATGGAAACATTCAAATCGAGTAAAATTATTCATTTGCTTTGTTACGTGCCTAGTATGTTACTGATTAATGATTGATGTAGAATTTTACGGACTCTTCGACACGTTGTTGTTTCTGTTGTGGGTTGAAGATGATGTAGGAGTAATTGGATGATGTAGGATGCAATTTAATATATATATATATATATATATATATATATATATCAGTGGCTATTTTTTCTGATTTTCTATAGGTAGTGCACATTTTTTTTTTAATTTGACTTTTATTACTCATGGTTATAAATGACGTGGTAAATTTATAATTAACTTTTTCATCCTAATCTTATATAAATACTCAAATTTTGTGTGAAGAAGCTAGTGCTTTTACAATGATACCTATTTATTTTTTATTATTATTTTTTTTTTTGTTGAGTAAAAGTGTTCTTTCTAAATTTATTTTAACATAATTTAAACAATAAATTATATATTTTTTCTTTTTTTGTGTATTATAAAAATACTTATAAGTTATATTCAATAACTCGCGAAATTTCTATATTTTATAAATCGCTTATAATTCAACAGTAACTTTTTATTAAGCTGTTCATGCAATACATTTTAAAGTGAATCAAATTAAGGTTAAACCTAAACTGAGAAGTAATGAAAAAAATTCAATATTGGAATTCATATTTTCCAAGAAAAATCTAGCCCTTTAGAAATTTGATTCTGCATGTACCTATGAAAAGATGTGGATAGACTTCGATAATGCAATAAATAACAAGTATCTTGTACAGAAACAACCACTATGTTAGGTACATAATATTATTACAAGCAATGATAGTTATTTAACACAAATGAGTAATCACTAATCAGCATTCTATACTTCTATAGTACTTTAGCAAATTTTTTCTTTTTAAAATTTATTTTGACTTATAATTTAAATAATAAAGATTCAGGTGCACAATTTTACTTTTAGTAGTGCACATTTGAGATGTCGTAGTGCACTAAGTGTCTTAGTGCACACAAAACTAGCCACTGATATATATATATATATATATATATAGCTGATTACAGAAAATATTCCAAGTCCAAAATTATTATTTTGGTCCAGAGTATCGTGAAGGTGCTCTTCTTGGCTGTTGAAAAGACTGTTTAATTTGGTACCCTTTCAGACTTTTCATTTTTTTTTTTTTTTTTTTTTTTTTTTTTTTTACCTTTCGTAAACCGGGAACGGGTGGAAACTGTTTTCCATAATACTGCCATCCGATCCCGTATTGTTTATTCACCAACAAAAAAATCGATAATAACTATAAATAGGTGGGGGCCTCTAACTACCCTGAATAAATTGGCCTTCGGCCTACAAATTAAACACCATCTAACCCAGCGGTTCTCAACCTTTTTGAGTTCGTGACCCCCAATAATGTCACCAATATGTCAAACGACCCTTTTGTAATGTAAGCATTAAAAAACTGAACAAACTGTTATCATTGTATTTATTTGTGTATACATTTTACGAAAAAAGGTATATTATGTACATTTGACAATTTTTTGAATTTCATGACTCTTTTGCTGTTGTTGATTTGAAATAATTTTGTCAATCCTTGGCTCGACAGATTTGGATAGACTTATTCTCACTGTTGGCGATATATCCAGCCGATTTCTCGATTTAGTTTTAATATTGTAGTCATCGTAGAAAATCCTGCTTCGCATAAGTATGTCGTCGAAAAAGGAATTAACTTTTTTAAAACTTCCTCTGTTAATGCAAGATACTCATATTGAATTTTTATCCAAAAATTTACTTACGTTTTTATCACTATTACAAATTTGTTCCAACCCTTTGTCTGAATACAACTCAATTCATTTTTCTTAATTTAACGATGATAATTTATTAATTAAGTATTAATTGTATTTTATTTTATTTACGGCTTTCAATTATAAGATTCTAAGTGAAACAATTTTTTCCCACACGAATTGGCGACCCTAAAATAATTGTAGGCGACCCCCGAGGAGGTCGCGACCCCCCGGTTGAGAATCGCTGATCTAACCTACAAATTATACACTGGCTGCGCCTGTCTGACACGCTCCGCATCCTCCTTCTGCGCGAGTATCGTCTCCACCATTCTGCCAAACGCCAGCCTCTGGTTCTCCGCCATAGCCTCGATACGTCGCCTCCTAAATGAATCATCTGGGAGGAGCTCTTGCTCCGGCCCCAGAATGCAGATATCCGGTACATCATTGGGTCATATTGGCCGGCCAACGTACTGCTCCATCTCCCGCCTACCTTCCAACCAGAACGGACAATAGAACAACGTGTGTTCCACAGTGTCCTCTGGCTCCTCACAGTGGATGCAGTGGGGGTCAGCTGCCCTCTTCCTCAGGTAGTGCTGGTAGCATCCGTGACCCGTCAGTGCTTAAGCCATAATATGAAATGTTATGGCTCCGAGCCTTGACTGGTTCAACCACCTATTGATGTTTGGGATCATCCTCCTCGTCCACGCCGCCTTCGTCGTGTGGTCTCAAAGTTCCTGCCATTCGTGCAATGTCACCTCACGCTCTTGTCTCCTTATGACCGCCACCAACGTGGGTTCCCGGTTGCGCTCCTCGATCCTGCGTCGCTCATCGGCCAGTAGGTGCGCTGGAGGCATTCTAGCCAAGACCAGAGCTTCCATATCGGACACAGTCGTGTAACACTTTGCAACTCGAATATCGGCACCTCTCTGGGCCTGACTGAGGGCTGTCCTATTCCGGGCCGTCTTCGCCGCCGTCAGCGCCCAGACCAGTGATGCGTACAACAGCTTGCTGAGCACCACCGACATAAGTAGCTGCTTCCTACACGTCGAAGGCCCGTGGACGTTTTGCATCAACCTTCCAAGAGCAGACACCGTTCGCCTGACCCCAGCCGTCACTAACCTGACGTGGGCACTAAAGTTAAGCCTCGTGTCCAACTGTACCCCGAGGTACCCCATTGTGGACTTTACTGGGATTTGATGCCCACCTAAGTGCCTTTTCGCATCTATATTTATATGATGGATATCGAGGTCATCGACCATGCCGTCCCCGAATTTCATTGATGATCACACACTTTTCAGAATCGCAATCTGTGGTTTCCCTGTTAAGATAAGGCCAGCTGGTGTGTTTTTACTGTAATACTGTAATGTAATAATTCTTGATAAGTACCTACCAATAGGCTATAAGTGTTGAAAGTGTTGAATATTACATTGAATTATACTTAGTACTTTACCTACTTTATATTTTCACAACACTTTTATTTTAGACAAAACATGGAAAACTTATTTGTAGAATTATTATATGAACCATCAGATGAGTTTGAAAATTGCACTCAAATGTAAAACTCAAATTTTTAGTATTTAATAACCAAAGTTTTTACTGCCTATGATGGCTATAGAACAAAATCAATTTTTCTTGTTTTTTTAGCGATTTCATCTATTACCTTCTTCAATTGGAGTCCCGGTGAATATTTAATAATATCAAACCATTTAGACATTCTTATAAAAAATGAAATTTAAAAAAATTATAGTGATTTTTATGAAATTATGAAGTTGACATATACCTCTTGTCATTGAATTTCGAAGATGTGTTTTCACTCTTTTTAATGTCGAAAATGAACTTTTTGGTATGGCAGCAGAAACTGGTAATGTGCATAATATTATTTATATTTATTATATTTTATATTTATTGAATAAACGCCCGTAAGCTGAAGTACAATACAAATAATACAATATATATATATATATATATATATATATATATATATATAAATATATATATATATATATAAATATATATATATATATATATATATATATATAAATAAAATTGATAGTGAATGATACATCGAATTGAAAAAATACATCTAAATGACAAGTAGAACGGGAAAAGATAATTAATAAAAATAATACATTTTAGAATAATAAATAATAGTATAACATGCTAGTAACTAGTAAGTATAGTGGATTGTAACAGTTGACTAAAATATTAAATATGTATAGATATTATAAATACCTAATTTATAAATATTTGAGTAAAGATTGAAAGAACATAACTGAAAGGCATCTAATTCAATGTTTAAAACTTCATTTTTTATAGTATTAGTTTGCCGGATTCTTAATTCAGCCATAATGTTGTCTCTATACTGTTTTCTATTTCGGTGGCTACAAAAAGGATAAAATAATTAAAGTTTTATTACTTACACTTTACAGACAAAAATTTGCTCTTTTTATAATATTTTTAAACTATATTGAATTTAAAATTTTAAATATTGTTAATTTGTTAGATTTTAATGTGAGGTTTTTTATTCTGATCAAAAATCATGTATAATATGAAAAAATACACTGGGGGATATGATACCCTCATTCCCTTGTGAGCACGCCCTAGCTCATCATAAAAAATATGTTTTAAATAGTTTAAAATGAAATAAATTTTTTTTGATTCGAACAAATGTTGGTTTCATGAATATTTTATCACTGATACTGACTCGTGTAGTTGGTACGTATAGTCTCGTGTTCTTTGACTCTCATTTGAAAATTGTTTAACATGGATAATGTTTCGAAACTATTAGTTTTGGATAGGTAACTGTTTCCTAGATAGATAGATATTTTTAAATTTTCAGGAACTTCGATAGTTTCAAGTTTTGTTTTTAAATAGATACATATTGACATCAATTAATACCGAATAACAATAATTCTATAGACGTTTAAACAACAATTGTTCGTTTACATTTTTGTCAATTATTTTGTAAATTTTTGTATAAAATATAAATTACACATACTTTTATCATCTTTCACATACTTTCATCTATTCTGTGCTTTTATTACGGTCTACGAACCATATCAAAATCAAAAGAAGTCGCGGGCTGCATGTTTGCCGTTTGGCCTACACTGTTTATTTTATCATAGAAGAAATTCATATCAGTTATCACTAATTAGTATTTAATTTATCAGTTATATAGGTTTTACCATATGGTAAAATGAGTATTACTCTATGGGTTTTACTGTTTTTAGTTTTTAGAAGAATATGGGATACTGACCATAAATAATAAAATTAACAAAAAAAATATGCTCGTTTGATGTGCTTGTGGACAATTTGGTATTTACTATATAGCAAATTAATAATTTATTTAAATCACATATACAATAATTGAGATTTTTGTTGTAGTCACTTGTTATAGGTATGTTACTATGTACTATGTATACAATTATTTATGATGATCACATTTTAATAATGTATTATTAATATTCAATACAGTTTGGTGTTAATTTAATGTTCATTTTAATGAAATTAAATAATGTTAAATTATCTAAAATTTGTACTAAAAATGTAGAGAATTTTTTACATATTAATATTGTTAAAACTTATCAAAACCTACCTTCTATCTTATGTTATATATCAATGTTTTTATTACAGATTTAATATGATGCAATCTCTTGTAAATACTCTGAAATTTTCATATTTAAGAATCAGCATTCAACCAGTCCGTCATCGTTATTGGAAAGATCAACAAGGTGCTCGGCCATTAATTCGACGATATGGTTATAATGATGATAAATTACTTCAATCAGGTTTATTGCCACGATCTGCTGATGAACAAAATAAACTACCCATGCCTATTTACAAACCTAAAGATGCTTGGAGTGAACGAAGAGCTTTGTTTGGTCAAAATGACTATATTGATATTTTAGGAAATGATTCTGTACATCCTGTCAGAGTTCTATATAGTGTACCATCGTGGCTAAGAGGAGTAAAAGGCAATGAGTTTCAAATATTATTAAGAAAGAGGAAGATGTTACAACATGGAGCGTTCCCATTAGCTAGACCAACCAAATGGGCTCAAATGCAAAAAAGGATAAAATTTTTGTATACATTCTTAAATAGAAAAACTAGAACTGGAATGGAAAAGTAAAAGTTGAACATTGAAAAATATTTTGTAATAAAATTAGTATTTTATTCAAAAGAAAACAATAAATAATATAATTTAAAAGTTGTTGAAATGTGATTTAATCCAGATTCGTCAAACATTTTGCTATTCATTTTAAGAAATTGGTACAATTTTTATTTTTATTAAATAGCTGAAAATATTTTAAATTCTTGATATTAACATAATAATATTGAAATTTCATAATATATTATATACTTTTTTATTAATGAAATTATTCTGACTAATGTGTAACATTTTAATGATGAATGCTTGATTTCTATATTCAATTTGTAAATAAACAATCTGATAAATGATAGATGAATATTATACATTGTTTTGCAATCATCTGACAATGGTGATTCTGTTAAATTCTGTTAAATTGATGAATGTGTTTTTCTGTTTAATTTTAGTCTTTAGCTTAATACTAGTGATACCTACACATTTTTTATTTTATAAGTGCATTTTTGCATATTTTTGGTTAAAATTTACAAATAAATTCACAATTTTGCTGTATCTATTTAATCATTCTCAACCCTCTATTTTATTTTTATGTCCCTCCAAAATTACTTAAATATTTTTATATTACTTGTTATTGTAACAAAATAAATATAAAATTGATTACCTTATTACTGTCAAAAATATTAAAAATTAAACTAAAACATCTATTTTAGGTTTAATAATACATTTTTAATCACTATATCTGTTTTTTTTATTGAAAAAAATGGTAACAAATGTATTTTTTCATTTTATTTTATTAGATTTAAAAGATTTGAATGTAGTATTTGTTCTATTCAAACAATTTATTAAATTATAAAATAAAATGTTTTGTTTAAACCTCAAAATCATTGTATAGGTACTAAATTATGTGAATAATATAAAAAATGTATAATGATTAAGGAAAATCAACAAAATTTAACAACATAATAAACAAGTGTTGAAAAAAGTTTATTTTAAATATTTATTAGATTTGTTATTTGTACTTGCATGAAATTAATTTATGACAGTATTATTACAATTTACCAATTAACTCATTTTATGTATTATACTTAGCAATATATCTGAATAACAGAAAATATTTACTAATTCTAAATCAAGTCTTACCAATATCTAATTATCTAGCAGTAGCCAGTAAGCAGTGAGAAAAAAATTATAACTACTGTATTAGAGATTTTATTTATAAACTGCAAATGTGTAATTAAGATTTTATTCAAAATACTTCATAAACACAAAGTAGTATTTACTGGAATGAAAGTATGATAACTAGATGTATGAACTATGAACTAATATCTTTATGTAGGTAATCAAAGTTGTCCTCAAAAAGGTAGTAGATTAATTCATATGAGAGTACAAACATTCAAGGGCGTCCCTGACCCTATTTTCAGGGGGGGGGGCGACTTTTAAACTTGTAATGTTGAGGAATAAAAAATAAACAAAAATAATTTAACTATAATTTTTAGGATTACAAAAAATTAATAAAACTTCTTTTAAATGAAGCACAAACTAATTAAAATTATTATTCTATAAAACAAATTCTTTGAATTGTTTGTGTTCTGCAAATCTATCTATTATTTTGCACGCATCTAGTGTACTACATAAACTGTAAAGACGTATTCGTGTATTACAATAATATTACTATTTCGTGTTTAACAAAAAAAAAAATTATCGAACGTTCAGTATCAGATATCGTGTATCTAAAAGTATCTATCGATATAAAATCGATACGATACGAGCTGGGTAAATTCCGAGCGCTTCTATCAATATATTACACACCTATATCATAATCTATGACTTTAAATAATTTCGTAACTTTTTTCTAATGATTATTATAATATAATACAGATAATGTAAAAAAATAAAAAAATTGAAAAGGCCCGGGGGGGGCGATCGCCCCCTCCCCCCCCAGAAATACGCCCTTGCAAGCATTGTTCTGTGGTACAAGTCGTATGGGTGCATGCATAGAAATGATAAGTATTTACAGCCATTTGGAAGTAAAATGTAAAGTGTAAATGAAACAAAAGTCTTGATAACAATCACGTTGTAGAGAACATAGACATTTTAACTTAGTTAATAGGACTATGGTAGAGAAGATATCTTAGGTCACGAACACGATTATAGATATTATAGTGGTTGCTCAACGAACTATGATAAGGTGACCGTTAACTGAATCAGCATAGGTCAACTAACAACTAGCGCTTACTGCTTAGGCCTTCTTCACACGAGGCGATTCCCAGGCGACGCGACGGATACTCGAGTATCTTGTAAATCACTTCCTATATTTAGTATTGGAAAGACACAAACGACGCTACTTCCAAGCGACGCGTATTCTACCAGTCTCGCGCGACTTGCAAGGAAGGTCGCCCGTCGCCTGCGTCTCCCGTGTATAACAATTATACACAAGTGTTTTCTAGTGTTTTTATTTTTGAATTCACTTAAACAACTATGGCCGAACACGCTTTTAACATCAAGTGTGTGGGCGAAGTTGAAAAAAGGCCAGAACTTTATAATTGCAATTGGCCTCGATATTCCCGTAAAGATGTTGCGGAGAAGGGCTGGATGGAAGGGTGGTGCCACATTCTTTTGATTTGGCACATGTAGTGTGTGGCAACTACATCATCATCACTTGATGAACCTTCATTTGATGACATATTGAAAACTTAGCTACAGACTTATAAACAAATGGTGGCTAGAGGTGGACTGAAAAGATATCGTCGCTTCACAGTAGTTTCAGAGTAGCTTAGTGTGTGGCGATGGGTTGCTTATGGATATCTTACTAACAAGCAACTCAAACGAACAATACTCGAGTATCTGTTGCGTCACCTGGGAGTTGCCACGTGTGAAGAAGGCCTAATGCGGACAAATATATTATACAGAGTAATAACCACGGACTAAGATAGTGTCCGTGGCAATAACACAGAATAGATTGGTAATAGATGGTAATAACATAAAGATAAAATATAATACATATTAAAAATAACGTGAAACCACCTTAATTAAAGATAATAAATAATAATTTATAATACTTAGTTGTGATTTGATTACATTCAAGAATATTTTTAATCGATCAAAATTTTTACTACCAATAAAATACCTGATCCAATATACTTTGGTTTTTTAATTTTATTTCATTGATGACTAATTAACAATACGTATTTCTTGGTTGTGAAAATCATTAATTAATTCATAATTTAAATTTTATTGTGTAAATTGAAAAATCAAGTCCTAACTAATTTTGAAAATTTTTTTTTGTTTTCTCATGTTTTGATTTGTTATATATGTATACTGCCTCATTCGCATCGTTATATAATATAATATAATGCTTTTATTTTTTGTTGACAAGAAAATACACAACTCGACATGGTACCATGTGATTAAAATACATAGGTATACACTTTATTAAATATTCCAACAAATCTGTAATTAATTTTAATCAAAACAGATTCTTAACGTGATATATTGTGACTTTGTGATACGTATATTATTGTGTATAGTTTGTCTTTGTAATATATTGTATAAAGGTGTCGAAACAGTAATCAGTATATCATATCTCATATCATCAGAATAAACAAAAAAGGAGGCAATAAATAATAATAGACAGTAAACTATAAAGAAAATAAATTATCTGTATTCTGTATAGTGATAACATAGACCTTATACTAATATAATATACTTAGTATAAGGCTTAGATCATATGATCTAAGGTATAAGGTCTATGGCTGTCACAGATTCTTTAATCTATGGTCACGATCCTCTCATGGCAGTAATTGTTCGTTATCATCATTATCGATAATACTCGCTACGATCGCTATATTATACTTGTTATAAAAAAAAGTTCGCTTATAGTTCGCTCCCATGTCAGCTGATTACAGACTACAGTAGTCCAACCTGCGGTCACTGCCGCCTATATATTTGTTTTTTTATATACAGAGTACTCTCGATTATCCGCTGTCTTCCGCGGAATCGTCTACATACCTATATGGCTATATGTATACAAAAAAATATACATATATTGTATCTTTCCATTATAAATCATTATAGGTTTAATTTGATTGTAAATTTGTGATAGCCGATAACTCGATAACGACGTAAAATACAATTCACTTTTTTTTTTTTTTACAACCCGAGGGTTGGTTTGCACATAGAATAAGTTGTTACTTAGGAAGGGTTTACTGTGCAGTGGTTTCCCGTTGCCTTCTGCACAGGGGAGATGGCGACCGCTCTCTCTAGACAGTCGCTGAGTCGCCTGCCCAGAGAGAGAGAGCCGCCCATGTCCATGACTGAGCCTCGGTCACTAACCGGCGACAGTGTGCGTCAGCAGTGATTGCGGATTATCCGCGGAATTCGTTTATCCGTGAATGTCCTGCCACCCTATTCCGCCGATAATCGAGAGTACACTGTATAATATTTAGCATAGGTCGTTGGGCAACTACTAACCAGTATATCTATAATCGTGGTCACGAACTATGATTATAATCATAGTTCGTGTATTAGGCATAGACCTTTTACTAGTAGTAAAAGGTCTATGGTATTAGGTTAGGTTAGATATCTTTGTTAGATTAGGTTAAGATCTCAGAGCATGAACATTAGAGGATCATTAGAACATCCTCTAATGTTCATGTCTCAGAGTTCATGTCTCAGATATTATCACAGAATAGATTAAATATTATCTTCTCTACATCGTGATAACAACTCATGATTTCAGCACATAGAGTAACTCTATGTTTCAGCAATAAAGTAAAAAATACTTATCACCACGGACTTGTGGGTTCACACCTCGTCGTGTCGTGTATAATAATCACGGTTACCACAGTTACCACACGATACCGCATAGTTGAATATATTCAACTTTTGACCGTGTGGTTACATTTATGTACAGAAAATAATACTTTGTTATCATCAGGTACAATATTCATATCATTGGTATTGCATTTTGGTATAAACATAAAAATACGAAATACACGACACGACGAGGTGTGAATCCACCTTAAGATATACAGGACTGGAAACGAACACGATAACGCGGTCAGAAAAAGGTATACAGTTATTTTAGTCCGTGCTTATCACTAATACTAATCATCAGTGTTACATTTAAGACTTAACTAATTTCAGTTTGGAATTGTATTTTGGGCTTTCATCAAGATTATTGAAATTATAAAAGATAATTTATTTTGTTACTTATTATACAATTACAATTGGTTTTGTTAAAAAAATTAAATTTATTGATAGAATCCACTGAATTCAAAAATGCTTGATGTTGATGGCAAAACGCACGATACATTGTTAGATAATTATGTATCAAATATAAAAAGAAAGTAAGTGTTCAAAATAAAATTTACTATAAAAAAAAGTATATATTGTTTATATAAAAATAATCACATTTTCTCGGATTTATTCAAATTTACTGTATGCACTGGTATATTATTTAATTTTAATGTATTTTAGGAAATGGGAAAGTAACTATATAATCGCAGAACAAACCGTTAAGCTTTTTAGACATTTTATTGATACAATCAAATGGTCAACATCTAAGTAAGCAGTATATATAATTAATAGCATGAATATTTTGTTTGATCAGTTACAATTTTTGGGTCAGCTTTAATATGTTTTATATTTATCGAAACATGTGTAAACTTGGTAGACATTTTTTAGTGACAGACAGTAATTATTATCTTGGGAATTAAAAAGTTACTGCTCTATTATCTCGATCACCTGATTTACCATTATTTTAACTTTGAATTTTACTTGTTTTCGGTAACAAATCGAGAGATATTTTTGGTTTGGCTTTATTAATCTTGACTACCATTGTATAATGGAAGTTAATTTTTGAATTTTATATTTATGTTGTTGAAGACTAATTATTAAAATGTCTTTCAATTTGATCATAAAAAGTATTTAAAACTGGGTACAAGAGACTATTCACAATGTCTACTGGCTCTACTTCTTCAAGCGCTGCTTCATGGTACTTTTTGTGATAATTGAGCTACGTCTTAAGGAATATGAGGTACCTAACCTAATATCTGTTTAACTCTGATTCTATTCTTTGTTAGGTTTAATTTGACCTGAAATCTCTCTTTACGAGAAAGATGTGTGGTGTGAGCCAGTTATTTTTATTTAGTGAGTTGTCATAATTTATATTTAAACAATAATGTAGGATTTTTTTGGTTTTAGGTAGATATGTTTATAATATTATTTTTTGTGTACCTAATACAAATACAGTGTTATGTACTTGGTAGATATAACCAGATACAAAAACTTAACTAGCAGGGAGGTCGAGATTATTGAACAGTACCTTAAAAATGTCCGTAATTGTTTTTCGCAGTTATTAACTATCATCTGAATGATTAACTGTGGTTGACAGTTCCAAAAACACTTAATAAAAATTGAGTATGACACCAAAATTGTAGATATGCAAGTTCATAATTCATCTTGTGCTTACTTACACTAAATGTATAAAATATCCATCTTGAGATGCCGAATACTTAATACACCCCTAATTATATTTCATAAAGATTAATAATCATCATCTATATTTATAAATACCCATGGTTAAGCACCTTAAACAATTTAAATTTAGTACATTTAATTGATTATTTGCCAGTATTTGTTATTTTATATTTTTAAATTTTATTAGAGAATTACTATATCAATTAAGAGAATATGGAATGAAAATAACATCAGCATTACCTTTACAATTCATTGTTGGCAATATTATCAGACGCATATTAAATATTGTTAGAGAAGAATATATTGCTGCTCGTAAAGTAACTAATTTTTTTATTGTCAAATTAATCAATAAATTATCTGATT
The DNA here is from genome assembly GCA_027580255.1 of Therioaphis trifolii. Classification (NCBI taxonomy): domain Eukaryota; kingdom Metazoa; phylum Arthropoda; class Insecta; order Hemiptera; family Aphididae; genus Therioaphis; species Therioaphis trifolii. Next base: position 12,181,605 of record CM050407.1, read on the forward strand.
CATTTCTGTAAAAATTATTTATTTTAATATTAAATATTATAATATTGAAAAAATATAGAGCTCAGAAGAAGAAATAGATGCACAAGACTCTTTACATAAGATAGTTTCATCAGAGGATGATGTGGATGACTACAACAATATTGTCCCTGAACTTAAATTATCAATTTTTGAACATTTAGATGAATTTCAAATGGAGATAGAATCCAGGTTATAAACAAATTTATTTTTGATATGCAATGTATAGTTTATATGACAATATTTTATAGTTATACATGAAATATAATTATTAAGAAATATAATTATATAAGAAATATAATTATTTTTTGATAGCAATGAAGATATAGCTAAACAAGCCCTTGAACATATTCATTCAAATGAAATTATTCTCACAGTCGGGAAATCATCTGAAGTTGAAATGTTTTTAAAAGAAGCTGCTAAAGATCGAATATTTGAAGTATTTATTACAGAATGTGCACCCTTAAGTCATGTTAGTTAATAAAAATTAAAACTGTTATTTGAGTATTTTATTTATTATCAATCATTATGATAGGGTAGACAATTAGCAATAAATCTCTCAAAACATAAAATTCAGTCAACATTAATTCCAGACTCCACAATGTTTGGTATAATGTCAAGAGTGAACAAAGTTATTATTGGTGTGGATTCTGTTATGGCTAATGGAGGTCTTAGAACATTCAATGGTTGTCATGCTGTTGCTTTAGCTGCTGCTCATTATTCCGTTCCTGTAATTTAATTTTTTGTTTTATTTAACTATTTTGAACTATATAAAGTATATATCATTTGATTTTTCAGGTCATAGTTTTAGCACCAATGTATAAACTAAGTTCACGATACTTATGTTCATACAATCAGGATGCATTTAATGAATTTGTTTCACCAGCTGGAGTTCTTCATTTCTCAGACTCAGTAGCATCAAAAGTTGATGTTTATAATCCTACATATGATTACGTACCTCCTGAAAATGTCACACTATTTATTTCAAACAAGTAAAATAATATTTTGAATCTATTTTGTTATTATTAGTTACTGTTTAAAATAATTTTTATTTCTAGTGGTGGCCATTCTCCTTCATATATCTACCGATTATTATCTGAAATCTATCATCCACTTGACTACAATTTATCTGTACAATAACAGAAAAAATATTTCTTCATTTAGTTAATGTATATTATCATGTAATACATACATTATTATTAAATTTCATATCATGTATTTTTATTTCAAAAATGAATTTAATTATATATTTTTTTTTTAATGTTCTAAGTCTCTTTTTGTGTCAAAATTAAAAATGTACGGTTTTATGCTAGTAACAGTTAAGTAACAATAGTAATATGAAATACCTTCCATGAACTTCCTTAGATTTTTCATTTAAAGAATAAATATATTCGGATTTGTCATTGGCAGACCCAAATGAACATAAAACAGTGCCGTTTGATTTGTCAAATCTAAGATAAGTTTCATTCTATTAAGGATAGATCTCAAATTGTTGATAAATGATTATCTGCTGCATTCAGTTCATGTTTCGAATGGCTGTTAATTGGTTATATTGCAACACCAGACAAATATACCAACTTGACCTGCTGCTGTATCATTAATCACTTTCTTTGAACAATTCGTTTATCATTTTTGGCATTTGAAGAGACTGAAGTGGCCCCATCACAGTTCACTTATGATGGGCAGTGTGAATATATTTTTAGCTCACGTTTTTGTTGTGAAAATGCTGTTTCGAACCTCAATACATTTCCAGTATCTTCATTTTAAAATAAAATTGAGTACTTAATATACTAAATAAAGTAAACAATATTTTATCATCACTTAAGGCCCTAATACGAATATATTTATAACTTATTAACACTTTTTAAATACTTGTATATTTAAAATTGTGTTATATTATTTTACATAACTGACATAATTAATAGACGAGATATAAAATTACTAGTAGTTTAAAAAAATCCCAGGGAGGGGTGCAATGGCCCCTTTGTCTTTGTTTAACATTGTAAGAGGATGTGAAGTTGCGGGCAATCTACATTCCGAGTCAGTTGGTCTTTAAAAGGACTATTATTTCAATGATATTTTTGTTGTTGTAACTGCTGCTGCTTCTGATGCATGGCTGGGAGATCAGTTAGAATTGTTCAGCCACCAAAATTTGAAGGAAATTTTAATTGTCCAGAGGTTTCTGACGTTGCCTTGAGCACACTAGGTGGAAACCATATTTTATTAACTTGCCGACACAATCAAGTTGAAAATATTTAACTATTTCATCATGTGTTTGAATATAGTTAATACTGATGGAATGTTTCCTGAAACCCCTTAAATATAATTATATATGTAATTAATATTTGATTCAAATCTGATTTTTTTTTTCTTATATTTCTATAGAAATGGCCGTCAGGTCTTTGTCAATATCTTTTCGCCTTTGGAGGGGTAGAAGTGTGGCATTTGTTACCCCCTTCTCTTAAGAAGAGAATTCTCACGTGTGTGGACTTCACTCCCAGTGGGAGGCAGTGTAGTGCAACCAGAAAAATGGCAGGGGAGAGACTACAGAATTAATTCTGCAGAATGTTTTTTGCACTGAGCCGGGTTCGAACTGATGACTGCGCGCGTCGTAGCCAACTGCGTGACCACTGCACCACGCTGCCTCTTTAATATTGTTAATAGTGATGGAATGTCTCCTGAAACCCCATAAATATAATTATATATAGTAATTAATATTTGATTCAAATCTGATATTGAATGATTTAAGGCAGTGGTTTTCAACCAAAAACAGTAAAAGCAAGTCACTGTAAACGACTCATTAAATGAACTTAAGTAATTTTGTCATAACTCCAAAAGTAAAATTACTAGAAACTTTAAATTTTCACCATATATTATGACATATTACTATATACTTTAAAATAGTTTCAATAACACTTGACAACTTTTGGGCTAAAAATTAAACTTAGAAAACAAAAACTTACTAAAATTTAATATGATCTTACTCATACGCTACTATGATACTGAAATAATTTCAAAATTCGTAACTCAGGATCACTTTTTTATAAGAGTAAGTAAATTATTATACAATTTTTATGTAATAGACAGTTTTTATGTCAATTTTTAACTTTAAATACAGATAGTACAAGCAGTTTTGAATCTTTTGGTTTAAAAAAGGCTTCTTAGTGAAATTAAATTTTTTTGATAATTTAAAAAAAAAACTAACCAACAATTAAACGAAAAATGGTAAAATATATTAATGGTATATTTTAATTCTAAAGCTTTGCTTTGAATCGTTTAGCTACAGAAATGATCTATCATTTCTTTAAAGTTCATTACACCCATTAACTTGTCCAAATGAGCCATGAATATCCCATGGGGCAAAGTACGTGCTATTTTTTCAAGCATATACTGCATTAACCTCGTTTCTCCCATACTGTAACAACTTTTGGGATTTTTACATAACATATAAATCTATGCAATAGTTTTTGATCTTATTATAACTTTCAAACATTACAATATAACTTGTTCAGGCTTAATTCATACCATATTAACTAAATTTGGCATTATATAATAGACAATATAAAAAAATATAAGCATTGTAATTTATGGAACTAAGGAAATAAATGTATAAAATACCCAAATTCAATAAATCGACAAAAATATTAGATAAAAATAATATATAATTTTTATTCAAATATTACATTATTTATTATGAAAATGTAATAAATCTGATTACATTTAATTGTTTTTATTCTTACATAAATCATTTCCAAAAGTATTCACAAATTGTAACCTGAAATTAAAAACAAAATAGTTAAGTTATAAAATTATAATATTTTTAAGGATACAATACTAGTTTTCCTCCTAAACAAATTTTTAATTTTTCTTTACTATTGAAAGTATATTTAATGCTAATTATAAATCTACAAAAAAATTCAGACATCTTAGTGTGGAAGGTATAGACATTAGAAGATCATGTGCAATGAATAGTAACACAATACTGGCATCAAGATCCAAAAATAAACGTAGTTCAAGTTGGATTTTTATTGGATAATACTAGGTATCAAAGAATAACATTTTCATTTTCATGTAATTTTCGAGAAAAATGTTTGTAATTTCTTCAAATTTTGTGAAAAAAATACTTAAATTTGGTACAAGGGATGGTTTGATGCACCTACCACTCATCATTTCACAACACTTTATTAAAGAAGATTTATAGAATTTTAGATTAGCTCTAAAATAACTTTTCTCAAATTCAAACCTGACATAGTTGGTGATCAATTTCAAATGATTCAACTATAATAAGTGAATAAAATTATATGAATATTATAAATTTAATACTAATAAAATATAAATAAAGTAATTCATCTTCAATTCATCAAGTTTAGTTATTAAGTTATGACGTTTTGACATTTAAAAATTAACTAATGGTTGTTCAAATTAAATTTTATATATGAAATTGTACTTGTCATTATGTATTTTGAATTTTAAAATATTAAAACACAATATGATTTGTGTATCATTAACATTATAGTTATAATTGATTTTACACAAATCATACAATAAAAAAAAACTCTAACATTAGCCTGTATACTTATTGTAGATTATTTAAATATACCTAGATATTTAATAATTTTTTAGATGTAAATGTATCCAAATTTAAGTGTTAACAACTCCTAATTTAAATTTTGTTAAAAAACCGATAAAAAAAAAGCAAAAAAAAGTCCATACTTATAAAACTGATAGTTGCTTAATATTAATTTTTTTTTTTTGCTGCATATACCTTAGGTACCTAATTACTGGAAAAAATTAACTTCTTGTTAAATTAGATTAAAATCTAATGGGTAATTTCAATATAGGTAGTGATGAAATTCTGTGAAAATGAATACCAAATGTTTGATATTACTATAATAAACAGGTAATATACTAACATTATCGAAGTCTTCTTGCTTCTCTTTCAGATTCAAGAAGTGTAAGAATGTCACCTTCGCGAACAGGTCCTTTAACATTTCTGATGATTTGACGATTTTGTTCACCAATGAATTCTACTTTAACCTGTGTGCACTGACCTTGCGACCCCGTGCGGCCCAATACCTTCAAAACTCTAGATAATACAACTGGCTTATCCATTTTGCAAGTTCTGTGATTGAGACAAAAACAAATACATTTAAATAAAATAACTTCAAATAAAAAATAAAAATTTAGCTTAGTCACTATACTATATAAATTAATTAAACAAATAATCCAAATTCCAGTTAAATTGTTTTATAGTTACCTTTAATTCCGGGTTAAGTTAGAGAAAATATGAAATCAAAGTTAAATACTTGATAGCATAGAAAAAAGATATAGTTGATATCAAGAATTATGTAAATTATGAGGGAATATTATTATTACTCTGAGGAGGGAATATAAATTAATACTGATAATAACCTCCAAATAAAAATCGACAAAAAAAAACACGTTATTGATAGTTACACCAATACTGTGGTTATTGTTACAACTGTAACCATTGATTATAGAATAGAATAGGATTGGTAGTGGTGATTTAATAAGGGGTCGTGCATAGGCAATTCGATGTATATACTCGTTACGCAGTACGTTTGTGTGGGAAGTAAATCATCATTAGTGTGCGTATATTGGGTTTTATCATTGATTATAGAATAGAAAAAAATGATTGTACATAGAAAAAAATATATCTAAATGTGTCAATAGTCAATACTGATTATATTATTGATTTACCGAAAAGAATAGATTTATAACTTTAAAATAAAAAGTGTAGTAGTTATCAATAATATTTATTTATATATTAATTTGATTTTGTTCTTATAGTCAATATATTATATGGCACCTCATCTAGAATAAAGCGAAGTAGTCACTAGCTTCTAGACTGAAACTCGTTGCCTAAAAAATGTTCATATTAATGGATAAGGTAAAAATATCAAGTCCCCCCCCACAGATGTAATCAAATATCCATCTATGATTCTAAGGTTTTACTTTACCTCTTCTCCCCGAACTTTCTTTTCCTCTCAAAAATGTTTCTATTCTAATTGTAGAATGTAGATTAAAGTTAAGACTGAAATACTAATTCTGAAATTTGCTTTTACCTATTATATAAAAATTGTTTATTGTAAGTATAAAATATATGATGATACATTTTTTATGCATAAATATTGTTAAGTGTTTTTTTATTCTTGGGGTTATGGTATATATTTTATTAATTTTTTATAATTAAGGCTAAGAACTTCTAGTTTTTTCATATTTTTAGAAATATCGTAGAATCATGTTAGTGATCAACAAATATGTTTCTGTAGCAATACCTATTTCATTTTTGTCAATAAGTAGAAAACGCTGTTTCGTGGCGCAATTAAGACTGAACTTTTGGAGGGGGGAAGGGCTAAAGACTTAATAGGTTAAAATATATATCGCTCGCTTACACAATAACAAGAACATACATTTTATTTTGTATTAATGATTAACATTTATAAAATTATAATTTCAAAGATATTTTTCTTTCAACCTTGGAAAATCAGTCAATTATTTTCGATGATTTATTATAATGTTGCACATTTACAACGAAACTATTGAATATTTTCAAATTTTATTTGTTTTTAAATATTTTCCAATGTTACTCAGAGTTGTATATATAAAACAAAGATCAATTAATATTTAGCTTAAACAAAATTTTTAAATCACTTCTGTAATCTGGGGAGCTAAAATCGCATCAGGGGGCTTAGCCCCCAATTTCCCCCTATTTGAGTCACTGTTTTACATGTGTAAGTGATTGCAAATGGTAAAACGCATTTTGTGAAAAATATTCATGTCCTATGGAACCCTTGAGCGATCTCCACGGAACTCCAGGATTCCACGGAACACAGTTTAAGAAACACTGCTCTAGGCCCTAATGTAATCTTATTGTAATTTTTCCATTAAAAACAATTAAATAATATACAATAATTATGTTGGATAAAACTATAAAAGTAAGTTATATTCATAATTTCATAATTTGATATTCAAAAATATATTTCACTAAAATTTAGCGTTAAAATATTTTATTTCTTTCTTCCATGATAAAAATGTTGCCAAGATGTGAATGGTGATTGGTTATTCGGATTGTTCATCCATTTTCTTTTGTATTCTCGTCCATGTCGTCCTAATAATTTTCATGATTTCCTAATCTTTTTCTCAGCTTTTGTGAATATTTAATTTCTAATTTTTTTTTAATTGCTGTTGTTTTTATTTGAATTAAGTATTGGTGTATAATAAACAGTGTGTTTGGTATTTTAATTGCATAATCATTCTGAAATAATTAAAATTTTGATATTCTTTCTTTATTTTAGTTTCAATGCGAAATAATTAAATTCAAACTAATATTACCAACTAATTTTGCTAAAAAACAATTTGAACTTATAACTTTCATTTCAACATCATTTGTTCCCCAATTATGATGAACGGAAGTGTTGGTTTTGTGAGTACATAATCTTTTTTTAATCTATGTTGTATTTAAATAAGTCGTATTTTTGTATTATTATCTTAATTTAACTGCTCACAATTATTTATATCATAATAGTAATAGTTTTTTACATTTCACGAGTATTGACTTATAATTAGTAAATCATTAAACAAAATACTATATCCATATGTTATGAGCTATGAATACTGCATATGGTAGATAACAATTGCACATTTTAGGTATTGATTTGTCATTAAAAATTATATAATGTGCTATGACATTAGAATTCATTGAAGATAAATGTAAAAAATCTATAAACATATTTTCAGGAATTCAGCATTTTATATTTATCTGTTACATTTCATTTTCTAAACTTAAATATCTTTCACATTTCTTTCAAAATATCTATATGTGTTTTATATAAAACTTAGTTAAAAATCAGTATAAGAATACAGTTTGTAGGTATGGTATTTTTTTAGTATGCTTATAAAATTGTTATGTTATAAAGTGTGCAAAAATTTTTCAAGTGAATTTTTGTATAAAAATCTTATTATAGTTAAAAGAAACTCATTTGGTATTGCGGTATAATAATTTATTGTTCACTCTAATTTCATCCAAAATTTAGTTTTTTTTAGACTATATTACAGCTTTGATATTTAACACGTTCACTGCTACCGCTGATCATGGATCGGCGCTAGAAGTAGCGTGCTGACGGCCGCCGCCGATTCGTGGTCATCACTAGCTTTTATATTGAGATATGTTTATAAATCATTCGGCCATAGAGACACTGCTTCAATATTTGGCCATTCAGAAAGTTTTAATAAACAATGCTTTGCAGTTGATTTGTGATTCCCGTGTATTTTTAATGTAAATTTTATTGAAAACAACTACAGTACTCTAGTGATTTTCACACTGTTGTTTTTCTTGACATATTATTCATTTTATAATTTGTATTCTATAATTTAGTGTCTATTTATTTTATATTATTAATAACATGGACCTTTCTGCCGGTTCATCAAGAGTTGATCGCTCTTGAAGGCCCATCAAAAGTATGAAAACACATAATATTATTATCGGATGCTGAACTATTTGATATTTTGGAAAACGATTAATGGATATCGTCTGAAGAAGAATTTGATGATGAAACAGAATGTAATTATAGTTCTGATGGCGTATTTCATATAAATTTTAAAAAAATGTCTAAACTAAGTATTAGAATATAAGACGATCCGTGATCAGCTCACGTAATATGTTATTAACAGTTACGCGACATGTAGCACTAAACTAGGTATATACGTTCGGAGGTGAACGTGTTAAAGTAAACTGCAAATATTAATCATAACTTCTTAATTATTTTCTCTATTGACTAAACAGCAATAAAATCATTTAATATTCTAAACTTGAATTTACCCATTTTATATACATAATAGGTATAATACTTTTGGATTCTAGTTGAAGCAAAGAATCTATTAATTTTACAATGATGTTTATTTTATTTTCTGTAAACACTTTTTCGGGTAATCATGATAAGGCCTGACGAGAGAGGGGGGGGGGGTTATACCCGGGCCCAGGATTTTCAATGGATCCTGGTACTAAAACCAGAAAATGTTAAAAAAATTGGTTTTACGGAAATTAGAAAAATTTGGGCCCCCATGAGCATTCTGTCAAATTGTATAACAATTGGATTTTGGATTTTTGAACAAAATACGACTACAGGCGGTTATTTATCTATGTTACTTTGTAAATATTATTTACTAAAAATGAGTTTAAATAGTGTTGTATTTTAATTTTTAATTGGAAATATCAAACCTTTATGTTTATATGGAACAAAAGGGGGCCCGTGTGTTACTTCCCCTGGGCCCGAATTTTCTCTCCACGGCCCTGGTCATGATGCACCAAAAGTTTTATTCAGCAACTCTATAGATCGGAAACTCCATGTAGATTTTACTTTTTTAGAAGTATTCTTTTTTCTGGTCTTTAAATAAAACTGTAATAATACCTTATTTTTTAAAAGTATATCTCTTAAACAATTTTTAATATTTTACTAAAAGTTGTAAAAATTTAATATGATCATACTCAACACTTCACTGATTAATGATATTGAAAAAACTTTAAATGAGAATAAAGTATTTTTAGACCATTCAAACATGAACCTTTTGGTACAGATAAAACATGTTTTGAATCTTTTGATTATAAAAAAAAATATTTGCTTTTCAAACTAGAAAACAGGTGATGAAAAAAAAAAATCTACTGAAAATAGATTAAAAATGGTGAAATATATAAACAGTATTAATTATATGTATACATTAGTAGTGTATATTAAATATTCTGCATTTTTACACTCAAGCTTTTGCTTAAAATTGTTTAACTAAAGAAGTGAACTAGATGTTTATTTTAGTTCAATAGTTATCCTTAATTTATTATAAATTACGATTTGAAAAGAACTTTTATCAAAGTTATTGTCTTCTCTAGCAACAACAACCATTTACTACTACCACACTGTCAACTACTGGCTCCAACAATCATCAGTCACCATCTGTTTCGGGCTCAGTCATGTCAAATGGTACAGAAGGTGAACCAGAAGCTAAAATACCAAGACATGAAGGTATTGTATTTATAATCACCATTAATAACCATTTTAATAATTATTATAAAACAACTTATTTTTTGGAAAAAATTAACATGTTTTAAATTAAAGGTATTAAAATCTCTTTTTATTAAAAATAATTTGATTTATGATTACATTTTTTTTGGTTCTAAATATATGCAGATATTTAAGGTAGAATAATTATGAATATTAGAATATTCATCTACAATATGTTACATAAACTCTAACTTGTGAAATCTTATAGATTTCAAAATCTTTTTGTACACATACTCGATACGGTACATTTTGTATGTGTATAAATGATACTGAATGATTTTGAGTACAAAGTTGCTGTATTTTATTTGTTATTCTTTTAAAGTTATAAATTTTCAAAATTTTAACAAAAACCTGATTTTATACAAAGTAATATTTTTTTATTAAATTAAAAATTATTAAATAAAATGCTTAAAAATTTTTAAAAATTAATTATTGTATTATATTTGTAGTAAAAATAAAACAGAACAGTTCTTTAACATTCATACTCAAATTATATACAAAATAATATTATTTTTAAGATTTTTGTTACAACATTCAGTTTAGGTATACAATCTAAAATTTAAATTTAAACTTTTGTTTTTCACCTGATAATTTTGACCTATCATTGTGAATTTTTTTTTCTTATTTCAATTATATACTCAACGTATGTTTTAATTTTAGTTTCTACTAATCATGTTTCATTAATTTGTCTTTTTCTTCACTTCATTGTTAGAAATCCTGTTAGTTTTTATTTTAGTTTAGTATTACATTTTATTCTTTTATAAAGCAGATTTTCTTCAAATTTAAATTCATAGCAATATGTGTTCTCATGGCAATGTTTTTAATTAAATTCGTACGAAAGTGTTTATATACATATGCAATTTGTGGAATCATGTATGTATGTAATGGGATTTTAAAATCTATAAGATTCCACATAATTTGCGGAATAGTTCTTTTCTGGAACTATCTAGGTTTCAGTATAATCTTATAACATGATTTAATAATAATAATAATAATTATTATTTTAGTTATTCAACATTCTATTCTAATACCTCTAACAAAATCATTAAATTATATTTTGTTTAACAAATTGTATACTTTACTAGTGTGTATTATAAAATAAACCATATTATTTACCTAATCTATGGTAAAAATATAAAATATATTTATAAAGTAATCATTCAAATTATATAAATAGTATTTAAAGGTCAAGTGTATTAAATATATTTAATATATTCCTGAATTTGAGAGATTTTACACTCATAAATGAATTGTATATTTAATAAATTTGTTCTTTTTTTAATTAAAATATCTATTTTGAGATAGTCGTATTGTTTGTTAATTATTCGACATTCATAAATTCATACTAAGTAAAATAGGTTTTTCTCATTTAAATAACACACTAGAAATAATTATTGTGTTTTACTTAGAATGTAAAATGTTTGATTAATTATTTTCTAATGTATATTTTAATATAAATACACTTTTACATACATTTCATAATATATATATATATATATATATATATATATATATATATTAATATTTATTTTCTTCTATTAAAATAGATATAGGTTCTTCTATTATAATGTTCTCAATATTATAACTTGACTGGTTAAACTAATCAATATTCTTTTTTTTTTTTTTTTTTTTGAGATGTTCCAGGCGGTTTACTGATAGCCCTTGTCTATACGCTTCTCACACATCAAAAGATTAAATTACCTAGTTTGTAGGGAAGGGTGTGTACAATACTTACAATTTATAAACATTTATTTTCATGTAATTATTTTTTACTACCTTATTTTGCTAACCTTAATTCATCAACATTTTTGACATACTATTAAGGAATAGAAATGGAGTGCAAATTGTGACTCAATAATGTTTGGTTTGCTTATGTTCACAGATTCATTTATAAATTCAATCATTATGTTTTAATGAATTTGTTTCCAAAAGTTGTTTTGTAGAAATAATTTTACTCGTAAAAAAAAATTGCATCTTATTTTCACATTTAGCTTATCACAAACATGACTTGAGGTTTAATGTCAATATTAATTTTACTTATTATTTTTTAATATTTTATCAGAAAACAGCTATTTCATTATGTTTGATTAGTTAATTTGAAGTTCATCAAAATTTCCAAAACATTTAGCAACTTTCTTTTGGTAGATGACATTAATTTTAAATTATGTGTTATTAAGTGATAGATTAATAACTAGATAATATCATGGTTGCTAAATTCTAAGTTTTAAATGATATAATGGATGTAGGTGTATTTTTCCAGAAATATATTATTCATCCAAAATTTTGTGTTTGTTTTGGATCAATTGATTTCAGTTTTGGAGTTAACTTTCAAATTGGTCCATTGTGTAGGCCTGTGGTTGTTTAAAAACGTTGTAAGTATAATTGACGACTAAATTAGGAGAATTTAAACATTTACCTACTTTATATATTATTTTGGTTTGTTTTTGTTTTCGTCATGCTCTTCTGTGTTGTCTCCGGACCAATATCCCTCTACTAGCAAGTGCAGTCACCTGAGCAAGTCAGGCCTACTACCCGTTGCGGTTAAGGTCTCAAATGGAAACACAATATGTTTGCTCAATACCTAAATGGTGTAATTTAATACATATGTAAACATGCAGCAAATAATAAAAATTTATTTGTATTCAATGTCCCCGATAAGGAGGGGGGTTATCCAAAGCGAATTTTTTTTTCATTTGTCATATTTCTAATATTATTTTGCTGCTTGTTTTATGTTTATTAAAAATATAGTTTGTGTAACTTTTTTCATAGATATTTTAAAAAAAGGACATTTCAAGTATTTAGAGAATTACTTAAGGCTTATAAAAATTAGGTACTTTAATTTATTATTTTAAAGTGTTTCTATATTTTATTATTAAAGTGTTTTTTTTTTTTTTATAAAATTAAATGTTAAACATATTTTTAATTGAATATTTTCTTTAACTATTCACAATTAATTGTCAATTTTCAAAATATCCTAAAGTTACGTGGACTATTTATTATTAATATATATGTATTTGTTTCTTTTTCTAGGTGATATTTTACAATATGTATATGACAATATTTTTGATGTTTTTTGATACTATTATAATTTATATATTATTAACATGTTTTTTCCTTTCAGTCAATGGTAATGCATCATTCACTACTGCACCATATGATTTCAATCAAGTGGGCACTTTAATATCAGGTACGTAATCATTTAATTATATACTATTAAATATAAGTTAAGATAAAATTATCTCACTGTATTTATAAGTTTTATTTCTTATTTTAACTTATCAATTACTTAAATGTAAATATTATATACACACATATATATTATAAATTATTTATAAAAAGAATGATTTATACAAAAGTAATTTCGTTGTCAGAATATTAGGCCAATCTACAAACAAATCTTTGGCGGTTGTAATTCATGAATTAGGTGTGTGGTAAATAATGAGACAAAGGTCCCATGTGTAAATTTAAATTTTAAGAATATTTATGTTTTAAATCTTAAACTATGATAATACTGTTAAATGATATAATTTTAATATACAAAACATGAGTATTTATAATTGAATAGTAATTTCATTTTTATAAATTAAGATAGATGTAATAATTATAATCATTAATGCCTAATATTTATACATGATACTATAATAGTATAATATATAAGCATACACTTCAAATGTAACATAAATATATTTTTTATTAATTTGATGATACATTGTAAATAAAGTATTAATTAGTAACTTGTAAAGACTGATATAATTAGGATTTTGGGATAGGGCCCCTCCACAGCTTAACTCAATCAAATTTGGCGGGGGTACTTTTTTTAAATTTTGTGTTGATGCAACACGACATCGATGTCACTGGTATTTGTTTCCCCTGTAAACCCATTGCTTAAAATTAATATTAATATTACTATATTTTTCAATTTCAGGATTATTCTAATATTAAGGAGAAAAATATTATTTTGTGTCATAGTTAAACTTTAATAAACTTGGGTTTTCAGGTCCTGGCTCGAGACTTGGTATTTTAGGCGCTTTAGCTGCTCCTTTAATCAAACTAAGTACAGAACAAAATGAAGCTGTGGCCAAAGCAAAAAAGTATGCCATGGAACAAAGCATTAAAATGGTGCTAATGAAACAAACTTTAGCCCATCAACAACAACAAGCCAAGTCTTTTCATCGTCACCAAGCTTTGATTTTAATGTGCAGGTCATTATAACAGTTTTTTTTCCTAATTGTTCACTGGAATGTAATATTAAAACAATATGATGTATCATAACTTTATTGAGAATTGGTTGAGACTAATATTTGCTTACATTTATTGTGTTTCCCTAATTAATGACTAATTAGCTGATAAGATCTGATTGTTTTTACTTTTTAGTTTAAATACTTTAAAGTTGATATTATTTTGAATTAAAACAAATATAATTAACATTTTATTTAAATTTTCAGAGTTTATGTTGGTAGTATTAGTTTTGAACTGAAAGAAGATTCGATTAAACAAGCATTCTCACCATTTGGTTGTATTAAATCAATTAACATGTCGTGGGATCCAATTACTCAAAAACATAAAGGTTTTGCTTTTGTAGAATATGAAATACCCGAAGCTGCTCAACTTGCTCTTGAACAAATGAATGGAGTTATGCTTGGTGGTCGTAATATTAAAGTTGTAAGTATTATACATGTATACTTAGTGAGTATTCACATATATATTTATATATATATATATATATATATATATATATATATATATATATATATATATATATATATATATATATATATATAGCATACAATTTATTTAAGATTAATTCGTATAAAATAAGTTGTCTTTTACGACATATATATATATATATATATATATAGCATAAGTAAAACATTTTTTAAATTTTATCCTTTACTAAAATATATTTAAATCAAAATTTAAAATGTAAAAATGTTCGTTGAATGTTTATGTAAAAAAATAAAGCAATTACTTTTAAGCATGACAAAATAGATAGGTATCATCATAGATTTTTGATACGCACACCCTACTCTAATACTTGTACTTTTCACATACAACGTAGTTCTCCACTTCTTATTGGTAGACATTATCATTGTCATTTGCTGCGTAAATATAAAATGTTATCAATGTTACTCTTGTCACATGATGCCAAAATATATCTATTACCTAATCAAATTTCCAATTATCAAATACGAACATATAATCAAATTATTCTAAATTATTAACATTATTTATACAAACTTTAGGTGCATAATGAAACAAAACTAAATAGTTCAATTTAAAAAAAATAATAGGCAAGTGATAATCATAAATTTTCTATGGTGATACCATGGAAATAAAATCAACCAATCAAAAGTGGAGAACTACGACATAGGCTGGGAGTGAAGGAGATGCGTATAGTGAACAAAATTATTACAACTGTGATGATACCTATCTATTTTGTCATGCTTTTAAGTACTTCAAATATTGAAAATAAATATAAAAATAAAATATGTGTTTAGGTTATACCCCAATTATTAATCATTAAACACAGTTTTTCTGTAAGTATTTACTAAGTGAAACTAGTTAGTTATGAAATATGTCTACTTGGATTAGTATATTTTCATTAGACAATTATATACATTTTCAGTATATCATTGTATTATTTTCTAGGTTGGACGACCTAGTAATATGCCACAAGCACAATCAGTAATTGATGAGATTCAAGAAGAAGCTAAACAATATAATCGTATTTATGTAGCATCTATACATCCAGATTTAACTGAAGAAGATATTAAAAGTGTATTTGAAGCATTTGGTCCTATTAGAACTTGTAAACTTGCTCAAGGTAGTACACCAAATAGACACCGTGGATATGGATTTATTGAATATGAAGGTCGTCAAGCAGCCCTTGAAGCTATATCTTCTATGAATCTTTTTGATCTTGGTGGCCAGTATTTAAGAGTTGGACGTGCTATTACTCCTCCTAATGCTCTTCATGTATGCTTTGAATAATTTATTAATTTACTTCATAGTAATATGACTGTATTAAAATTGTTTCTTTTTAAGGGACCATCATCTTCAAGTCACATGCCTACGGCTGCTGCTGTTGCAGCAGCGGCAGCAACAGCAAAAATTCAAGCAATGGATGCAGTTGCTACAAATGCAGTACTAGGTTTAAGTAAATTAAGTTCTCAATTAGGTGCTCAAACAGCTGTTTTACCTGGCTTACAACAGTTACCAACCACATTAGGTATAACTCCTTCTGTGCCAGCTGCCACTATACCACCACCGGGAATAGCTATCCCACAGCAAATAAGGGCTCCAGTGCCAATTATACCTGGTAATTTTTTAGTAAATTTATATTCTAAGTATACATAGTAATGCCTATTATAGGTTTTCTTCAAATCTAATGGTTTATTATTGAAACTTATTTAATCCCTATAAATCTATAAAAGTTATATCACAGCCTTTTAAAATGAATATTCTTACTACAAAATACTTTTTGTATCCAGTTATTTATGAAAAAAAAATTTTAATTGTAACTACTATATAACTAAAATTTAATTATATAATTTTTTTGCAATTTTATTTCATCATACAGTCGTTGCCAGATAAATTGAGACGGCGGCGGCGGCGCGATAACGGAAAACCAGTGGTTCTCCGTATTTCAATATTATTACCGAAAATACATCAATAAACCAACTATTGTTACAAAAAATATTTTACGATATTAATTTAAGATCAAATATGCCGATAATAATCTTTTATTTTAGAACAATAAGTAGAAATTATAAAATAATATAATTAATGTAATAATAATACATAATATTTATAATAATATGATAAAATAATAAAATCTATATATTTTTTGCACTGAGCCGGGTTCGAACTGGTGACTGCGCGCGTCGTAGCTAACTGTGGGACCTTTGCACCACACTGCCAGCGACTAGTTTGGGCTACACTTAATGAAAAGCGCCGCCGCCGCCGTCTCAATTTATCTGGCAACGACTGTACCTTATTTGACTGACAGATAATGTAGTAAACTGTCTTTTAAAGTTTTTAATATTGTGACAATTATTTCATGTTTTTTATTTAAACAGAACTATCCTAGGTTGTTCACCCAGTTATGCATATTTTACATGGTTGTTGTGTATGATATACAATGTGTCCCGGGGGGAAGTGACCGCCCGGCGCCATATGAAAGTACACCAAAAGTTATGCAGAATCCACCTTTAAATGGGGGGTCTAACTTTATTATGTTTTAAGTTATGGGCGTTTTAATTTTTGTCTTAACAAAACAAAATCTGCCGAGAATTTTTTATGTATCTTCAAAAATATTCAACTTTTTTAAGTAATTTTTTTTTTATTTTAAAGCTGTTTTATTATGCTATCAAATGACATAACACAATTAAACCAGAAATGTACAAATTAATTTAAAAAAAAATTTTAATGAAATTTTTTTTGTAAAAAATCAGCATTTTTATAAGTAAATCGAGTATGACATCAAATAATCTCCTATTTACTACAGTTTTTGTTTGTATTTTATTATTCTACTAAATAATACCTACAATTTTGTTAAATTAATTTTTTTCGTATCTCTCATAATTTCCAAGTTATACGCTGTTAAACTTGACTATTTAGGATTGCAGCATTGCAATTTTTACCATTGCAGCAAATGAAATTCGACAAAATCGCGTGGAAATTCAAAGAACTACACAAAGTGTTTCATTAAGAGTTCAAGCATGTCTGCAGTCAGGTGGGGAACACTTCGAAAATTTAATGAATTAAGCATAACTTTTATTTTCTTAATCTATGATCTGAAAAGGTTACAGTTTTTGTGTTGTTTTTTATGTTTATTAATTTTCCTTTGTGTTTATTAAAATACGTTTTTAATTAAATCATTACAATTTCAATTTGTTTGAGTTCATTCACACGATCAACTAGCAACAAAATGTAATAATAGGCCTTAGGGTTTTAAATTATATTCTTGTAATCGCCTTACACAGAGCGATAAACGATTCCGAGAATCCTAAATAGTCAAGTTTAACAGCGTATAACTTGGAAATTATGAGAGATACGAAAAAAATTAATTTAACAAAATTATAGGTATTATTTAGTAGAATAATAAAATACAAACAAAAACTGTAGTAAATAGGAGATTATTTGATGTCATACTCGATTTACTTATAAAAATGCTGATTTTTTACAAAAAAAATTCATTAAAATTTTTTTTTAATTAATTTGTAAATTTCTGGTTTAATTGTGTTATGTCATTTGATAGCATAATAAAACAGCTTTAAAATAAAAAAAAAATTACTTAAAAAAGTTGAATATTTTTGAAGATACATAAAAAATTCTCGGCAGATTTTGTTTTGTTAAGACAAAAATTAAAACGCCCATAACTTAAAACATAATAAAGTTAGACCCCCCATTTAAAGGTGGATTCTGCATAACTTTTGGTGTACTTTCATATGGCGCCGGGCGGTCACTTCCCCCCGGGACACATTGTATAAGTTTATTTCTTCATTCTATTTATGTGTATTTTTATCTGTATTAATACAATTATTAATATATTATCAATATTAAAAGTAATAATTTTAAATTAAAAATCTTAATAAATAAATTTATTTAAGAATTTTGATATAAATGTGATTAAACATACTAAGGTATTAATATTAATAAAATGTTCCTTAAATTTTTATTTGGTATAAATCTTTTATAGCCTAAACAACATACCAGCTTATGATTTTAATTTGTTTAGTGACCACTGGATTAAGTCCAGTTATTCAACAAGCTATACCTCCACCTACACTTATAAATCCTACACAATTAGCTGCTCCTGTGGTTCCGACAGTTACTGCTGATGCACAGAAACGAGCTGATCAACAGAAGAAACAGGAAGAATTGCAAAAAAAATTGTTAGAAGAGACTGAACCACAAACATTACAACAACAAGAAAATATGTCAATAAAAGGACAGAGTGCTAGACATCTCGTCATGCAAAAGTTAATGCGGAAAACTGAGGTAATTGGATGTTTTAACTTTTCATCAGCAGTATAAATCTTTGTATTTCTCTCATTCATAGATAAAATTAAGGAATGGAATTAAAGAATTCAAAACCAGGGATGGTCTTGAAGGCCGACCCCCCCCCCCCCCAAAAAAAAATTGATAAAATTACCACTAAAAATAATTTATAATAAGTGAATTATAAGCAAAAATAATATTAATTTAGTAAGTGTAATATTTAGATATAATATTTTTTGAGGGGTTAACTAAAACTTCTAGGAAATAAAAAATAAAAATGTTAAATATTTATTATATAAGTTGACTAAGACTTCAAAAATCAATTTATCAATGAAAAAACGTCTTTAAAATAGGTATACTCCTTAAGTGCACTGCACATGTTGAGCGACTGACTGTGTTTAGAGATTATTAATTCAAATATTTTCTTGCCCAAAAAAAAAAAAAAAAATTTTATCGATTCAAATATATAATATATTGCCAAATGTATAATGAAAATGTTAAGTATGAATTGATCAATTAAATGTAAAGCTATTTTTTTTAGAAATGCATAGGACTAAAAAAAAAAAAGTACATTTTAATATTTGATAATTTATGATATTTTACATTATTTTTCTTGTAATATCTTTTTTGATAATGTGAAATAAAAATTTGACCGATCTAATTTTTTATTTCTATTAATTTAGAGTCGAGTAGTTATATTAAGAAATATGGTCGGCGTTGAAGATGTTGATGATAGCTTACAAGAAGAAATTCAAGATGAGTGTAGCAAGTAATTATTTTTTATAAATTATGAATATTAATCTAAAATTTTATGAGATTTTGGTTTAATAGGTATGGTATTGTCGAACGAGTTATCATTTATAAAGAAAAACAATCTGATAGTGTGGATGATGATTCTGACACAATTATAAAAATATTTGTTGAGTTTACACAAATGTTAGGTAAATACTAATTAACAAAATTATTTAAATATAGTTCTAATTTAAAATGAATTAATAATGGTCATGTTTCAGAGGCTGAACGAGCGCGAGATTCCTTAAATGGCCGATTCTTTGGTGGTCGCTTAGTGAAAGCTGAGCTTTATGACCAGGCCTTATTTGACCATAGCGACTTTTCTGGTTGATCGAAATTGAAATACCATTTACCAATTATTATATGTATATTATTTCAATTTACTATTTAGTTATTATTAACGGAAATATATTATACATTCTATTACATGATATAAATTATTCAAATATGTATAATAAGTATTTAAACATTCTGTAAATATATTTTTCATCTTCAGTAATTTATTCTGTGAATCTAATTATGTGCGATTTCTTTCTATGTATTAAATGGGGAACATAGTAATTATTAATATTATTATTTGAAAATCAATATGTCCCATTTATGTTAATTCAATAATTTTATTATTTTTTAAATTTTAAGTATATTAATTAATTTTGTTTATACTAAAACAATTTTTTTTTTCAATTTCTTTCTTCAATAGTATTTTTCTGATTTTTGTTGTGTTAAATTTTGTATAAAATCAATTTGTTTTGAATGCTGAAAAAGCTTTAATTTTTAAGTGCTTACTATTATGATAGTAAGCACTTAAAAATTAAATAAAAATTTATAAGTTGTGACTCATTTCTCCATTTTCTTAACGCTGATAGTTCTATCACCAATTCTAAAGAATTGCCTTTTGTGAAATATCTTATATGAAAATTTGCAAGTGATCTCACCTTTTATCCCATTAAATTTCCAACGTCTAAAAACCAATATTCAAGAAACATTAGTCTAAGGATCCCACTTGTCCCATATTTAATAGAATCGTTTTGGTATTTCAAAATGAATTCAAAATTGTTTTCTTATCATTTGGCATTTTAAAATTTAAATGATTGTTATATAATAATTAATAATATAAGAATAATATCTAATTTGTTTTTATTGATTTTTTTTTTTTGGGTTTTAAATTTACAGTAGGAAACTCACCTATTTATTTATGTTGGTTTTATTTGTTTCAATTATTCAATATTATGCCAGGTTTACATGGTGCTTAGTACTTGTCATAAGTACTTGACACTCACACTGGCACATTGTGTGTAAACAGTTAAAATAGTGCTTAGTATTGGTAAAACCAGGAGTACCAGTGAATAGAATCCAGTTCTATTTACTAATGACAAGTAGCTAGCTACCCCCTCCACGACTCTACTCTACTCCAGGTTGCACTTGCAACATGTGATCACATGATGATAGTATTAAATTAGATGTGCTTAGTTGAAGTGATAAGAGAATATTTGTTTATCATTAATTGTCATCTTTATAAAACGTTTATTTTCTGATTTATCTTCAATAGCAAGTCCTCTTAAAAATCCAACCGAATTACCATGTGAATCTCTTCGAAGGAGCTATTTCCTCATCCATATTCGTTTTTGTTTTTTACTTAATTCGGTTTCCAGTTCATCTATTAAAGCTGATATTATGCTTGAATAATATTTAATACTTTATTTTATAACACTATGTCAGTCCATTTCATTTAGTACTTGGTGTTTGGTGATTATATATTGATTACGTATTTAATTCATAATACAAAGTTGTCACTACAATAAATTAATCATTTTTTTATGTTATCACTTATTTATTATTAACTGTTAACTAATACAGTGTACAAATTAGTTGTGGATGTAACGTAAGGCTGATTTACGTGATGCCAGTCGGCGTACCAGTGTCGAAGTCGCCAGTTACTGAATGCCAGCGACTGGCAACGTTTAAACATAATGTGCCATCAACTGGAGAAAGCCAGTGGGCACTAGCGTGCCAGCAGATGGCATTGCCAGTAAAACAAATGTTTATTTTGTTTTACTGGCACGACAGCTTCCACACTTCCACAACGACAACAGCTAACTGGTTCTTTTATAATTGTTTCTGATGCTCCACATTTTTTTTATCCATCTAATCTCTTATCCAAACTTTTTGTTTTTTCTTCTTCGATTCCTCTTCACATATTTCCAATTGCTCGTCACACAAAAATATAGAAATAGAACGCACTGCTTTTTTAAAAGCAATGATGTAAGCTGTTTCTGCCATAATGAAATTAAAGTACTGAAAAAAATATATTTTATGCTATAAAGTTTATTATGTTAACTGCAAAAGCACTACTGCATTATAGGTTCACAAATTAATAGCACAATGCAACTATAGTAGGTAGCTGGCGTCGTGTAAACGATGGGCGCCAGTAACTTGCCAATTCCAGTTGCCAAACGCCAGTGACCCTCCTAGGTTAGCCTAGGTAACCTAGCTAACCTAACCTATGCCAGCAACTGGTAACGTGTAAATCAGCCATTATCTTTTGTTTCAAGTATTTAAGTGATTATTAGGTGTGAGAAAAAAGCAATGTTACATTAAGACCAAATGTAATTTTAGTTACCAAATATTTACTTAGATTTTCCATAAGCATTGTCATATTACCATTATCTAATTTTGTAATATGTTCATTGTGAACATATGTCCTAATATCTAATTATATTGTTTCAATATTTTTGAGGTATTAAAAACTTGGCACCAATTTTAAAAGTAAAGATTAACAATTAAAAGGTCAAGCTATAATTTTTTAATTTTTAATTTTTAGCTCTCTTCATCTTAATTGATATACAGTAGTGTCTCGCTAATCCGGACTAGATGGGACCGGACTCTATCCGGATTAAACGCAATGACGTTTTTTTTAACTTACTAATAAATATTTTTCAAAAAAAATCTTATGTATTTATACAAATTCAAAATATATTGATTTATTATTTTACATTACACATTATCATTGTTATTATTATGATATAATATATAATACATATTATATCAATACACATTTATAAAAAATTAAAGAATATATAAGCTCTTGGCATGGCTGATTTTCCGATCACCAAAAGTGGAAATTTTAAATCACCAGAAGCGTTAC
This sequence comes from Therioaphis trifolii, assembly GCA_027580255.1. Classification (NCBI taxonomy): domain Eukaryota; kingdom Metazoa; phylum Arthropoda; class Insecta; order Hemiptera; family Aphididae; genus Therioaphis; species Therioaphis trifolii. The sequence continues at coordinate 12,204,636 of CM050407.1, forward strand.
TGCAAGGAAGTAAAGTTACTCATTCTTTTTTCACTTTATGTCCTTTGGCTACAGAATCTAGTTTTGAAGCTTATGTTTTTTTTTTGAAGCATTTTGTAGTTCAACCCAGTTTCGTCAGCATAAAATATTTGACAAGGCATTAAGTCTTCATCGCTAACAAACTTTCAAATTTCGTTTTAAAGTCTTCACTTGCATCATTGTCACCTGATAAAATTTCTCCACTTATACCAAGTTCAAGAATGCCATGTCGATTTTTCCACCGAGACAGTCATCTTACGCTAGCAGTAAAAGTAGGATCTCCTTTCAATTTTTCATTACATTTTATCGCGATAGCTTGTAAAGACAAAACCAAATGTACAAAGCCTCGTCTACAGCTTCGTTGTAAGGTTTTCTTAATGTGCGTTTGTTACCTAAGCTGTCCATGCTCACCATTTTCGCACAGAAATTTTCAAAATTTGTTAGATTTTTTTTTCGATCAGAAATAGTTTGTTTACCCACTCCTAACTCTTATGCGATTTTTGTTAATGATTCACCAGCATCAATGCGAAATAAAGCTTGGAGTTTTTATTCCATTGTTACAGTCACTTTCTTACGTTTTACCGAAGTTGTCATTTAATGTACGTTGTTTTTATATTAAGCGAAGGAAAAAATACATAAACGTAACGGTCTACACAAGTACACAATCACCACTAAACGAAACAATATCACAATTTGGATTTGCGAGACTACTGTATGTGTTAATTTTTGGTATGATTTTATATGTCCTGTATTTAAAAAGGAAATGGGTCACATATTTTACTGTGTAAAAAGTAAATTTTTTATAAAAAAAAAAGAATACAAATTAAGTAAAATATTTTTCATATGTTTTTTAAAATCTTTTGGAGCCTTTAACCACCATTTTATCAGGTCTTCCACATTGTAGAAATCTACAACACTAACTTAACTAGGTTGTTTTCTTGGGGTTTATGTATTCTTTTATGATCTTTGATTTAAAGTTTGAACATGGTTGAATGTCAGGGGCGGACTGGCTATTTTTGGCCCGGGGTGCAAAATTTATTAGGGGCCCGTATTTCTTTTCAAACCTACCTAAATTAGGAGAGAGTCCAGAAAAGTGAATAAATACATAAAAAATAAGAATGGTTATTTTTTTGGGAGTATGAATTTATTGAATAGTATGATGAAGATATGGATATAATATAGATACTTATAATATCCATATTTGTTTTAACTACGTAGACATGACTGATACGATGACACGATGTAACATTATAAATTTAATAACAACAGTATTGTCGATCTTTTTTATAATTTATCTTTATATTATAAAATATTACAATACAAGTTAAATTAAAAAGGGCCCCGACTGTGATAATCGGGGGCCCTGTTGAATGTGTTAGTTTCACACAATATTCAAAGGGAAGAAAAACTCAATTCCTTGCAATGTGGTCCTCTTCGTGTTATGCAAAGCATGATCCTATCTTCGTCTTGGCAACCTGCTGCCTTGTGGTTAAACTAAACGCTAATATGGCAGCTGACTGTACGTACAGGTTCTAATAGTGCATTGCTGGACCATTTCATTAGTTAAGCACCAATACTATCAGATACCAACATTTTTTCATATTAACTGTTAAGACTAGGTGAGGGTGTTTGAAAATTCTACAAGTATGTAATCTCTCATTTGTCATAAATAAGTGAAAAATATTTGTAAACTCAACCAATTTATTGTAATACATTTATTAAAGATAAAAATCGGCTTTTTTCAAATGTCAACTACTGATATAAAAGATTTCATTTAGTTACATCACATCTATCTAAAAAGAACTGTCAATTTGATAAACCACAACTGATTTCAAAAAAATAAAAAAGAATTAACACGTTATAGCCAAATTAAACGATGCTTTAAAATAACTATTGGAAAATGTTTAGAAGATTTCATTTTCAACTTAAGTAACATTATTGACTTCAAAAAAGCAATTCACAATGCTTAGATTAAAATCTGGTCAACTGGTAACATTTTGGATTGTTGATTTATTTGATGCAATTTTGGATAAAAATGATTATTTTATGAAAACTTATGTTAAAGTTCATTTTAACCTTTTTAGTGAATTATTTCTAACCAGTGGAGTTAAAATTGGTGGTTAAACATTAATCAAAAAAACTACTATCCTTAAACGAACACTTTTGCATTATTTAATATTAACATTTTAACATTCAAATATCAACTTATCCTTAACTAACTCTACAGAGCAAGATAGAATCATTGATCATAAAATAGTCATTTGTATAATCAATAGTGGAACTTAGGTAGGTCATTTAGTGATTTCCTATCCTTATGATATTAATTTGATCTTTTTGTTTTGTATAGTTTTAAAATACATTTTTTACCAGAGGTTTTTTTGTTTTTTTAAAAATGGCTTTCAGGTATATATTTCTTAAAATTTTGATGGTAAAGATTACAAATTAAACGAAATAATATTTCAATTTTATTTTTATATTAATAGTTTTTGTATTTACATACAAACAAAAAATTCTGTAAGCCTAATTTCATGAAACAAAATAGAATTTAGTTTAAACACTACATTTTTTGACTAGACATTATTTCAATTTGTTTTGAAATTGACCTGGTTGTCTTTCAAACTTATCAGACATATCAGGAAATCCTTTAGCATTTTGTTGATATTCTGTCTCATTATCTTTAGGACTTGTAGGATCAAACTTATGGGCAAGATTTTCAGCATTTATTTTCTTCATATTAGCAACATTTTCATTATGAATGATTTCTTCATTAGAAGGTGGTTCATCACGTCTTCCTCTTAACCACTGTGACCATTCTGGAGTGGGTGCACCTATCACTGTTTCCTCATTGACAGGAACAAACCATCTCCTTGGAACACGACGGCCACCTTGAGGATCGGCTGGGATCTCAAAATATTTATTACCATGCACGTCAAAACCAACAGGTTTTTCTTCTGCTTTAGGTTTAAGAGATTTGAGAAAATTGTTGAAAACTATTTTCCATAAACGCCTTTCAGATGGCATAATAATTCTTTTTTTTTACACAATTTAACTAAGAAGATTTAATTTTAAAATATTACACATTTGAAAATGAGTAAATTCACTACTAAACATAAAAACATACATCAAAAATTTAAATATCATGACATTGTAATACAATTTAAATTCTGTTTATATAAATAATTAGAAACAAATACAATATTTCATGCATAAAAAAAGTAGTCCTTCGATACATTTTTATCACTTTCATGTTTATTTTCGAAATATTTAATAACCTTGATAAATGATACAAGACCTTATCATTACTAATCTATGGTTAAAAGATAAAACTTGGTCAAAACCACGGTCTTAGAAGTTCTAAGGCCGTGGTCAAAACATAGAGTAATATCGCAGAATAGATGAAATCTATTCTGTGGTAATATAGAGTGGCCGTAGTGAAGCAGAAAACGGTTGTTTGTCAGTGTTGTCTTTCTAGTGGAAAAAAATTATGTAATTACATAGTATACGTTTATATTGCCTAATCCACTATTTTCCCACCAAACTTAACCCTCAGGCACCCGCACGACGGCACTCCGTGCCGCAAATTCATTATAAAATTTATATTGCTATTTGCTTTAATGTGCATGGTATTATCGCCCAATAAGAAACAGATATCATATCTAAAAATAGCTGGCTATTTTATTATCGATACACCGAATTTATTGCATTTATATTGAATTTATAAAAGTCAGTTGTTTATACGTTTTCAGGGCCTGATTAAAGGGGGGGCAGAGGGGGCATCTGCCCCCGGGCGCAAGATTTTAAAGGCGCAAAGTTTTGAAATATTGTAGGTACCATTTAGAGCGTTTTTATAAAAATATTATAAATAACAAAAATAAAATATATTTTTATTTACTTACATAATTAATCCCAGTATTTTATATATCATTTTAATAAATTAATTAAAATTAAATTAAATCATGGTTACAAAATTGTTATTTTAATAAATGTATTTACATTGTTTATTGTTCAGGTATATAGTAATATTAAAAAGATTGTTATCATATAATTTTAATATATTTCTAATATTATTTAATAAATGCCAAATTATAGTAAAACAATGTTATGTTTATGTATTATTAAAAAGTAGTTCTCAATTTTAGGTAGGTTTGCCCCGGGGCGCAAAATATCTTAATCCGGCCCTGTACGTTTTCTTAATCCTCGTCTCACCCTCCACCCACTCCGATCATTCGTAGGGGCGCCAAATCAACCCTAGCCTACCGGTGACCATCTCCTTAATCAGGCCCTGCTCGGGTATATTAAATTCACTATAAGCCATTTTAACGTAGATACAAGTCTCTGAAAGCAAGCATTATACTTATAATTACCAGATATTTACACTACGTATTTGTTTTGAGATTTTTCACAGTGCTCGTTTGAAACTTAAAGGTACCTAGGTAGATTTTAATAGTTGTATAGATAAAATCATAATACAATAAAATTAATTTTGTCTGAAAACATTAATTTGAATAGATACTAGATAGTATACAAAAATTATTTTAATTAAGGGTCCCGCCACACTATAGCGGTTTTGACGAGTGTTTTCAACGCGCTATCTGCGAGCGCTACACGAGAACAGTTTGCACGCGTTCATTTCGCGCTGTTGACTAGGATTAGTAAAAATGTTTTGATGTGTAAAAGTCGTCCTATACCTCATGTGAATTTACCTCCCTCCCCCGGAAAATTTCACAGGTATGTATAAAAATTGCCTGTTACGATAGGCGATTTTTACCCCCCCCCCCCCGGTAAAAATTTCTTGGGGGTATAAATCGCCGGTGACAACGGCTCGGACATGATGACACAATTCGTACGAGATAAGAAGCACTGACGTGAATACTGAATGCGTCTGCACAATCAAATCTTTATCAGTGCGACAGTGGATTCGAGGTACACGGACGTGGACTCGGATAAATTATTTGACAAGTGGAAACCGCGCTTTAGTATTGTAATATAATGTTGTAGTGAATAACAGTAAGCCAAAAATTGAACAAAAAAGTATTTCATTTTATTTGATGAATTAAAATTAAAATTATTACATGGAAGTGTTTAACTTTTAAGAACATGGTAAAAGTTAATTTTTATAAAAAAATAAAATGATAATATTGTATTCAATCTTTCATCTCTGTATCTGCTCCTTCGTTTTCATCATCAACTGATCTGATGTAAAGAACATTATTACACCTAGAATTAAAACACAAATTTAATTTCAATTCATACTATATACTTAATTTATGAATAAATAATTGTTTAACTACACTTTTTATAAATTATCAACTGTAAAACTTAAATGTAACATATTTTAGATTCTGAGTGAAGCGAAGGATCTTATGGTTTTACAATGATGTTTATTTTTTTTTTTTTTTTTTTTTTCTGTAAACACTTTTTCGTATAGAAATCCTTGTCCAAAAGTTTCGTCCAGCAACTTTTTAGATTCGAAATTGAACTGAGATGGTACTTTAGAGAGGTCATTTTTCCAAAATCTCCATAGTTTTTCCAGGAAAAACGATCGAAAAACTGAGTAAAAACGGTAAAATCCGCCGTAAACGAGATTTTCACTGTTCAGATTTTAGTTATTTAATCATTGATCAAAAAGTATTGAAGCTAGAAACTTGAAATTTTTACCCAATATTAAATACCTACATTTTTATATTGGACAACATTTTCAGAACAATTAGAGCACTTTTGACTTAAATATAAAACTTTTAATTTACCAAATCGTTTGAAAGTTTTTATCTAAAATAATTTTAAATATTTGACAAAAAGTTCTGAAAATTTAATATGACCTTACTCATATACTTACCTAACTATCCTCACAAAAATTCAAAAATTGTGACTCAGGATTTTTTTTTATACACGTTTTAACAAATTCATATAAATTCGTATATGAATATTGAATGTTTTTACGTTAATTTTCAACTTAAAATCTGTATAAATCTTTTTTGGTGTGTCCGATCACAATGAAACTTGGAATATAGATATAAAAACATGTTTCGAATCTTTTGGTTACAGAAAATTTCTAACGAGTGAAAAATTGAATATTTTATGAGGGTTTAATAACGAAAAAACTCACCAAAAATCAGACAAATAACCGAAAAATACGTAAACAGTATATAAATAATATATTATATTACACTGAAGCTTTGCTCAGAATCGTTTTATACTAAAGAAATGAGTCATCATTTCTTTAAAACTTAATACACTCTTCACCAATATCTTGTCCGAGGACCGAAGGGACGAAGGACGAACTTGTACCACCATCATCTCACTTTTTTCGAATTCCAAAGATTGAGTAGAACTAGGTATAGAACTTTGATATTGTTATGCATGGGCAGATAGGCTTACCGGGAAACCGGGATTTTCTCATGGAGCCCCTATTCATATGTACTTTGGGGTCCCCTTTTTTCATGGTTGTAAAAAATGTAAGGAGAGTGATTTACTGTCTTGAGGTATACAATTTACAGTCTACAGTACAAAATTAGGTATTATAAGCACATTGTTATAGTCATAGATAAAGAAAGATTTAAGTTATAACTTATACATATATAAATAATGGCTATAATCCATTCTAAAAATTGATAAATTCACTATTCAGTGATGTTACCCGTGCAACAAGCTCTAACAAAAATGATTTTCAATCAACCTGTGTTCCAAAACCCCCTGCACACCAAATTTGAGACACAAATAATAAATATATTAGGATCTATATCAGGTAATATGCTGTTATTTTAAAACATTAAATAAATTGTATTATTATAATCATATGTATATATATATACATATGATATTATAATCATATATATATATATATATATATATATATATATATATATATATATATATATATATATATGGTAATACGTGTTTATAGTTAGCAATTTTTATCTTTAAATGTGTAGAACCCTTTTTAATATCTCTCTCAAGGTAGGCCGAAAATGGCCTATCCATCAATGTATTTATGGTTTTTGAAAGGTTAGAGTTCTTTGGTATACAGAAAAATTTTTTTATGAAGAAACATTTTTATGATTATAATCAAGTTAACTTATATTAAAATATTCAATTAACTTACCTGACCATAATTTCTCCTAACAAAGCAGGCTCACTACCCTCAACAAATTCTGTAGCACTGGCCAATTGTATATTCATGTAATTATCGGTAGAGACCAAAAATCCTTTGTATTCATGGCCCCATTTAAGTTTCACTATTATAGTTTTACCCATAAGACCATTAAGGTAGGGTTTGGGATTTACAGGCATAGTAGTCATGATGATTTTTATTATTTTATAATTCTGTAAACATTGAAAAAAATACAATTGTTAATACTTAAATGTTTTTGAGTATACAAAAAAATAGTAACATAAATTTATTAATAAAAACAGTAATGTTTTATCAGAATGGTCAAATAATATATAGAATATGTAGTTTTTAAATCATGATTAAGAAAGTACAAAATGACATGTGATGATAATCAATTTAAACCCCATACATACTTAAATATAAATATAATTTTAAATAAGGAAAATATTTGATGTTAAAATTTATTTACCAATAAAATCTAAAATACATTTATAAACAATTAACATGTGTTTCATTTCTTTTATTGAAATTAAGAATTGACATGTACAAATTTAAGAAAATAATTCGATTTAATAACTAAAAAAGTTAAATAATAGAACTTAAATTATAATTAATAAATTCTTACTTTAAAAAAAATAATTTGAGTTTCCTTTCCTCAGTATTCACTGGCAATTTTTAACTTCAATAGTTGGATAGTGAATAGTGATTTGTGATCGTAAATCGTAATGTAAATAATGTAATTGACTTGACAATATTGCAAACAAAACTAGCCGCTAAATAATTGATAATAGTATCAAGTTCCTTGACAATAGCAACGTAACACAACCATGGTTGATTCCTACTCAGAATACTATGGTATATTAATAAAAGCACAGAATCACAGATATAGCTGATGTGCACAGAATAGACTGATGTAATCTATTCTGTGATAAAAGGTCGGTGATGATTACCACGGTCTTAGATTATTAGGTCTGGCAACTCGGCGGTATGTTTGTATCGTTACCGTCAGGACCGGAACGTGTTTTATATTACTGCTGCGCTCTGTTGGATGTTGATATCAATTGACTAATTGACATTATTGAATTATACAAAAAAAGTATAGAATACAGTGAATACCTTTATTTATAAGTTTATAACATTATAAAACATAAAAGTTGTAGGTACCTATTCAGAAATCACTATATATATATATATATATGTAAATATATTATATTGAAATAATCAAAAGGTTTGCAATGACATATATCATCAGAATTCTGATTAGCATCATAAATGTGACTAAATAGTAAATAGGTACAGTAAAAACCACGGCAATAATTTACTCATTTGGCATTTCATATCTATACTACTATATAAAATAGAAGCCCCTTTTTTGTATGTACGCGCATAACTCAAAAAGTACCCAACGGATTTTAGTACAGTTTGCACTAGCCACTAATCAATAGGTCTAGATTCAGGGAAGGTTTTAATATACAATTTATTCGTATAACTTAATTAATAAAATTCAAATCATATACTTTTTACCCCTCCCCCACTCACCACACATTGGATAATTTGCCGCTTTAATTTCCGTTTGTGCATAAATGCGCAGCTCACAGCCCACAGGCGTGTCGCGTACACACGGGGATGTAGCCGTGCGCTTGCACACTCTGTGGACTGGGGCAAACGCTCTTTTTAGAGGGCATGATATGAATTAAGTCCCGAAAAACAAAATTTTTAAGAAAGAAAGGAACTTTTCTAGTTTACGGGACACCCTAAATTTTGGCATGGGAACTGCACCAATATTGAACGTACAAATATTGAAATAAAAGTACGTATTTAGTATAGTTCCGTAAAAAAGTCCATTTTCAAATTGCGATAACTCAAAAACTAATGATCAGCGCCAATTTTGGTTTGCACCATCGTTTTTAAATGTGGATTTACATATATTTCAGAAAAAAAATGCCAAAATTTAGGGTGTCCCGTAAACTAGAAAAGTTCCTTTCTTTCTTAAAAATTTTGTTTTTCGGGACTTAATTCATATCATGCCCTCTAAAAAAAGCGTTTGCCCCAGTCCACAGAGTGTGCAAGCGCACGGCTACATCCCCGTGTGTACGCGACACGCCTGTGGGCTGTGAGCTGCGCATTTATGCACAAACGGAAATTAAAGCGGCAAATTATCCAATGTGTGGTGAGTGGGGGAGGGGTAAAAAGTATATGATTTGAATTGAGAAACATATCAAAATTGATGTTTCAAAAGTCAAAACTCATAGTGTAATAACTAATAATCATCAGGGACAAACGCATGAAATATGTCAGGTGCTGAGGTTTGAAGAAATATGTACCTATATTAATGATAGGTACCTACATTATTGGTATTATTGATATTTCGTGGGGAGGTTAAGTGTAAACCCTTCGCGGCGAAACGGTCGACGCGAATAGTCCGGCGGCGAATAGGCTGCGGCGAATCGGTCGCGGCGAAATGTCCGGGTTCGACATTCTGTGGTGTTTTATTGTAGTTGAATATTTCTGAAAGTAGAAAAAAAACAACTTTTTACATATTCAGGAGCAACAGCTTTTAAGGAACCAGTCATTAATGAGGTTAGGTAGTATGGAAATTGCATTGTTGAACCATCAGATGATGCCAAACATTTGATTACTATTAGTGAAATAAAACACATTTTTAATAATAAAGATAATCCATCATCTATGGAGTTAATAAAAAAGAAAATGGTCGATATAGTTGAAGATGGTACTTAGGAATTTTCAGACGTATTTGAACACGATTACACCTTTTCAACTATAAAAGAATGCTTAATATACTACTTGGTTGGATATTTAAGTAAACAAATCTTCGAAAATTCGAAATGTGATGTTTGTATTTCTGCATTCAAAAGTATGCAATCATTTTCAAAAATTATGGAAGCGGAATTGGCAAATTTAAAATCATTAGGAAAATTAGTCCCCCCGAATTTTGTTTTTTATAAATTTATATCAAAAATTGAAGACTACTTTCCCAAAAATATTAATAGTCCTGATGTGTATTTTCAAACAATCGAAGATATCTTGCAAAACGAAGACTTGAATTTTCCATGTAATGTTCATAAAGATGATATTCTTGCATATAGTATTAGATGTTATCTGAATATGAAGATGAGACAATTCACAAGACAACTAAACAAAGAAAAACAAAAGAAAATTCTAGAAAGGTTTCTAAATTGTGCTGTCTTAATGAGATGATAATAATATTATTATTATAATCCTAACTCAATTTTTATAGATTATAGTCTCAATTATTACATACAATTATACATACCACAGAACAATAGTTATACTTACCTACTTTTATACTGAATACTCAAATATAATTTGTTATTTTAGTGTTACCTTGGCGTTATTTAATGCGAATTTAGGATTACTAGAATCTATGAACTTCAACGACTTAATAAACACGTTTGCAGTAATAACTAAGTCAAGAAAGCGCCAAATATAAATATTATTAATTATTAAGTATGTATTATGGATGAAAAAAATGTATTAATAATTTTGTACATTTTTTTATTTAATACAATTTATCGAGAATTTTTTTTCTGTCATCATAATAAAATGTATTTTTTTTTTGCCTTTCTAGTCTAGTATCTTACTCAACAAAAATTTAAGACTTAATTTTTTAGGTTGACTTAAAAAAAAATTGTATTTATTTATTTATTTAATTATAAACGGGTTTGAACCCTTGTGCACAAAATTTCTAGTTACATATAGTATAGATTATTAATCATTAAATTGTTATATAATATTATAAACAGACAAGCAGAATATTAAAATAAATGTTAACAAAAATCAAAGGCCCTCCTTGGCATTTTTCAAGAGACGTGTGAATGGTTCATTAGATTGATAGTTGGCATTGCATAAAAGAATAAAGAAAGGTGCATGGTGTCTAGATTGTCTTTGGGGAACTTTGAAATTGACTAATGATAGTATCGATGGAGAGTCAACATTGCCATCAACCAAGTTTTTTAGGAATTTCAAAACATTTCGGCGATCAACAAGTGTCTTAAGATTAAGATGTTCAGCAACAGACGAGTATTCATGAGGAGGATGAAGAATATAGTAAAAAACCTGCAAAGTGCAAAAACCTTCGTTGTACTCTCTCAATCAAGTAAGAATTGGCAGCTGTATGTGGACTCCAAATGATAGAGCCATACTCTAAAATAGGGTGAACAAACAAAATTAGCACTAGGCTTAACTAATTCTATTATCGATTTTTAAATTCAATTGGTTTAGACATTACAAAATGTATTAGTCAATCTTATGACGGTGCGTCAGTGATGTTAGGTTCAGTCAATGGCGTACAAGTCAAAATTGGAGAACTCTCTCAAAACAAATGTCCAAATATACATTGTTATGCACATCGGCTTAATCTAGTTTTGATTGATGTTGCAAAATCAGTTAAAATTGTCGACGATACAATTGGATTGCTTGAAGCAATTTATGCATTTTAATTGAGTTCAACTTTACGCGTTATAAAATATTTTCTGATTTTCAAAAAGGTTGTGAAACAATTTTAAAAGTCCCTCAACATAGTGATACAAGATGGGTTTCAAAATTTAAAGGTATTCGTTTTTTTTTTTATTCGATTTGAACATGCCATAAAAGCTTTATCACAATTGCAAGATGTTCAAAAAAAAAAAGAGGCCGCAGAAGCCAAAGGATTATTAAACCAATTTCGATCGTTTGATGTATTATTTGTTTTAACATTTATTGATAACATTTTATCAACTATCAACGTACTTTCAATACATTTACAATCTTCTTCTCTCGATATAATTAAATGTTTAAATTTAATTCATGCTACAACAACAGAACTTCAAAGATTACGTTCGGATGAATTGTATAATAACTTTTACAAAAAAACTCAAATCGTGGCTTCAAATTTAAATATTACTTTGGATAATGATGAAAAAAGAAAGAAAAATATCAATAGTACTTTAACTGATTATGTAATTACTTCAAAAATTGATTTAAAATGCAATAAAACTTCGGCTCAAAAATTGCGAGCTATATATTTAACAGTAGGTAATAGATAATATATTGAGTGAAATGAACAAAAGATTTAACAACAATTCTGAATTTTTAACTGCTATGTCAGTATTCAATCCGATATCAACCAAATTTTGAAATGATAATTTTGTTTAAAGTTTTCAAATTATTGTAGAGATGATGATTATTTCTCTGACCAAGTAGTTAGTCAAAGCAAATTAGCGAAAAATATGAACAGCAGCTGTAAAAATATAATGGAGTTTTACAACGAAATATGCATTTTGGGGCAGCCATTTAGAGAAATCAAAAAAGTTATTGAACGCGTGTTAGTTATACTTTTAAGTTCAGCATCAGCCGAAAGAAGTTTTTCGACAATGAAAAGGATAAACTTATTTACGCACATCTATGTCTTCTACGGCTTCATAATTTAGCGTTAATTTCAATCGAAAGGGAGTTCAGTTTCGAGTTAATTCAAAATCCTACCAAAATAGTTGACGAGTTTGCTAAATTAAATAACAGAAGACTTCAATTCACTAAATTAAAATAAAAAACTATTGTTGCATTTGTATTCAAATATTATTCAGTTATATTAAAACTTAATTTTACTTTTTAATATATTAAATTATAAAATATTTAAAAATACATATTATTAACAAGTTCAACTGGAAGAACTGTGTTATATGATCATTTTTTTAAAATTAAATTTAAAATGTTATGAAAATCACAAAAAAATAATTCTTGTGTACCTGTATAAATTAAAATAATCATAACCGGGCCTGTCCTACATTTTTATCCTGCGCACGCCTCTGTCTAAATTATTGGACTTTTATATTGACATATGATGATGAAATACTTACAACTTCAACAATCATTTCTCCAGAAGTAAGAAATCGTTTTCTTATAACATCATCTGTTAAAAAATGATTAGCAAATATATACATTCCATTGTTTAATTTCACGAGTTCATCACAGGCATTTTTCCATAAATTAAAAATATCATCTTTTGTAGGGATATTAAATAAAATGTCACACGGTGTATCACACTTCGCTATGCACTTTTTTATTGGCACTGTTTTTTAAACTTGTATTAATTAATAGAATATAATTTACAGTATAATAATATTATAAAAGAATAAAATATAGTTTTAAAAGTTTAAGCCATATGTATAGACCATTTGTTCTATGTTATTGTATTAATATATGAATGTTAATATAGTGTCTAATCAATCATCATTTAAAATTTACCGCCAAGTGAACTCCAGTGATTCTTTAGTTACCCAACCTGGAGGTAACACCGTGGTTTATACCATCAATCAATATTGATAATGTATTATCACAGAATAGATGAAATTGATAGATGTATTATCATTTATCTTAGGTTCAGATCATAATATACTACAGTACAGTATATAGTATATACTAGTCTAAGATCTTAGGCCACGACATAAATGATAGCATTTAAAATATTTGATGGTGTCCTTAAATAACTTCAGGAGCAGGACACCTAGACGCGTAATTCAATAACCTAATCAAATTGTTACGTTTGAGAGTGATTTTGATGTAAAGTTTTAGTTTGACATACTAATCTCTTGTTGAATAAAAAAATGTACTTGTAGTTGGTAATATACATTCCTCAATCTCAATTGAAGCTGTATAACTTGGTGTTGTTCGTTCTTGTAATTTAAATTGTTACTTTTTATACAACTCAGAAAATACCATTAATGGATTTTTGGGACTTATTTAATGTTAGGTTAACGAGTATCAAACGTCTCTAAGTTTTTTTCCTAATTAGATGTTCTGTAGCCATATTATTTCTGTTTCAGTTGTCATTTCTTTAATTGTTTTATCTGATTCTGATTTTTTACGAGTATACGTTATGTGAAATCCTATATTTTAATTTATTTATCCATAAATTGATGTATTTTAATTGATCAAACATTATTAAAAACATTAAAAATAACTCAAAATATGATTAACATGTGGGTGTCAACTAAGAAAAAATTGAATAATTCTCTTATGTATTTTAAATTCCTGAAAAAAAACGATTTTTTGTATTTTTATTTTACTAATATGAAGCAGTTGTATTCAAAAAAAATACATGAATCTTTATTTTCTTCAATATACTCGGTAAGTTAACATAGTTAATTTATTTATTATGTAGCAATTAAATTTAAAATGAAGTTTTGATTATAATTATAATTAAAGAACAAATGAACTTTACTACACCTTTTTTTTTCTTCGTAATCCATGTATTACTGTGTTTTAAGAACAATGGATGATTCAGAATTGGATATCCTAACTTTTTTGAGTTTTGGAAATATGTAACATAATATTGTACATTAAGTAAAATAACGTAAATTTGTAGTTCATGTACCTTAATGTGATCGACCTTAAAAGATGTGAAAAAAAATGTGTTCAGTAAAATGCAATTTAAAGTTAATATCATAGTTTTTATCCAAAAATAATAATAATTCAATATCATTGGTGAATTTAGAACATTTGCTTGGACATAGAGGTGTTGCATTGTATCATCATTCATGTTTTCCAAAGCATGTTTGGTTTACAATATATATATATATACATACATAAAAAGAATTATTATTAAAAGTATTTGGTAATACCACCGAGTCTTAGATTCTAAGAGAAAAAAAGTATATGTTAAATTTAGTGAATACTTCATTTCTAAGGCTCTAATCTGAGTGTTTCCAATGTTATTTTTTTAAGAGGCTAAAACAGACCTAGGTAGCCTCAGAAAATTTAAGAAATAAACTAATTAACACAGTAGGCCAGGTTGGATTTTATTAGATTTAACAATGTATATCATTGTTCTGAACCTTTTTTTTCCATAAAATAATACATATATAGATTTTTACTTATGTTCAATTCATCAGACAAAATGCTCTGTATACTAATCTTTTTATTAGGTACCTATTTAAAATATTTATTGATGTCACATATTTTATCATTAAAACAATTAATTAATCTGACAAATAAGGTTACTAAATTGTCTTAATATTTAGGGAATTAAGTCTTCTCATCATTTGTATTAATTAATATCAATAATATCATAAATACATATCATCCATATATATATATTCAAATATATAAAATTACAGTGAAACCTCCCTAAGCGAATATCTCGAAATAGGGAATGTTTTTATGGGGACGGAGACATATTCAACTCTTTTATTTATCCCTCTAAATAACAGACAATATTTCAGCGACCGAAAGTGTCTGGTATTCAAAGGTTTTACTGTATTTATTTTTCTCGGAAAACTATTATAAATCATCAAAACTATATTTAAGAAAAGTAGTTTATTCTTTAAATAGTGTTACTATAAATCTATTAATTCATTCATTCACAGGTGACTAATCAAATGATTGAAGTGGACGTTATAGAGCTCATCGAATTTTTGAAAAATGCTGAAGAAACAAAAAATATTAATTATAATTTTTATACAGAAAAATTTAATGTTAAGACTGATATGAAAATTGCTCTATCAGAAGGATTCCCTCCATTTAAATTAGAATTTGAATTGAAATTAAATGATACCGATTCTGTAAGTATTGGTTATACATTGGTATGATACACTAATTAGTTTTATATTTTAATTTATTTTTTTGAGAATCTTCTTTTATTTTATTTAATGTTGAATGATGAAAGAATTATGTTTTTTCGCATTCAATTCTTTATATTTCAACAAGTGTAGAAATTTTTAAGTTAATATTTTAACATACTTTTAACATAATTTATTTAAATTAAAATATAAATACTTTTATTATACATATAATTCTCAAAAAATTAATCGAAAGAAATGAATATTCTATAAGTTTTTAAACCATCTTTCATTTTTGTAGTTTTATTCACTTATTACAATGCCACTGTTATTATTAATTCAAAAATTAAAAAAAAATCAAGACGATTTATTTAATATTATAAAAAAAAAAGATTTAGAAGTTGAAGAATGTGTATTAGAAGGACACATTACACATAGTATGTATATTTTGTAATTAATAAAGTATTATAAATAAAATGACATATTATTTTTTATCTAGAAAATATTAAAACTGAGAAATTTGATAAAGATGATTTTTTAAAGAATACACTGCAGCAGCATACAGATATATATCAAGATAATATCAATTTATATGAAATTTATTCATCTCCTCTAGTTGATGAGTTCAATACGAGGTAACAACAAATTAAATTTTTGTTTAGTATTCTGATGAAATAATATTATGTTTTTTTAAGATTACATGATGAACCTAACATCAAATGTATAGAAAAGGAGAAAAATATTGAAGAACAAATAGTTTCTATGAAAAAAAGATCTATTGACTGTTCGACAACTGTGGAAATTACACAAACATCAATAAATGTTAAAAAAAAGAAAACATCTTCTATATTAAAAAACCTTTGAAATTATTACTTAATTATACAAAAACATTAAATTTATTTTACAACAATAATTTACACAAATATATTATGTTTGCTAGTCATTTACTTTCAACAAAATATAATTTTTTTTAATGTTGGTTCTAGTAATTTGTTATATTAATATTTTATAAATTGACATATTTGTACAAATTGCTTAGTCTTAGGGAATGTATTTCTCTTAAGAACCAGTCTCACTAACTGTAAACTGTTAAATGGAGGTACACAATAATACAATTTATTATAAACATAACATATATAAAAATTTAACAATTTTAACTACTTAAATTTATAGTTTTAATTAATATTTTTCAGCATGAGAAATAATTTCTTATTGAGTCTTATCTATAAACCGGAGATTATTTTCAAAAAATGTTAAGTTTACTTATTTTCTGATTAACAAGGATTTTTTTAAATTACTAAAGAACATGTTTTTCTGTCCATATACTTTCAAATATTAAATGCATTTTTTAAAGATATTATTAAATTTCATTTCATATACAAAGAATTAATTTTCACTAATTTATAATGAAAACTTGATTTAACAATGCATCACATTATAAGTACCTGATAATAAAAATATTATGATTATATGTAGAACAAAATACAATAATTTTGATGTTGAAATTAAAAATAAATTTTAAATATATTATTAAGCTACTACTATATCATTAAACAATTATAATCATTTTAGAATAATCAATCATTAACTACATAACTTTTCATAAGTAATATAACATTTAATAAATTAAAGGAAATTAAACTTAATTATTATTCTTTGATTATTTGATATGTAGTAAAAAAATTTACATTTGACACAAGCAGATTTTCATTTAATCAAAACTGAGACACCCAATTTGAAAAAGAAAAAATGTTTTAAAAATAAACTATACATAGTGAAGAATATACTTAAAAAGAATATACCACATTAAATTTGAAAATCATTTTTTTTTTTTTAAACGACTATAGAAGTATAATCCTATAAAAAGTAAATATTTATTAAAGAGTTGCAATTATGGAATATCGTTTTATTTATTTTTCTTATGAATACAATTAGGATATTATTCGAATACTATTAACATCATATTAAAAGAAAATTATTTTACAATATAATTTTTTAGTGGTTAAAATATTACAAGGTATACATTTTATTAGAATGATCATAATATGAAAATATTAATTTTTACGGGTTTAAAATGTATGTGGGAATTCCATGATACTAACAATTATGTAACAAGAACAAGTTATAGTATCTTAAAACTCAGTTTTACTTTTAAACTATAAAAAGTATAAATAAACAATTGATAGGTGACATATTATATAAAATAAATTAAAAAAAAAAAAAAAATACTTATAATATGGAATACTTTTTCATATTGGATGAATACTACTATTCTATGTTACCATAATTGAGAAAATAAAATGATTATAATTTGATGGTATTGCATAAACTTAATTAATGGAGTATATATTAAAAGTTAATTTTCCATAAGTTATTCATAAGCATTAAAGGATTTATGAAATAAAAACTTCTTAAGCAAGTAAAATAATTATAAATTTGAAAAGTTGGCATTTTCATGAAAATATATAAAAACGTGTTTTATACCGGTTGAGTATGGTTCAGTGAAGATAGTACAATAAAGTCACCTGTAGTTTACAAAATAATTCACAATTCCATGTTAATTCCATTGCATATTTCATATTCACTATACCTCTTCTGTTTATTAAAAATATTCATATTATTATGTAAGAGTGAGTGTGTGTGTGTGTGTGTGTGTTATGGGTAAAATAGGAAGTCAGCATTGTATCACAGACCTAATTTTTGAAAAATCAGAAAAAGTTTACATTGTCCAGGCACTTTCTATAGTTTCCAAGTCAAAATGAGGTAAATAAATTAAACATTGAAAATTTAATAAAATGTTTTACAAGTACTTTAAAATTATATGCCTAAAAAATTAGACATCTACTAATAGTTTTTTTCATCTATTTGTTTTATCATTTTTAAGTTCTTACTATTGAAGAATATATAATATAATATATTTTAAAAAAAGGCGGTTTAACAAAAAAAAAAATTAATATTTCTAATTATAGAATCAAATTTATATTCATTATTTAAATGTTCCTCAACTAGATAAGTGCTGTCCCATATGTCCCGCTTCAAAAAAGTAAAAACCTAGGTTTCGATATTTTTAATTAGATTTAAATGCTACATCATTAAAACAATAGATTTTGTGTTCGATTTATGATTAATGGTATACATTTTATGAAAAATTAATTTATATGTACAACAAATTATTATAAAATGCAATTCTTAAACAAATTACCAACATATTCAAAAATATGTGTAAAAAATCTAGCAATATGAACTTGTTAGGTGATGGAACTAATTTTTAAGTTCATCTAGCTATAAACAGAATACAGATAAAAATATTCAGTTTCTATAATTTCTTATCCCTAATCATAAGAGAACTTTGGATTTAATTTACTATGCCCACTGAAATGCAGGCAAGGTACAACTTTCACAATATGCCTGGTCAATGTATAAAAGATAAGAATATCAAAATGTTTATTCTTACATTGGACAAAAAGATTTGGGTGATTTAATACAATGCCTGGATTTCCCACTTTCCTGGCAACACACACACACACATACATTAATGTTTTTTAATTTTAAATATATATGAAGAATGATTTAACTGAACTGAAATTAATGAAACTGAACATTCAAAGAAAGTACAGTAAAAATATGGCAAAAAGATGCACTCTATAACTTTTTACACAACAAACATATAAAAATAATTTTAAATAAAACAAACTGGTGTACATTCTGTATATGTTATAATCCCTAAAAAGAACTAATCAGGAACTAACTAAATGTATCTTACAATTAACATAAATATCAATGCAAAATATGAGTTCAATATTTTAAAGAGACATCATACAAATAAAGCAATTAAAAATAAAAGTGGAAGCTATAAGAACGATTTAACATTTATAGCTTCCAAATTTTAAATATTTTCAATAATAAAAAAACTTATTCAAAAGCCTTACTTAGATCACAGATAGAATCCATATTTGCCGACTGCTACCAAAATAAATATTGCAGCTCACAAAAATATTACATAATTCAGTTAAAATCTACTTGATTATTTAAATTTAAATAATTATTAAACAATTTGGTGATTTAATGTAAGACTAGGTTTGTTCTGATGGATTGGTCGTTAATTTTTATCAAAACATAATTAAGAAATCCCAATCTTCATTGTGAAATGACCATTAAGTATAAAACAAAATAATAACTGGTGCTATTCAACTTTTAGTCGTTTACTAAATTCTTCTTGTTGTCTTTCTTTCCACTCTTTTTTTGGTTTGTATCTTTTAAGTTGGCCATCCCTATGATATATTTCGTTTGAATACATATGTATATTTATATTAAAACTAAATTATATTATATCTTATATACATAAATTTTCATACCATACTAGGTCTACAAGACCACCTTGATCAGCAATAACTCGTTTAACTCGATTTGCAAAATCAGCACCGGATTCATTTTCATTCTGATACATAGGAGGCAAATACCATACATCACAAACAATAGCCCAAGATGTCATCATTAAATATAAATGTTGGAGCATTGAATATTTACTACTATTCCAAAATGCATCTCCAAATCTTGGATCATACTAAAATAACATAAATATAAAATAAATTGTACAATTTCTACAAGTTATAAATGACCAATTTTAAATATTAAACAACCTTAATTGCCACAGGGTAAATAACGCTGCCAACTTCAAAACTTCCTTTTTTAAACTGCATTACCGATGTATTGTTAATGCATGTTCCTTCAGGAAAAACTAGAATTGGAGGATTTATTGGATTTGAAACATGTTCCCGAAGTCTGCAATCAAATAATAAAAATATTAAAAAGGTTTTGATGTCTATGTTAAAATTTAGTTTTTGAATAAAAATTTTAATATTTAATTTTTTTTACAATAATTTATTTATTAGTATATATAATTCAGTTTTTAATCATTCAAAGAGTTTATAAATTGCTTTTCATATATAAAATTTGAGTAAAATAATAAAAAAAAAATAGCAATTAATTTGTCTCAATCTTTGATAGTACTAGAAGGTTTAATTTAATTTTTTTTTTAATAATAGTTCTTTACTAGAATTTTACTGTGGGGCCTTCATAATATCAATCATAAAAATTTTAACTACCATTTTTGATAAAATGTTTTACTGCCTGTACTATTCAAACACATTATTTATTAGCAGAACAATAACTTGAAATATGATTATTAAATATATTTTAATAACACATTTTGTTGGATTTTTGGATTTTAGGTGAAGACAATAAAAAAAGTTTTGTTTATTATAAAATTGCTTGGATAAATATTTAAAGGAATTTAAAAAACAAATATGAATTACCTCATTGCAACAATTTCTCTATCTTTAGCTTCAGATCGCTCAAACCATAAATGAGGAGAAGCTCTAGCTAATGCTCTTTGAAGAATTCCTAGAAATCCTCCATGCCGCTGTCCAATCTAATTTAAATATGATGTTAATGATTGAAATATTAATAAAAACACAATTAGAAAATTAGTCAACACTTTAAGTTCATCCAAAACATTACTTACTAAATTAAAATGTATTATAATAGTAGGTAAAAAGCAATATAAAATATTTATTATAGAATAAAATAATCTAAAATATTTAAGTAATAAGATGTAATTATAGATTAAATAAATATTAGACAAGGCAGATGTTAAATATGCTATAATAAATAACTAAGTGTGGTATTTTTGAAGTGCCTTATTAGTATACAGATTTTGGATAAACCATTTTTTGCAATATGATAATAATGACAGTGCATATTATGACGCACCAGAGCATAAGGGTTATCGCATGCTAACACCAGAACGTCAACAGGAGATGTATGATTGGCAACACAAATGCCTCGTTTTGGTAAGTTTTCACGATTGTGATATGTGATGACTGAAGATAGTGATGCAGATAAAACTTGAAAACACATTATGGAAACATTTTGGTTCAGCCAACGTTTACCCAAACTATCAGGTATAAAACCAACAATTAATGTACAAATCCACAGCCACATTACCTATTTCATAAATTAAATAAATTGAAAAATGATAACATACATGTCATTATAAAATGAAGATAATTATACTTAAAATTAATATAATTGATTTAAGTATCCAATATAAAAAGGATTTATATTATCAGTCATATTTATAAATGTATACCTTGAAAAGTTATTTTTGCTTATATACAGTCATTACTATGCAGTGGCGGCGCAAAGTTTTTTCCTTGACGAAGCAGTAATAATTTTCAAATATTTAGTACCTACCCACCCAGCCTCGGTACTCATTATTTACATTTTGAACTGAGACCCCCTATTTTTTTAATTGCCTTACTTAAGACCCATTTAGAGATATAAAGAGATAAATTTCATAAATAAAATTTAAGTGGACCTATAGTTATTCATAAGCTTACATCTCACCAGCTGTTGCAGCAGCTTGGTTATAACGGTGGTCCTCTAGAAAATTTTAAACATTATTTGCAATTTTATTGTATTTAATTTCCAGCGGGTGTGCACTGTATAAACATTTTTTACAGGAGTATAATTGTTTTGCAGTATTTTATTTAATTATCTAAAACAATTTAACCCACTTATTTTGACTATGAAGCAGCTGCTTCATGAAACACCCATTTACGCCGCCACTGTAACTATGTATATAATAATATAATATCACTAGACAAAATAAATAAATAGCAAATCGATTTTGGATGAAACTATTTGAATAAATAATTAACTTATATACCAATATTTTATTTTCAACCTTAGCATTTCATATTAAAAGTGTTGAAAATGTGAAAAAAGAATACAAGAAATACACAATTAATCATATTTGATATGCTTTTATCAGTGATGTGTATGAGGGAGGAGAGAAACTCTCTTCTTTTGAATTTTTTAGATGACATTTTTTTTCAATATTGTCTGATACAAATTTATGGGAAAAAATTAATTCAAATGCAGTCTTTTAAATATAAAAAATATCAGTTTTTTCAAATGCATAAACGATGGAGTAAAAATAATAAAAAACTTAAAACTAGACTATTAAATAATTTAACTTTGAATAAAGTTAACTTTGAAATCATAGCATTTTTATTGTATAATCAAGACATATAAATGTGATCTACTGTATTTAGATCATTCAATTCAAGTTCATTGGATTGTGGTAAACAAAATTGATTGTCATTTGATAATTTATATACTATGTTTGTTATTATTAACTATAATAAGACATTTTTAATGTACGTTGGCCCTTAACTGGTCTTACGAGAAAAAAAATTTTGGATACTGACTAATATTACAGGTAATAGTTACAATTGAAATAAATAAATACATAACATATTAATTATTATAGAGTGCAAACAACACTGTTATGAGGGATAGAGTTTTAAGGTATGAGAGACTACATACAATAATTATACCAACATTTTTATCAGTTGAATGTTAGCAAATAAATGATACAATTTTGATAGAGATTTTGAGAAGTTTTCCGTGATAAAATTACAAATTCTATAAAGTTTTTTCACAATGTAAGATTTACCACAAATTTTTTTATTATGTTTAAAATTTGTCATTTATTGCTTTGCTCCTTGGACAAAACATCGATAATGGGTGTATAGCACCTTAAATAGACTTGGTTAAAAAATAATTTGAAAGTTTAAATAAGAATATTTGAAGGAATAGCTCAAAAATAGATTAAAATATGTTAAAAGAATGTAAGCAACATTTTTTAACTTAACAGAATATTTAAAAAAAAAAATTTAAATGCATTATTTTAGTATCATACATTTTAATTACAAAACGAATAATAAATTCTTTTATAATTAACTCTGATCACAAAAAAAAAAATAATAATAATAATAATAATAAATAATAAATAAATGACATAACCAATATACGTGAAAAAAACGGTACAATAAAAATATCCAATACAATACTTTTAAATTCAAATAAACAAAATAATTAAAAGCAATGATGTGAAATAATGTAATTTAAGTCATCAAATGTTTCTTTCAAATTTTTTAGAACCAAAAAATATTGCTTACTTTCTAGTTGTCAATTTATAGTCAATAAATGAAAGTGCACATGTCAATTTAAAATTTTGAATTTAATTTACTGAAAAATAATTCAGATTTAACGAATAATGCAAACATGCATCATAATCGACTAATTACCAAAATATAATAATTGTGAGCAAACAGAATAGGAATATCAATTGGCGATGTATGATTCGCCACACAGATTCCATTACATCTAGGAATCCATTGTGGATTATGAACCTTTATAACCATTGTCATGGCATATTGAAATAACACAAAAATGTATCGAGAAATACCATTAGTTAATGACTTCTGTATTAATTCATCCTTTACCGTCAACCGAATAATACATATTGTAAAACTAAACAACACAACCTGCAGATTGAATTACATATTGAATATAGTGAGAAGTAAACATATTATATTAAGCTTAAACAATTTTAAAATTTATGAAAAAAGTCTCAAAATATAATTTATTAATAATTAATATTCGCTCATTTATAATGCATTAAAAAAAAAAAACACTTAATCTTTTCAAATAAAATTATTAACATGATATTAAATGATTCAATATAATTAAATAAACATTCAAAAAATGGGGAATGAAAATAAAGGTACGTTAATAAATAAACAATTTGACTTTATTTTTAGTTCAAATAAATTAATTTGAAAAAATAAAATACTTACTCCAAAAAAACAAATCAACACACGCAATGGCAACAAAAATGTATATCTTATGATAAATCCAATCATCCAAATAACAGTTATTTTCCAATTTATGAATTCATAATGTCTATTTGTTCGTGTCAACAAATTCCATGACTAAAAATAAACATATGCATAAAATACTAAGTAAAATATAAGATTTTAAGTACATCACAGGGAAAATAATTACACTAAGCTATATATTTCTCTGAACAAATAGCTAATTTTATTGAAGATTTCTATTTAATTTAACACAACAAAAACATTCTTCCAGATTTATATGAAAAATGACTGTTTATTTTAACTGAGAACTATATAAATAAATAAATGATAAATATTACAAAAAAATAGTCCTTAATAATAAAATAAAAATATCTTTTATACACATGTCTGATGGAGGAAAATCAAAAAGACTTAAAATATTCAAAAACAAGTTGAAGTATTTTTCTTCTTCAGGTACCTATCCGATTTCGAATGTTGGAAAACAAAGAGAACTAGAGAAGAAAGGATTACTGTGCAGTGGTTTCCCGTTGCCTTCTGCACAAGGGAGATGGCGGCCGCTCTCTCTAGGCAGTCGCTTGCCCAGAGAGAGAGAGCCACCCGTGACTGAGATTTGAACCGACGACATTATGCATCAGCAGAGTTCCACTCGGCCACTACGTCTCTCGTTAAAATATTAAATTATCTATATCGAATATTTACCTTAAGTTCTTCAGCTTCAAATCTAGAAGTAACTTGATCTTCTATAATTGCTTCAACACCAGTCTTCACATACTCAAGTACATCAGCAAGTTCAAATTCTCGTTTTAAAGTATTAAATGATCTAGTTCTTTGTAATATTTGTTTACCCTATGTATGAAAAATAGAGAACATTTTTTTTTTACATAAAACAAAAAATAATTTAATTAAGTATCTAAGGCTTTTATAAAATAACTATAATAAACAACCAATTATTAAAAAATTAAAAAGTTAATGACTCATAAAGAATATTATTTGAAGGTATTGTAAGCAATTTGCTTATAAATCACAATAGTTGAAAGCAATCTACTTATTTTACAGTATGTATTAGAAAATTTACAAGAAAAAAAAATTTATACATGCACAAATAGTTGAAAAAAATGTATTAATTATAATAACTTTAAAGTATTATTTCAGATATTGAGTAAAGTGAAGGATCTATTTAATAATAATATAAATTATAATTTTTTTTCTTTTGTAAAAAAAACCACTCTTTCAGGTGAGAATTTTCTTCCAATGTTACATTCAGGAACTTTAATGGTAATATTAAAAGCAAAAAACAAAATAATTAACATATAAATACAGGAAAAAATGTGTTAATACATTTTGAATAGTTGTTAAAATTATCAAAAATGAATAAATACTATATTTGCGAAGTATAAAATACCTCAAATGATAAGACATTGATTTCCAAAATTAGTATGATTAAGTAGTACAATTAGATTACAATTATTTTTTAACTTTATTGTAAAAAAATTAACAATAATGAGAAAAATCAAAACAAATGTAAAATGAGATTTTTTTATAAGTATTTAATTAAATTGACGAAAAATACTATTCTTACATAAAATTTCTACTTAAAATCATTGATCAATCTAACTAAAAAATTTAAGGTATAGAGAGAATATATGTTATCCTTTAGAGAAAAAAATATGCATCGGGTATATTATTCAACACTTTGGAAGATTTTGATAAAAAATAAACCCACCAATAATTAGACTAAAAACAGCAAAATGTTTACATATTTAACTGAAACTATGCTCAGAAACATTCTACTAAAAAATTAGTTATCTTTACTCTAAAATTAAATACACCCATCATCAATATTCTTATCCAGGAATCAAAGACATCAAAAAACTTCTACTACCACAATCTAACCTGTTTTTTATTAAAAAGAATATTAGATAAAAAAATATGACACGTATTTTAAGATAAGAAAATCATATATCAAAAAATAATAATAGGAAATTTTTCTCAAACATTTCTTTGACTTTCATAACCTAATTGTTTAAATGTAGGACATATTATTTATGTAAAATTAAATGTAGTTTGTGGTATCTTTTAAGTTTAAGGTTAGAAGTAATTCGTCAACACAAAAATTGCAGACTTTAAAAGTATAGCAAATAGCTAATGACAATTATTGTACTGAACACTATAAATTGTTTTAAACACAATATATTATAAATAGGGAACGGATTTTAATTTAGTATAAAATCAAAAATATTTAGATATATATTTGTTTATTACTTAATAAATATTTATATCATAAATGTATAATATTTAAATATTTAAATTTAAAAAAGATAGAATCATTACATAACTAATTAAAAAATATAAAAAAGTTAAAAATGTATTCTGAATCATCATAATCTTCATGTGGGAAATAGTTAGATGCAACATATAACTTGAAATTTTCAAATGTAAAGTGGTGGCGGTTCGGTTTTAACATTGCTTTGTAACGGCTAAATGACCTCTTCACATCAATGGACGTAACAAGTGCATATTTCATACACATTTCTTTTGGAGTGTATTCAATTTCTGAATAATTGTTATTTGGAGTTTTATTAAATAGTATGTCGTATACTGAAATTACTACATACTACTTAGATAACTTATTCTAAGATAAGAATCGTTGTCGTTTGATGTCAAAGGTGTACAGAGACCTAATCGTATTGCATATAGTACCGTAAAATACTAAAATCAAAAAGGAAATTTCTAAAATAATTAAAATATACACAAAAATTCTACAATATTACATAATTTATGTATTTATTTGTAAAAAAATTTAATTATTCTAAAATATTTAAAATACAATTAGCATCAGATTACTTAAAATTAAATGAAACGTATACATAAAACGAAAACTTTTCGATGCTATTACTACATAAAAAAATTTATTTAAATTAAAATCCGTTCCCTAATCATAAGCTATAATAAACTCATATAAAAATGAAGTATGTATTTGTACATTTATGAATATTAAAATCTATTATTATATAACTATTAGCCTAATAAAATAAATTTAGACCCATCCAAATACTTTAAAATTGTGTGCAGAATATGTGAACTAAGTTTATTAAATTAATTCGAAAATAGTATGTATAACTATTCAAAAAATTAATTAATTTTTTTAAATTAAAGTATGAAACTTTATAAATAGAAACTACAGAATTTCTTTCTCAAAACATATTTGTTAAAACAAAACAAAATTTTTTATTAAAATATTTCTTATTCAGTTCAGAATCAAATAAACTTACTCCTTCTATTTTAATATTACTGTTGCCATTATAATTTTGATCTGGATCTGGAACTAGTATTAAATCTTCTCTACTAATTAATGGTGGTGCTCCATTTTGTACTTTCTTGTCAACATTTCCATTAGATAAACTGTGCACTGAGTTACTACGTGAAATAGATCTATTTGTATTTATTGACAATGCATGAGCTGTAGATTCGTTTAATGTATCCGTATCAAATTCAGACACTAAATCTAATTCATCAACATCATCAGTTTCTTCACTATCGGTTTCTTCAATTCTCTTAAGTTTTTTTTTTGATTGTTTTTCTAAATTTTCTCTTCCATACTAAAAATTATTTATAATAAATTAATAATATTTAAAATAAAATCAACAGTTATTGATTTTTATCTTATACAGGTAGGTAGAGTATTTTTGATCAAAATACCTAATAAAAATTTTAATAAATTAAAAGAAATTTATATTTTGAACAAATAAAATTTACCTAGTTAAATTCTAAAAATATTAAACAAAAGAGAACTATTTTTGTACATACTGATTGGTACAAATTATTTAAGTAGACCATGACAGTTGCATCACTCATACATTAGAACATTTAATGAATGCCTCTAAAATCTACCCAACAAGGAAGGTTTCTCTTCTCTCAAATAGGATAATATAATTTTAAGCAGAAAGTTCATATTCTTTGAAAAGTTAACCTATTTAATGATATAAGTAATTTTGAAATTATTCTCATTAATAAAATGTTAGTTTATTTAAATATATGAAAAAAAAAAACAAAATAATATCATGCATAGGTATCATTCGCAGGTAGTGCACAAGCTAATTATTTAAGTGGGAAACTGTTCATGAATAAAAGAGAAAGGGAATATAACCACCATATTTTGAAATAAGCTTTATCATCTAATAATAATTAAATCTAATTTTTCTTTTTATTAACCAGGAATAAAAAAAAATGTCTTTTATTAAACATCAGAATACGTACATGATAAATATTTTCATTAAATAAACAAATGCACAGACATTAATTACATTTTTATATGGGTAATAACTAATAAATAATATGAATTAGAACTTATATGAAGTCAGAATAATAATATAATAATATAATATTATTATTTAACAATATGAAGTCAGTATTATTTTATAGCTGTGTCAATAGCGCGGATACCACGGATGTCCGTGTTGGATACGTTATCGCCACATCCTCTTGTCAGTAGGACTCATTGACAATAAATAATCATTATCAATCATTGTAGATAAAAGTTTAGGTGATAAAAATCAAAAATTGTAATATGAAATTAAAAACAAAGAAACATTTTTTTTTTATTAATTATTATGCGCTGCAAATCGCAATCGATAATATAAGTTGAAATTAAATTTCGCAGGTTGTGCCTGTGCATGACAGGCACAATACGTAGACACGCCTATGATATCAAGAAACACAATAATTACATTACATTATATTTTTTGTACTCCGTAGAGATTTACACAATGCCTAAATTAACCTATCCTTGGATAATCCACATATTTTAATTATTTTTTAATATGTATAATGTGCAATTTAATACAAGGAAAAAATAATAATTAAATTAATTTTTTTTCAACATTTTTAACAAAAAATTATAGTTCAATAACTGTTTTAAATTGTATATAAAACAAATTCAATACTAAATAAATTTGGGACTAAATTGCACGACAAGATTGACATAAATTGCAATTGAAATAGTATGAAATTCCAGCCCTAGTGTAATTATCACTCTAGACTTGATTCTTATAACAAATAACCCTCCAAATATAGATCCCCCTAAAAACTCAGAAAAATAACCCTGAATAATATAATTTGTTACGCCCAGTGGCGTATTTTTAACTTTGTTCTGGTGAGATCCAAAAAATACTTTTTATATTCTGAGTGATGCAAAGGATCTATTTATAATAATGTATACTAAAATAATTTTTATTTTAAAACTTAGTAAGTTTTTAATATCTATATGCTATAAATTAATAATTGTACTATTCAAATTCAAAAAAGATTTTATAATATATTTTGTATTTGAATTTGGAGTCTTGTAAATACAACTATTATATTTTTATAAAATACATTTCAATTCAGACGTAAATTAAATTTTTTTTTTAAATTTCTGGGGGGGTCGATACCCAGGAACCCCCTGTATAAATGCCACTGGATACATAATTACATTAAAAAATATGTATACTAGGTTTGTTAAATGTACTCTGAAGTATAAATATGAGTAGTTTTTCTTTGGGTATTGTATTTTATGAGGTTTTAATTTAGTTTATTGTGTGTGGGGTTTTACGATTTCAAATACTAAACAATATAGTTATCAAGCTAAGCAAAATGAAACCAATACTAAAACAAAATGTTCTAAATCAGAGACAAATTTAACTTTGCATGAACATTTAACTCGTTGACTGCCATGTGTGCATTTTTTTGTACACGGCAAACAAAGTATTTTTTTGTATCATTGCCAAAATGTTAAATCAAAAATATTTGCAATTATTATTTTTTTTTTAGATTCTGAACGGAGTGAAGAATGTATTGATTTTACAATGATGTGTGTTTTTTTTTTTTTTTTTTTTTTTTTTTTTTTTTATTTATTTTTGTGTCTGTCGACACGATTTGGGGCAGTAAAAATGCTTCGATTGCCTTATATAGCAACTTTTCTGAAAGGAAAGTGAATCTAGTTGGTACTTTGGGGGGTCAAAAGTTAAAAATTTTCAATATTTTTTTAACGCGCCGGGAAAAACCCTTAAAAAATGAGGGAAAAACGGTATATTTTACGCAAAACCAGTTTTCGACAAAATCAAATTTTTTTATTTTGCTATAACTCAAAAACTAATCGATGTAAATACTTGAAATTTTCACCAAATGTTTAGATTAGCGTTCTCTATACACCGTTAAATTTTCAAAGTATTTTGACTTTTATTGAGCTAATTATAGACAATTGAAATTTTCAATTTTTTTAAGTATTTTTTTTTAAAATAACGATAAAATTTTTTTTTTTTGCCAGAAAATCTTGAAAATTTAATACAAGGTTTCTTATAAGTTGTTCCATAACTGATAAAAAAAAATCCAAAATCGTAAGTCACAATTTTTTTTTATAAGTGCTCAAAGTTCCAATTTATACGAAATATGTAAAAATTGCGAAAATTTGCAAATAATTTTGTTGTTGAAAAATCGTAAAATTTTTTTCTTTTATAACTAAGTTTTGAAAATTTGGTACAAGGTTTTTCATTAGTTTTTCTTCAATTATCTGCAAAAAAAACTCTACCGGATTCAGACAAAAAAATTTTATGAGTGTTTGAAATTTAAATTTTTACAAAAACACGTTAAACAACGGTTTAGCCTCAAACGATTTTTGCTATTTGTTTTTTTTTCAAAAAGTATAAGTTGTAGAAACTTGAAAATTTTATCAGTTGTTTATATTGGCATTTTCTTTATATAATTTTATTTTCAAAAGATTTCACTCATTTTTAATCAATTTATAGGCATTTGAAATATTCGATTTTTTTTATTTTTTTTTTTATAAATGTTGATAAAAAAAATGTAGCTCGGACGAAATACTTGAAAATTTAATAGAAGGGTCCACATAAGTTGTTCTAACTCCCATTCAAAAATTATAAAAATACATAGGCACAAAATTTTTTTATAAGCGTTTATAAGTGCTAATATTGACAAAATTCGTCAAAATCATGTATATTTGCTATGTATTTTGTAGGTAAAAATTCATAAAAAATTTTTTATTAGAAGCTAACAATTGAAATTTTAATACAAGGTTGGCCATAAGTTCGGCTTACCATAATTGTAAAAAATACGAGGGTAATTCATTGTTATTAATTAATTAAATTGTATTAAAATTTCAATTTCAGGCGTTAAATTACGATTTACTATAAACATATTATTCACTGACAATTCATCTTCGTTCAGAATCGTTTTTTTTTTTTATAATATAAAATAATGTCCTAATCTATCCTATAATGCCTAATCTATCAATACATCTCGTGTATCCCACCCAACTCCTGTATCTCTACTCATCACCATAATCTTGTCCGAGGAGCGGAGCGACGAAGGACGAACTTCCACCACCATTATCTTATCGGCTTTTTTTCATTATTTTTTATTATTTTTTAAAAATAAATTCCGATGTACAAAATATGATATTTTGATGGTGTCAAAAAAATGTACACGTGGCCTCCAAGACTGTCTTCATTACTGTGTATAATAGAAAAATTAGTGGAAACTATTGGAAACTACTATTGGAAGATGGAAACGATGTGTAGGATGTGTGGAAAATATTTTTGTTCTAGTTGTTTTTTTATAGTCCACAAAATAAAAAAGGAATAAATTTGTAAATTAAACATGAAGAGCATACAATCGTATTATTATTTTTTAATATTTATAAAGGAAATGTTTTTTTTTGTTTTTTATTATTTTGGTAAAAACTATTTTTCATTAAAAAATGTGTGAATATTTTAATTATTAGACATATTAAGTCAAACAGATTTGTGAAAAAGAAAAATAATGTAAAATTTTCTGAGGAAATAAATGAAAT
Source organism: Therioaphis trifolii (assembly GCA_027580255.1). Classification (NCBI taxonomy): domain Eukaryota; kingdom Metazoa; phylum Arthropoda; class Insecta; order Hemiptera; family Aphididae; genus Therioaphis; species Therioaphis trifolii. The sequence goes on from CM050407.1 coordinate 12,236,916, forward strand.
GTTATATTTATATTGGTCAAAATAAAAAGTCAATTATTTTAAGTTCTAGTCTTCACATGCGTTCACTAAAAAGACAAAAATGGTCGTGGGGGCCACGAGATTCATATTCCTATTTAAAATCAACATTTTCGTGTCAGGATTTTGTACACGAAAATAGTGTATTTAAGAAGGTTGGTGTACAAAATAATGTACACAAAAGTAAGTATGGCATTTTAGAGTGTGTACACAAAAATGTACACATGGCCGTCGGAGCAATGCATTGAAAAACTTCGTGGCAGTCAACGAGTTAAGGGATGACAAAATAGAAGTGGGTACATTTTCAAAAAATTAAAAAAAACTATTATTATACTTAAAAATATTGTTCCAATAACCATTTAAACATTAAAATGTTTAACTGCTTATGCATATAACACAACAAACATTTTATTCTTTGTTTATTATATTATAATTATATGGAGTAATTTTTCCGAGTTCTTTTATCAGGGCCTATATTTTTACCGGCACCATATTATTAGTTATTACACTAGTATACTTCCATGTTGCTTAATTTAATTAGCAATCATAATAATAGGTATAGGAATATTTGAATAACTCAGATTTTACTAAGTTTCCTATTATTGATTTTAGAATTTACAAATACACCATTTTTTAAAACTCAACAACTATACATTCTAATTTGATGACATTTGTTAATTATAAATATGACAACACTTTATAACTTTAATTTAAACTTAAAGAACTGATATTAATAATTTCATTTTAATAATAGCTTCAACATCAATACTCCATAGTAATAATGATTTTAATGGCATTATATTTAACTAAATGAAAAATAAAAATAAATGCAATACATAGGATACATTTTGTATATTATTTATTAACATATGTAACCTTTATGAAGATAAAATCATTTTTTCTTTTTCGCAAAATTTATTATTTTATTCCAATTAACATTGTTAAATGTTTGTTTGGATCTATATAAGTAATTTAAATTTAAATTTAATTTAAATCTTAATATTGTTAAAAAGGTTATTTGTTATCAGGACAAACTCTCAAGGTTATAAAAAACTATTAACCAGGTAATTATTAAGATTATTTATTAATACTCACTTTATTCGAAATATACACATATAACAAAATTATAAATATATGTAATACTACAAAAATTATATTTATTTGTAAAGCAATATTCTGTTTATTTATTATCCTTTGTTTTTAAACAGTACATTTTTTTATACACCAAATTTATAAACCAGTAGAATATTTTAATTTTATTTATTAATAATTTATAATTTACTAACTTCCATAGTCATACATTAAAATTAATCATTCTTAATAAAGCTATGACACCTAAAAGTCTAAAAGATAATGAAAATAAAACCAGCTGGTCAGTGATTTCAGTTTTCTCAAATATAATTCATAAATTATAGGTATGAATTGCAGTAAGAGTGTGGAAATGTTAAAGGCTATTACATATTTTTTGTCAACATAGTATAAAAGAAATAATAGGTAAATTATGTTTAAGATTTTGTTTGTATTTTAAACAACATTATATGAATGAAAACATATCAATAGATAAGTAGACAATGTTAGTTAATCTAACTATATAGGTACTTATACTATCAAATAGTTAATGACGATAAAACATTACCCTTTTATTCACCTTTGGACGTTTGTTAGTTAGGTATATATTAATTTTAAAATGAATTACGTACTTTAAACTTAAATAAGATCATAACAAAAATATAATATTTATTTTTAAATACTTACTTAGGTACATATAAAAATGATAGCTTGATTGTATTAACAAATAGGTATGAATACAAAATAATATCATCCCTAAACATTTTTTATTTTTTATACAAATTTAAGAGATATATTTAATGTTAAAATAACATGAAAAAATTATTTGATTCCTTATTAAACTCCACACACTACAAAAACACCCAATCCTGTATTTTTATGTACAACTTACAATAGATAATATTTAAAGGTATGACTGAAGTAATAAATATATCTAATTTATAGGGAAACAAGTATCCATAGTAGGAACATATGCATACTCAGTTCTTCCTCTAATGACCCTTATGCCTTAAATTTTAATCAAATGTATGTTATTATTATTTAAGTCAAGGTTATTATTATTACCTAATATTTTAACTATTAATAGGATACCTATCTAATATAATATTTATATGAACAACAAGATCAACCTTTTAAAACTAATTTTCAGATCAAATAAAAAGTTATAAATCATATATAAGTAGGTATATTATGATTGGTACTTGAACTAGTAAATATCTTACATGAATATTGCAAACCTTAAGAGATAAAAATAATTGTTCTATCTTTTCCATGCCATATTCTTTATTTTTTTGATTCTGAGTGAAACAAAGAATCTATTGGTTTTACAATGACATTTATTTTTTTCTGTGAACACTTTTTCAGACAATTATGTGGTCCAAAATTTTTATCAAGTAATTCTATAGATTGAAATTTGCATTTAGATAAGTCATTTTTCACTCTTCTCAATAATTTTTCCATGCGTCAAACATTTTAATAAACTATGAAGCATTACACTAATGGGTGATCTACCGGTTGTTGATGATCTATATTTTAATGTTTATGGTACAATATGTAATCTACCAAAACAATTTACGATATAATTTCCTGCACAAATTAATAAAGGATAACCTGACAACACCAATTCTCCTATGTGAACCAAATGTGATGGTTTACTAAAATGTATTTTAGGAAAAAACGTTTCGCAACTGGAGAAGTTTACACTACAACAAGGCGTGTGCAACATGGGTTTTTTTCCAAACCCAGGCACATATAATCTCTACAAAACAAAAATGAATAAAACAAAGGGTTTTCGTGAATTAAAATTAGGATTGATTAAACAATGTACCAAATCATACATAATTCAAATAATGTCAAATAAATACAAAAATCTAACCTTATACTTACAAAATAAACTTAACTGAAACTAGTTGATACAACTATCCTGCTTTTAAACTTGTCTAAGTTGAACTTCTGTTCACTTAACAATTTTTAACTGGAGAAAAACAATACTCTTCAATAATAATATGACATAATAACATTGAGGAAGGTATTATGAGAAACCAGGTATGTAGACTGCTAATGAAAAAACTTAATTTATAAAGGGTCATAAGAAAACAAAAACAATTTTAAACAGGCAGTCAAATAATTTCAAAATAATTTTACCTAAGAATTAATGGTAAATTCTTAAATTGTACTTACCTCAAAAACTTTTACTAGAAACTCAACGTAAATCCGTTGTATGCCGAGGGATTTACCAATGTATGCAAACAAAACAATTCCAAGGAAAAACAAAAGAAATGGGATAAAAATAACAGAGAGAACTGTGAAGGATAGAGTATCTAATATAGATACAGAAGACATCATGAAGGTTTTGAGAAGAATTTGTTACCTTAGGGCATCAAATGATATAATGCCACCACATTTAATAAGTTTATGTGTAACAATTTCAGTTTTTATTAGTTGAGCAGATAATCACAATGTCACGACAAAAAATTATTGAAATTACTGTCATCGAATTAACTATATTAAACACAATTTTTAAAATTAATAGCAAAAGCTGAGTCCATAAATTTACAATGAAAATTACGATTTTATTTATATTTACAGCACAGTTTAAAGTATTTAAGCTAATTCACCGTATAATAAATAAAAATTATAGAAATGTAATGTATAATAGTATATCATCGAAGGCACACCGGAGACAATTGTGGACACTAGAAAACGTAGTGAAGAAAACTAGACACGTAATTCGTAAATATGTAAAATGACTGAAATGTGCGGTAAATCAGTATGCATTTAAGTGCAAGCATGGTGAAATAGTTGAAGGTAAACTGTAAAGGTGTGTAATAGGGGACGTTGTTGCATTTTATACAAACGTAGATACGTCACCATTTCGTAGATTATATAATCTGTGGTAATACTAGCAAAATGTTGGAGCACAATGCCGAAAGTCATAAACACCGAAAATCTAACAGTTATTTATCAATAAAACTATTCATATAATCTGTACTATAAAAAAAAACTGTATTTAAATTATATATAAATTAAAAAAATGTTTTTTTTACAACACTTTTGTTAATTATTATGATTCATGATAAGTTATTTGTAATATAGTAATGTGATAATCAAATGTCGTAAAATTTGTTTCACACTCATGGTCATAAGGTCATCTCTCATCTAAAGGTTTGAAATTGTGAATACAAGACGTGTATAGTGTATACTGCGCAATGTCAAATATGCACAACGGAAAAGAATCTGCTAATGGAAATTTAATATTATCACTGAATAATATTTGATTAAACATACACACATATTGACATATTTGCATCAATATTGTTATCAATACACCTTGATGTATTAACTGCGAAATTTTCAGTTATCTATCAGAGAATACAGAATTAATTCAATTTTGTTGTCAAGTTTTACTAATTATAATAATACAACAAACGTTTTTGAATATTAAATTTTTTAATTAAATAGCATAAAACCCTAATTAACAGTTGCATAATAGGGACTTATAAATTCTGTAATTTAATAAACTTTATAATTATTTTTTGGTTGAAAAAAAATAATTTAATACAATTTAAGTTTGTAATTAATTATAATTTTCATTTAAAATGAATCATAGTTTATCAGAATCATAATAATCTAGTACCTACTTTTTGTTTATTTACCTAATTTTCAAACAACTAAAGTAATGGATTAAAAAGGCTTGACTTGGGAATCAGAATATTGGATTGCTTTCTAAATTTTTAATTGGTTGATTCATTGATTTTACTTAACATTGCCATATGACGATAGAATTAGGCTCAGCTTAACGAAAATTTGTAAAATCTATTTAATGATACTCGGTACATTTGTAACATATAAAACTTAAGAACGTTAAATGTGCGTATTAAATACGACCAGTTAAAATAATGTAAAAAATTTACTGCAACTGTCGCCTTTTGTTACCTATATTATATTGGTTTATTATTTAAAAGTCTATGTAAAAAGTTTATAATTGTGAAAACGTATGGTAAACACTGGACATAGGTACTAAAGGTTGGTAAGGCCAAATACAAAATCAACATAATTTAATGATTATGAGTTACAAATTAACTCAAAGTTGTAAAAAACTAACACAATGATATGCATGTTATTTATATTATTACACATAGGTAGTGAGACACGGAGTAAATCTCACTTCGTCATTTACTCTGAGAGTAGGCTGTAACCTAACAATTCGAATTCTCGAGGTGTTAAATACTATCGCATTTCCGAAGGTTATAATTATTTTAGACAATATTGTGAAGTATTATAACAGATATTTGAAATTTGTCCTTTCCAATTTTTTACACTTTAGATATTCTCCTTTGCATACGAGTCGCACACGCACACAAGCACACTAGTTAGTAAGTTTCTGTAGTTCAAGTGTTGAAGAGGAAGAAACTGTACTTGCTGGAGGATTTAATGTTGGTCATTATATTGACAAAATTGAAGAAATTGACGATTAAACTAAGCATGCAATTCTCGAAAATCATTGGAAACCTGACAAAAATTATGTATTTCCTTTTTCTGTTCATTTAAAACGTAATAAGGAAGAGAAACGACGTCCAAATCTTTATCATCTTTCTGACTATCCGTGGTGAATTGTTTCAGATTCAAAAAAAGGACTATTTGGTAAATATTGTGTTATTTTCATGTCAAATCGTTGAGTAGGTTTTAATAATACAGTTCATGTTAAAGAATTAGACATTAGTAAAAGAGCCCTTAACTAAGTTTTCCAAGTTATCAGGTAAAGATGGAGTTCTTGAACCTCATGCTCATACAGATGATCATAAGTTCGTAATTCAAAAAATTTAAGATTTCCTTAAAACATGAAAATCCTTCTCTTGAAATTATAAATATAATACTAAATGATTGTAAAAAACAAATCTTAGATAATAGGGAAAGGCATATTCCAATTATAAAAACAGTCATTTTCCACCGTATACAAAATTTTCCATAGAGACGATGGTGATTTGTTCAAAACAAATGAATCTGAAAGTTTAACGGTTAATGATAAAATTAATTTTCGAGCTTTATTGCGATTTTGTATAGATAGTGGGGACACAATTTTAGAAAATCACTTAAAAACTTCAAGTAAAAATGCTACTTACATAAGTAAAACTTCTGCTAACGAACTGATTGAGTGTTGCAGTAAAGAAATCCTTGATATAATATTAAAAAAAGCTGGTAAGTGAGATGATGGTGGTACAAGTTCGTCCTTCGTCCCTTCGGTCTTTGGACAAGATATTGGTGATGAATGTATTAAGTTTTAAAGAAATGATGACTCATTTCTTTAGTATACAACGATTCTGAGCAAAGCTTCAGTGTAATATAATATATTATTATTTAAATACTGTTTACGTATTTTACGGTTATTTGTATAATTTTTTTGTAATTTTTGTAATAAAATATTCAATTAGATATAACTCATTTAAACTTCAATTGTTATAACAATTATAACTCATTAGAAATAAACTTAAAAGAAATCAGACAATATCGAAAAAAATCGTATAATAATTTATTAAAGTGTGTATAAAAAAAAATCCTGACTAACGATTTTTGAACTTTTGTTAGGATAATTAGGTAGGTATATGAGTAAGGTCATATTGAATTTTCAGAACTTTTAGTCAAATATTTAAAATTATATTACATAAAAACTTTCAAACAATTTGGTAAATTAAAAGTTCTATATTTAAGTCAAAAGTGCTATAATTGTTCTGAAAATGTTGTCCAATATAAAAAAGTATGTATTTGATATTGGATAAAATTTTCAAGTTTCTACCTTCTATACTTTTCGATTTATGACTAAATACCTAAAATCTGAATAGTGAAAATCTCGTTTACGGCGGATTTTTACCGATTTTACCGTTTTTACCCAGTTTTTCGATCGTTATTCTTGATTACTTGAAAAACTATGGAGATTTTGGAAAAATGACCTCTTTAAAGTAGGTACTATCTCAGTTCGATTTCGAATCTAAAAAGTTGCTGGACGAAACTTTTGGACAAGGATTTCTATACGAAAAAGTGTTTACAGAAAAAAAAAAAAAAAAAAGAAAAAGAACAAAAAACAAAAAGCTGGTAAGTGAGATGATGGTGGTACAAGTTCGTCCTTCGTCCCTTCGGTCCTCGGACAAGATATTGGTGATGAATGTATTAAGTTTTAAAGAAATGATGACTCATTTCTTTAGTATAAAACGATTCTGAGCAAAGCTTCAGTGCAATATAATATATTATTATTTAAATACTGTTTACGTATTTTACGGTTATTTGTATAATTTTTGGCGAGTTATAATAATTTATTTAAGTGTGTATAAAAAAAAATCCTGACCCACGATTTTTGAATTTTTGTTAGGATAATTAGGTAGGTATATGAGTAAGGTCATATTAAATTTTCAGAACTTTTTGTCAAATATTTAAAATTATATTACATAAAAACTTTCAAACAATTTGATAAAATATAAAAATAAAATAAACATCATTGTAAAACCATAAGATCCTTCGCTTTACTCAGAATCTAAAAGAGTGAAACTTACCAAATTTTTTTGCGTGATTTTTGATGAAACCACAGATATTTCACACACATCACAATTTAGTCTATCAATCAAGTACATTTTTTAAAATACTCTAATAGAAGATTTTGTAGGCTTTGTAGATTTACATAAATATAACTAGGTAGGTATTTACAAAGTGATGAATTTTCGGACACATAATTAAATTTTAGTTACAATCTATGTAATACAAATGAAGATGAGCCAAGTATTATTGGGAAAGTATTAGGTTATTCTGTGTTTAAAAAATTAAAAAAATTAGAATTGGATTTGTTATTTTGTGTTGGTATAAGTTGTGATGGATGTAGATTGTAGTGTAAATTTGTCTGTTTTTTTTTTTGGTGCAGCAAAAGAAATTCAAAATGTAGCTAAAAATGCTTTTATTTGCTCGTGCTTAAACCACACGTTAAATAATACTATTTCAAGATCGATTGAAGTTCAGAGTGTTTGAAATTCAATAGGTTCTATACAAGAAATAATACAATTTTTAATGCTTCTGCCAAACGCAATTTTGTTTTGAAAAAAACATTTAGGCTATCAACTTATTAATCATTTTATTACACGATGGATAGAAAGACACGATTCGTTGCTAGAGTTCATAAATGATTTACCCCTAATAGTTAAAAGTTTATCAGAAATTTCGACATGGCATGATTCTGCTACAGCTTCTAAAGCGCATGGTATATGTAAAGTAATTGCAGATTGTGAATTTATTTTTAGCATTTTTTGTTTGAATGATATAATGTGTGTCACTCGTCCTCTAAGTATATTATTACAAATGAAAACTCTTGATTTTAGTTTGGCAACAAGTAAAGTAAAAGAATTAAGGCATACTATTGGAAAAAAACGCAATAATGCTCAAAATTCATTTAAAATAACTTTCGATGAAGCTTCTGAAGTTATCGAAAAATGAGATGTAGAAATTAAAAGACCAAGAATTACAAAAAATCAAAAATATCATTACAACTTTGATGTGTTATATATGATAATAACGTTTACACTTATTGGCATCTATCAATTTACATACCCTTACTAGATTTTTTTTTTTTTTTTTTATATTAGAAAAGAATATACAATCTGTAAATATGTTTACAATAAGTAATTGTGATGGTTTTTTTTTTATGTACAAGGCTTGATGACGTGAGTGAAGAGGGTGTCCAGTGACACTACTTCAACTTAGTAAACCCTTACTAGATGAAATTATTCATGATTTTGATATAAGGTTTTCTGGTGACAATATGCAATGTTTTAACCTAAACTTTTTAGTTCCTTCTAATTTGTTTCAACTGATTAATGATACAGTAGCAGTCAACTTGATAACTTGATAACATACATGTAGCAGTCAACTTGATAACGCTATTAAAATCATATCAAGCCAATAGTGAATAGAGCAACTTATTAAATAGTTCTTTGTATATTATTTCAACTAAACTAGAAGAACTTAAACTAATAGAAAGTTTTTTATTATTAAATCTCGAGTTTAAAAATATAATTTCAGCTCATGAAACATTAAATTATTTAGATTCGGATTACTATCCAATATTTACATCATTTTTTAAAATTTTAGTTACATTGCCTATTTCTGCCGCAACAGCAGAAAGAAGTTTTTTCTCTTTAAGACTCCTTAAAATTTGGTTAAGAGAAAAAATGGGAGAAGAAAGGTTGACTGGGCTAGCTCTTATGTATATCCATAAAAATATAACTATTGACAATGAAAATAGTATAAAAAATATAATTGACTGATTTTCTAAAGAAAAACAAAGAAAGCTTGATTTTGTTTTGTGAAAATGTATTACTTTTTACTTGTACGTATTTCATAGGTACTATATATGTAATTAAATAATTTTATGTTTCATTATGTTTATTTTTTTTTTATTATGATATTTATCTTTTTTTGTATGTTAATTTTCGGAAGTCTATATTAATTCAAATATTTAAAATATAAGTTTTTTTAAACTAATTTGTATTTAATAACTCTAAATTGCAATGTCTATAAGTTACAATTAACATAGCCTAATCATGTCTGACTTTGTGCCCCCCCCCCATAGAAAATTTCTGGATCCGCCCCTGAGCTGAGTTGATCTAATAGACTGGATAAACAACTTCAATCTTGATATTTAATTTTATTTCTATAATATGTTACTTCTACTATTATGACTATTACTATTTATAATCTAAGACGTCTTCATACCGTCCTATCGGTCTTTTACCATTCTTTTCAAAACTCTGTGAAAAACTTATCCTTAAACACATAATGCCTATTATTAATGAAAAGAAAATACTACCTGATACCCAACTTGGTTTCCATAACTCCCACTCAACTATCCACCAAATCAAACGCTTAATTGATATCATCTCTCTAACACTTGAAAAAATAATGTATTGCTTTGCGGTGTTCTTAGATGTTGCACAAGCGCTTGACCGCGTATGGTCAAGTCTAAGAATTTATTTTATCCAGTGTTATCTACATATTATTATATAATACTAACATCATAAGCTAAATAATAAATGGAATTTATGATCGGAAGAAAGGTGAATCAAAACTTTTGGGTCAATTTTACCAATGCAAGGGTTATTGGATAAGATATTTTAATTTTATTTGATGATAATAAAATATATAGAAACAACTCATTATTACTTTTTTTGTTATGAATGTAAATATGTTCTATGATTTAACTATGAACAATTTAGTGATAAGTAATATTTTTCAGCTTTTGTGAATTTCCGATAAATATTTTTAGACCAGATTATTATATTTTCTCATGAATACTGAAAATTTTATTGAATCTATATTCTATTTTATAAACTATTCTTAGTAATTTGCGAACATTTCCAATTTCTAACATTTTTCTTAAATAATTTCTATAAATGTCATTCCTGAAAAACCACCAAGATGATTTATAAATGTTGAATGAGAATGTTGTCATGACACCACCAATACATAAAAAAAAAAAAAATATCATTGTAATGTTCATATTTCAAATCGCTTACAATCTTAAATGTGAAGCTGAACTAAACACAGTTAATTTTTACATAACTTCATACAAATCACAAATTTAAATTTCTAATATTTTAAAGATATAAAACGATTTAATAAGAAAAAAGTTCATTTAATATTTACATAAATACATAAATCTAGTAAGTATATAGTTAATTGCAATAAAATAATTGATAAATTATTAAATTAATGATTATTTTTTTGTTTTGAAGTAAATATGTTTACAATTTTCAATTACAATAATTACCATTGGTTTTCAATCCAATAATACTAAGTATAACAAAACTGTTCACAAATCAAATTTCAAACATTTGTACTCTTGTAGTTTTCTAATATTGTAAAGTATGTTAGACATCATTTAAATATTTTTATTATTTAGATAAAAATGTACAAATTCATAAAAATAACAAATTGATTACAATTATAAAGATTGATTATAATATTTTTTTTGAGCTCGTTGAAATGCATCTATTATTGCAGTCCTACAATCAAACAAAAATATCACATTTAATCTTATACAAGAACATCAAATAATTTTTTTTAATTTCAATATTACTAGATGACTATCACGTGACAAACAAATTGATGGCATTATTCACTTTTTAAGTATCTTTATACAATAATTAAATAGTGAACAATCAATGAAATGAATCATTTAAGTTTGAAGTTGAATTTGCACGTAATGTCTAAATTATAAACTATATGTATGTAGGGAAAAAAATCGTATAAAAAATGGAAAAAAGTTGTGTTGAATTCAGAAGAATGGAAGAACATTCAATCATTAAAACAATCTGTACTATGGAGTTAAAAAAAAATGTCCTTAAAATGATTGTATTGAGAAATCTCAAAAAATAAGAGTGCTTATGAATCACTGTAGATTCTCAGCAAACCAAATAATGCATTATCAAAACCCCTAACCAATATTTAAAATGTAGCATAAAATAGTTCAGTGATTATTTTTGATTATTTATTTTATTTGATGATATAATTTCCCACAAAAGTAAGGACTATAGTTTTGAACTAATACGTACCTTACTTAGGTTAACCTAACCTAACCTTAAAATTTAAACTTGATCAAAATCATAATAAATAAAATTACAGTTTATATCAAAGTGACAAATTATTTAAATCACTAGAAACATTGATCCAGATTATGATTAGGTCAATTTATAATAAATGATATCAAATTATGTCTAATAATATAAATTGAATCGTATACAAATATGCTATAACGTTGAATCATACGATTTCAATTTAGATTAGTATTTAAAACAAAATTTACTTGAATGTGTTTCTATGAAGTATAAAAGCAGCTACATGCCCTGTGTCAACATATCTGACTTCAGCACCAGGCCATACATCTTCTAATTTTTCCATATTATTTTGAGGCACATAACCATCACGTTTTGCACAAACTGCTATAACTATATCCATGTCAACTGGAGATTTGAAATTTTTTAAATGAGTGCATTCATCCATAATACCTTTCATAAAACTCAATGATTCTAAATTCAAATCTAAGTACAAAATAGAAAAATTAGTAAATTGATACACTAGTATTAACTCACTAAAACACAACCTTGACTTTTTGATTGTTTATTAAAAAATCTCATCATGTGTTTAATTTGTTTGATGTCTTTTTTGATTTGAAGTTCATTATTTTGTTCGATAGAAGGATCTTCCATATTATCAGATGAATTTGTTAATCTTAGTTTACTCAATAGCATAGAATGATTTAAATTAAATGACATTTTATCATTTTTTAAATGATCAAACATTAAATTTGACTGAGTATTCAAATGTGAATCAATATTCATATCTTTTACAAATTGCTTTCCTGCATTAAATTCTTTCTGTAACATAAAAATAAAAATTTGTTAAGATTATGGTGGTAGAAGCTTTAGTGTAATATATACCATTAACTTATTTTACCGTTTATAGTCTAATTATCGGGAAGTATTTTTTTTTTTTTACCAAAAGATTGGAAACATCTATATCACAATGTAAAAACAGTAAATTGAATAAGAATTAAGTTAAATGCTAATTTAGACTATTCTTAAGTAATAATTTTTATAAATTTCTTCATTCACATTAGTTAAGTGAATAGGGTCATATTAAATGTTCAAGTCTTAGAAATAATATATAATATATAATGTTTTATTAGACATTAACTTTAAGAAACGAGGTATTTCAAAGTTCTATTTTTAGCCTAAATTGTCAATTTTTTTAGAACTTTTGTCAAGTATGTAATAATGTGTCATTATATATAATGACACACACACACACACACACACACACACACACACACACACACACACACACACACACACACACACACACACACACACACACACACACACACATACACACACACACACACGCGTGTGTGTGTGTGTATATATATATATATATATATATATATATATATATATATATATATATATATATATATATATATATATATATATATATATATATATTATTAATATATAAATTGAAGCAACTTTATTTTTGGTATTATAACTAAATAATTAAAAGTAATTCAATAAGTTTCATTTACAGCAAATTTAAGTGTTTTTATCTTTTATTTCAACAGTTTATCTTATCACTAGGGAAAACAATTGAGAAGAGAAAAAGAACCCACAAAGAATCATCTACATTCACTTTCTGATCTACTTAGTCGATGAGTAAACAGTTTACAGACTCAAAAAGTGTTTCCAGAAAAAAAGAAAAAATGTACTATAAATATCATTTGTGAAATCAATAGATCCTTTGTTCCCTCAGAATCCAAAATTATCAATATAAAAATACTTATACAATAAGCTTTTCTCATTACATATAGTAATTAGATATATGTATTGAGTGTATTCTTATTTTTTTATGTTCTCAAAAGAAATAATAAAACGTAAATGATTGTTTCAACAATGAATTTAAAGAAATGCTAGTATTCGGATATAAAAACATGTTTAACTAATGTCAAGTTAACTCTCAATATATTATTTATCAATATATAATATACATAAAACTACTGAAATATTTGAAAAATTACATTTTTTTTCTCATTGACTATCTCCAAAAAAAATTTCGAATAGAACAAAAAAACAGCAACTAAAAAATATCTAATTTATATCTGATATATAATTAATTTGTATAAAACAATATTTTCTAACATTAAATTTAATAATAATACCAGTGATGTTATTATTATCAACATTTTTAGTTATTTGTGAACTACCATTAAAAACAATTAAATAATAAATGAAAAACTCAATATTAAATATTTGAAATAATACACCGCTTTTTTTAAATCATTTTTAAGTTTTGCGGCTGAGAATCAAAAAAAATAAAATAAATTTGGGTAAGGAAAAACATTTCTGTAATTCCCTAGCAACTGTCAACTATTTATATTCATAATTATTACTTACATATATATATATATATATATATATATATATATATATATATATATATATATATATATATATATATATATAATTAAATGTTTTCCCACATAACAGAGAAAACATAATTTTGTGACTGATATTGCATAGCTGATTTTGTATAACACTTTATGTTTCCTAGCAACTACTTATGAAGATAATATGAAAAAAAAATTTCATTGATATAAATAATGTAACTGTAAACCTCAACTAAAACTTCTGTCCCATCATCGTTATTGTACCCATGACTAAACTATTAGGTTACTGTGTCATAAAAGGGTTGGCTACTTGGCTCCTCTTTCAATCAAACCTTTCTGCATCAATTATAATTTTACATCAAATATTTTTATAATGCATTTTGTATGAATTGTTTATACAAAAATTGAAATTGAAAAAACATAACATAAATTAGAATTACTTTCAATTTATTGACTTCATTATCAAAATTCACAACTTCATTTTTGTAAATTGAATTTGATTTATATTGATATTCGAGTAAATCCCAGTCAATGGCACAACTTATAGCACCCTGTAAGAAAAAATTTCAAAATCATTAATAAATAATAATAATATAATTTATTAACAAATATTAAATAATTATTTTAAACACTTTTATTCATTATAAATACAATTTCACTTAACATAAAAAATTACCTATTTTATGTAGATCAAATTCTTCAAAGCGTAAGTTATGAATCAATAAAATTCAAGATTTTGTTGCATATGTATGTAATTTTTTACAGTAATTATTTAAGAATGGTATATAATAAAAAATATAAACATGTTTAAAAAAAAATTAATTACTGCGAGACATCAACAACACAAGCATTATGGAAAGAAAATTTTGAACTTTTGAGAACAAAATATGGAGGGTAATATGTAGAATAGTATATGATAATGAAAAAGAAACATAGAGGAAAGTATAACAAAAAACTGCAGGAAGAAATGGAAATGGCATCAGAAGTAAGTTTCATCAGGGGACATAGAACCCAATGGTGGCGTGATGAAGACAATATAAACAGAGTAGTCCTGGAGTGGGAGCCAACGGGAAAAAGACCTAGAGGACGACCAAGAAAAAGATGGTTAAATGTAGTGGATGAGGACCTGAACAGAATGGGAATATAAAAATGGAGAAAACTAGCCCGGCATAAAGAAAAATGGCGGTATTTAGTGAAGGCAATGAAAACTCTTTAAGAGTATTAAGGCCCGATAAAGAAGAAAAATTATTTCTGTATTTTAATGAAATAAAACAGTAAGATCAAACATATTTTTATTTGATATCCAAATAAAAATGTTTAGTTTTTTCTTTACTTAATGATTCATAACTCATAATGAAAGCCCAGATGTAAATAGCAGTTACATTAATATGTTTAAACAACTTAGACAACTTTAAACAATACTTATCATTTATCAAGTCAAGTATGTATAATAAATATAATATATAATAATTAATACATTTCAGTAAATAAATTTTTTATGTTTTTTTTTTTTTTTTTTTTAATCAAGTGAAAAAAAAATAAAATTTTAGATTAATTTTCACATACGAATTATAATGTATTTTTAATTCAAATAAAGTATTAATATAATAAAGTAATTTACTTATAACCTGATAAAATAACAGAGGTTGACCTCATTATCAGGTATTATATAATTACTGTTTTATGAAATGTAATATGTATCAAATTTAGATGTTAATTAAGTAGTTTTTGAGGTTTTGATCAAAAGATGCTATTGCACAAAATGTATGGGGTGGATATTTTTTTTTTTTTAGGTAGTGCATTCAATATTCATTTTTGAAGATGATGTACATAAAGCTATAGATTATATTATATTCATTTTTGGAGGAATCCTGGGAAATAAAAACAAACATCAAATTCGTCAATAAAATATTACATTATATATAAATAAATTTATATTATAATTTGTCATTTTTAATATAATAAGAAAATAGCCCTTAAAGTACCATATACTTGTGATTTCTGATCTATAGATAAGCTGGAAAAATTAAGTCTACCCAAAAATCCCCCCCCCCCAAAAAAAACATCAATGTAAAAACCAAAAGATCCTTCGCTTTATTCAGAATTTAAAAATGAGTTATGTCACATGGCTTAGTAAATCAATTAATACAATAGTTCAAATATCACACACTTTTTATTATCAGATAATTTAGTATAAATTATAACGACATTTCTTATTAGGCTTATGATTAGAGCCCGGATTTAAATGCACTTAAAACCATACAAATATGCTCTAAAAAATAGCCAAAAGTACCCTTAAAAAATGCATTTTTCCACAAAAAAGACCTTAAAAATTTAAAAATGATTTTAAAAATGACATATATTTTTTTGTATAATTTGTAATTTATAAATAAGATTAAATTTGTATTATTTTTTTTTAAAAAAAAACCTGAAAAATTGATTGATGTTTACTCGCATATGTTCGCTGAATCGAAAATTTTTTTTCAGCTGCGACTTTAATATTACAAATTTTACTGAGTAAAATAGTCCCATCTGTTGTAACGTCATCTTTTCTGAATTTATTTACGTAGTCACGCTAGCGAGAAGAAGTAGATGATTTTATCTTGGGCATTATGTAACACATTAAATTCACAAACAACACGAGCAATGACGACGACGAACACGAACTGACTGATTATTTGTGATTTGACCGAATACAGTCAATAATAAATTAAGATAAGACAAAAATTGAATTGAATAATTTATTTTTAGATAATATTTTGAATTGGCTAAATTTGTATAGTATATTGAACATATATGCATTAAAAACCAACAAAATGACCCAATAATGGTAAAAATACTCAAAAATGAAAAAACGTCCAAATATGCAAAAAATACAATATAAAATTTGTAGCTATGAAACCCTCGTTACATGAAACGAATTATGTACTTAAAACGCATTGTGTAAGAACAACCAAAAAAATATGCATTTTGCATTGAAATCCGGGCCCTACTTATGATTATGATTTATGTTTTAAGTTTTCAAAATTTTAAATATTTTAAATTTAAATGCATTTGTTTTGAAGGATAAACACAAAAATTAGGGTTAAAATATAAATTATTGGTTAAGTAAATAGATGATTTCAACTAGTTCAAAATTTAAGTTTCTTTTAGTATTATTTCATTTTTTGATTTACAGTTTTTTAATTATATTTGAAAATGACATTTTCATTTAAATCCAAACCATTATAATAATAATAATACTTTAATAAATAATAAGTTTTAATTAATAATAAAAGTTTTTTTTTTTTTTTTTTTTTTTTTATTTATTAAGAGGCGCATTAAATATTTGCCTCGGCGATTATAAATAAACTATACAGATTAACAACACATAACAATTACGTAGATGACAATAAAGAAAGAAAAAAAAACAATTACAGTGAAAAGCCTTCTGAGAAGAAGAAATTAACAACAGAAGTAATAAGAAATGCGTTATGAGATTGGAAAATATGTGGAAGAGTAAAGGGAATATTGATGGAAGAACAGATATTGGAGAGAATCTGGCGTTTAGAGAGAAGGTTTGGACAATTGAAGAGGAGATGGGAAGCGTTGCATATAGCAGGCTCCGCGTGCCGCGTACAGTAGGGAGAATCATTAAGCGATAAATGAAATGAGTGGGCCGGGAGGCGGTTGTGCCCGAACCGGAGGCGAGAAAATGAGATGATGACCTTACGGGAAATAGGGATATTATGAAACCATGGGAAATGTAAAACGTGAGGACAGACTAGGCGATAAGGAGCAGCGAAGGTTGGAGGTAGGTTAGACCATTTCCGATTCCACAATCTCAAGGTGTGTGCCTTAATATAGGGAAAGAAATCAGTATAAGGAATTTTGATCGGAGAGGGGACATTATTGCAGCATGAGGTTGCAAGAGCATCCGCTATTTCATTGCCTAAGATACCAGTATGACTGGGAACCCATAAAAAGTTAATAGTATAACCAGCGCTGGAAAGGAAGAGAAGGATAGAACGAATTTGTAGAATCAAATAGGAAACGGGTGAGACAAAAGGAGAGGTATTCAACGCCAAGAGGCAGGACTGGGAGTCTGAGACAATGACGAAGTGGCGTGAATTTAAGGTTTTAATGGTATGCAGAGCTTCTAAAATGGCGAGGCATTCAGTTGTGAAAGATGAGGCGGATAGGGACATAAAAGTTAATATTAAAAGAAATAAAATTATTTACATTTGTTAATATTAACAATAGCATAACTGCCTGTATTTAAATTTGCGGTGCAATAGTTTTTGAATAAATATATTAAATACACATACCTCTGTAAATACTCCAGAAGCTGTAGTACCCGATAAACAAGGTACAAGAACTAGTGGCTTTGGCCAACTAGCGGCAGCTAGAGAAGCCATCTATAAAATAATAATTATTAAAACATATAAGAAAAAAAAAACAACCAATCAAATTAAAATTAAAACTTTATACATAAGTGTAATGTAGTAAATTATGTACATACAAATGTCTTATATATTTTTTGTGTGATACATAGTACAACAAATATTTAATGGCTATTTTCAGATCAATTCTAGACTTAAGTTACAAATTACATAACATATTACATAACAACCTCTTTTTAATTATTATTATTTTTTTGGGGGGGTGGGGGGGGGTATATAACTTCTATATCTTAGAATATGTTTTATAATGTAATTTTAAATGCAGGAATAAAAGCTTACTGTCATAAATGGTATAAATTGAAATAAAGTTTAGAAAAGCTATTTAGGTTACTTTAGTTGGTATTTACTAGACTACTAGAGCAATATATGAGTGAATTTTTTCTGAATAATATCATACAATTCAATAATGAAAAAATGTTATAAATTTTATTTCCCATTCAACTTACACTGATAAAATTGTACATCTTAAATTAAATTGATCTGAATTTAAACCTAAGATGGATTAGAACTAATTAAATTAATTGAATCAAAATTCAAATATAATTTTGTATTTATAATTTATATTAATTTATAATTTTGTAAATATTATAATATAAAACAAACATTTAGTATCAAGGGAATCTAACCTCCAACAAGTATAATACTTAATGTAATTATGATTTAAAATAATCAACTCTTATATAGTTTTTTGTAATGCAAATACAGTATAGTTTTGATAAACTGACACATATGGGACCATTTACTGTCGGATAACTGAAAAAACAATATATTTAAACAAACATAAACATGGTAAATATTACGAGAAAAAATTTCTCTCTTATACTTCTATCGATACGGCCGTCAGGTCTTTGTCGATATCTTTTCACTTTTGGAGGGGTAGAAGTGTGGAACTTGTTACCCCTTCTCTTAAGAAGAGAATTCTCATGTATGTGGACTTCACTCCTAGTAGAGTGGGGGGCAGTGTTGTGCAACCTGAATGATGACAGGGGGAGAGAGACTACAGAATTAATTCTGCAGAATATTTTTTGCACTGAGCCGGGTTCGAACTGATGACTGCACGCGTTGTAGCCAAGGCCAACTGCGTGACCACTGCACCACGCTGCCCCTCGTAAGAAAAAATGTATTTATTTTTATTGTAATAAAAATGTATATTACAATTCAATAATGTTTATACATATCAATTAAGTTTATGACACCAATATTGGTTTGAAATAATTTGTAATGGTTTTTTGATTTTAAAAATTAAATACACTAATAATTAATTGATAAAAACATGCCGGTTTACTGAGTGTGTTGGACTGATACAAAACTGGATTATCAAGACTACACAGTATTTACATAAATGTAAATAGTATTCTATACTTACATGTCCACCCATAGATAAACCTGTGACTCCAAGAGGTCCAAATCCTTCTCGTTCACACCAATGAAATAATACAAGGGATTCCAGAATTAAACAACCACCCATTACAAAAATATCGGAAACATTACACAGAATAGATCTACTGTAAATAAATATTAAAAATAATGCAAATTAATAAAATGGGCGATCATATCATAGTAGTACAATATTAATACTTATAATTTAGAAGAATTGGTATTTGTGAGTACTAAAAAGAAGTAGAATAAATCTTTATCAGGAAATAATAATTAAATTTAACCAGACATAATTTTGAAATTTACATAAGAAAAGAAAAAAGAAAATATTAATTTTTGGTTTTGGTTTACACTTACTGATTTATATTATAACTAAATAATATATTTATAATAAAATAAAAATAAATTATTGTAAAATCAGTCAATCTTTGTTTCATTCAGAATTAAAAATAATATATAGAATATTTTATCTTAATTGAGTGTATAATAGATGGAAAGATAAAAACATTTCAAGCATAAAAAATCATAGAAATGTATCTATATTGAAAAATTAACAAGCGTGCACATATGATAAATGCTCTAAATTCGAATACCTAAAGTAAATACAATGATATATTAAAATTAAATTAATAAAAACCTAGAAACTTCTTAGTTATTATTATTATTATTTTTATTTGTGCACAGTGCACAATATTTATATGCATATAATTGTACAGTTTTACACTTACACTTGATTTATTGGCTTTCTTTTTCCATAAAATGGATTTTCTATAATTATCGAACCAATTGAAGCTTCTTTTAAAAGTGGTTTTGCAAATAAAGTACGTCTTCTCCAATAATGCTAAAATGTATCGTAAAAATAATAATAATATTGAGTTATTTATTCAAAAAAATTACTTATTAATTATAAACATTATAATGAAATCACTAAAATTTTTTTTAATATGGAGATATGTGTTCTCGAGATTTTTAAAAAGGAAAAGGAAATAATATTTTTGGAAAATAAATGAAAAACTTTTTTTTTTACGTATTGAGTTTAGTCCGTATTTTTTGTCAACATTCCTTAGAAACAACAAAAGAGTTACTACATTAATAAACAAAATTAATACTATGACACCTATACAGATTATTAAATCAAAACAAATTTTATTTAACATATCTAATATATCTAATTCAATAAATTATCATTTAATTTAAAATATTCACACAATATTATGAAACTAGGATAAAATTTTTCCAATTTAAATAATATAAGCAATATTTAAAATGTTATAGTAAGTTTAAATTCCAAATGATTATTAAAGTTCAAGTTGTTCTAAAGAATTAAAATAAAATATATTATCCATAAAAAATAATAATGTTCAATTAAACATTATACAATTTTCTTTCATTTAACATTGTTTTTTTGAATGTTAAAAATGAATATAATATGCATTCATATATTAGATTAACAAACTAAATAGTTTTAATAATTATAACAGAAATTTATTTATAGCATGTAAATATAATTAATACCGTAAATTGCCTAAAAAAATTTTCACTCAGATAATAAAAAAAAATATATATATGTATAAACTTTAATAAAGATTTTATATATGTCCTAAGATAAATTTATGAAATCATGGTCTAAGATAATCATGTAGTAATTGATAATATCACTTAGGACATAACATTGTAACATATTTATCCATATTTAGGTGACATCAATATCTCTTTAATCATGCAGCTAAAAATAGTATTTACTAATTAAAAACGAAAAATCTGAAGATGCACTGTACTACAAATACTCTCCTATTAATTAACCATTCCTAGGATAAGATATTGGTAGTGGCTGTGTTGAATTTAAAGAAAAACTAAGTTTGCATCATGTAAAATCTAAAATAATTTGACAGAAAATCAATGTTTCATGTTCAAATAATCACTATAAATATGCCATAAATACAAGGAATATAAAGAACTGATTGATTTATGAGAACTCCGGGATCATATAATAAAAATTTAACAAACCAGTACATTTACTAAAATGTATAATTGCAAAATTGCTTGTATACCCAATATATTATTGTTATATTATACATAGGTTTTAATTAATGAATTTCATAATAAATAATTAAAATGTCAAAATGTATTAACCAATTTAAAATAATAGTAAAATAACTTTGAAGAACTATTTTCACCAAGAATATCTGAGTTTGTATCAGTGAAATAATTTCATAAACTTTTAAGACAAAAAAAAAATTGTTTCAAAGTAATAATAGTAATTGTTTATTATTATTATTAATTAAAAAAAAAAACTATTTTGTCTTTAATATTTATTATTTATCAAACGCACCATTTTCACCCTTACTACTTTTTTTTCTTTTTTTTAATATAAAATTAATCATTAAAAATACATTACTTGATCTCCAGTGCCTGCCATGTGAACACAAATTGGTTTGATATTTTTGCAGGGCCATTTTTTTGGTAATAAAACTTGGAAATGAGCAAGATGGCTTTCTTTTGGCACAATATCCGGAAGATAATAAGAAAAAGGTGATTGAAATACTCCCTCTAATGTTATTGAATCAGAATCTTCTTTTTTCTAAAGTAAAATATAGATATACTTTCTATATCATTATAGCTGTAGGTTAATATCAATACAAAAAATATTCATAAAGTTTTAAATAAAATATATATTTTATTTACTTTAACAACTTTAACTGGATAATCAGGTGAGACAAGTTTATAACATGAGTCTCGATCTAAAATAAGTTTCCGGAACTGAAACAAACTAAATTGAAGATCATATGAATAAACAAATCATTTAAAAACACATGTACTTGATACTAGAAATATATTTTTAATACTTTTCTTGCAATGTTATATATAATGTTAAGAAGTTGATGACCTAAAAAACACACAAAAATACCCTAAAAAAATGCAAAAAAAGCCCTAAAACAGTGTAAAAATGCCCTAAAAACTTCAAAAAATGACCTTAAAAATTATCTAAAACACTTATTAAGTGAAACAACTGTATGATGTGTATGATCGGCGTATGTCTGCAAGAGCACTTGTTTCATCAATATATAACACTCAAAGAGTAAATCTTATCGGAATGTGATAAATGTAATCACAACAAAAACCCCACAATAATAGTATTAAAATTATTTTTTACTAATAGTCCAAATCCAAAGTTAGATTTTAAATAAATTAAATTTGTTTCCAAACTTGGGTGTAACATTTGCCCTAAAATCTATAATTTTGTGAAAAATGCCACACATTGTATAATAAGTACAAAAGATGCACTAAAAGATGAAAAAATTACTTAAAAATGTTAAAAAATGACGTTAAAAAACAAAAAAAAATGCATTTATAGCTAAAAATGCAAAAAATTCAAAAAAATGCAAAATAAAATTAGAATATTCTGCATCAAGGGAGCACATGTGATATTAATTATACTTCTTATACAGGGTGATCACGATAAGTGGAAACACTCCATAACTATGTGCAGGCTTCATATATTTCAATTCTGCTTTTTCGGCTAACTAATAAACATTATTATACACATTTTCAAATAATTAGACTATTTTTTTGACAGTTAACTTTGCGCATACGCAAAATAACTTTTTTTTTTAAATGGCATGATCCATGTTTGACCAAAAATTAATTTTTTTGGTATTTTTTAATGAATTTTAGTGGTTGAATTTCTTTTCTAAGTCAAAAAATGACTGAGTTATAGCAATTTGATTTTACGTTATTTGCACGGGTATAATAGATTATAAAATACGTAGTTGATAATAATAAAAAGTTTGAAGTTTTATGAATAAAAAAATTAATATTTGTAATTTTATTTTTATTATTCACGTATTTATTATTATCAACTACGTATTTTATAATCTATTATACCCGTGCAAATAACGTAAAATCAAATTGCTATAACTCAGTCATTTTTAGACTTAGAAAAGAAATTCAACCACTAAAATTCATTAAAAAATACCAAAAAAATTAATTTTTGGTCAAACATGGATCATGCCATTTAAAAAAAAAAGTTATTTTGCGCATGCGCAAAGTTAACTGTCAAAAAAATTGTCTAATTATTTGAAAATGTGTATAATAATGTTTATTAGTTAGCCAAAAAAGCAGAATTGAAATATATGAAGCCTGCACATAGTTATTGAGTGTTTCCACTTATCGTGATCACCCTGTATAAGAAGTATAATTAATATCACCAGATTTTTCCAGAACGTTTGCTGAAGTGTTTGAAAGAGCAGTATGACATCGAATTCAGCTGTGGTTTTTTACACCCTATATAATGGTATTTAGTCACAATACAAAGTATATTAATATAAATATTAACAGAGAGTATGATATATATGTCATATCTCGAACGTAGCACGCGAACGAATGAAAATATAATATTAATGCCATTTTTTTTTTCGAAATAGCAGATTTTAACAATATAACACTTAAAACGTAGGGCAAATCATTATGTTCTGAAATTCTGATATTTACTAACATTTTTTATATCATACTCAGTTTGTAACACCAATAAACTACTTTTCACTTGAAAAAGTAATATCACTAAAACTATTGATTCAGTTATAAAATTATTTTGATCCAAAATAAAAATAGAGGAAACTGAAAAAAGAAGGTATAATTAATTTAAATAGTGAAAAAACCAAATACATTATTTTTCAATGATTCTCTATAATGTATAGGAATATTAAAAATATCTTAAAATTTAAAAACGCGCCATTCAAAGATTTAATGTATGTAACAATCAATAAAACTGCAGAAAATAGCACTTGCTTTCACAAATTTAAACAAAAAATATGAACACATGACTCACCTTTTAAGTTTTTTGGGATCACCCCAACCATTTACAAAATATTTGGTAAGCAACAATCTTCTATACAAATGATCAAAAGTATTAACTGTCATATCTTTTCAGATGGATACAAACTATATTTCAGAATTTGTATAACAAATAACAGTTAAGTGTAAACTGCATATAACTTCTTGATAGTTTACACCGCTTTTAAATACACTTAATTCGAACTTGAATGTAAAAAATAAGGTCAAATGGGTTAATTTTGGATCAGTAAACAAAAATATTATTGTTTAAAAACTAGAGATATCAGAACAAAGAAATACAAATATTTTGAAAGATATTTCCTGTGTATACTGTTTAACAAATTATAAAGCATATGTACCTACTCAATTTTAGAAAAAATCATTATGATAAGGAACCAAAAATACTGAATATCTGAGTACTAAATGGTAATTATATAAAAATATTAAGTTATTAGTGATGAGTTTTTTTATTTTTGAAAAATTAAAATTCAATGACACTGATTGGATCATATAGATTAGAGATAAGGAGACCCATTCGAGAAAAACATAGATAATAAATTTCTTATTATGTCGTAATGACGTAAACATTTTGCAAACTACTAAGTTGTACCACAGGGCACAGACTGTTAAATGGTTGTACCACAGAATAAATGAATAATTTCATTTATTCTGTGGTTGTACCATTGATAAATGATTATAGAATATAATCTATTCTATATATACCTAGTCTATTCTAGAATAAATGGTTGTACAGTGTACACACTACACACTATAAAAAAATACACAGGCCTAATAGCGTATTATTGATTATATTTAACATTCGCTACTTAGTTCAAAGTACAGAGTACATCAAACACCTAAATTCTAATAAGTAATAAGCATTTATCACTCTGTGGTTACTGCTTACTGTTTAAACCACATGCATTATGCATAAAACACTTTTCGATAAAATAATATTTTATTAATTTATTAAATAGAATTAAATAAAACTGGACATACCTTTTTAATATACATAAAACGTTACGTTTTTATAACAATAAGTTATAATCATACACAAGTTATAAAATGAAAATTTAACAGGGTTTAAAATTACAATAACATAAAAATATCATCTTGATAACAACCCTCTTTTAAGGGATAATTATTTCTATTTTCAGTAGTTTTCCTAGATGACAAGAAAAACTCTCCAAAAACCTTATGTAAAAACAGTGAAATTGTCTTTAAAATTTAATATGGCTATCACCCTTATCTTGTCTAAGAAGTGAATAATATCCATATAGCGAAGTAAGTTTGGCTTTTTTAAAAGGATTGTTCTTCTAATAGTTACCTACTTGATTAGTCAGTGTTAGTCATAATAAAATATTTGTTTTCAGTTTATGAAATCTGTAAATTGTTGGATGAGTTTTAAAGTAGGTATGTTTTTATAGATAAATGCTTATATAAGCTCAGACGATTTTAATTCACTGATGACCGCGACAGCATTCAGCATAGAATATCATAAGTTAGGTATCAACTTTCAAGTAAATATTAAAAGAAAAAATTCAAATTATGTAAAATATAAAATATATATTCTAGCACAACTTATTTAAAAAAAAAAAAAAACAAAAAAAAATATATATATATACAGTGGGTTCCGCTTAATGTGATCACTTTGGTGCCTGTCATTTTGATTCTATTAACCGGTTGATTCTATAAAACATTTACATTTTTTTCATAATTACATCTTTTAATACAATGACATTTTTATTTATAATTACACATTTAATGATTCATAACACATAAAATTATTTATTTTTTACATTTTTTTATTTAGGTATACATACATTTATGCTAGAATTAAAATTAAAATTAAATAAATATACATTTCAAACAAAATAAAGAAGCTATCTATGGTTGGTTGTACTTGACTGTCTACAAATTTCATTTCCATATAAGCTTGAAATTAAATGAAATGAAATTAATGTTCTTTATAATCTTAACGGCATTTTGTCCGTTTCGTTTTCGAAAAAGAAACAAATTTGATTCTTCGTGTACAGTAATTTCCTTACGATTTTTAAAATTTTCTTTAACGTTGGTTGAGGAATTTTCAGAGCTAATGCGGCATCTCTTTGAGAACATTTATCCAATTTATCATAAGTTTTTTTTCTTTTATTGTTAAATCTTTGTACAGGTCGACATTTCAAAAAACACGTCTGATCATGAACTGAATTAACTAAATGACACAAATACACGACGCACAAAGATAATATACGTAATAATGTAAAACAATATTATACTGTCATACTGATAAGTTAAAAAAATATAATGGGTTTTATAAATTAATCAGTTTGAAATACCATAAAAACTATAAGATTGTTCATAAAAGTGATTCAATTATCCGGTACTTAGTGATTCTAATAAAAGTTCAATTTAACATTTGTAACATTCAATTTGGTTTTGGGTTTTCATTTTTGATTCTAATAAACGGTTGATTCTATTAACCAGTGATCACATTAAACGGAACTCACTGTATATATAAATCTTTAAAAAGTACAGCCGATATTATAGTCCATACTCTCTCTGCCTATTTATTATTTATATTATTCTCTAATTCAATTTCATAAAACTGGTCAACATATGGTAATTCATTTTTAATACAATATGATCTCGTTTCTTCATTTCAAATTTTAATAGCACCAACATTTGCACTCCCTTGGTCACTTATAGTTGCCACAATTTTCAACCTACATTGATTAACACAGAGTATGACCTATTAAAATGAAGAAATTAATTTAAAAGTACTTATTTAAAGAGTAAATAAATATATTTACTTGTTTTAATTGCCGAATCAATTTATGTTGTGTGGTTGCTCCTTTACAAAGAGAGTACGCAATTGGTTGTTTAAATTTTTTTTTGATTCCACGGACCATATTAAAAACCAGTGCATGGTCAGCAATATTTTGACTTTTAGTAGAACCAGTGTCAACAAAGCCATCTATTAGGTCTGTAATTGAATCATATGACAACGACTAACTAGTAACTTTTAATGACTACTCTGTATATTCAGAGGGGGGTTCTTGTCATGGTGACAACTTTATAAAATTAAACGATAACATTCGGGTGTCCTGACTTTTTAAGCGTCCTCGCCTTTAACTTTAAAATATGTATATATATATATATATTTTCTTTATTTGAGATAAACAATCTATACCCCATAGGCACAATAAGTTTATATGGTGAGAGTAATTTATAACATGATACGCTTGACGAGAAAAGTCATCCACTAAATGACACTCAATATTGATTTTTTTTTTTTTTTTTTTTTTTTTATATATAAAATTTAAACAACTGATGCTCTGACTTTGGATTAGTTGTTGTGAGGGGGGTGAGCAAGTAGGTCACGACACCATTTTCGTTTTAAACGTCTAGGTGGGTTTCCAGGAATAGAAAGGACTGCTAGATTTCGTATTAGCGGGTTGCTATTAGAGGAAAGACGGTTGTGGAAGCGTTGGTAATGAGCTATAGCTTCTTCGCGTACCAATTTCATTTTTAAATCAGTGTGAATAGTGTGGTTTGAAACGTAAGGAGAAGCATTTAAAAGTTTCCTAAGTGCTATGTTTTGAAAAGTTTGTATTTTATTTATTTTTGATTTTTTAGCATTACCCCATAACTATATGCCATAGTTCCAGACTGGTTTGATTAAGGATTTATATATGAGCAGTTTTGTGTTGATATTAGTGAATTTGTTATTGTTAATAAATGTTTTAAGAAGGCGTAATCGAGAGTTTGAGTTTATTCGTTTAGACTTAATATGGTGGGCCCAGGTTAATCTACGATCTAGAGTTAATCCAAGATATTTAACTGTTTGAGAGTTTGGAATAGAGATACCATGGATGGAGACAGCTGGGCAGGGAGTAGGTCTAAGGGTAAAAGTACAATGTACGAATTTTGACTGGTTTATTTTCAACCGCCAGTTGGTGTATCATTCTTCCATGAGGGAGAGGTGATTTTAAAGATGGCGGGAAGCAATAATCGGGTCATTATTTACTTAAATTATCGCTTTATCGTCGGTATAGTCGGCAACTAGCGTATTCAGGGAGGTTGGTTGATCAGAGGCGTAGATGTTGTAGAGCACAGGTGAAAGAGTTCCACCTTGCGGAACTCCTGCCGATATTTTGGCTATACTGGAGAGGGTTTCACCGAAACGAGTACTGAAATATCTGTTAGAAAGATATGATTTAATAATCAGGAAGTATACAGGATGTAAAAATTTTTTCAATTTGAAAAGAAGCCCTTGGTGCCAGACCCTATCAAACGCTTGAGAGATATCAAGAAAAACGCAAGTGCAATATAATTTTTTTTCTAGTACGTAAGAAATTGCATCTACAACTCTAAGAACTTGGTGGATTGTTGAGTGGGTAGATCGAAATCCAAACTGGGAGTTGGGAAGAATGGAATGTAGGTATAGTTAGGTCAGGTAGAATTCGTTTTAATAAAAGTCTTTCGAGGATTTTAGCGAAAAAGGGTAACAGACTAATTGGTCGGTAAGAGGAAATGGAGTCAGGAGGTTTATTTGGCTTTGGAACAAGAATAATAATCGAGAATTTCCAGAGAGTAGGAAAATATGAGAGCCTGAGAACAGAGTTAAATATATGAGTGAGGTGGATGATCGCTTTTTTTGGCAGGCATCTGGCAACTTCAGCAGTAATATAATCAAACCCTGGAGACTTTTTGAGTGGGTATTTATCAATAGCATATTTAACTTCATTCGGAGTGAAGTGTTTGACTGGATGTGCTACTGGTAGCGGGGAGTTTAGAAACTCTTCCACAGAATTTATGTTATTAGGAGAGGCAATATCAGGGTGAGGCTGAAAAATTTCGGATAGATGGAGTTTGAACAGTTCGGCTTTATCTGTATCAGATATAGCAAAGCTACCTTCGTTTTTTTTTATTGGGACGTTTGGGGCTTTAGTTTTGCATGCATTTTTTGTAGCTTTCCAAAGACTACCATCATTTGAGAGATTAGTTAGAAAGCTTTCAAGAGATTTTGTTTTGAGTTTAGCTAACAATTTTTTTAGATGGTTGGCTAGTTTATTGTATTTTTGCTTGTGAGAAGGTAGGCGGGTTCGTTGGTAAAGGAGGGCCCTTGACCTACGTTTTTCAAAAATGATTTCACGAATGTGGACTGGTACCTATAGCAAGAGTTTTAGAAGGGTTGAGAGAAGTGACTGTAGATGACCAAGCAACAGTTTGAATGAGGTTTGTGAGATTGTTAACAGCTAGATCCAGGTCGTCATTGGATTTTAATTTAATGTCTAATTTGATTTGTTGGTCAACAATGTCATGAAATTTGATTTTGTTAGTGGTATGGTTAAATAATTTCGGGGATTACTGTCGAAGAGGAGGGGAGACATTCAGAGTTAGCAGTACAGAGGAATGGTCAGAATTTAAGTCGAGTATATTCTTCGTAGTACAGTGAATGTTGTTTAGGATTTTTGTAATGAAAATGTCAAGAATATCTGGGTTTTTACGAGCGGAGTTCGGCCAATATGTTGGGCCTGGTGGAGCAAGAACTTTTAGATTACCTCTAGTTACAAACTTGTGAAGAACCTGACCGCGCGTATTGTTTGCACGGCAACCCCAGGAAAGGTGTTTCACATTGAAGTCACCGCCTATAATGCAATTGTTATGAATTGAGTTAAAGTAATTAGTATAATTTTGAATTGTTATCTTATGTTTTGGAGGAGAGTAGATGGCCGCAATAGTAATAGGAATATTATTTAACTTTATGATTAAGGCACATGATTTTAAATAATCAAAACAAAAATGTGGAAGAGGTTGAAATTGAATAGAATTTTTTATGAGAATAGCAGCCCCACCATGAGCCGTGTTATCAGGATGGTCGGTTTTTAAAAGCTTATACATATCAAATACATATACAAGCTTATATATTTCAAAAACTATTGCCCTTATCGTAAAAATATGTAGAAGCTTAATTGTAGCCTTGATTACTGTTGACAATAAAGTTTTTATTAAAATTTTTTGTAACTATTATTTTTGCACATTTAATTTATAAGGTAAAATTGATTTTCTTACGGTTATTTCAATATATTTACTAACTTTTTAAATATGAAATTGAATGTTATAAATAAATGTATATTATATTTAATGTTCTGAAAAGAAGGTCATTTTACACATTTTTATAAAATAATCAGTGAATCAGATTTAAAATTATTTTCGAATAGTCACAAGCTATTAATAGCTTTATCACTCTTTACCAATGATTAAAAATCGACAATCGTGTAAGGCCGGGGCTATACACGGCGGATTCCGCCGCGGTTCGACCGCGGCGTATTCCGCGGCGTTTTCCGACGGACGAGCTATACAAGGCGTATCCGCCGAGCGTATTCCGTCTCATATGTCTATACAATATTTAAAAAAAATGGTAAACCCCATAATTATTGTATCAATAATATAAACATATTTATTGCAATTGAATAACACAAATTAATAATAGACACTCATCGATCGATCATTTGCACTAGTCAGTTCGTAGTAGTAGGTTATCATTATGCCGAAAATTACACCAGTGCTAATAATTGCCATAAATGAAGCATTGGAAGAAGAAAGAGAGAAAACTATATACAGGAAGTTTGCGGTACATCCTTCAAATATGAAATAATTAAACATTTTTATTTGTGTTATCTATTATCTAACTTAATTATAAAATATATAATCTTTTTATTATGTATTTACTAGGTAGTTAGGATTAAATTAAATATATGAAATATTGAATATCCACTTAAAATTACCGTATTCAAAAAATTATGGTGAAAACGCAGCGTTTTCCGTAACCAGTATAGCAATGTAAAATTAGGAGTTTGCGTTTTTATTACTTTGGCGTTCGTCCGCCAAAACGCAAGCCAACCGGCGTTTTCCGCCGCGGTTGAAAACGCGGCGTAATACATCCGTCGTGTATAGCTACTCCGATATAAATCAATGCATTTTGAATTTGACGGAAAACGCCGCGGAATACGCGGCGGTCGAACCGCGGCGGATCCGCCGTGTATAGCCCCGGCCTAATACTCGTACGCAGTATAATGTTATCTTAGATTTATCTGTTGTAATTTGAAGACGATCAATATTAGTGTGTTAGTTATCAACAAGTTTTTGGTGGATATTATTGTGTTAAATAGTGTAAAATGCGGCGAAAAAATATTCATCTGATCGGTTCTACGAAAAATCATATTCTAGGCTTGAGAGTATTATTTTATAATATAAGATTCGTAAATATGAGTCATTCCAACGAAGGATAAAGCTGATTGTGTGAAGAATTTAAAAAAAAAATACGAATTATGGCGAAACCTTCAAAAGAGTAAAAAGCGAGATAATGAAAGTTACAATTTAAATGTGGAAAAATTTGAAGAAGATTTGGATAAATTATTCGACATTGCTCATTCTAATGCTTTAGAAATAATGAAAATTGAGTTGGACAAAGCATTTTTAATTTCTCAGCGAAATCCCGGTCGTCCAGGTTGCATGTTAGGAGTAGATATGAATCAAACAAATAAAGAAAAAAGAAAAACTGTTAGAATAGAAACGGAAATTGCGAAAAAAAAGACATACAACTATACACTTTCCGAATCTGCTCCAGGTAATTATAAATTAAAAATCCTCAAAAATAACTTACAAAATGATTTAATATTAATATTTTAGTTGAAATACCAACATATTCAAGTTCAGATGAGTCTGAAAATGTTAGCGTGGAAAGTGAAGTTTGCTCAGATAACTGTTTTCACAGCCCATCTGGATACAAAAGGGCCAACAAACCTATAATCACACCGCGGCTTTCTACAGCATTAGATAAGTGCAAGGTAAGTAATTATTAATATAAATGAATCTTATATATGTATGGTTCTGGTTATTTGACGTAAAATAGACGTAATTATGCAACATAATATGTTAACATCATATTATGAGAAGTAACAACAATATTTAAATTTAAATAAACCACTTCATTATTTCGATTAAATATAACTGAGATTATGTCAGATTAGGCCACACAACGTATTTGGTACCCATGTGTTAAAAATACAAATTCAAAATTAGTTTAAAACAATTTTTGGTACTTTTTTGTTATCGCCCCGTCAGTACCCCGTAAAAAATTTATCACCCCGCCACTCTTGTTTGTTATCGCCCCGCCGTAAGTTATATTACGCTGTTCCTACAATTTTGATTTTGATTTTACATATTGAATTTATGTTTTGAAGGTTAGTGATCGAGATGCTGTACATTTATTGTCGGCATTCATTGAAAGTGTTTCTTTGGACCCGGCTAATTATATAATAAACCGAACGTCTATAAAAAATGCACGACAACGTTTTAGAGAAGAAAACGCTGAAAAGGTGCAGTCAGATTTCTTAAATTTGAATGTAGATTTTGTCATTGTTCATTGGGATGGAAAATTACTCCCTGACTTCGGAGGACACGGAAAAGTCGATCGTCTGCCTATAATTGTAACAGGTCCTAATTTTGAGCAACTTCTTAATATTCCCAAAAATCCATCTGGCACAGGATTAGAAATGTCGTCTGCAATATTTGATACTCTTGAAAAATGGTCATTACTTGAGAAAGTTCAAGGATTCGTATTTGACACGAAGTCTTCAAATACAGGCAGACTCAATGGAACGTGTGCTCTGCTGGAACAACGACTGGAAAGAGATGTTTTACATTTAGCATGTCGCCATCATATTTTTGAGTTAATTCTTCAAGCGGCTATAGTGGAATCAAAACTACATATATCATCCGGACCGGATATTGCAGTTTTTAAGTGTTTTAAGAATACATGGAATGGAATAAACACCAAAAATATTTTTGTATGGAGCTCAAATGAAAAATTAAAAAATATTTTGTCACCAGTGCGTCAAGAAATCTTGTCTTTTTGTTTAAAAATGTTAAAAAAACAACCAAGGGATGATTATGAAGAATTTTTGAAACTTGTAATTATTACTCTTGGTGAAACACCGCTAGGTGGTATAATAATTTTTAAGCCTGGTGCGTGTCATCAAGCAAGGTGGATGGCTAAAGAAATTTATTGTTTGAAGATCTTTTTATTAAGATTAGAATTCAAGTTGACAAAAAATGAAGAAAATGCAATCTGTCGAATCTGTGCGTTCATTATAAAAATTTACATCAAATCATGGTTCACGGCAACGAATGTAAGTGAGGCCCCTTTAAACGATATTGATTTAATACGTAGATTATTTGCATATTCGATTGATGATGAGCAGATTGCTAAATCATGCTTAACAAAGTTTTTAAATCATTTATGGTACCTCAGTAACGAATGTATTGCATTTTCTATTTTTGATGAACGAATTTCCACTGAAAACAGAAGAAAAATTGCGGTAAAATTAAAAGACTATGAATATATGAATCAACAATGTGAAGAACTAGTAGAAGAAAAAAATGTTCAACATAAATTGGTTTTAAAAATAGAAAACGTTGGAGAATTTTTAACAAAAAACTTTCCGGAATATTTATTAAATCAACAGTCTCCAAAATTATTCAAAAGACTCGGGATAAATACATCTTTTTTGGAAATGAATCCGACTGAATGGAAGGACAATCACTATTATCAATCTGGAAAGAAAGTGGTTGATGCATTGCATATAGTGAACGATACTGCTGAAAGGGGTGTGAAACTCATAGAAGAGTTTAACGAAAAATTCACTAAAAATGAAAAACAAAAACAATATTTGTTACAAGTTAGTATACCTAAAAAACAAAACTTTTATTAAAAAAAAAAAAACTTCCCTCTTTGACCATTTTTCATCCCTCTTGCGGCACGGGAAGGAGGTAAGTCATCATGACCAAATTCGCCACAAATCATTTTCTCATGACACTGCATCAACAATTTTAAATTCAAAAAATAAGGACCACCCTAATATATATCGTTAGAATATCGTTTAATACTAAGTTTGGTTTTTAAGTTGGACTCTGATTCTTTCTCTTCACTACGATCTGATGTTCCCTTGATCTGATTCTCACTGTCTTCCTCTTGCAGTACAATGTTTTCTTCCTGTTGTTGGTTTGACTCTTCAGGTGGAAATTTATCTTCATCTGTTGTTGGTTCGTTTTCACTAGTTGGCGGTGCGTATTCCTCTGGTAGGTGATAAGACTTTATCTTAGACACATGAGCAGTAGTTGTGTAATTTGGATTACCCTTATTAATCAATGAAGTGATTATATAAGTGTCTCCTGAATTGACTTTGTTAACAACCATAGGGCCTCGAAATTTGTCCCGTTTGCTTAGGAGGTCTTCTTAAGTAAACTATTTCTCCAACTGAATAAATATAATGTATTCTACTGGTATGACCTTGATCATACGCAATTTCCACTGTTGGTGTTCGGAAATAATTCTTTCTCTGACCTTTGCTTGAAGATCTGATCTTTAACATTCTGTACTACTTGATTACCTGCTACAATACTAGCCAAAGCGCCATCTTCAAAGTTTGCATAATAACCATATAGTACTTTGAAAGGGGTATCACCAATAGTTTTATCATGGGAATTATTAAGTTGACATTCTACCTTTGCCATCTCTCCGTCCCATGAAGGTTCATTACTCATATTCGCCTGAATAACTGGTACTAAAGTAGAATTTATTCTTTCAACTTGTCCGTTCAACTACGGATGACAAACTGATATCAGAGAGTGTTGAATGCCTGTAGAAATACAATAGTCTTCAAAAACCTTAGAAGTGAAACACGTTCCGCGGTCACTTATGATTCTTCTAGGCAATTCATGTTCTAATATAAATTACTTTACACAGTACAACAAGGTTTGAACATTTGTATTATTTCAGCTTATAACTTGACAAATTTTGTAAGATTGTCTATTATCACCAATAAAAACATATTAGGTACCTTTTGTCGACCGAACAAAGTGTCCTATGTGAAATGTTATCCATGTTTACAATTTCGAATGGACGTTTTCCCGGAGTAATAGGATGAAGTTCTGCTGGACGTTTTCCTCTTGGTATTTTCCTTAACAAACATCCTGGACATGCATGTATGTGATATTTGACATATCTTTGTAATTTTGGGAAGCAGTATTTTTCTTTTATTTTCATCTACTGCAAAATGGCCTGATAAATCATGAAATTTTACTACTATACTTTTGGGCATCACATTAGGTACTTCCCATAGTTCCTTTCCATAAACTCTCCTGTACAACATTACAATCATTACATTCTTCATAAATATGTTTCTAATATATTCTCCTGGTGTGTAGTCCACGTTTTTGAACTTTTCTACAAAAACTTAATTATTTCTGCTAGTTTTGGATCACTATGTTACATCGCAGTCACCTCATCTACTTCAGATGTTACAAGCAACACTTCTAGTTGATCCATAATCTCATCCATTGTGTCATTTGCTTCTTTGACTGGTGCTCGGCTAAAAACATCTATATGACACATTTTATCTCCTGGTCGGTTTCGTATGTCTTAATAATATTCACTAAGAAGACTTGCCCAACGTGCAATTTGAGATATCTGCGTTTTCTTTTTTAAATGTACTTGTTTAAATGTACTAGTCCTTGACAGTCGGTGACAATAGTAAAGTGAACACCAATCAGTGTCTCAATATGGTGACACTCCATACAATTGCCATCAGTTCCAATCGGCTTGAATGATACATTCTTTCAGTTTCTGTTGTTTTCTTTAATACTGCATATACCAGATAAAGTTTCTGGTCTACTCCTTTCTGTAGTAGCATACTACCATTGAGTATAAATACTATAGTATTTATAATCAATGATACTACTTATTCCACTTGCACTGGCATCACAATTAATGTTGTCATTAAATTGTTATTTAGCTTTTAACTACTTTACTAACATTTAGCTCGTATAATTGTTGTATTTTTTTGTATAAATATCTTATGTAGTAAACGGAAATACAAAATTATAACCAAATCTTACTACAGTTTGTGCTTTGATCAAAGTTACATGTTCTTAGTCTGTAAATGTGCGCCCTATAAGTAGATCGTAATCTTGGGATGTATCATTAACTACCCATAGTTCGACAGTTTCATTTACAATATCGATTTATAGCAGAGCAGATGACATACCGATCACTACATTTGTTTGAGTATTTCCATAAACAGTCAATTTTCTTTCAATTGGGACTTGGGAGTACTTCTAAACCCAACTTTCTTGCAACCTTTGTCTATTAGTCCTGATATATTTTCTTCTGAATTTTTATATTCTTGATATATTTAGACTTATTTGGTATTACATTAACAAAACATACAGTAGTGGTTGGATGGCTTGACTTTTTACAATACTTTTTTGTGTGCCCCTCTTCATGACACTCCGTGCATTTGAATAGATGCCACGGTTTTGGACAGTCCCGACTGATATGTCCCACTGTATTACAGTTATAACAACGAGGACTCATTGAGGTTTCTGACACTGCTTTCACACCACTTGTTGCCATTGTCGATACATTTGGTCTGGTACTTAATGTATTATTACTATATTTATTATTTTTAGGAGGACGAAATCTGTTTTTGTGTTCGTTTACTACCTCTTTGAATTCTCTTATGTCGGTTAAAATTAGCGGTATAGAAGTATTTGACTTGCCTAGTAGAATATTACACAATTCCTTTGACTGTAAACCGACACATAACATTTTCTTTATTTAGAATGGCGTTAGACCTAATCCACTGCATAGTTTGATTTTATCATGAACATGCTAACTCACCATGTTCTTGGATTCGTGAATCCAATGTGTTTCCATTTTTCTGCTATACCGATTTCCACCGTAAACGTTTCTTTGAACCCTTTTTCGAATTTTGTCCATTCAGTTAATTTGTTTTGGTTCGCCAAAAACCAATTTTTTGTAGCGTCTGTTAATTTCGTATGCGCTATTTCAGTCTTGTATGCTTTAGGCCAAAAGTGTAATTTCGCGGTAGCATTTATTGAATGCAGTCATTCCTCGGCGATCGCACATTCGATCGATTCTCCGTCAAAACTTGTAATGTTTTCTTTCATATTCGGTAACATCACAGAATAGATTAAATAATAATAATATAATTATAGACAGGGGCGGACTGGCCCGGGGTGCTATACACCAAGTAGCACCCCGGGCCCCGATTCGTATTTATGACCGGGCTCCCGATTATCACAGTCGGGGCCCTTTTTAATTTAACTTTTATTGTAATATTTTATAATATAAAGATAAATTATAAAAAAGATCGACAATACTGTTGTTAATATATTTATAATGTTACATCGTGTCATCGTATCAGTTATGTCTACGTAATAATCGAGTTTTCAATAAAATACAGATGTTCCTTTGGCTTGTTGCAATTGAAAAATCTTCTAAAAATACATTTACTCTATAAGCTATCCACATAAAATATAAATTGTTATTATAAGTATCTATATTATATCCATATCTCCATCACACTATTCATACTCCCAAAAAAATAACTATTCTTATTTTTTTTTTTTTTTATGTATTTATTCACTTTTCTGGACTCTTTCCTAATTTAGGTAGGTTTGAAAAGAAATACGGGCCCCTAATACATTTTGCACCCCGGGCCAAAAATAGCCAGTCCGCCCCTGATTATAGATTGGTAACATTCCGGTCGGTTGCCCTACGTCTATCTTTGACAACGCGTCAGCCATCTGCCGATCATAAAAACTAGATAGCGCTTGAGAGCATAAAAACCCCATGTATCAAGAAAAAGTCCAGGCATTTGGGACCCGTCCCGCTATACACCTCTCAATCCTCATCATATCGATACCAGTCCATACCACAGAGTAATAAGAATTACTTATTACTCTGTGGTCCATACTCCATTATAATCATAGTTCGTGATCGTATCAAGGGTATTGGAAGATATTATGTTCACTTTATCAGTATCAAATGATAATTAAGTGTCAACATACACATAGATAATAATCACATAGATACATATAGATACACATAGATATTATCTATGAACATACAGTGTTCACTCACAGACTCTATACTAACATAGTATAGAAGTCTGTGTGTTCACTGCGTCAATCATACTATTACTGTGTTATTTTGAATATATTATGAATATTTAATAATTAAGATTATAATTTATATATTTTTTTATTAATAAAAAAAGGGTTATGATCTCATGATTAATCTAGTAATTTTCGTATAGCTGAATCCTATTATCTTATCATTATAAATTTATATTCTTTACTTTTTTTAGACAAATTTAGCGAATGTGCTTTAAAGTCTAGAAGTCCCATTGAATTGAAGTGACTGTCAACTACGAAGTATGATTAAAGATTAAAAATTAAAATATTATAATCATAGTTCGTGCTGTCAACAAAATGGAAGATATGCAAAATATAAAGAAAAAATATATAGTTTAATACATAAATAAAACTGAAAACAGTTATTGTGCAAAGTAAAACAAGTTATTTAAAAATTTAAGTTGGTCATCCTTTTTTGACGAAATTTTATCACACCGGCTAAATTATTTATCTATAAAATTTATCATTTCGTCAACGTCTGCAACGTCATTAATCGTTAAAGATTATACAAATATACAATATAAATTTACACAAGGCATAAATACTTAGAGTTTGATTTATACGTCAACATTTTATGATTTTCGATTACATCAATTGAGTTACACTCATTTAAATTAAATTATAATATTTTGGAGAAACGTATAATTTAGTGTTAGTATGCAATTTTCGTTTTGATCTTTGTAAATCAATCATCGTTTTTAAAATGTATTTAAAAACAATAATTATTCTTTGGGCTTTCATTGTTTTTAATTCCTTAGCCGAAAGTGCAAGGGAAGAACGACCTAAGGTAAGAAGTTAATACAAAGCTAATTATGTAATATTGATATATACTTAATAAAAGTAAAACTATTATTATAAAATAATTTCTTATTTATCAAATGAACTACCTAATAATTTTTTTGATCAACCAATTCTATATACAATAGTGATTGTTTTATGTATTTAACACATTTTTAGTGAGTTCTTATTTTTCTTGTGGTCATAACTCGCGGTAGATAATTGTACTATCAGTGTCGGAGTGTAGATAATTTTTTGAGTCCTGAGCCTTGTGGTATTTAGAGGTATGTGGATAAATCACACTCTCTGTGACACAAATTAATAATTAATGACACGTTTTGGAAAAAAAATGTTTTATGCTCTTGTCGGGTCTGATAGTTATAATAAAATATTAAACTGTAGCTGGTACCATTAATTGCATACAATTTTTTATTCTAGAGCATTGAACAAAAAGTACAGCAGCTAAATGATTTATACCAAAAGAAATTTGTCATTAGATTTAATGGTCCTAAATTCAGAGAATTTGTCAAGTCACCTCCTAGAAACTATTCAGTCATCATGATGTTCACAGCCATGGCATCACATAGACAATGTTCAATATGCGGGTACAATAATTATATATTAAAATATTCTTAAGCTTTAAATAATTTAAAACTTGAAATACTATCTTACTTAGTGATTGTATAAAAAATTCTTCTAATGAGTTTTTATACTAACTATTTGAAAACAATGTTATACCAATTATAAAAGTTGACTATAGTTACCTATCTAAATGTTTTCATAAATTATACAGTTACTTATTATATTGCTTGATGAATTTTTTATTTTAAATTTATTTGATTGTTTAAAATTTATTGTTTTTATTAAATTTAAACATTTTGTTATTTGTATTAATTAATGGACTAATTATATGTGCATTCAATGTCAGGAAATTTTATTTCATAAAAATAATATTTTTAATACATGTATTGTTTACAAAAAAAAAAAAAAATTCTTTAAATTAAATGTGTAATTTATATAATAATATATTTTAAATATTAATTCGTTTTATTTAGCATATCAAAGTGCACTAAAATTATTCAATGATGTTGTTCCTTATAGGTAGTATTGAAAAAAATATATTTTTGTATTCAGTTACTTCTACAATATTTTTTCATTTCTTACTCTGAATTAATATTTAAAGTTTAATTGTATTATTTTAGTATTAAAATGCATATTTAAAAAATTAATATTTTACTTTTAGGGATGCTAGTGATGAATTTGTAATTGTAGCCAATTCCTATCGCTATTCTCATAGACTAACTGAAAGTCCTTTATATTTTGGGATTGTTGACTTTGATGAAGGATCTGATATTTTTCAAATGGTGTGTATAATATTTTATTGTTTTTTTTTGCAGTTAATTATTTCATACTTTTATATTATAGCTGCGCATTAATACTGCTCCAGTGTTTATGCATTTTCCAGCAAAAGGTAAACCCAAACCATTAGATACTATGGATATACAAAGAGTTGGTTTTGCTTCTGAAATGATTGCCAAATGGATACAAGAAAGAACTGATGTACAAGTAAGTGCATTAGAACTATATTTATTTAAATTTATCAATAATTTGCAATTACAATTTATTCTTAACTGACTTCCAATACACTTTTATATTTTGGTTTAATTTTTTGTATTTCTCATGAATTTTATATTTTTTCCTCGTTTAAAGCTTTATAGTTTAATATTGTTCCTAGTTTGTTCTATAATTGAATATGGCTTTTTTATTTCAGGCCAATTTTTATTCTCTCATAAAATGGTAATTGAAAGGGTTCATAGAAATTTTTTGTCTGGCTGCTTTTATTTCATAACTATTAATAATATTTTGTTTTTATAAAAATAAACTGAGGCGTCGCAGGATGCCTGGCAGATGTGAAACATCAAAACTATTTTGTATAAAAAATATGCACGAGAGGATGATTTATTAAAGGAAATAAATATGACAAAATCAAAAAATATGGTATAAATAAAAATATTAAATTTTTTTTAGAAAAATGATTCTTTATTTACAAAATGAATATTAATTTAATTCTAAAATTAAAAATGTATAATTTCTTACAAATTGAAACTGTTCAATCAGATACTCCTGTAATAGTATTATTTGATGTTGTCCCTAATGGTATTCTTGTGATAATTGGTCGATGATAACTGAAGTATGTTAGAGAAGTGTTGGATATTGTATTAATATATATTTATCATACAGACATCATACTAAAATCAATAATATTAAAATTTCATTATGCCTTACCAATAGTTGGGTTGTTTAGACAGCTGAAATTACTAATTATTTAAAAATTTTAACTTCTTGAAATTAATAAATATAATAGATTCAACCCTTGTACTATCGTTTATAATGATAATTAAATGTATAAAGTATTACAAATTTTTGTGTTGTATAAAG
The DNA here is from genome assembly GCA_027580255.1 of Therioaphis trifolii. Lineage (NCBI taxonomy): Eukaryota > Metazoa > Arthropoda > Insecta > Hemiptera > Aphididae > Therioaphis > Therioaphis trifolii. The sequence continues at coordinate 12,278,910 of CM050407.1, forward strand.
ATGTACATAAGTAATATTCATTCATTTGGTCATTGGATATTGGTGTGATAATAACGATATAATAATCCGTGTGTTCCGAAATTCATCAACCAATCTAGCGGCTTATCCAGCGGATTGATCGGAGTTTAGGAACGGTTTTTAGTATAAAATCGAAAAAGATTGTTAGATACCATAAACCCGGTCACGAGTATAAATATTTATTTTTATTATCATACGACTACAATTGTCATGATACGTTTTATTATTTGTTACTATAGATTATACAAAATAACTTACAAAATACAAATTTAAAAAATTGAGTATATTCAAAATGAATCTTCAAAACCTATCTCATTACTTTATTTTTTTAAACCATCTTCAAGAGTTGGATAAGAGTTTGGATAAGAAAAAAATGTTATTATTAAATAATCTAAAAAATAATAGAGTCCGTATTACAAACTTCATGTTAGTTACAAGTTTGTACAATGACTTTGACTTTAAAAGTTTTTTATACTAACTATGATCGAATGATGTACAAATTGTACTTATGTCGAAGTACTTTTTGTAAGTACAATCACGATACATAAAACGAATTTCCATTTCAAATATATTGCTCATCACTCGATAGTAAATGTGAATTAATGTCTTGAAAATCGCAAACGTAAGAATAAACTGTTATTCTGTATTTCTGTGTTTCTTCAGTCTTAAATAAGTTAATTAATTAAATATCATGCACCATGGGCCAGAACGATCATGGTCTTGTGCCTTTATCAATTATATTGATAAATGATAATTAGAATTTGGCGCGTAGTTTTTATCAAATCCATCTGGCTTTTTGTTTGTCAGCCGGATAATTTCGGATTACTGATAAATGAATCCGCTTAGTTACCTCCCCTCCAGCGGATTGAAGAAACGCTGAAATTAGGAACACCAAATTCTAGCGGCTGACCAATCTGCTGAGTTTCGGAATATACGGAATAATTTGCCATAGTTTCTCCAGCATATTTTATCCATATTCAAGTAATATCTATGTATTAATTACATAGATCTATTTTTTTATGGCCAGCATCTATGTTCATAATAAATATAATAAAAAAATGTGCAGTGAGAGAGAGGGGGATTTCTGTGCCGACTGCCGAGTGTGTTGCCATGCTAACACTCAGTCTAACCCACCGCATTAGATGTTTCACATCAATTGCTTTAAAAATAATTTAAATTAGTATAAAATGTATTGTTTTTGTTTCAGATACGAATATTCCGTCCACCAAATTATTCTAGCACATTGGCTCTATCTATCTTATTTGCCATTTGTTCATCATTCTTGTATGTTAGACGAAATAATATGGAAATGTTTTTCAATAAAAATTTATGGGGAATTGGTGCTGTGGTAAGTTTTATTTTTCGATAATATTTTATAAATGAATGATTTACTAACTTTTTTTTTTACAGTTGTTTTGTTTGACTATGATATCTGGGCAAATGTGGAATCATATACGTGGACCACCACTTATGCATCGTAATCAGCAAGGAATTATAACATATATTCATAATTCTTCACAAGGACAGTTTATTGTTGAAACATATATCATAATCATCTTGAGTATCCTTTTTATTTATTTTTAAAGTGCAATCTAGCTTTTGATTATAAGAAGAGACTTCATTTTTAGTTAATATTTGTTATTAGAATCCCTATTTGAAAGACAAAGACTTCTATATCTTTCAGTGTCTTAAATATTTAAGTATTGGCATTATAAAATTATATTATCAGTTTCATGTTGAATAATTTTCTTTAATATGCATTTGTTACTTTTCTGTACTTATAATTTAAAATAATGATGTGTAGGGTGAGCAGTAAATTCTCTAAGTGTACTAAAAGTAATACTACTGATTCAAAAACTTTTGGACAATTTTTTGAATTTAGTGTATTTCAAAAAAATCTACAATATTCTATGTTACGGTAATTGTTCTTAATAATAATCTATATAGATACAATTTTAGTATTTGGAGCTGTGATAATGACCGATTCTTACACCAAAAAAACAGATTCAAAAACACGGAAAATAATGACTGTTGGTGGTTTAGCATTGGTAGTGTTCCTCTTTAGTGTTATTTTATCTATATTCAAATCAAAAGCACATGGATACCCTTACAGGTAAAAAATTGCACCTAGTAAAAGTAATAAATATTATGAATTTAAATGTTTGTTTATTTTTTTGCAGCTTTTTAATAAAATGATGGTATTGCAGATGAAGATCCATCTACTTAATTTTTAAATAATTTTCTCAATAATATCCGATTTTCTTATATGCATCAATGATTAAATATTAATCATATAGTACAAATGCATAAAATTCTTTTCGGCTACAATGATTATTCATGTTACATTTAGAATTATTTTATTTTAAAGTATATTGGTTAAAAAAAATGTCTAAATTAAGATTTGAAAATAATAATAAAATACTCTATCTAAGAAGTTTTAATGTCATTTTCGGTGTACATTTTATAATATTATACAATTATTCAAAGTTAATAATTATTTTATGATTTTATTGAAGTATTATTGGGTTAGGTTAGTAAATATCAGAATTTCAGAACATAATGATTTTCCCTACGTTTTAAGTGTTATATTGTTAAAATCTACTATTTCAAAAAAAAAAAATGGCATTAATATTATATTTTCATTCGTTTGTGTGCTACGTTCGAGATATGACATATATATCATACTCTCTGTTAATATTTATATTAATATACTTTGTATTGTGACTAAATACCATTATATAGGGTGTAAAAAACCACAGCTGAATTCGATGTCATACTGCTCTTTCAAACACTTCAGCAAACGTTCTGGAAAAATCTGGTAATATTAATTATACTGCTTATACAGTGTGATCACGATAAGTGGAAACACTCTATAACTATGTGCAGGCTTCATATATTTCAATTCTGCTTTTTCGACTAACTAATAAACATTATTATACACATTTTCAAATAATCAGACTATTTTTTTGACAGTTAACTTTGCGCATGCGCACAATAACTTTTTTTTTTAAACGGCATGATCCATTTTTGACCACAAATTATTTTTTTTGGTATTTTTTAATGAATTTTAGTGGTTGAATTTCTTTTCTAAGTCAAAAAATGACCCAGTTATAGCAATTTGATTTTACGTTATTTGCACGGGTTATAAAATACGTAGTTGATACTAATAAATACGTGAATAATAAAAATAAAATTACAAATATTAATTTTTTTATTCATAAAAGTTTTATTTATCTAACAAATTGTTCAAACTTTGTATTATTATCAACTACGTATTTTATGATCTGTTATACCCATGCAAATAACGTAAAATCAAATTGATATAACTCGGTCATTTTTTGATTTAGAAAAGAAATTCAACCACTAAAATTCATTGAAAAATACCAAAAAAAATAATTTGTGGTCAAAAATGGATCATGCCATTTAAAAAAAAAAGTTATTGTGCGCACGCGCAAAGTTAACTGTCAAAAAAATAGTCTAATTATTTGAAAATGTGTATAATAATGTTTATTAGTTAGCCGAAAAAGCAGAATTGAAATATATGAAGCCTGTACATAGTAATTGAGTGTTTCCACTTATCGTGATCACACTGTATAATGGGGCGTTCCCACGAGGCGTTAATCATGACAGTGAACCACGCTAGTCAACTTTCGTTCGTGACACTCACGAAAGTGTGAATTGATGAAACGTTCACACGGTTGGAGGAGTTCGTGCCGTTCACGCCTCGTGTTTCGACTTAGTTACTATCGAAACATCGATCATGAATGATCTAGTTGTTGAAAGTTGTGCTGTTTTAAGTTCGTTTTTTGCTACTATCTTAGCAAAAAAGATGGAGCGCTTACAGGACACAAGAAAACGAAAAAAAGACGTGTTTGGGTTAGAGAATGGATACAGAGAAGAAATATGTTAGGAGTCTGTCTGTCTGATATTTTTTTTAACTCCTGACAGAAAGAGCTTCTTAAATTTTTGAATTTTGATATAACTTCTTTTGGTCCAAATCCAGGAATATTTAATTCATGGCTTATTCTCTTAGCTGCGGCGGCACGTAAATCTCTATCACGGTATTCCTCCAAACTTGGATCATATAACACCTTTTCCATAGAATATAACTCCAAAAAACGCGTAGTTTCACTGTCGTTAAACTTAATTCCACGAGGCTGTGACGACATCTTGGCTTCACGAACGGTATTAAACGACTGAAAATCAAACACGTTTGATCTATCCACGCTTGAGTCGTGCGCCGTTCCTCACGAAAGCAAGTTTAACGACTATGCGTTCACACAGAAGTGTATTTCACGAAAGCGTGGTTCACTGTCGTGATTAACGCCTCGTGGGACGCCCCATAAGTGTCCCATGCATCCACAGAATTACCTTATCGCACCCAACTCCCCAGCTGTAGCCTGTCGAAGTTCATAATATCTTATCTCATAATATCAAAATGAGCAGTACCCCAAATACATCTACTGTCAAAGTGTCAACGCTAACATCAAAACTACATTATCGCCAACCATTACATAGTGCAAATCGCATACCTAGCGATTCATTTTCTCTTCACGAAGTTTTCTCCGACAATAACGACTCTAACACCGAATTTCAAACGCCCAAATCTAAATCGAAACGTCCTCAGTCTTCTACTAGTTCTACCGAAAAAGCAAAGAAAACGATTAAAACTGTTTTCAGTACAAATAAATTTAATATTTTCAACTCTAGTGAAAAAGAAGATGATGTAGAAATGCTCAATGCATCCAAAATAATTACGAATTTATGATACTAATACCGAACAAATTCACTACCTCCACTGATCCTTGTACGCCATGTCGGAAATTTCGTCGAACTGCGAAGTCAATTAATAAACCTTTAAAAAAAATAGTTGGCTCCGAAAATTTTTATTTCAATTCTTCTGCAAACAATTTAAAAATCAACACAAAAATTCAGACTTATCGAACTGCAGTCATTACATATCTAAAAACCGGCAAAGCCGAATATCACACTTACCAAGCTTGTGATATTAAAGCATTTCGCATCGTCATCCGTAACTTACATCCCACTACATAGACAACCGAAATTGCCGCTGATATCGAAAGCTTGGGTTATAATGTTCGCCAAGTCTAAAATGTCTTAGATAAATCCACTTAACGCCCATTCCCGATATTTTTCGTTGAACTCGAATCTGCGCCAATCAATAACGAGATATTTCAAATATCTTTGCTACTCCACACCAAAATTAACACGTTGACCCAGTGGCGGCGCCAGGAATTTTTCCCAGGGCGGGCCAAAGGGAGGCCAACATATATTAGGGCAGGCACAGTTGTTTGGATGTATGGTTGTATGGTAGTTGAAAAAACGGGGGGGGGGGGAGTTGACAGGGGCCGGAGTGTCCTTTTTTGGAATTCCAAAAGCCAAGGTATACTAGGTTCCTAACCTAACCTTTGACTCTTTATATACTATATAAGTATATTAACTATATAAGTACAGTAACCTTTATAATAAAAACTGTTAATTTAATCTATTAAGATCTTTGACCTCCCCCTTTGAAAAATGATGGTTGAGTCAAAGTCTCAGTGACCAGGAGTTTTGGTGAGTGAGTTAGGTTAGTTATTTATCCTTTAAAAGAAAATTAAAATTAAATACATAAAACTACAATCAATTATATTTTCTTTCTTCATAATCGTTTATTGTTCGTTTAGATATTTTGATAACTAATATTTTATGAATAACAAGAATAAAAATAAATAGGAGAGTATGCGACTAACCTAAAATTGTGCGACGACAACAATAAAGGTCACTATAAAATTATAATACATACTGATCGGTGTTCACTAGTCACTAGTCAGTAGTCTCTAGCTGTTACATGCCCACATGGCCACATAACAGACTCATTGGATTTCGGTGTGTAGGTAACGATGATTGTAATCTTTTTCTTATGACGGTCATAGGTATTTCAGAATTATCTAAAATTAGATTTATACAATAATATTGTCGTAATCCCGTCTAAGCCGTTTCCGCGAACAACCACACCAAATATAAATGTACACAATCTATATAATATCCATTTATAGCTGTGTGTGAGTGTGTATGATTTAGGAAAACCAGACCACGAAATTACGGGGATATGTTCTATTTACGTAACAATACTTAAAAATTATAATTTCAACTAGGTATTAAATTATTTAAATTTAATCAAAATTTTTAGGCGGGCCAGGGGTTTCGAAGGCGGGCCATGGCCCGCCCGGGCCCGCCTTTGGCGCCGCCACTGCGTTGACCGCTGGCGGTCATTTTGCTCGATTCAAATTTTGGATTTTTATGACCGCCGGCGACCATTTGTGATCATTCCTACCACGCCATATGACCCACCGGCGACCAAAATCACATATTACTGTAAATGTGTATAAATTCTACGGCGCTGCATGGATGATTTTGAAATTAGAACCATGGCGTAGAGAAGAAGATGACGATTTGATTAATGTATGCAAAGTAATAGTTGAGCTATTTTTAATAGTTGAATAATTATGCACAAATATATACTACAGTTTTGAAAAAAAATCCGTTTATTTCTTTATAAATAAATGTATTTTAAAAAGTTTAGAACTATATTAAAATTTACAATAAAAATAAAGTTGTAAGAAAAAAAAACTTAACACTGTTTAATACTTAATTGATAAAAACATAATTATTATTGATGATAAATGTATGATATAATATATAATAGTTGATTCATATGTTTTTTATTGAAGCATTCAATACATGTGTACCAGGTACCTATATACTTTACTACTTCGCTCGTGGAACTAAATGAATCGTCCTCATTAAGTAGTTCATTTATACTATCTATGTTTAAGGAACTCATTATACAATTTCAAAAAAACAATAAGATCGTAATAATACCAAAAAAAAAAAAATAAATAAATAAATAAATATTCAATACGATCGTCATAACATCGCGTATGACCGCCGACGTACTAATGGCGTATGAGTAACGGTAATAACTAATAATAATACAGCGCCACTTGGTCGCCGGCATCCTTCGATCATAAACACAATATTCTTATTGGCAAAGTAAAATTATGAATAAAGATACCAGTCTGATAAAATTCCGATCAATAGTTCTATAAATATCAATCCGAACATTTTTGGAATGAAACCGCAATAATATCACGGCGTCATAATAATGCATACAAGTATGACCGCCGGCGGTCGCATGGCAGTCAACGTGTTAAAATAGAGAAACCCTACAAAAGACGTGAAATAATCCAATGTTCAAATTTCCAAGAATATGGCCACTCGAAAAGATATTGTGCACACGCTTCTAGATGTGTACGATGTGCTGCCTTTTATCCCACTTCCGAGTGTTAAAAATCAACCACCACTCCAGCTACCTGTGTTTTATGTGGGGGAGATCACCCTGCAAACTACCGCGGCTGTTATATATAATGTTACAAAATACCAAAATATACAAAAAATTTACAGAAATCAAGTCATAAACCAAATATTAATCCTAAAAATATGTATCAAAAAATAGGCTGCTCTTTTATATCTCCAAACGGCCCAACCTACTGGCCTACTCACATAAATCGACAGCCTGACATTTTAGACTTCTTTCTCACCTCAATTCCAAAACACATAAGACACAAAATTCAAAATAGTTGTGAAATCTCATCAGATCATACCCCGGTCATTCTTGAAATAAATGGTTCAACAACCTGTAAACCTCCCCGACCCACCCTCGCAAAAGGTCCTGTCAATTGGGAAAAATTCTCCACCATCTTAGAAAATAACACAAACTTAAAAATCTCTCTAAAAACCAGCAGTGAAATTGAAATAGCGTCCCAAGACTTTGTCAACTCAATAAAAGCAGCGATCTCTGACTCATCCTATACTCCTAATCCAAACAAACCACCAAATTCAAATCAATACGATGTACCTCTCAACATAAAAACCCTAATTATCGAAAAGCGTCGTGCACGCTCACGCTGGCAACACACTAGACTGCCATCCGACAAAAAAAGATACAATTACCTGTCCAATACCATAAAAACAAAAATTCGGATCCACAAATCTGAGTTATTCAAACACAAATACGAATCCTTATGTTCTAAAGATGGATCCTTATGGAGAACCACGAAAAATATTTTAAAAATAAAAGATCAACCTTTCCATTTAAAAAAAACAGATGGCACCTTATCTTTTTCGGACATTGACAAAACCAACACTTTTGGCAAACACCTATCCGAAATATTTACTCCTCATCATGATATAACTCCTGAACCAAGTCACTTAAAGCAAATTACAAACTTCCTAACTAGCCCGCTACCAATGTCACTCCCTACCAAACACACATCTCCCAACGAAATAAAAAACTTAATACAAAAGTTAAAAATCAAAAAATCACCTGGACACGATCAAATAACAAATAAAATACTCCAACACCTTCCTAAAAAATCAATAGTTCTTCTCACACACATTTTCAATTCTATGTTGAGAATGTCCTACTTTCCGTCAATCTGGAAATTATCTGTAATCATCCTTATACACAAACCCAACAAACCAAAAAATGAACCCTCCTCATACAGGCCAATAAGCCTTCTACCAGTATTAGGGAAATTATTTGAAAAAGTAATGCTCAAACGAATTAGACCCATTCTCAAGTTCCACAAAATTATACCAAATACCCAATTTGGCTTCAGAGAAAACCACTCCACAACCCACCAGATCCACCGAATTGTCGACAAAATAGCCTCGTCGTTTGAGACCAAAAACTTCTGCCCAGGAGTATTCTTAGACGTATCACAAGCGTTCGACCGTGTCTGGCACACCGGATTACTCTTTAAGCTAAAAATGTTCCTCCCGACTCCACTCTACTTGTTGACCAAATCATATCTACAAGACCGCTCATTTCTCGTCCGCCAAGGAGACTCCCTCTCATCACAATTCAAAATCTTAGCAGGAGTACCCCAAGGAAGTGATCTATCACCAGACCTTTACAACATTTATACAGCTGACATTCCCAACTCCGAAAATACACTGATAGCCACTTATGCCGACGACACAGCAATCCTCTCATCCCATCCCGATTCCACAACAGCATACCAAAACCTCCAAATTCATCTTGACAATATTTCACAATGGTCCACCAAATGGAGAATAAAAATCAATACAGACAAGTCCTTTCACATTCCTTTTACTTTAAGAAAAGCTGTTCTTCCTACAATCTATTTTCAAAACAATCCAATCCAAACCACAACTCAAACCAAATACTTAGGTCTAATTTTAGACAAGCGTCTAACTTGGGGCCCACACCTCAAAACTAAAAGAAAGACTCTTAACACCAGACTTCATCTTTTACGGCCTATCCTCAAATCCAAACTCTCCATTGAAAATAAGTTACTAATATACAAATCAATGCTAAAACCCATCTGGGCATATGGCATCCAAATATGGGGTTGTGCCAAACCCTCCCAAATACGGACTATACAAGCCTTTCAGTCTATATCCCTTCGCCAAATAACATCTGCGCCATGGTACATCTCAAACCTCTCACTTCATAAAGACCTTAAAATTGAAACAGTCTCCAATACAGCTAAAAAATATTACAAAAAATTCCACACCAAATCAGTTAACCATTCAAATCCATTGATTTCTAACCTAGCCAGTGAATTCATGTCAAATAGCCCCCCACGTCGATTAAAAAGACACTGGTGTCGCGATCTTCTAAATCCCGACCTGCACTAACGGAAAAAAAAAAAAAAAATAAATGAATAAAAAAATAAATAAAAAAATAAATAAATAAATAAACAAATAAATAAATTAAATAAAATAAAACTCTCTCCCCCAAGTTAGAGGGTATCCACACTGGTGGACTTCCCTCCTCACGCCATTCATGTACACCTACCTTTTCTTTGTTATCATATTTACTTATTGTATGTATAAATTACAGATTGTAAATATTCTATTTTATCTAATAAAAAAAAAAAAAAAAAAAAAAAAAATATGTATAGTAAAAAATAAAAATAATATTGTAAATTACCAGATAACTGACGCCAATGATAAGACTCTCACCTCTCCAAACACATCTAATATAAAATCTTTTGCCCAACTTTCCCCGAACTCTAAAAATCACACATCTTCTGACTTCTAACAAAACAAGCCAAAATCATTATATACCAGAAAACGTCTCCCCTGGCATTATTTCTGGCAATCAGTTAACTTCTTTCCTATTGGAATTCAAACAATTAATAAATCCCTTAATCTAGCTACTCACATCAGTAATAAACAAACTAATTCTCAAAGATGACAATCAAACAAATTTAAACTCTGAAAATCATCCTATGGAATGCTAACGGCCTCAGTAAAAAAGAATCCAAGCTACTAAATTTTTTTATAGAAAATCAGATAGATAAAGCATTTCTGAAACGCGCTATAGGTACTCAAAATTCAAAAAATTTTTCCTCTGGCTACTACCTATACTTACAAAACCAACCACCCCGATACTTCGCACGCTGGTACCCCTATTCTTATATCATAAAAAATTTAGCACGATCCTTTTCCCCAACTTCAGAACCCTACTATCTAATGCCGGCTACACACGATCAGTTTTAACTGTCAGTTAAAATTGACGCCCCTTGAGTCCACACACGTTCATTTTTAACTGAATACAGATATAATTTGTGTCCTCTGTAGTCTATTTAGTATATCTAGTGTAGTGTAGTGTAAAGTGTACCTACACATAAGAAGTCATCGGATGATGCTTTAGCCATACTTGGCCTATTAGTAGTGTTAAAAAAGAATAAAAATTTGATGTAAACGCAAAGAGTGGTGTCAAGAATGGTTGAAAAAAAGGAATGTTTATTCCCATGTACAATTATTAAATGAACTAAAATTATTTCCTAAGGATTAGCACAACTATCTCAGAATGAGTGAAAAAACGTTTTTCAATCGACTCTCTCTAGTGACTACACTCATTAAAAAAAAATGATACGGTTATGAGAAAAGTTTACGTTTATTTTTAACTGAATAGTTCAGTCATTTCAGTTTAAAATTATGTGAAATCATATTTCAATCAGTTTTAACTGACAGTTAAAACCATAGACCTATTATCTCTGAGATAATAGGTCTATGGTTAAAACTGATTGTGTGTAGCCGGCATAAGCAACTACCTAATATTAAAAAAATATTTAAATTACAAATAATAATATAATAATAATAATTCAATATAAATATATATTGGGTAATATTTCAATTATATTAAAGCATATTTCAACAACTATATCAGCAGTATATTTTCCTCCTCCACCAGGTATTTCCCAAATCCAATGAAATCTATTTTTATCTTCTTTGGGGCACACATATATTACTGGAGAGTGGAGATGATTTCAACGCAATACGTAGATTCGGATGTAAAGTTATTACTTTAACTGACCCCATCTACTGGCCTTCGCATCAAAACAGACAACCGGACATATTAGATTTCTTTCTCTCGGCTATTCCAAATCACATAACACATAGTATACATAATTGTGTGACCTCACTTCTGATCACAGTCGTTCTTCTCAAAATTATGGAAAAACCTACCAACCTGGTCCTATTGTCTGGGAAAATTTTGCTACCCAATAGAAAACGATACAAATTAAAAAATTTCTCTAAAAACTCACAATGAAATAGAGATCACAGCCCAAAATTTAGTTAGCATGCTACAAACAGCTGTGCGAAATTCTTTTTATACTCCAAATATTCAAAATAAACACAAATCAAATCCTTATCTTTTGCCATCAAATATAAAAGCATTGATAGCAGCTGAGAAGCGCATAGCCCGATTGCTTTTCATTGGCAAAGAACGAGACTACCCTCTGATAAGCACACTTTTAATAACCTAGAAAATACCATCAAAAAACTAATACTTAAACACAAAATTGATCGTTTCGAGTTAAAATACAAATCCTTAAATACAAAAGACGGCTTACTGTGGAAAACCACCAAAAACCTACTAAAATTAATATTATTTTCATATTCCATCAAGAAACCTGATGGTTCACTCGCACTGTCGCACTATCTGAAGTAGATAAAGCCAATTTGTTCGGTGAACACCTTTTTAATATATTTAAACCCCACCCCATCACTTATCCTGATAACGCATTATAATAAAATAATTGATTTTATTTAGTTTTTTACCAAAATTATTGAATATTGGTTGTGGTTCGGAAAATAATATTCACATTATATTACACATACAAATAGATATTGAGACAACTGTGTCTCATTTCTGTGTGGTTTTGTGTAGTAGTTACCCGGAGGGTGCACAGGGTTTGTAAATACTGGATATAGTGATTATAAGACACATATTGAATTTAGTCATTCCATAAATTTGAGCTGTTTTTATCAATGTTATCACAAATGCATCTTGTGATACACAAGATCTAGGTACCAACCAGTGAAACTTATTTATTTTTATCTACCTACCTATCTATTTTATCCACACTTCAGCAATGTTAATATTATGCATAAAAAATTATTCACGACAATTCTAACTTAAATTTTTATTAATAAAATTTAACTATTAACTGTTAATAGTTTATATTAACTAGGTATAAAAAAAGGTTTGATCATAGGTTATGCCAATAATAAACTAAATATGTATGGACAATTTTGTTTTAAATTATTTTCAGTTAATTGGATACAGTAATGGAGATATATATGAGGATATATGGTTTGCAAGTTTAATAATGAGTATTAGTTAATTAATAAAACTTAACTATATTGTAAATCAATTAAATTATTACTCGGTAACAATAATTCAACAAGATTAATTGTTAATCCTAAAGTATATTTTGTTAAAAATAGATTTGCTAAAAAGTGGTCATTACAGGACAGTTCAAATAAATATAATGAATTGTTTAATTAAAAAATAAAATAAAAATAAAATAAGTAAATACAAATTTAGTATTTTTTTGTATAGTATACAAATCTTTCTAGAATGTAGATGAAAAGATATTCAACATTCAAAATTGAGTTACTCATCATCTTTTAATACATCAATTGTCAACCATCGAGATTTAGTTTTGACAACTTCTTTACGAACTAACCGTTTTTTATCATCTAAACATTTTCCCAACTCAAAAACAACCTATAAAAATCATTATAACATATATATGACTAAAATAAATTTTAATAGATTAATTACCTGTCTTTTTAAAGGTAAAAGTTTGATTAGAGAGTAGTCACAACAATTGAATAGACATTGTAAAGCCACTATTCTTATATTCATAAACTTGGAACTTTGAGATAAATTTAGCAATTTTGGAATAAAAGACTGTAAATGATCTTCTAGAACTGGAGTTTTAGATTCTAAAAGATTGCGAAAAGTTTGCAATGATTGTAAAACATAAGTTTGTTCAGGGGATAAAAGCTGAAGTAACACTGGTAATATCTGCAACATATAAAGTACAAATAATTATAAAGTAAAAACACGTAAGTCTTAAGTATGGTTTTAACTTTTTTATGTTAAAATTCAATAAAGTATTAATAAATATTTAATTTACTAGATCTTATAGAAATTATTTTATTGAACTTTGGCAAGTTAAAAATTTTATACCTAAATTATGTTTACCATATAGATGGTGACAATTCAAAATGGCATAAGCAACATTTTAACAATTATTTAGTAGAGCTAAAATACAATGATTTACCAATGACTTAACTATCATTGAATATTTTCAACTTGAAAAAATAATTTTACTAAGCATCAAAATGGGTTTTAATCTATTTTAAATGATCATTCAACTATATTTTTGATTAATAATTTATACCAATTGAAAGTTGAGTATACCAGGTCTATTCAAAAAGTATCAGGAAAATGTAATTATGGCCAATCTATACAATATTATGACCCTTTATATTATACACATAAATTCCTACATATTTATTCCTCACAGTGTATATTTTAAACAAAACTCGAAGTCACTACCTTATCTCATTTGAATATTACACAACGTTAAATTTAGCCAGTTTGTTCCATGCGCTGTTTTCGACATGTCCGAAATTAAAACCTGTGTGCATCAAGTTTCGCATGAAACTTGGTAAAAGTGCAATGGAACCGTACACAATGATTAAAATTTTTTTATTATTTTTTTAAATGATTAAAATAACTTTTGGGGATAATTTTTTTAAGTCATTCTGTGGCTTTTGAGTGGTTAAAACGCTTCAAGGATGGTTTATTTTTTTATTTTTTGACGCTGTCAATTTGTTGCAGTCAATTCCATTGGCTGATATAAAAAAATACATGTGGTCTTGCAACCACCCTTTTTTCCTGATCTGGCACTGTGTGATTCTTTTCTTTTCCCGAAACTAAAATCTGCAGTCAAAGAACAACGATTTCAAGATTTAGAAGAAATTAAAGCGAATAAGGAAGCAGAACTTAAAGCTATAACTTTGGAACAGTTCCAAAGGACTTTTGAAAAATAGCATGATTGCAAGAACCATTGCATATTCTCCGGAAGAGAGTATATTGAAGGATATATCTTTGAATAATATATATCTTCATTTTTGAAATTATTAAAAATTAAATCCTTGTACTTTTTGAACAAATCTCGTAATATGAAGTATTGGCATATATGACCTTTTGGATTGTCACCGTTGATATCATAACCTAATTAAATAAGTTTGAAAAAAGTCAACTCTATATTCCAATACTTTTGTAGAATTTTAAAAATAACATACAAGCAATCATAATATTTCATCAACTAATGTTGAAAAACAATGAGTTAAATATTTTAAGTATTTTCAAAAGTGGTACCACAAGAACCAGTTTGAAATTATTATTAGTTATTTTATTGTATTATCTTAGAATTGATTTTTATTAATTTCAATAGTCAGTGGTATTTTATATTTTGCTACACACCTGATGATGTATTATAAATATTTAAATCATCTTGTTTCGCTTAAAACCTACAGTCAAAAATCAAAATTTGGTCCTTATTAAATTACATATTTAAGGAAATTACAAGAAATTGGAATACTGAGATTTTTTTATAAATAGGTTAACAATTTTTTAACATTATTCTGGGAATTATAACAAATTTACAAAAAAGTAAAACAATATACTATTGAAAATTACCTTAGAAAAATATGGTGCAAGTGTTACATAGGTATTACCATCCATTTGATATAAAATACTAATAAGATAATTTTCTTTTACTGGTTCAGGCAATGTATTATATTTTGATATAAGTGGTTCAATAACATAACAAAATATTCTTTGTTTATATAACAACCTGAAATAAAATAATAATTTCATAATATTGTTAAAGTATTTTAACTTAGATTATGAACATGTAATAAAATTAAATATAGTTTTACTTGACAGAGCAAAAACACTCCTTAGTTAGATATTCATTATCAGATTGTGTTAGCATCTTAAAACACAATGTCATCATCTTTCCATAAATAGGGTCTGCTAATAAATCTAATGACTAGAAATAATAATTGTAAAAGTAATAATATCAGTTAAACTATTATTTTTGCATTACCCAATCAATCCATTGAAACATTTTACAATGCCCTTTTATAGCTAAGGATTTAGTGATCCAGGAAATTTGATTTATAATATTTAACTGACAATAACCAGTTGAATTTAAATTACTTTCTAAAGATAATTTTAATTTATCTAGGAAGGTATTAAAATCATTACCTGGAAAATATGATCAAAAAAAATATAAAAATTTGAAATTATTTAAAAAAAAAAAATACTTTACATACTGTCAATATATTTATTTATTAATGTTGCTGTCAATCGTGAAGCAGATAAACTACATATTGAGATGTTAGAAAATATAGCTATTTCAATGCAATTTTCAATTAATAAAATCACATTGTCAAATTTGATACTTGGACTAAGTGAATTTAAAATACTTTCTAATAAAATAACCTGTAATAATAATTCATATTAAAAATAAATTTCATGATAATTTGAAGAAAAAAGAAAACACTACAAAAATTAAATTACTTATATTTAATTAAGAATATTTATAGATGCTTTTAATAGAAATGCATTACTAAAAAAAAATGGCCTATCAATATATTGCCTTAAAAAAAAACATTAAATAAGGGATTTCATAATTTAATTTCTGACTTATAAATAACCATAGTTTCATAATTTAAAACTTATGAAAATTAAATAATAATTATTTGAACTTATTTCTTTATAAGCAAAGTAAACAAACTAACTATAAATAAGTTTTAATTGTAAAAATAGTAAATTTTATAAAAAATTTTCACTTTTGACCAGATGTTTAGTGTTTTGTTTCACTGTGATAATAATTATTGGTAAAATTAGGTTTTTTTTTTTTTATAAATTGTATTGTTAAAAAAATGCATTTTATTTTTCAAATTATAAATACATTTCATTCACATGTATGTTTACTATTTTCAGATGGACTCTAATTTCATAATTTAAAAAAGAATAACATTTTTTTTTTTTCAAAGAAAATTTACTTAAATTAATTTTTTATTAAAGTTATGTGCTTAAAAATAAAAGTATTAAAATAAAACATACAAATATATAATAAATATATATACAGTATTATACTACATAAATGCGTAGTAAACATTACACTAATTATATGTGTTTGATAATTCATATCAATAGGTTTATCAAATATTGATTTTATTTGATTTTACTATACTCATGAGTTGGTCCTACTCTTTGAAGTCAAATATGAATTAACTTATCAGTTACCATATAAGAATATACATCTTGCTCGGTATCAGAAAGTGATTTATAATTTATTTTTGTATTGATAATTTCATCAAAATTCCGACTGAATTGATTGAATATTTGTAGTTGATCTCTTAAAAATGACAATGGCACGTTTTAAATGTAAATAAACGAAAAAATAAGTAAACAATGTATATATAAAAACAATACAAAAGTAATAGTTACTTGCTGTGAACCGTTTTTACAATAGAATTAATAACAAATGAAACATTATCTAATATAATTGCATCTCGAAATACTTCAAAATTAGTACAACTCTTAATACCATTGATCCAAGTTGTAAGAATAAATTTTAAGAGTCCACCATTTAAGGCAAAGTGGTATAATAAATTATTATTCTCAACATTTTCAGTAAGATTTCTAAAACATAAAAAAAATACAGTTGTCCATCAATATCACAAGAAATAGAATACTCTAACTAAATAAGTCAATATTAATTATATCATTTACCTTAAACATTTTAAAGAAATCATTGTATTTTCTGGTTTTTCACATATATTAGCACATAAATTATCAGTGATCAATGTAAAGAAGTATTCATCACATGCCAAACTACACAAAGCACTTAACCATTTGGATATAAGTACAACATCATTTGATTCTTAGTTGATTATGTAAATAAATTAAAGTATACATTCCATTAATTTTCCAAATAAAATATAAATTGGGATAGAATAATTTAATTTGAGTAATTACTTACTATTTACAATATTCAAGTTAAAATGAATAACTTCTAAATTAATTTCTTCTTTATAATACTTTGCTCCTTCTTTTATACAAGATAATGTCTCACTTCTAATATTATCGGTGACATCAGAATTTATTAATGTATTCAAAATGTGATAGTAATTCTGTCGTTGTGATTTTGTTAATAATTTAGTTGATATTTTCAATGCTTTCAAAGCAGATATTTTTACATCAGTAAATTCATGTTGGGCATAAAGTAAAAAATAACAACACACTTCTTCCCATCTTGTTTCAAGACCAGGTATAGCTAAAAATAAAATAATCATCTCAAAAATTTAAATAATTATAATAATTTGAAATTTTGAGAATGCATATTAGTTAACTTACATGATAGATCAATGCACATTTGTAAGCACATTTTTGTAATTAATCCCATAGCTTCTATAATTCTAGAAATTTCTATATGTGATAAATCACTTTTATCAAGCAATATTAAATAAACCTATTTTAATAAAACATAAATAACTTACTTTATAATTTACACTAACTAGCCATAAAATATACATTAAATTATTTTACTTTATTTGCTATTTTAAGACAAGCACATTTGGAAGTTTTTCCAACACTACAAAGAAGTTTAACTGAGGGTATAAATAGAGTAGCTTGTACATCCAACAAAAATCTGTTAGAACCTAAAAAATAAAAATAAACAAATAATGAAAATTATACTTCTTTACAAGTCTAAAAATACAAACTTTTAAGAATAATATCCAAAAAGTTTGATAATTGTTCTAGTTCATTATCCCCTTTAATGATAGCTAGAGAATATAATAGGGCTGTCAAAACCCTAATAGCAGATTCTCTAATTTCATTTGTTGAATCTTCAGTGTCAGACATTATTATCATTTTTAAAATATGCCATATTTCTTCAATGTGATCTTTAATTTTAAGAGGATCAAAGTTTTCACAACATAGTTTCTACAAGAATAAAACCAATTAAATGTTAATATGGAAATGTAATTTATGAAAGTACAAAACAAAATTTAAAAAAAAAACCAGTCTAATAATTTTTTATTTTTATGATATGCTAAGAAAAACATATTTAAGATACACTTAAGATTATCAGAGATAACTTAAGATTTAAAAATAACAATTAAGAATCCCCTCGAATTTTTTTTTTTAACTTTTAAAGTAGGACAGTTCTATTTTACTAAGAAAAATATTTAAAAATCTTAATTTATTTTACGGGATGAAGTTTTATATAATAAATTAGTTTAATTACTAAAGAAATTACTTTTTAATGAGATCAACTATATTTTTCAGTAAAAGCACATAAAACATATTTCACATGAACCAACTAGGAATGCTTACTATGCTCAATGCTTCTTTCATTTCATAATATACTTATGATTTCTACTGCTTTATATCTAGAATCTATCATTATCCTAACTAAAATTGAATCATGGCTTATTAAAATAAACCATACTAGATAATTATGTTCTTAATATGAAAAAAATCACAAAATGTTCAAGAAATGCACAAAACACATTTGTTATTTCACTCACAATTAGATGAAATGGTATAATTAGATAAACTACACAACAATACATTTATTTACCAGATAACTATGTGATTGCAATAAATTTTAAGCACTAAGACTCAGGCCTGTCGCTATGGTACAAGCAAACCATGCATTGCTTTAGAGCGGAAAAACATTTTAAGGAAATTGAGGCAGTGAAATGAAATTATTAAATCTTAAAAAAAGACAGAAATTATGTTATTGTTTTGTGTCTTCATTATTATTGTATAAGTTTCACTATCTCAATTAACAGCAAATGATCGCTATAATTATACCGATGTTTGCACACCAAACACTATAACGTGTATAGTATGGTGTATTATAGATGTAGGTTGTAGCCCGTAAGACCACATTTATTCTCAGCCACTGTTGACATTAATACACATTTGTTAATTTTAAAAATTTTGACTTTAGGGTGGAAAATATCTTTTAAAGCTTAGCGGGCCTGCTAAGACTCTGAATAAAACTAAATACTCCAAAGAAACATAAGTGAAAACTTGATTCAAAATTTCAAATTCAAAATGTGTAAGTATTTTAGAATAGAATCAATAAATTTGCTTACCAACAAATATAATGAATCTAATTTAGCAACTTTTAAACTAGCTTCTAATTTTTGTAAAGCTAAAGGAATACAAAAATTTGCGAATTCTTCTACACATGTCAGACATCGAGCCAAATTCAATGCCAATTCGTTTCTCGTTATTTTACTTTCTTCTGTCTGAAATAAATTTTGAAGTTACTTTTGTAATAATATAAAATATTTTCAATTGCAAATTTACTTCATTAAAATCTATAGGAAAGTAACATGCAATAACATCAAAAGTTTCTTCAGCTAAATGACCTAATGGAAAATTTCTTAAAAATTGAGGTAGTATTCTAAAGAGCAGTAGTAAATTTTTAGGGTCTCGTTCACCATCCATCGAAGAAATAACACAATATAAAAAATCAGGTCCCATAAAACGTACATCTAAAAAAAATAATTTATAAATGTCATATAAATAGGTATTTGTATTATAAATTAACTAATTATTGTTTTAGAATATTAGCTAATTTGGTAAGAATTCTTATTGTTAAATTTTTAGATAAATAATTAAGTATCCAAAATTATTTATGGAAATTTAGTTAAAGTGTATTAAAAAATAGTTTTACCATCTAGTCGGTTTAAAAATATTTGATGTAATATACAGTAAAATGTGTATCGATCATTCTGAAGTTGTGATTGACAATGAAAATGAGGCATAATTGTATTAAAATATCTTACAACCATTTCTTTAGTTAGATTTTTCATTTGTACCTATTTAAATAACACACAATTATATTGAAATGTATATTAAGTAAAAAAAAAAAAAAAAAACAATAAAAAAATGAATTCTATCTATTACAGTATGCTCAATTCCAATTAAAACAATTGGTACAAATGAGTGATGATCAATAAAACGTTCACACAAAAATTGATTGATGTAATTCAATTCTTCAGTTTTAAAAAAATCCAAAGGCAGTCTTTTCAAAACTTTTACAAATGCTTCAACTCCATTCAGGCGAATATTTTTTTCTGTAGAAATTAAAACTTCTTCCAAACTTTCAATAAATTGAAGAAATGATAATCTTTTATCCGATATTTCTAGAAAAAAGTGTTTTTTTTTTTACATACAACATTAAATTTAAATTAATTTTAAATTCAATAATTTGATTACAAATCTAATAATTAAAACAGTAAAGAATTATGCATTAATAATTTGAATTGTAAACAACTGATAAGAAATTATTAAAAAAAATTGTATGCAGACATGGATTAAAAACCATATAGGCAAGCTATTAAAACAACTTAAGTTACATTAAAATTATAGATATTTAGGCAATTTTATCTAGACAACTATGTGTCTAAATAAGTTTAATAATCTGTCATCGTCAATGGAATAATTTATAGCTATTAAAAGGTTTAAATATGTGAGCAATGCAACCAGATTACAATTTTTATCCTACCAACCAAATTTTCTAGTAACTGCATAAAAATTGTTGAAAATTACTCAGATTAATTTAGCCAGAAAACTCAATTACAATCAACTAAACAGTATTTTTGTCACAAACTTATGCTGGCAATTAGATATTAAAAGGAAGGTATATCATACGTTGAATTATAACTACAATATTAATGATTTAGAATTTTCTAAATGATACGTCAAAGTTAAAACTTACGTTTGTTGTTTTGTTATATGTGGAGAAATTAGATAATTTATTATGAACATATAGAACTATAGACATTTTTTACATTTTAGACATGAAGTAAATATATCCAGTAATATTTAAGATTTTGAGACATAAGATACAAGTGCCTTATTCTTTCCACAATTAGCAACAACTATAGCATAGCATTTTAGTTATTTAAATGTTTATATCAATAATCATAACTGCAAAAAATTTTAATGAACACTTAAAATAATGTTTCAAAATTATGTCTAATATCTAAATATTATTTTTCATTAAAATAATTCAAATCGACATAATTTGAAAATCTAGCTATTATTTCTTAATACTTTTAGTAATACTAAATCTAGATAAACAGAAAGAATATTCTAATTGCATGTGATTACTAGTAATATTACTAAATCTAGTATTTATTAGATATATTAATTAATGTATGACTGATGATAAATTATCATTTTAAGGTCTTGTCATGAAAAGTTATGACATCTTTATAGATTGAAATTCAATAAAAATCAAAAACCTATAAGAATATATCCTAAGTATAATGAATCAAATAAAATTGTTTATGACAGTAAAAAGATTATTGTATATTTTCCAAAATACAAAAAAATATTTATTTACAAGCAATGCAGTAGTAACACTCTAAAAATGAGAATTAAAATAAAATGTATTCATGCTTTAACAGAAAATAATAATAATTGATGAATATATAACTTCAAATTTTAGCAGTTTATCAATTTCACATTAAAAATAAAAATACTTAATAGGTATTGTAGATTTTTTTAATATAATGAAAAAAATGTAACGTTTTGACTTGTATTTTTAAGAGGCAACTAGGACCTGGATTACATAGATACAAGAAACCTAGCAATAGACATACATTTTTAACTACACACTAAATCTAACAAAGTAGATATATTGTTTTATAGTAAGTTCACAAAAAACGATACTCAATTTTGAGTACCTAAGCTATACAGAAGTACCTAGCTTGTACAGAAGCTATAATTACACTCGATTTAACTTCATTAAATTTAATTAATTGTTTAAAAAATAAACTACAATCTATTGCCATTACTACAGTTATTAAACATTAATAAATATAGGTGTAAATAATTTTAAATTTATATTTGGTAAGTTATTTTATTTTTTTTAATTACCTTTACTAACTATTTCACAAGTGAAATCAATATTATTCCCGCTTTTTACAACATCTACAAATTCATGCAATATATTCGTCATTTTGAATTTCTGTAATATAAATCCTGAAATTGGAAGAAAATTATTATACAGATAATTGATTTTTTTTTTTTTTTCAAAAATTTAAATAAGTGAATACAGCAGAGCACGAGTTCATTCTTCTATAGTTCAATCCATATTCCATATTACCACAATATTACCGCCGACATAGATAAGGTACATGTGATAGAGATTTATGTATCATATTATATATTCATGGAGTAAATGAAAAAATTTAATTTCCATGATGAAAGTATTTTTATCAGATTTTGATAATTATTGTTTTTCATTTTCCATACATTTATTGTTTCCTATTTTTTCACATACTTAATTGTTTTATGTGTAATTTGAAATTATTTTTGAGATGTAATTTTTATATTTGTTAAATTTATTGGAAGTAAGTATATTTTTCAAAGACGCCTATTAGCTCAATTTAAATGTAAGGCTGCCATGAATCCAAGGCTTGTTCGAACAATATGGGAGGCTGTTTAGGTTTACAAAGAAATCGAAGGGGAAGGAATGCATCCTCAGACAATGGCTCTCGTCCAAGTTCTGGTAAATGCAGTATCTTTATCTAAATTATTATCTTACTATGTGCACTTTGTTCGATTAATTTTAATTTTTATCTTTTATAAGTTAAGTGTGTAAACTTATATGACTTTAACGGATAGTGCAACTAAAATGTATCCGCCAGTTATGTTCATGATGTAGAATTAATTGAATTTAATATAAATAGCCTTTATAGAAAAATTACATTTCATAAACTAAATATATATATGTGTGTGTGTGTATGTGTGTGTGTGTGTGTGTGTGTGTGTGTGTGTGTGTGTATGTATGTATATAAATATAATTATATTAAAATGGTCAACTTCATATTTAAGTTTTATTTTTATTTCATAATAGTATTTAAAATATTTTATTCTAAACCAATATTTATTGAAGGCTTCAAATAGAAAGCTCCTATAAATCTAATTTAATCAAAATAACAGTAAAAACTAAGTATTAATACAGGTATTAACAATAATTATTTAAAATTATCAAGTATATCTGTATTATCATTCGGTATTCATTATATTTTTTGCAAAACCAACTAAAATTTTTCACTAATTTTTATAAAAAAATTGTAGATACCTACTCAAAAAATTGAAATATTATGATTTATGACTAATTTGATCATAATTTTTTCCCTCTGTGGAATACTGTATTTTTGTATAGGGGAATAAAAATTAGATAGGTACCAAATGAAGAAAAATGTCTACAAATTATACAATAATATTTATTTCTTTCATTTTATTTTTTTTTTTTAAGACATTTTTCAGATAGCAACTCTATTGTTTAAAAAGTACAAGTACATGGTTTAATGAGTTATTTTTTATATTCTCAAAAGTTTTCCCTACATTTGGTAAAAACTAAAAATTAAATTTTAAAATCTTAATATCAAAAAGTTAAAATTTTATTAGAAATTACAAACATGAAAAACAAGGCATTTTAAAATTTTTATTTTTGCTCAAAAGTTATCAAATGATTTTGAAACGTAAGTCAAATATGTATTTATGTGTTATTGATATATTTTATTTATAACAACAGGACAATCCCAAAAAAATATCATAACATTAATGTATATAAAACATAAAATTAAAAACAGAAGGAAGAGTTACTGTTTGCTGTACGCATGAGACGGATTATGGCAAAGTTGTTTAGGTACTGAGAATGAGAGTGTATTATATGAAAAGGGGCTAAATTATGGAAGAGAGTGCAGGTACTTTGAAATTAAAAAGGGTTAAGAGTAAAGGAGAATCAATTTTTCCCGAAATAAGATTAAACAGTAAAGATAAGTTGAGCATGTAACATTGGTAAGACAAGGTTGTATGATTAAGGGAACGAAGGATAGGTATGTAGACATGGTGGATGGGAAATATTAAACTTGTAACCTGCAAAATGTAAGAATCTCCTTTGAAGTTCGATCATGGCTCTAGCATGAGGAGTATAAGGGTCTCAGACTATACAACCGTTATTCAAGAATGAGACGAATATGGGTGCAGTAAAGAGCCTTATGAGAAAATACAAGTTGAAACTCAGAAGATGAAATCTTAGACCTTAAGAGCTTTACAACAAATGGATACAATGTGTTTAATAAAGGAAAGAGTGAAACCAAGGTCACAAACAAAGTCTTTTATATGTTTAAAAAAGGGAAATTATGAATGAGGTAAATACGAGTAATGGGGTAATGTAAGCGGGAAAAAGGGAAAACAGAGCATTTAGGAATATTTAACAATAGGCCAAAGAACTCTCTCCAAGCAACTGAACTGTTAAGGTCTTGCTAAAGAAGATAACAGTCATAAACAGATAATATAAAAAATAGATGATATGTACTGAATATTTTGTTTCTAGCAACATTACTTTTGGAATTGTGACTAAATACCTAATATTTGATTTTGAGATAGTCACATTTATACCACATTTTACCATTTTTACTCAATTTTTTGGTGGTTTTCCTTTACATTCAAAAAACTATGGAAAAAAAAAGAAAAATTAATTAATTTAATATTTGATATATAAAATTGTCTGATAGACCCTTCGCTTCACTCAAATCTTAAATTATCAAAAATGTAAAAATTATAACTTAAAAATTAAAATATTTTTATTTTACATCTCAATTACGATTTTATTTAGATTTCAAGTCTAAAGCCATGAAAATAAAATTCTTTTACCAGACCATATTATGTATAACTTAAATAGATAATTTTTTTTAAAATCATAATTAAATATTTGAGATATTTTAACTAATAATATATGAATGTGTTAATGTGATGTAGTTTTTGAACACATTGGAGCTCTCTCTTACTGATGATATTTCCATAAAAGTTGGTAAGAGATTGAGCTAGAATAAACTTTATAATTTTATTTACCTTTTTAAACTACACATTACAACTCACCGTTTTTAAAAACTATGGCCATGATTATGCATCATGGAGTGCTGTTATTCTGTGCCTCTGTGGTAAAACATACCTGTTTTTTTTCATAATACACGCCATTTTGGATGTATAACGAGCAAAAAAGTATGATTAATATATATTGACATTGCTTGGGTAATAGATACAGCTTATCTCATGGGTGGCCATGTTGAAGTAAAAATAAAAACATGAAAAAGAACCTTCTTCAAAAGGAAGATTAGGACATTATTCATAAATAGTTTCTTAAACTGTGTTTTTTTTTTAAAAAAGCCGAACATACTTTTCCCATTGGGTATTCTTCACTCTTTGGACAATGTAACAGGGATGGGTGTTTTGAATTTTAAAAAACTATTAGATTATTATACTTAGTTATGGAAAATTCTACTGTTTTATTCAATTTTCCTTTATGCCTGGAAAAACTATTATGAAAACAGTGAAATGAAAAGTTAAAAGTATGATTAGAGTTTTCAGACTTTTCTTACACTATGACTATTACACTGTTTCCAGACAAAATTAACCCTTTGAGTCCGGCTATGGGAAAAAATGAAAAAAGTTTTTTTTTTTTTGACAGAATTTGTTATTGTGGTCCAATTAAGGTTTCCGATTTTTTTATTATATTTTACTTTTTTTTTTTTCAACGTGTATTAGACGGGACTCTGATGTCCCGCCAGGCCAGAACATATCAATAAATAAAGGCATTTATTTTCTATTACCGATTAAATTGTCCGGGACTCTAACGTCCCGCTAGTACTGAAAGGGTTAAGCAAAACAAAAAATGTCTAGAAAAAATAAATAAATAAAAAGTATGTACTTCGCACCATGGATTATTCTTTGTTCCTAGGAGGCTAGGACAAGATAATGATGAAGGGTATTATGAATTTTAAAGAAACGATAGATCATATCTTAAATTAAACGATTCTGAGCAAAGTTTCAGAATTAAAATATACCATTCATATATTTTACTATTTTTTGTCTTATTATCGATGTTTTTTTTTTTTAAATGATTTAAAACATTTTTGTTTAGCAAAGAAGATATTTTTTTCAACCAAAAGATTCAAAACTTGTTGTTTTATGTGTAAGAGTAAAGTTGAAAATTGACAAGTTGAATAAACAATTTATTATGTAAAAATCATTTTATAATTTACTTAAATACTTATAAAAAAAATCCTGAGTTATGATTTTGAAATTTTTTTCAGAATCATTAGAGAAGTGCATAAGTAAAATTATAGTAAATTTTCAAACGTTTTTGTCAAATATTAAAAACTATTTAAAAAACAAATGTATAAAAAAACAAGGTATTTTCAAAATTTTATTTTGAACCAAAAAGTTGAGAAATTTTCATGAAACTTTAAAATATGTATCAACATCATACTATTAATATATGGTGAAAATTTCAAGTTTATAGCTACATAAATGTTCGAGTTATAACTACATAACTAAAACAAATTTAATAAAAGTATCATTTACGGTAAATTTTTATCATTTGCCATTTACGGTTTTTTGATAGTTTTTCTTCTCATCTGAAAAAAAGTTAAGAAAATCAAAAACAACCTCTTCTAAGTACTATTTAAATCAAATTTCTGATCTATGAGTGGCTGGATGAAACTTTTGAAAAGTTAACCTAAAAAAGTGTTTACAAAAAAATAACAGTGATAATAATAAACATTGTGGAACCATAAGATCCTCCGCTTCACTTAGAATCTAACACTATGTATATATATATATATATATATATATATATATATATATATATATATATATATATATATATATATATATATATATATATTTAAAGTTAAAACCAAGTACTTTACTAAAATTGATTTGTTGAAATCAGTTATACCCTAAAAAAATTGACTCTTTTAATAATAATAATAATAATAGTTTTTCTTTATACTTGTAAATAGGGATAAAATATTGGAAACAATTAACACACCCTTTTTATAAATACTTACTAGATTTTCCTTATTTTTATAAGATCTGTATAGGAATTTTAACTCACTCCTATTGAAGTTGTTACTCGTAAATTCAAATAAAACTGTAAATATGAATAAATGAAAAACAAATTGTAAAACTATTAAGAAAAATATGCATAATATTTTTCTAATTTTAAAGTTCAATGTTGTGTAATGTATTTTATGCATACTTAGCTCGCTAACCAGATTAAATGTGGAAGTAATTACCAATGTTTACTTTCTTTATTTTATAAATGAATAATCAGTGTTTTATACTTTTTAATATATTAAATATATTATTTAAAGCATGACTTTTATCATATTCAATGATCATTGCCTTTGATTATTTTGAACTTATTTAAATTGATAATTATTCTACAGGTACGAACCGAAAAAATCATCCATTGTGCCACGAAACAATCCGCTGGAAATCTGATGTTCCCTTAACTGAAGGTCAGTTACGTAGTAAAAGAGACGAATTTTGGGACACAGCTCCCGCATTTGAAGGACGTAAAGAAATATGGGATGCATTAAGAGCAGCTACTACAGCTGCTGAAACGACTGATTTTCAGTTGGCACAAGCCATACTGGATGGCGCTAACATTTCAGTTCCTAATGGTAGATTTATTTATATTATATTTGAAAATTTAAATAGTTTTGTGTTGATTATTCATTATATTTGTTACTTTTTTTCTACTGTAAATAATTCATTAAAATATAGTATTTAATTTTGTTTTAAGGATTTTTAACAGAGTGCTATGATGAATTAGGAACACGATACCAAGTCCCAGTGTACTGTCTTTCTTATCCAATAAATATAGTGAAAGAGGGCAGTGGCAGAGATTCCCCAATTGAACAAACAGGTATAATATATATATATATATATATATATATATATATATATATATATATATATATATATATATATATATATATATATATATATATACAGTGAAACCTCCCTTAACGGACACCTCTGAATAGCGGACACCTCCTATTAGCGGACGTTTTTATGGGGACAGGAATATATTCTCCTCTTTTATTTTTCCCTCTGAATAGCGGACACCTCTAAATAACGGACAGTATTTCGGCTACCGAGAGTGTCCGGTATTCAGAGGTTTCACTGTATATATATATATATATACAGTGTATTCAATATATATATTGAAATTAACTCAATTAAATAATATTTATTAATAATTATTTTTGATATACCAACTCCTTAAAGATAAAAATGTGTGATAATTAAAACTTGGTTTAATATGCTAACAATATATTTAAGCCTGAAGTTCGTTTACTTAAATTGTTTAGGTATATTCATGATACTTGTTAACAAAATAAAATATGTTTTATTATTAAAATATACTCTTTTTAAATTGTGAAGTTGGTGTCTCATAAAGATAGTTAAATGAAAAAGAATTTATTTCAGATTTTTTATTATTTTGTAGCTTATTTAATTGAGATCAAAAATAGTCATAAAAATAAAAATATTAAAAAACAAATTATAAATGAAATTTAGCATTATGAATATAAAATTAATTAATATTTGTATACTAACAGTTTTATTATTTTCAATATATTTTTTCTTTCTCTAATATATTGATGACAAAATAGTATTAAAATCATAAATAATTATTATTTTTATTTGTAATACATTTGAAACTACAGAAATAACCCATTAGTTGATGAATTCTCACTTAGTTTCTTTAAAAAAATTATGGTAGGGTTAAAATATTTCAAATAAACAACTTATATATTTTTTACACAAATTATTAATATACCTTATTGTTTCATTCAAACTATTATCTTAATAGATAATAACAAAAATACCTAGGTATAATTAATTTTAAGTACCATAAATAATTTTCCCTTTGTAAATCAGCATAATTTATATATTTATATATCTATATCAATGATATATAGTGAAACCTCTATTTTTAAATCCTTTTAAATAGAGGAAACTTCTTACAAAAATGTTTAATGTTCTACTAAAAAGTTGTACATTTTATTGTACCTACTGAAAACGAACACTTTTTTGGACCTGATAGATTTTTATTTTTCCTGAATGTCTGCAGAGGTTTTTCTGTATTAGCTTTAGAAGATAAATAATCTTATTTAATTTGAATTATTTGGTTTTATAGAATCCTCAGATGAAGGTTCCGAAATTATGTTGAAACTCCGTCTATCATCTAACTGTCAGGATATAAAAATGCCACTCATGACAAGAGATACAATAGCACAAGCTAAAAAGAAGTTACAAGTGAGTAGTCTTAAGTTTCTTTAAAGTTAATGTTTTATAGTTCCGAAATGTAATATCTATTGTACTATGTTAAACAAATTGTTAGATTTTGAATAAAGCGAAGAATTTATTGATTTGAAAATTGCAAATTTTACAGTGATGAATTTTTTCTCTTTTTTTTTTTTTTTTTGTCTTCAAATACTTTTGGGTAATATACTTCATCCAAGTTATAGTCCAATTATCTTAAATAACAGTGATTACATCTTATTATTTTAAAAAAGTTATTGTTCTCTAGTCTCCAAATATATCTCAATTATTTGAATAAACGACCATAATATTGGACATAAATAGTGAAATGTATTGTAAATAAGATAACGAATTGATACTGATATTTAAATTAATATATAAATGTGTACAATACAAATAAATATATTGTGTATGATTTTTTTCTAGTCCAAAGAAGGCATTGATCCTCAACATCAAAGATGGTTTTTTGGTGGTAAGTTGCTGGGTGATAAATTACATATAGATGAAGCTAGAATTCTTCCAAGTTATGTGATTCAAGTGATCATTAATCCTGAACCAACCAATGACAGCTGAATTCTGAGTGCTATCATTTCTTAATGGTTAATTGTTTTTTCATAATTTAAGAAATGTATGTATGTATATTAATATTTATACATAAAAGAACAAATTAATATCGATATTACATAATTTTTAACTCATTATATTTTATTTTTTATTGAACGCTTAAATTTTTTTTAGTAAAATTTAATAATTTTTATAATTATCTTTTCTCTTGATTATCCTATACTTATTCCAATTATAAACACTATTCACTATTGTAAGATTTTAAATGCTTACACAATGAATTTCTATATTGTAGATATATTATGTAATAAATAAAATTATTATTAAATATGAAATGTATTTCAAAATTTTCATATGTAAGAAAAAAGTTATTATATAATAAATTGGCATTATAATTTTATCATTGAATAATTTTGATTTCATATTTGGTATGGATTTTAAAGTTTTTTTCTTACTTTTTTTATTAGTTTTTAATAATTATTTATTTTTTGTACTTGTGATCATGGTATTGTATTTTAAAGAAAAATAGATAAAGGTACAAATTCATTGATCAAACTTATTATCTTTAATATGAAAATAATGTTTCTTTGTATATTATAATTCACATGTTTAGGTAATGTATTTATACCAAACATTTTACTCATAATGATTGTTTATAATGTTTTCTACACTTATTTATTATATATATAATTATTATGTTTGAATTTAATGTTTTTAATTATATATTTTTAATATTTAAGCTGCTATATTAGTTTTTTACTTTTTATTTTGTTTGTTTTTTTTTCTTTTAGTAAAAGGTATTTGATTTAAAGTCAGTATCTTTAAATACGTTTTTTTCTTTAAAAAAGTTATGAATATTTTTATACTGGCAATTTCAATACTGAAATGTTTTATTCAAATTCTTCATTAATATGTTCACTTCAGTGAATAAAAACGTATTTAATTTTTAAATGACTAATTGCTACTTAAAATTAATCTTGAACTAAATATTTTCTGTAAATGGGATTAAATTAAATATTATATTAATATTGTATTAATAATTATACATAAAATTGAAAATGTGAAAAATAAATTATAAACTTTGTTTTTCGTTTTATATTGTTCTTTCAAAATAATAGAAATACTTGAAAATTAATCAAAAGCTCCTGAAATCAATTAACTAGGGTCTGGAATATAGGCTCTTTAAGGTACACTCATCATTTACATCAAGACCTGAAAAACATGTATTAATCTGATTATGATTTTTTTTTGGGGGGCACTAGATATGACACCCACTACCTAATAAGTAATATTATAATTCTATATGTATAAATGTATAAATTAAGTAGATACCTAAGTATAATTTAATGCAATCTCTGTTATTTTATCTACTAAAATGTTGTTGATAAAATTATGTGTACACTGTTCAGGTCTCGATTCAAACTTTGAGGCTCATTAAGCATCATGGTTTTAAAACTTTTTAGGAAAATGGCTTTTTTTAATTAAAAAAAAGTTTCTGATTAATCCCTGTTCTATAACAATGATTATTCTATACAATTTAAAAAAACTAATAGGAATCATGAACTATCACTTTATTGTTAGATGATAGATTATAGCTTCTTAGAAAAACCATTTCTGCAGTTAGTTCAAAAATAGGAGTAAAATAAAATTCAACTAACGAAGACAAGTGCAATAATGGGAAAATTATCAAAGTCTGTTTTTGCACCTATAAATTGAAGCAGTTTCAATAACCAAAAATTTTCATTTTGATATTGATACGGAAGTAATCACATTGCGAATATACTGAAGACTGAACTAGCTGAATTACTTGGTTTCGCCGAAAAAAAACAAAAATACACACGGGCGAAGCCGGGTTATTCAGCTAGGAGTATAATGTTATATTCGTATATATTAATGTTCGCGCGATACATGACTGCATGAGATTATTTTTATCGATAAACTTCTCAGAACAATTCTTACCTACACGACGGACAAAAAGGATAAGTAATTGCAGATAGCTAGAAAACCACGGGCCGCCGTGCCGTACAATACGTATTGGCGGTGAATAATTATAATTGTTGATTACTCCACTAAAACGTCACATTTTTGAAAATCCTTTCTTATTGCTCTGTGAAAGTATGAGAAGAACCTATATTCCAAATTTCAAGTTTGTGCGTTACGTAGTTTTTGAGTTACAGCGATCAGTTGTATTTTATATTTTTATATATGTATATAGATTACAAAGACAGTAGGTACTGACATTGTTTTATATATCTGTGCTCGACACTCAAATCTCAATCAGGTGTACCATCTAATGCCGGTTTTCCACTAAACGGCATAGAGTAACAAGAAAAGAATAAGAATTCTTATTACTCTATGGTCCATACTATCTTAGTCCGTGGTCTGAATAGTGATTATCACTATACAGAATACAGATAATTTATTTTCTTTATAGTTCATTGTTTATTATTGCCTCCTTTGATTTTTCTGATATGAGATATGATATACTGTTTCGACACCCTTTATACATTATATTACAAAGACAAACTATACGAAAATAAAACTATATAGAAAATTGTCAACATTAGTTAGGACTTTATATTCAATTTACACAATAAAATTTAAATTATTAATTAATAAATGATTTTCACAACCAAGAAATACGTATTGTTAATTAGTCATCAATGAAATAAAATTAAAAAATCAAAGTATATTGGATCAGGTATTTTATTGGTAGTAAAAATCTTGATCGATTAAAAATATTCTTGAATGTAATCAAATGCTCAGGGTAATAATATTAGGATCAAATGACAAGTATGAAGTATTATTATTTATTATCTTTAATCAAGGTGGTTTCACGATGTTTTTAATCTTAGATCATATACCGTATATAATCTATCATCTATGTATTATATTTTATCTTTATGTTATTACCATAGATTATCTATGGTTATTACTTATTACTCTGTATAATATATTTGTTCGCATAAGCGGTAGTTGTTAGTTGACCTATGCTGATTCAGTTTAGCGGTCACCTTATCATAGTTCGTTGGGCAACCAGTATAATATCTATAATCGTGTTCGTGACCTATATATATATAATCGTGATGGTTAGGTTTCATATAATCTGTGTTAATATTTTAATTTGATAAAGATTTTAGGTACAAACAAGCTTCTGGTTTATCCTAGTAAGATGTTATACCTGGAAAAAAATAAATTAGGTATTAATGACAAGTGACAACCCTAATAAATGCTATTAAGTGAATTTCGTTCGTCGAGTTTATTTTATTAATTCTTACTTAATTTTAATGATTTTTAATTTTAGTTAAGTATTAATTAACATGCAGTTTATTTTCATTATGTACTGTGTTCAAGTTTCCTAGTTTATTTAAGTATACGTAAATGTTTAATTATTTAATTTTAATTCCAATTTAAACCAAATGGCTCTAAAAAACAAATTATTGTTGAGTCAAATTGCTGGTTATACCATTGCTGTGATTCTCTCTCTATGTATTATTATACCAATGAGTCTTCATCAAGATGAATTCAAGTAATATGCCTAAAATTAATGAATTTATTTATCTACTTATTATACCTATAGTGTAAATTTAATTAATATTCTGATTCTCTAGGGGTCACTGTCTTTTGTTTTCCTCTGGTCAGTGGCAAGAGAAGAATGGTCAATTTTTAGTAAATTGGGCATCCCAAGCTTATTGTAACTATTCAATATTTGTTGGAGTTTTGTTACTAGTAATATCATCGATACAGACTTATAGAATGTCAATTTTTGCATACAAAGGAATTGATAGGTTAGTAATTTATTATATTTATATTTTTTTATTCATTATTATTAGTACTTGATATATTTTGTTTATTAACATAATTCTTTATTATTAATTAATAATTTAGATATAATATTAGAATTATAGGTACCTATCCTTATTCAATTTTTTTTTTTTTGGGTTTTTCAATATTTATACCTTGTGTGGAATTACATATTATGTTTACTATTTATTTTAAATAAGTACATGTGTAGGTATAAGAAAAATGATTATCATGTTTTAATTTTGAAAATTTGTTTACAATCCAATATTTATTTAGGTTAGAACCTTAAAGCCAAATAAACATTTTGTCTGAATACATAACGAAAAAAAAATTGACATGATCCATAATACAGTTGGCCAAAATTAACGCTCAGGGGAAAAACGAGGTGGAAATATAATTATTTTTGCAAAGAGAAACATGAAAAAAATTAGATTTTCTTTACTCATGAGTTTGTATATTAAAACCAATGTGAGATAATAATTCTGGAGAGTAAATAAGTCCATTTAATATTTCATATAAAAACATAATATCCGTTACATTTCTCCTCGAGTCACAAGACGGGATCCCCAATTGGGAAATCTGCAATTTATATGATTGTCTTGTTATGGGTATATTTAATTTGAAGCATAAAAGTTTTAAAAACTTATACTGAACATTTTCAACAAGACTAGTTTGAGAAAAATAATGTGTTAACCATATTTATTCGAGAAAACGTTATAATGCTGCACTCTTATAATTCCAACACTTCCCGAACTTGCATCTTGATACTTTAAAAAATTCCACAATGACACACATCCTAACCCCCTAATATCTAATCTCCATAATCCCTCTAACCCTTATTAATCCCTTACGTCAACTTAAAAGAAACTTGGCTAGAGACCTTCTCTAACTTATGTAAGCACAATACATTCATAATTTTATTTGTACATTTTTTTATTTGAAGTGGTGTCAATGGACTCCTTCTTCTTGCACGATATTCATGCCTTGTATCATCATATTGTTTAAAAAAATTTACTTATTATATTAAGTATACAGATTGTAATATTTTTTTGATAAAAAAAAAAAAAAAAAAAAAAAAAAAAAAAAAAAAAAAATGCTGCACTCTTTTATGCTAAATGGTAAGTGATCAACACGACTCCATTCAACAAATTTATCCAAATTTGACTGTAATTTTAGTGCATCATTTGGTGATTTAATAAAAGTATTTTAGAATCATTAACGAATAAAAGAATGTTAACTGAGCTATCAAAAATAGTTGTTAAATCATTTATCAATAATAAAAATAAGAGGGGACCTAAGTGCGACCCTTATGGTTAGAACACCAGAAATAACCAAAAAATCATTAGAAACATAACTATTAATTTTTACCACCTGGGTACAAGAACATAAATAAGATCTTAACCAATCAAAAGATTTTACTGTTTATTTTATTTCATTTTTTTTATTTAACTATTTTGATTCAAGTGATCATATAAACTTTGTTACTCATTTATTTATCAAATCTTTAATTGCTTTTTCAGTTCATTTTTATTGACGTTCATTGATGCCATTACATGTGCCCTGATGTGTGTTTTCACTATAAATGCTGCGCTGATAATAACATTTGGATTTATGACCTGGTGTAATGATATGATTGAACGATTTCCATCGTAAGTTTTAATATTTGATTTTGAATTTATATTTGCTATTCTACTGTAAAGTGAAAAGTAAAATTTTGATATTAAAAAGGATATACTTCGCACCATTCTTTGCTCCTTTGACAATATAATGGAAATGGGTGTATTGACTTTTAAAGAAATGATAGATTATTTAAATGATTCTGAGCAAAGCTTCAGTTAAAAAAAAAATATATCATTCGTATATTTAACCATTTTTAGTTTAACTGTTGGTATGTTTTTTTTTTTTTATCAAATTGTTTTAATGTTTTTATTGTTTGACAAATATTCTTTTTTACCAAAAGATTCAAAATATGTTGTTCTATCTGCCTTCAAACTTTTTTTTTTATTTTAAAAATTAAGTCAATAAAAAAAAAAAAAATTAACATTGTTAGTCAAATGTATGCGTATGGTCATTTTAAATTTTCAAAAATCTCTGTGAAATATTAAAAATTTTATTTTTTACCCAACAAATACTGATAGGAGAGAAAAGTGAACTCTCAAAGTACAATTTACATAAATTTTACGATCTTACAGTTGCTGGATGATACTTTTAGACAAATTTGAGGTAAGCAAAAAGTGTCTTCAATTAATATTGTAGAACACATGGATCCTTCGCTTCACTCATCTAAAATAAATTCTAAAATACTGAAGTTTTGATTTTAAATTCTGAGTGAAGCAAAGGATCATATAACAATGAAGTTTTTTTTTTATTATTATTTTTTGAGACACTTAACTTTGTTCAAGTTTCATCTAGCAACTCTATACATATGAAATTGCTTGTAGATAGTATTTTGAGTGTTCATTTTTCTCTCCTCTCAATAATTTTTCATGCAAGAATAACTACTGATAACCAAATTAAATCAGTAAAATTTTCTGTAAATGACATTTACTAAATCAATTTATTATTTAGTAATAACTGAGAAAGAGTTATTGCTATAAACTTTATATATTATACATTTTTACCATGTTGCTCTCTCTCTCTCTCTATATATATATATATATATATTATAGTTGACAAAAGTTTCAATCTTTTCATAAAAAAAAATTTCTCCTTAGTTCATACGGAAATGTTTTGATAAAAAAACCTACTTACAATTAAACTAAAAAACGGTATTTTTTTACACTCAAGTTTTCATCAGAATAGTGTAACTAAGGAAGCAATTTATCATTAAAATCCTTAAAATTCAATATATACATTCATCACCATTACCTTGTTCAAGGAGTAAAAAATACTCCAAGGAGTAAATTATTCCCTTTTTTCAGACTTTTTCGTATTTTTATTAGTCAACTACACTACACTACACACATTTTCATGTTTTACTCCATTTGTTATCTTTTAACAGTTTTTGTTTACATTTTATGATTTTTTTAAAATAATTTAATTAATTAGGAAATGTTAAAAATATTCTTTAATTTTGTCTATGATTTTTAATTTTTTTGTTTTTTTTTTTAAATTTTAATCAACTTAAAACTTCACTTTTATTACTTGAGTAATTAATTAATAAATTAAATTTAACAAGATAACATATTAAATAAAACATTAAAGTGATTTATCTTTCTCCTGTAAGCTTACGCTTGTGTTGGAGAAAGAGAGTTATAAAGTGGTAGAATTAATTACATAATATCATATAAAAATAAATTTAACATTAAAAATATAAGAAATAATTATCAGAAACAAGTGCACATAAAGGTTAAATATTACAACTAGGTAAAAATAATCATGAGAAGACATTTAACAATTACATTTATCATATTATTTTTTATATAGCATAATAATTAGTAACCCTAGTACAAGTATTAAAGTTTTTCCATGTTAGTAAATAACCAATCAGAAACCAATTTTTTCGCATACTTAGGTGTTACACAAATTGTATTAGGTTCTGAGTGAAGCGAAGGATCTTATGGTTTTATAATGATGTTTATTTTTTTTTTTTTCTGTAAACACTTTTTCGTATAGAAATCCTTGTCCTAAAGTTTCGTCCAGCAACTTTTTAGATTCGAAATTGAACTGAGATGGTACTTTAGAGAGGTCATTTTTCCAAAATCTCCATAGTTTTTCCAGTAATCAAGAATCAACGATCAAAAAACTGAGTAAAAACGGTAAAATCGGAAAAATCCGCCGTAAACGAGATTTTCACTGTTCAGTTTAGGTATTTAGTCATAAATCGAAAAGTATTGAAGCTAGAAACTTGAAAATTTTATCCAATATCAAATACATACTTTTTTATATTGGACAACATTTTCAGAACAATTATAGCACTTTTGACTTAAATATAGAACTTTTAATTTACCAAATTGTTTGAAAGTTTTTATGTAATACAGGGTGCGGCAAAAAGAACTCCCCGATTAAGGAAACTAATAAAAACCACACCAAGTCAAATATCAAAAAAAAAAAATTATTTATAAATTGTACATATAATGCCATTTTATATTCATTTTTAAAAAAAAATTATATCACTTAAGTGGCGGCCCTCATTCTCGATACACTGATTGAGTCTTCCACGGTAATTTTCTATGACTACGGGTCATTTCGGGCGGGATAGCAGCAGTTTCCTGGATTATTACCTCCTTCAGAGCTTCCAAAGTTTGTGGACGATGTTGGTACACTTGGGCTTTAAGATATCTCCAGAGAAAAAAGTCGCATGGGTTCAAATCTGGTGAACGTGGCGGCCACCCAATGTCACCTCGCAAGGACACAATATGCCCAGGAAACATTTCTCGCAGAATGCCGAGTGTTTGACGAGCTGTGTGTGCTGTTGCACCATATTGTTGAAACCACACATTTTGTTGTCCATACTCATGAAAAAAATCGTTCAATTTTGGCCGAAGAAAATGTTCAAGCATCTCACAATAGCGATTAGAGGTCACTGTTACAGTGGTACCGTATTCTTCAAAAAAGTACGGACCCCACACACCAAACTCGAAAATGGCACACCAGACTGTAACCTTTGGACTGTGGAGTGGTCGTTGGTGAAGTTCTTGAGGATTGTGTTCAGACCAGTATCGAAAGTTTTGTTTGTTTACCGTAACCTAACGCTGGGTCGTTATCGGTGAACCGCCATTATTAATAAATTCCTCAACAACAAACGTACGATGCTCTCCCGACCATGCCATGATGAATACTACAAATGGCATCCATAAGGCTTTCTATCGATGTAATTACCACTAATGTACCTCTACCCAAACCCAATCTATAACCTTATCTAACTGGGGAGTTCTTTCTGCTGCACCCTGTATAATTTTAAATATTAGACAAAAAGTTCTGAAAATTTAATATGACCTTACTCATATACCTACCTAATTATCCTAACAAAAATTCAAAAATCGTGACTCAGGATTTTTTTTTATACTTTAAAAATTATAATACAATTGTTTACGATATTGTCTGATTTCTTTTAAGTTTATTTCTAATGAAATATTGAGTATACAATACTTATACACTGAAGCTTTGCTCAGAATCGTTTTATACTAAAGAAATGAGTCATCATTTCTTTAAAACTTAATGCATTCATCACCAATATCTTGTCCGAGGACCGAAGAGACGAAGGACGAACTTGTACCACCATCATCTCACTTACCAGCTTTTTTATTTTGTGGGTGGAGTTGTTGAGGGGCCTCTGTCTGTCTGTGTTTCAGGATTAAAACGTGCGGTTACGTCCAACCGCGAGGACCGTAATCAATCATAGAAACATATTTGAATTATTAATAGTGTTTTTTATACGTTTCTATGTCGCTTTTTTCGATTTTATAATTATTGCCATTGTTATTATTATTAATTTATTTTGATTGTTCGATTGAAAATTTGTATCTTAAAACATTTTTAATATTTGTTAAAAAGCTCTGAAATATTAAAATGACCTTACTTAAATAACTATACTTTCTTAAATATTCTAAAAAAAAATTTGAATATCGTTAGTCAGAATTTCTTTTAATACATGTTTTAATAAGTTAATATAAATTCGTATACGAAAATATTGGCTGTTTTTACGTTAATTTTCTGCTTAAAATCTGTTTAAAACTTTTTTGGTGTATCTGATCACAATAAAACTTAGAACATAGATATAAAAACATTTTTCAAATCTTTTGGCGACAGAAAATTTCTAATGAGTTATAATTGTTATAACAATTGAAGTTTAAATGAGTTATATCAAATTGAATATTTTATGAGGGTTTAATTACAAAAAAAACTCACCAAAGATTATGTAGTGAATTACACAAAAAATACATTAACAATTTGTTTTTCACTTAGATACAAAACACATAATTAATATTAAATTGTAAATACATTAATTTATAGGTGTGAAATGGCTGCTGGTAATCAAATTGATCTACAAGATGGAATTGATACGTCTGGTTTTTATTTTCAACTTGGAGTTGCTCAGGTATAAGTAGCTACAAATTATAAAATATGATTAGTTGACTACTCTTATTTAAAGGTGCTGAGCTGGAAGTACCAGGATCAGTTCATGTTAAACAAATAAAATTGATTCCTCATAATTATTGCTAATTGTATATTTTTGTACTCTATCTTTGTTTTAACAAATAAATAACGTCACTAGTCCGCTAATCTAAACTTCAAATGCTTATATATCTTATATAACTATTGATTAGTGAGAAAAATGAAATTAACATCACAAAATTTCTAAATTTAGGAAAACTAAAAAACTTAAAAAACCATGCCATGTGATTAAAAATTGTTTTCATAAAAATTTAGTTCTATTGTTCTTTTAGATTTTCCATGAATAAAATTCAAATATTATGTGTACTATACAGTGTTAGAATGGGGTCGGCATGCTTAAAAAATCTTTCCGTTTACTCAATGAATATATCATAAATGTGATCAATACAATTCAGGTTCTTAATAAAAAAATTTTAAGTTTTACTGTTTTTATTTATCTTGAGTTTTTAACTATCTTAAGCTTTAGGTTTAAAAATTAAAGCAACTATATGACTAGTATAGTTTATGGTAGTGCATATTAATAACTAATATTGGAGCTTTAAAAAAATACACTACTGTGCAGAATATGTCTTAAAATATATAATAACTAATAAGGTGCTCAAAAACAAACTTTTTATGTATACATTTTTTCTTAATTAAAAATGTTTAAGTAATATCTTTGTAATAAAAATGTGTTTTAGATTGGTCTTCACAGTTTTTGAGCTTTTTAAAAATAATAATGCTTGATATTTGTAGCCAAAAGTAATTTTAAAATCTATTCTATTCAAATATTAAAAAGTTGGTGAACAAATGTTTGCTTTTGATGGTACTTTTACTCTAACTGATACTCATACAATCATTTATTTTTCATAGTAATGTATACTTAACACAGCATATTATCTTACTTTAAAAGTTTTAATACCCAATCAACAATCACCTTAGTGAATAGAAAATAATGTATTTGTTTAATAATATTATTCTTACCTTCCTTGTAAGTAAATTATTTAATATATTTTATAATTTTTGTAATTGTATTTTTGCAGTTTGGAATATGGGCTTCATGGTCTTGTTGGATTGGCTTGACAGTTTGTTCCATGTGTAAACTATGTTATTACCATCAAATGAGTAATATGAAAGCCTCAATGTTAAGAGAAAGACAAAAACTTATTGATGAAGGAATGGCAGCTCCAACACGAACAACTCAATATATTACTTCAGATGATAGTAAAAACACTAAAGTTGAATCACAAGAATCAAAATCGATTGATGATAAACATTAATCGGTATTTTGTTATAACGTTAAAGAATTTTGAATATCTTGGTTTTTTAACAAAAATATTTCCTATTTATAAATGTACTCAGCCAATATTTTATATGATTTCTATCAAGTTGTTTAGAATTTTTTTTTAACAACATGTAAATATAGTATAAATATCATTTAAAAATATATTAGTTAATAAATATGGATTTCAAACTTGAAATAATAAAAAACTTAAATATCTTTTTCTATGTATAAATACATACTTAGTGGTAGTTCAATATAACAAAGATAATATTTTGTCATGCCAAAAACATGTGTAATCAAGTGTAAAAGCCACATTCTTCTTTTATAATCTATAGTAAATGTAAAGTTGTATTTATTCAAGTGATTTACCATAAGTGTAGTATTAATCATAAGCCGTATGTACTATTAATATCAAAAGCCGTTTTAATGATTGCTATTTTTTCAGGAGCATTTAAGTTGCCGAAAATCAAAACAAAAAACAGATCATTTATTTATGTTTTTTTTTTCTAATTTATAGACAAGTAACTATATGTGTTGAAAATTATATATTGAGGCCTACTTCAAAATTAAACTTCCATTAATGTAAAAAAAAAAAATCCCTAAACAATGTGTCGTATAGATTTCACTACTATTTAATCGTATGTAATGTATACATTTGTTATCTATATGATTTTTAAATGGTAGCCTTTCCTTATAAATTGAAAGAAATCACTTTTTTAAAGAACATTGATATTTTTACTATGAAACAAATTTTTTAAGGGATAACATTTAAAGCAAAAAGTGGAGTAAAGAAGCAGGGATACTCACAAAAAATCTACTGACACAACACATCAACTCCAACCTTTGCATAATATCCAACTAATGCATACATCTCCTAACGTCTTATATTATTGGTCTAACAATAAAAATAAAACATAGTAATAAGTGATATTAAATTAATGAAACATCTATATGGCATAAATATATATTATGAACTATGATAACTAATGATTATTTTATGAGTAAATCAGATATATTCATTTAATTTTTAAACATACTGCTAACATATATGTATTATATTTATATTTGGTATTTTTTTATATACATAATTTGTGAAAAAAAAAAAATTTGATTTTTTAGTTAGTACATACTGCGGCCCTCGAGAAAACGCAACTAGTTGGCGACCAAAACTAGTCTTTTCTCACGCATTCCCACTATTATACTATAAATCACCGCGTAGTGAGTGGGGGATTACTAATTATAAGTAATTAAGTAATGATAAATAGATCTCAAAACATTAGTCACCTGTTAACATTATTACTCTGGAATGCAAACGATCTAATACACCAAATAAATGAAATAACAGTTTTCCTTTCACAAAAAGATATAGATGTTTTACTGATTAGTGAATCCCACTTAACAAATAATTCTTAGTTCAAAGTTCCTGGTTACATAACGTATCACTGCGATCATCCTGATGGTACCGCACATGCAGGCTCAGCAATACTCATTAAATCAAACATCAAACATACAATCCTCCCAATTTACCAAACAAATAGCATACAAGCAACAAACATAGTTCTAACCTTAAATAATATACCCACTACAATTTCCTGGGCTTACTTTCCACCTCAACACAAACTAAGCGCACTTGATCTTCGCCAATATTTTACTTCTCTA
Source organism: Therioaphis trifolii (assembly GCA_027580255.1). Classification (NCBI taxonomy): domain Eukaryota; kingdom Metazoa; phylum Arthropoda; class Insecta; order Hemiptera; family Aphididae; genus Therioaphis; species Therioaphis trifolii. The sequence continues at coordinate 12,321,983 of CM050407.1, forward strand.
GGAAATACTTTTCTTGCAGGAGGCGATTTCAACTCTACACCCCTCAAGGGGCTCTCGACTCATAAACACCAGAGGTCGTTCCTTAAATAACTATATTGTAAACAATAAGCTAAAAGTCATTTCCCCAAACAATCCAACCTATTGGCCCACACATACTAAGACTCCCAGACATCCTTGACTTTTTCATCACCTCCTTTCTAAATCACGTTGCATTTCATATTTATGATTCTTTAGATCTTTCTTCAGACCATACTCCTGTGTTTCTAACATTAAATGATACATCCTACTCAACCAAATATTATGCTATCTTAACACCAAGTAAAACTAACTGGACGAAATTCCGCAATATTATAGAAAATAATATCAACCTTAAAACATCACTCAAATCCCCGTTTGATATTGAATCAACCATTCAATCATTTACTTCTCTCATTCAAAAAGTAGCCCTTGACTCATCCACTATTACCAGTGATATCCAAAACACTTCTAAGCCTATACCACAACACATCTCCCAATTAATTTGTGAAAAACGACGAGCCAGCGCTAAATGGCAAAGAACCCATTTGGCTAGTGACAAATGAATTTATAATAATCTTTCTACTTCTCTTAAAAATATATTACGTAAATTTAACTCAAATAAATTTCATGATTATCTAAACTCTCTTAAAAATTCTGTCAAATCAGTATGGAAAGCAACAAAAAATATCCTCAGAGAAAAACCCAAAATTACTCCCTTGCGTTACCCAGACAACTCACTAGCTGTCTTTAACCTATATAAAGCAAACGTTCATCTACAGTTCAATTCTCCGAATATCTTATATTCCACCTTCATGGAAGCATTAAATCATCATACTTATCCACAAGCCAGGTAAACCTGAATATCTTCCTTCATCTTTTAGGCCAATTAGTCTACTGCCTTCATTGTCAAAAATACTCGAAATTCTTATTGAAAAGAATCTTTTCAATCATAAATGTTCAAAAGACGATTCCAAACACATAATTTGGATTTAGAAAAAACCATTCAGCCCTCCATCAAGTCCATAGAATCGTAGATAACATTTCTTCACTAGAAAGAAAACATTTCTGCTCAGCTGTATTTTTAGATTTAGCCCAAGCATTTGATCGCCTGTGGCATAAAGGACTTTTCTACAAAACCAGATTTCTTCCTGCTCTTATCTACCTTACTCTAAACTCGTATCTCTCTTAATCATACTTTCTAAGTGCGCTGTGAAGACAAACTTTCTGAAACTCACATTGCAAAAGCAGGGGTACCCCAAGGTAGCATTCTTGCTCCCTCGCTGTATAATATTTACACATATGATATTCCTCACTCTAACCTTACTAGTCTAGCTACTTTTGCCGATGACACTTGCATAGCATCTTCTGACCCAGATATATACACTGCAATGGAGAACCTTCAATCCCATCTAAATGATCTACAAAATTTGTTTTATCTATGGCGGATTAAAATAAATGGAAATAAATCTTCACACATCACATTTACACTTCGATCCAATAACAGACCCTCGGTTACACTCAATAATGAAACTATTCCCAGAGAGAGTTCAGTAAAATACTTAGGTATTCATCTAGATCAAAGACTAACATGGGCCACGCACATCAAAACCAAAAGAAAATCAATGAAAATAAAACTACATAAACTTCAACAACTTCTTCGTTCTAAAATTCCACTCAGTGACAAAACTCTTGTATACAAACAACTAGTTTGTCCTGCAATGACATACGGAATTCAAATCTAGGGCTCGACCAAAAATTCAAACTTAAATCTTCTCCAATCCTTTCAGTCAATTAGTTTCCGTCTCCTGACAAATGCACCCTGGTATGTTAGTAATCATACAATCCATAAAGACCTAAACATTCCAACTCTGCACACCCTCACTTCAACACAATATAAAAAATTCCATTCTAATACAAACATACATTCAAACCCACTAATCTCAAACCTCTCCTCTAAGACACTCCCTGATAATCCTCCCCGTCGATTAAAACGCATTTGGCCTCATGATTTACTCCACTAAATAAATAAAAAAAAAACAGTTTGAAGTAGTATCAATGGACGTCCCCTTCAGTCAAGCCTCCAAACCTTGTAAATAGAAAAATCAACAAATTTACTTATTGTTTTATCATATTACAGATAGTAAATACACTTATTTATCTTAAAAAAAAAAAAAAAGTAATTAAAACAATATTAAAGAATAGATGGGGAATTTAACAACATACCCGCAGAACTCGCTCATTTGGATGTGCAAACGAGCTGCATTCTTTCAGTGGCCGTAGTATAGTAGGAACTATTTTAAGGGTAAAATTTGAAATAGAAACAACATTAGCAATTATTCAATCTTGAAAATATAATGGTAAAAAACCGATAGTAATACATCACTAGAAATAACAATTACATTTAAAATATCAATATACTTAATTGCTATTATTATTACTTTCTAATCTATTTTCAATTTCAATATAATTTTCAGTTCCAATTATTTTAGATAAGTGAGCTCTTTGCATTGGTGTCAATGTCAATTTTGTTATTACTTTTGATATTACATTATCAATTTCACCATAACCAATTTCCTTGGAGTACTCAACACATTTCTGAAAAAATATTAATTTATTACTTTAGATTCAGAATTAAACCACAGAACAATAGGTTAAACAGGATCTAATGGTTTTACAAATATGTTCATTATTTTTTCAAGAACATTTGGTCCAGCAACTAATAAATTTGAAATATTGCTTTGAGGGAATATTTTTCTTAATTTGCAATTGTTATTCTAAACATAATGAGATATTTTTTTTGTGTTTAAACATGTTCAGAATTTAAAAAAATGTAAGGTTACAAAAACATACTGATAATACAACTAGAAATAGTAAAATATAATACAACTGAAATCTCAGACAAACAATAAAAAAAAAAAAAAAATAAATTCTGACTATGAAATACTATTTTGTGATGATACTTAATCAGTTAATCTTTACTTGGAAATCTAATGAATTTTACTAACAAAATTAAAAAAAGGGGAATTAAAAATTTGATTTTAAATAATTAGATAGCTAATTGTATCACTTTTGAATTAAATTGAAAACTTTTAGAGATATAATAGATAAGTACATTTATATTTTTGTGTTACAATAATTTGTATTTAAGTTGGTGCATAAAGTATGGCTATAATTGTACTAGCCAAAAATAATTATTTGAAACCAAGTTTTGGTATTAAATAAATAAATAAATAAATAAAATAATTAATTAATAAATATTAAATATATATATATATATGTGTGTGTGTGTGTGTGTGTGTGTGTGTGTGTGTGTGTGTGTGTGTGTGTGTGTGTGTGTATGTGTGTGTGTGTTTTTTTTTTTTTTTTTGTTGCAGTAAAATTAAATTAGTAGAAAAATAAAGTATGTGTTTTTCCCCATGAGGTATTCTTTGCTCTTCAGACAAGTTAATGGGAATGAGTGTATTGAAATTTTAAAGAATGATAGATCATTTCTTTAGTTAAACAATTCTGAGCAAAGCTTCAGAATTAAAATATACCGTTTGGATGGCACAATTTTTTGAAATAAATATTAGATGTTAATGGACGTAAAAACAGTTTGTTTTACAAATTGTATAACAATTTACTTAAACGCTTAAAGAAAAAAAACCTGTTATGATTTTTGAAATTTTTTTCTTTGAAAAGAGTTTTCACAAAATATTTAAAATATTAGGGACCATTTTAAAAAAAAAAATCAAGGTGTTATAAATTTCTATTTTAAGTCCAAAAGTTGTTAATTTTTTACATTTTTTAAGTGTGTAGAAATACGTCAACAACATATGGGGAAATTTTCAAGTTAGTAGCAATATTAACTTTGGATTTGTGATGAAATTACTGAAGTCAATTTAATGAAAATGCCATTTACAGTAAATTTTGCCACTTTGACTCCATTTTAGGCTGTTTTTCCTCTTGCCTAGAAAAACTGTTGAGGAACCCTCAAAGTACTATCTACATCAAATTTCCAATCTATAGAGTTGCTGGATAAAACTTCTGGGCAAATTTAAGGTGAGCAAAAAGTGTCTTCAGAAAAAAAAATAAAAATTATATTAAGATTGTAAAACCATAAAATCCTTTGATTTACTCAGAATCTAAAATGTAATTTAAACTTACAATAGTACCTGACACTATGATAAAAATTAATACCGAGGAAAAATTTAATTTTTGTCCTTTTTTCGGTGATATTTTTTTGCGATCACTTACATAACTTATAAAAATTAAACTGATTTTTTTAGAAATTGTTTTCTGAAGAAATGATTTATTATTTCCTTTAAATTTAATTTACGCATTACCATTCTCTTGTCCGAAGACAAAAGAAACAAACTTTTGAGCGCCATTATCTTCAAGGTTTTTTTTATGAAATATTTACAGACGTATTTTTGTATTTAATATTTTAAAAGTTTTATAATAATCAAATAAAACTACTCGTATATAATCACTTAAGTGGTAATCATTTAAGTCCATAAAAACATAGAATTTAAATTTTATTAATGACAAATTATTAAATGGTTTCTTTGTTCATATTGTTATTTTAATTTTAATTATACTTACTAATAACTCAGTGAAATAGTTTTTTTCAATGCAATATTTAAAAAAATTATCAATTGTTTCAAAGTCAGGAACTCCGAGAATATCATTTTCATTTTTATGTAGCTTTACTAAAATTTCAGTAGCTTTATCAATATTATCTCCAAACAAACAAACGTCTATTAAATTTCCTAAAACTGTTCCAGTCCATCTAAAATAAAATAAAAATTACCCAGATATTTCAATAACAAATATATAAAAACATTAATATTTTTGAGTAAAATTTGGTAACTTATAATTGAATTTGATTTTGAACTCATTTAATTTACAATAGAATATGAAATTAATTGATAAAATTAAAAAAATCCCTTAAAAATAACAATTGTTTTTTGTTATTTATACTAATAGAAGTAGTAAAAAGCAATTATTAAAATTATAAATATTCGTTTAATTTAATTAATTACTAAATTAATGCAATAAATTTTCTATACTTATTATAAACTGTCAAAATTGTATTTAAATTGATTGATAGATTTCTGCTAATTACTAATTAGTAATTGTAGTGTAAATTAAACATTAAAATGTTGATAAACATAACTATATTAAGTTACTAAATAAACTTTAGAGTAAATATTCTATTTTTAGAACTGTTATATTGTTAAAAACAATGGAAATAATTTAATTAGGCAAGTCACAAACTTTGAAAAAAATAAATTAAAGAGGAAAAAGAACTTACGACAATCTTATTTTTCCAGTTTCTTTTCGTTCTTCAATAGCATCATAAATTGTACCAGCTAATTTACCTAATTCTTCTTTAACAGATGGTTCGAAATTCGGAAACAAATTTTGAGCCATTCCAGTAGTCAGTTCTATTATAATAGGTTCTCTATCAGCTTGATCAAACATTAAAATATCCGACCACATTTTTGGGTACAATTCAACAGCAGCAGCTGCATTTATAGATTTTACTATTAACTGAAATAAAAAATATGAAACTTATTAGATAAATACTTTTTAGATTCAAGTGATAAATCACAATGATAAAAAACATTTAAAGCAATTTTTTAAATATTAGCCAGGTGTTTAGCATACTAAGTTTAAAAAATCAGGACATATCTTGTACTTGTAAATGTTGCTCCTTGGACAAAACAGTGAATAATGCATTGAACTTTAAAGAAACATTAGTAAAATGATTCTGAGGAAAGCTTTAGTATAAAAAAAATAAGTATCTATATTTAACTGTTTTTAGTTTGTCTATATTTGTCTTTTTTTAATCAAATCTGTTTAATTTCCTTGTTGGACAAACTGAAAACTTCTTTTGCACTAAAAGATTAAAAATATGATGTTCTATCTATATCCAATGTTGCATAATGATTGGATAGATCAGTATTTTTTTTATGAATATTTTAAAGTTGAACATTATATGATAATTTACATTATAAACCTGAAAAAAAAACCTGAGTCAAATTTTTGAAATTTGTCATTATAGTTAGAGAAGTCTATAAGTAAGCTTATATCGAATTTGTCAAACATTAAAAACTTAATTAGAAATAAGCCTAAAAAAAACAAGGTATTTTCAAATTTTTATTTTTAACCTATGTGGTAAAATTTAATTTATTCTTTGTTTCATTTTATAAAAACAACTATAGTTCTGCATCATTTTTTCCAATAGCTTTATCATTAGCGAACAATATTGCTGACCGTATAGATTTTTTTTCATGTTGCGAGATATGTTTAAACAAAATGTATATACAGCTTTGAATCTGGCTGTTATTTAATTGTTATTATTAATTAAGTAAGTTTTAAAATGTTATTAATTACTTAAATATTGTTACCATTATTGTTTAATTTGTTACTATCAATGTTCAAACAACTATTATTTAATTCTTGTTCTTAAATTGTTTTGTTTTAGTTTTTAGCTACTTTGATTTGTTAAGTTATGACTTTACTGTACTATTACTTTCAAAGGGTTTGACCTGTTAATAATAAATAAATAAATAAATAAATAAAATGTTTTTGAAAAACTTTTGTGAAGTTGATATCAATATGCTATTAATATATGTTGAAAATTTCAAGTTTCTAGCAACATTACTTTCAAAGTTATGACTAAAAACTAAAATCTATCTAGTTAAAGTATTGTTTAACCATTTTTACTGTTATTCAGCAGTTTTTCCTTAGGCCTAGAAAAACTATTGATAGAAGAGAAAATAAACCCTCAAAGTACTATATACATATATACATACATATTTGTATATCATGCGATTTTCAATTTACCTATTTGCTGGATAAAACTTTTGAACAAAGTTAAGTGTACCAAAAAGTGTCTCAAAAAAAAAAAATAATAATAATAATAATAATAATAGCATCAATATAAAACCATAGGATTTTTTGTTTTACTCAGAATCTAAAAATAGGTAAGATAACTCTAATAGATTATTTATTAAGTACATTAAAATACCTAACTAATTGCTTTACTAGCCAAGTTTTTATAGACAAGTCAACAAATATATATTAGTGACAATCATTAGACAACAGTCATTAACACTCAATCATTTAATCTGATCTGCACTTCAGGAGAATTTATTAAAACAATAGCATATGATAAGAGACTTTTTTTACCTCACTGATTGATGGTTCAGGAACATATACATGTGGAACAAGATCATTGTAGTATTTCATTAGTACTTCAACAGTTTCATTTTGGCATAAAATGGCAAAAAAATGTCGACTGAAAAATAAATTTTAGTTGATAAATATTAAAATTAAGCATACCTTACACAGAAAAATTAATTTAAAATGACTATCTACTTTTACTATAAAATTCTATGTAAGAAATTGAATATTTTTCAATTTAAAACGAGATAGTTGACAATTTAAAGTTTGTAATTAATTAATTCATTACTTCTAAAACAATTAAATACATTTTACAAAAAATAAAATTAATGCTATTTAATATAAAAATATAGATAATATATTATTTTTAACACATAACTCTTTTTTATTACAATTGAGAATCTATATTAAAATATAGAAATGGCATTATTATATTAGTCAAAAAAAATGTTTCAATGAACGAGTAAAACAATAAAATTTAACATTTTTGTTTGTAATGATAACCATAAATAAAGTTCAGAACATTATTATTATTAATTCAAATGTAAACACAGTAATGAAATTACTAACTTCAAAAACATAATATAAAAGCTGATTCTTACTAATAAATTGATTCTTTATAAGAATCTCCAATTAAATTATAATTGTTTTGTGTCAACAGTAAAGAATGAACTTTAAGTGCAACATCAAAATTTTGTAAATGATAACGGCAATTTTCCATAGCAGCTGTAAAAAAAATTGTATCCGCTATGTCTTTGATGACTAATGATTTGCCTTCAAGAACATTTAAAATATCGACTAGTATAGTGCTTTTATTTTTTCCTGAAAAAATAATTTTTTTTTTTACATAAAACATTTAAAACATTAAATACTGCTCTCGTTAAACATACTATCTGAACAAAATATTTGTAATAAATAATAGTATGATGTCAAACATGGATCAATATTAAATTTTTTAGCTTCAGCAATTGTTTTTAATGCATATTTTTTTGTATCTGGGTTTGTTATCATAGTGGATAGAACATTGAGAATTGAATTTAAAGTCCATAAATTCATTGGAACATTTAAATCATTCATCTGATTTAAGATTTCCTGGAAATAGATAAATTAATTAATTAATTAAAATAGTACATTTTTCTACAAAAAATTATAGACTTGAACTAAAATTATTCAAATAAATTTTGATACTTAATATTTAAAATTCCATGTTACAATGAGTTATTCTCAATTAATTATAGTATTTTATATAAAATTATAATATTTTAAATCACATGTTTTTGGGATAAAAAAATAAAACCCAAATAAAATCTTTTGTATTTGATGTTAAATTGACCTTTTGGTTTTTATTAAATCAATTTATACTAGATTATTGAATTAGCTTTTACCAATTTTATGGCTTTTCAAACTGATAAAATAATACATATTCCCAATGATAACTAACAATTATATTTAAATGACACTTATAAAATTACACTTTTTACAGATAGCTAATTTTGCTATAACATAAAAATTATTAAATATAAATAAATTTATAATTTTAGGATAATACAAAAAAATGAATTAAAAGACATTTAATTAAAATCCAAAGTTGAAAGTCTTTTTTCTTTTGTTTGAAATGATTTTTTCCCAGTTAAGAATCAAAGAAAATAATGATTAATTTACTTGTATATGGAGCCATTTTTGATCTGGTCCTTCTTTAACATATACAGCGGTTTTTATAACTGCATTGTATGCATTAGTAGACAATACCATGTTTTTTTCACAAGCTTCTTTGTATAATTTATAAGATTGTTCAAACTAAGCAAAAAACATTTATTTGAAAAATATACGATAATACATTCAATAATAGTATTTATTAAAATGTTAGTTAAAGTTTAGTGTTAATAGTTATTCTAATAAAATTAATGTTAAACAGAATCCACGTTTTAAGATAAATTTACTTTATACATTAACAAGAAAACTGATTTTATTTTTGACATTACCTGATTAAATTTTGCCATTCCTTGTATAATTGTTGAATAATGTTGAGCATTAGGAGATTTAATAGATAAAAAAAGAGAATTTGCGAATCCATTAGATCTGAAATTATTTTCAAATAAAAATAGTTTATGTCTAAGTAAAACACAATACATACTTCCAAGTATTTCTAAATTCTTCTCTGTCTTTATTGGATTGAGTATACCATCGCTCTTCAATCCAATCCTCTTCTATATCATCTTGAGAATTATAAAAACATACTAACTCTAAAAGAGCTTGTAGTGTATCTGGACTTATATCTAAAATGCATAACATTTTAAATCTATAACTACAATTAAAAATAATATCACTATATTACCAATGCCTTTTTTGCTCAATAAATTATAAATAATGATAGCATCTGATACAGTTGCTTTTTCAATTACATTTTTTAACTCGGTTTCATCTAACTCATGATTTTCATCATAAATAGTTTTAGGATAAAACATCTAAAATTAATAGCCATAATATTATTTTTCCTTGTACCTCCTCTTTATTATATAAAATGTTACCTCAATAGGTGGAAATGCAACTTTATGATTAAATAAATTAGGATGTTGGTTACGAATCCAATGAGCAGCTTTTCTACCCGATTCTTGGCTTAAAGCATAAGCTCGTTTTTGAAAATTTGAAACTGGAATGAGATATGGATCATCATGGTATTTAAAATGAGCAGCAGTTGGATCTCGTTGAATAGTACTAGAAATCGCCTAAATAAATTAAATTTTTTTTTTAATCATATCATGTATAGTTAGTAGTTTTTATTGTTAATATTACTATAAATATACTTCAAAATATAAATACTAAAAATATATAAATTTACTTTTAAAATATCAGTAGAACTCCTACTTATATATTTTGGAATATTGATACTGTTTCCATTACTTGATTTTTCCAAGGTCGATGATAAACGAAATAATTGAATAGTTTCACTTGATGTCTTTAAAAATGTATTCCTAATGCACAAAATAAAAAGAATACCTATATATTAATAAGCTAACATCAACTATATAAAATATTTTATTTTGTTTCACATTAATGGTTTTAAAAACTTCAAATGTATATCTACATCCATGTATACTTAGAGCTACTTAATTTACATGTAATAATAGTTTTGACTTTATGTCAATAAAAATTGAAAAAGAAACTCTGGTATTTGAATGTACAATAAATTTAAAAAACGCATATCTCTAGTATTGGGATTTATAGGACTATTTTGGTCGTTTCCATTCTTAATAAATATATTTTTGTACCCATAACCTTCAACTATCATAGAACATACAAACATGAAAACATGAACAACCAAGAATAAAATTTAAGCCTGTCAATTTAATTCTTCAAAAATAGTGTTACATATTACCTTTAGTATTAAGTATTTTAATTTAGAAAAGTTATTGGTATAATCAACATAAATATGAACAACAAAACTCTTTGTACTGTACATCAGAATTTATTTTTGGATCAATGACAATAAATAAATTCATTACGAGTACTTATCATTGGTCACATTACATAAGTTCCAAAAACATAATCAAAAAAATAAAATATTTCCAAGGTTAAAATAATCAAATGTCTTCTATCTGTTGAGCTATTTAACACTAAAGTGTCTATAAACAGTGAGAAAATTCATCTATTCACTATCAAATGAGTGTTTTACTCAATTTTTCAAGTTATTTTCACAAATGAAAACTATTGAGACATAAACACATTATTTACGAACTGATTGTTCTGTATGAATTTATAATATAATATGACTAATATATATATTTACATACCTGCAGTTCAACATTTTAATTAAGGGTTGAAAATAAGTTATTAACGTCTAACACAGAATTATGAATTAAGATGTAAATAATATATACTATTAAATCAAAACAACATTATTAACCAATTTAAATTATTTAGTCGAGATAAAAAGCACATTTAAGATTATCTTGAAATGTGATAAGAAGTAATATAGGTATAATATTTATGCTCATCAATGTGACCAATGGTTATAAATTATAATATTATAAAAAAACCACATGCTAGACGCTAGTTAATAATGAGAAGTGATTTTAAGTTTTTAGACACGGAATAAGAAAGTTCGTGCTATTAACAAAACTCATATTCTTGTTGAAATTTAATAGAAATGTATAGAGTATTTTCTCGAGGACACGAAAATTAGTCTTCATTTATCAAAATGAATTAAGAGCAAAGTACAGAGATACGTTGAAATGTAGAAATCACATTAATATTAAACAAAAAATATGGTTTTTTAAAAACAAAAAATAATGAAAACAACAGTCTGAATAAAAATAACAAATCAAAAATTGTATGCAAATAATGAGTACGACATAAATTTCTTAATTGACAAAATAATATACGTTAAGAAACAAAAATGACACTACGGCAACGAGAGGTGGAATTCGGGTATAATATCAGGGGATGTAAAGATTACTCAAGATGCATTTAGACCCATGAGGCTTTGCCTTGCCCGCATACACAAATAGTGTTTCATATTTGGGTAGGGGCTGGAGTTCAGGATAATATTTTTATATACTCTAATGCAGCGGTTCCCAAACTGTGCTCCGCGGAGCCCTTGGGGCTCCGCAATGGTTTCCCAAGGGCTCCGTTCATTATCATTGTCCCGCTTACTTCGAATGGAAATTTTTTCAATTTTGAAAGACAATAATAGTTTGCTAGCAGATTATTTGAATGACGAGGAATGGTTGTGCAAATTAACTATGTTACTTGGCAGATATTTTTTCAAAAATAAATGAATTTAGCACATCTATACAAGGAAAACAAAAGACAGCATTTGATGCTAATGATACAATTTTTACGCTAAAGAAAAAAAATAGCATTCTACATTGAAAGCATCGACAATAAAGACCTGACATGTTTTTTATTGACTTCAAACTTTATACAAGAAAACAAATTAACAATAAATGCATCATTATTAGATGTAATCAGTGATGTATTCGTAATTTTTTTCTGGGGTATACGCTCAGCACGTATATTGAGGGGAGAGGGGTGGGGAGCTTAATCCTCTCTCTCAAAAAAAAAAAAAAAAAAAATGTCTAACCAAACCTAAAATTAACTTATGATGGGCCGTGGGGTATACCACCGCGTCTTTATATTTAAATTGATTTATCTCCCCCCCCCAAAAAAAAGTTTTTAAACATATTTACGCCGTGCAATAAGATAAGATGGAGTTAGAACTTACTTTTTATCACATACCTAATTTCGTTCTATTTGCCATGGATGTGGTAAAAAAAAAATTGATCTTATACATTTTATACTTATGTCTTTGATTAATTTTGGGATATACGTGGGTATACGCGTGTATACCTGCGTATCTCTAGTCATTTTACAGGGTATACGCTAAATCAGTAAACTGATGGTAGGGTATACGCCGTATACCCGCGTATACCCTCCAAATTCCAATACACCACTGGATGTAATTAAAGAACACCTCAATAATTTGCTTCAAAATTTGAATTCATACTTTCCAAAGGATGTTCAAGAATCGATTCGAAAAAACTATGAGTGGATCAGTGCCGGAACTAGAATTTTTGAGCCCTAGGACAAAAGATTATTTAGGGGACACTATCTAGCATCACTGCACCAGGGTTTAAATTAGTGAACAAATTTATTGGAATCAGTTAGATAAAATTCAACAAACAAACTTTAAAAAGTATTTCATACATGTAAAACATACATTTTAGTAAAGAACAACACTTTTTAATATCCATCATATTAATTTATTATAAATAAAAACACATGAAAGAATAAGTTCATTATAGTAGAATAAAGTTAAACATTTTATAAAAATAATATGATGTTAATATTTTAAACAAATTTCATCTTTCTTGCTTTCAAATTAGAGAAATCTTTAATTAATTTGTCTGTTTTTAATTCTGAAGTCCGCTTTTGTTCTATATTGAGTATAGCAATGTTTGAAAGTCGATTGTGGCTACAAGAATTTCTTAAATAATTTTTTATAATTTTTAATTTTGAGAATGACCTTTCAGCCGTTGCTACTGTTACTGGCAGTGTTAAAAATATTGTACAAGCTACTAAGATTTCCGAGTAACTTGTTGCTCATTGGTAAGTATAAAATTGGCCATTTCATTTATAGTTTTTAAATTTTTATTTTTTATCAATTCTTTTAATGATAAAATCTGACCAGTAAAATCAGAACTAATGTCATCTTTATACGTTTGAATAAAATCATATGACTCCTTTACAATATTATCTTCTCTTAAACATAAGAGATTATTTGGATTAAGAAAATCAAATGTAGTACATACATTGTCCATTGCTTTAAAACGAATATTAAGTTGCATTAAAACAGTATCGATAATAGGATAAAATACTTTAATTTTAAAGTTTTCTGTTGTTATAGTTAACCGCCTATCTCCATCGACTTCATCAAAATGTTTTTTGCATATATCTGACGAGGTTCAGTATATGTAACAGGTAAGCTCCATCTCAAACACAATGACTTGGCATTATTTACTATATCTTCATAATTATTTCTCAATTCATTTATTAAATAATAAACATCTTTTAATCTGTCTCGTGCATTTTGTAGATTCATATCTTATTGTTGTAACATTTTTGAAACACCATGAAGTGGTCTTAATATGTTTTCCCAAACACTCAACATCAACACAAATTGAAAAAATTCCATTTTTTTTTTGTAAAGATTGAGCTTCACTTCGTTCATCAGACTTCTTACTGATTAAACTTATGTTAATCAATGACTTAAGTACATCAATATATCGTTGTTTAAGAGCTGAGACTGATTCGTGTCTGGCTTCCCACCGAGTTGGACATATTTTTTTCAATACTTTCTTTCTAATTTTGCAAGCAAAGTCTTCACTGAAAGCTAACGTGGCGAAAAAACTTTTTTCCACGCATTCAGAATTGAACGAATCGTCCACATTTTTTACTCTCATAAGACTGCATAGACCCAGTAACGATATGTAAAAACGGCGTACACCCAATTCGCCGACACCCAGTTTGCCGACACCCAGTTTGCCGACACTCAGTTTGCCGACACTCAATAGTTACAGTTTAGTTATAAAAAATATATAAATGATATAAAAATTATTACAGAATAAAAAATTCCAGACACATAATATAAATAGTCATCATATTTTCCAATAAATCCCTGATTATAGTACAACAAATTTAAAAAAAATAAAATGGTAATATTACATATGGTAGTCATTAGGTATCATATATAGTAAAAATTATAAATAAAAAATAAAAAGTTATAGGCGGATATGATATTTTATGGTATCAATATACTCAATTAGAGAAATTTCGTTTTCTTTTAACCTGAAATAGTGAAATATAATTATTTAAAATATAGGGGAAGTGCGGCGTTTGCCGTCCACCTAAGCAGAAACTCTTATAAAATTCACAACAATAATGATCCCAGAACATCAGTTTATAACTCATTCGATAGGCAAACTTGTTATTCTTCTTTATGTTTAGGTTAAATGTGTTGAAAATTATTCACTTAAGTGCTATTCTAAATTTCGAAAAAAAAAATTTTGGGCGGCAATACCCTCCATGCCGGGTTTTCCCGCCTAGTGATCGGGTTTTGACGCCCACCAATTATTAATACACAACATATATTTTTACCTTCTAAATATAGTCATAGTCAGGGCCGTATTTACGCCTAGGCCCGTGAGGCCCGGGCCTAGGGCGGCAAATTTTTTGCGGCGGCAAATTTTGTAAGATATAAAAAAAATCCTTTAAATATTTTATGCGTTTATGTAACTGCGTAAATTAATATTATATAATATTTAGTAGCGTGATCATCTTTTTTTTTTAAATTTGACAAAAAAAGAAACGCCCAAGAACTTTGTAAGATGTTGTATACAAATGATTATTTAATCATAGATATTTACCCAAATGTCACAACAGCATTACGTATGTATTTGTGCACGTTTGCAACAAATAGTACAGCAGAGTGGTCGTTTCAGCATTGCAAACAGTAAACTCGCATCTTCGTTCAACTTTGGGGTCAGATAGATTAAACGTGACAACAATACTACACGTAGAATCTGAGATGCTTCGAATTATAAATAACAATGATATTGTAATCGACGATTTCGCGAGTCTTAATAGAGGTGAAAAATCAGACCAAGGTAGCTGCGCAAGAGGAGGAAGGATAGTATAGGAGGCAGTTTTGGCGAGCCCATCTGCCGTTTCATTCCCATGTATACCAATGTGGCTAGGGATCCATAAAAATTGAATATGATGATTAGACTGCTTGAGAGTATGTAAAGATGATTTAATTTGAAAAACAAGAGGGGATAATTTGGAATTAAATGGATTAGACATAAGAGATTGTAAGCAGGACATGGAGTCAGAAGCAATTAAATAATTATTAGGGGCTAAATCTGAGATGAATAGAAGGGCATCGAGAATAGCATAACATTCAGAAGTGAAGGAGGAGGACGAGGGGGGGAGATTGTTAGAGAACGAAATATGAAGTTCAGGAATATAGAAGGAATAGCCAGCTGACAAAGGCGAGACTGAACCATCGGTGTAGATGATAGTGAAATTAGGGTAATTTTGGTTGAGGAAATTAGAAAAGAGTTTGTTAACAAAAGAAGAAGACATGGATTTAAGCTCAATGATGGAGAAATTAGAAAAATTGTCGAATTGAACTAAGGGGGTACAAAGGAGAGAGTCATAAGGTTGATCATAGAGTGGAAGTTTATAAGAATTTAAGATAAATTGGTGAAAGTTGGCGAGAGAGTTTGCAGCAATTGATAGGACAGGCATTGATTTGGCAGTATAGCGCCAAGTGATATATAGAGAAAAAAAGGTATCGAATATATTGTGGTTGGAAAGAGCTAAAGATTTTAAAATGAATTTTCCTGCGAGCCAACGACACCTGATATTAAAAGGAGGACAGATGGATTCAACTTCTATCGCCGGACCAGGGGAAGACCTTACATATCCCATTATAGTTCTAAGACAAGACAATTGGAGCATGTTAATTTTTTTCCAGTTGGAAAAGGCTGCCGAGCCAAAAAGAAAGCAACCATAGTCCAATTTAGAGCGTATGATAGAGCGATAAATGGATAGCAAGCTAGAAGGATGAGATCCCCACCAGGTATTAGATACAGTCCTGAGGAAGTTTGACCAACGGGATGTGAAGGCAGAAAGAGATGTTATATGAGGTATCCAACGCAATTTGGTGTCAAGGGTAATACCTAAATAGGTTACGGTAGTGGCAAAAGGGATATGGAAATTATCTAGGTATATGTTGGGTGGATCAAAATATCTGCGCCGAGTGAAAATAACTGATTTACATTTCTCAGGTGCGATTTCCAGAGATACATTAGATAAAATAGTTTTTAGATCTTTAAGAGCAGTGTTTAATAGTTCTGTGGCGAGATGGAGAGATTTATTTGAAGAAAAGATGACCATATCATCTGCATAGATAAGGCAATTGTGGCCAGATCTTGAGAGACTTTTAGCAACAAGACTCATGTATATATTAAAAAGAAGGGGACTGAGGCAACTGCCTTGCGGGAGACCTGAGAATGTGGAACGAGTACTAGAAGAACCAAATGAAGAAGAGAAAACAAGATTCCTTTTATTGAAAAGGGAGAGTAATATATTACCAAATACCGGAGGCGCATTCAAAGAGATAATATAATCAACGAGAATATGTATATTAACAGAGTCGAATGCACCCCGAATGTCTATAAAAGTGGAAACAAAAAATTCTTTGTTATTGAAGGAATGGTAGATGTTACCAATGAAAGTTGAGAGACATTCTATGGTACCCATGCCTTTCCTAAATGCAAAGAGGTTAGGGGGCAGTATGGAATTAGATTCAAGCCACCAATCAAGTCTAGTTTTGAGTATATGTTCAAAAACTTTACATAAAGAAGAAGATAGAGCAATAGGACGGAACGAAGTATTTGAATTCGATTTAGGTATAGGAATGACTCTGTAGAAACTCCAAGAAGTAGGGAACAGCTGAGTGACTAGCAGATTATTGAAAATATCAAGCAGAGCGTCTAATGCATTATCGAAAATATTAAAAATGTGTACTGCTAATGCCTAATTAGAATTTATAATTATATGTTTTGTTTATAATACCAATTGACCTAATTTCTTTAAAATAAAATAAATTCATTAGAAATAATTACAATATTTTTTTGTCTTGGGATAGGGGCGGCATATTTAAAAAGGCCTAGAGCGGCACTTTCTCTAAATCCGGCCCTGGTCATAGTCATCTGCTCAATTTTAAAAAAGTCAATGAAAACCCAAATATTTTTTTATTGGGAGGATTAAGTACAAAATATCCAGGTTACTTCATTGCACCAATGAAAATTGTGCTGATAATGAACTAATGTAATTAAGTTCTAACAAATGTACCAACACCAATAACTTAAATGAGAAAAAACCATTAAACAATATTTGAGTCGGTCCCAGGTAAAATTAAAAAATATAAACACTAATTAAGCAATACATTTATTAAAACAGTTGAACAATGTAAATTATAAAATTAAAAATATTTTAACAATACTTCAAAAATATATTAATATACTTAGATGTTACTTTAATACCTAAGTAAATATTTAGAAGTAATGACTATGAAATAACTCTCAGTCTTTAAGTTATTTTAATAACAATATTTAATATAATGAAATATACCAAAATTTCTAGCACTTTCTCTCTTCCCTTTACCACCCTTCTGAACAGCAAGCATTGCTGCTTTTAAGTCTTGTGGTGTCCATGTTGCCTTTTTGTTCATCTTAAAATTAATAATTTTTATGTAGGTAGATAAATAAGTAAATTTTGTATAACTACCACTATGGGCAGCATTACCCGATATCATTTTTTCTTATTAATTGCATGGTAAATAACTGTTGATAAAGATATCAATAATTTGGTAAGTATTAAAATAAAGTACATAAGATTTACGAAAAATTATCTAAGCGGAGGAAATATTAATCAAAAAATAAAATACTTACAGCTTAAGTTGTGGAGCACAAATCTAACAACCAAGACGTGATAAACCGAAAAATATAAATAAATAATTGAAAAAAAATGGTAATCATTTTGTGGTTGATTTGATAACATTAATATCGTATTTGAAAATTGACTGTGCAGCCAACATACCTATAATAATTATGCATTACGAGTAATCATAGTGGGCGGTATTACCCGATGGGCGGCAAACACCGCACTTCCCCTAACATTGTTTTCAAAAGTCATAAAAGTATGTTCACCCGGTGAGTGTATATGATAGAAAAAAAAATATTACGTACTTTTCTTTAACATTTTTCAACTGTTCCTCGAGCTTGCGAAATTTCAAACTTGGTTTAGGTTTGGGATTTCCCCTACTTTGCGATGAAATATCCAATTCAAAGTTCTGCTGTTGGTTTTTGATCTCGTTTATAAGTATATAAATATTGGGTCTGTGACGGTTAACAGCTCGATTTAAAGCTGCGTGCCATCCTTCCAAATGATTAATTGTTCGACTGCCTTCTGTTTCAAAATGATTCCACATTTTTCGGTGACTATTACCTTATGGCTTATACACACGATAAAATAAATTTACAGCTTATGATAGTATTATAGTTTTATTGCAATACCGCCGCAGCATGTTGCCAATATCATTTGTTGTCGGCGAATTGGGCTATTTTTAAAAAATATTAAAAACTGGTTTTTTGATCAAAAAACCGGGTGTCGACGAATTGGGTGTCGGCGAACTGGGCACAAAACGTAAAAACATATAAATCCGGCCTTTAGCAATAACTATTGCTAATTAAACTAATTATAGTTTATTAAATACAGCTTTATAATTACCTTGGGTTGACGTTGACTCAATTTGGTATGAACTATCTTCGAATTCTACAGATTTCGAGTTTGAAATAACAGTTTCAGAAACTGGAGATTGAATAAATGCCAAATACTTCTATTCCCTTTAATAGATTTTTCTTTCTGTTTCAACATTTTTCTTGCTCCACCGGACAATCTAATTTTTTTGAACAGTTGTTGAGAAGATTCCATTATTATTATTATTATTATTAATGTACAAGTGTACAACACACAATAATAATGAAGAACAGAAGTCAAACTAGCCACTAAGTAAATAACTAATAACTAATAATATAGGTACTCGCACAGTCGCACCTCGCACTGCTCGCTGTACGCAAATGCCAAATAATTAAAGAACGCGATGATTTTAGATTCTGAGTGAAGCGAAGTATGGTTTTACAATGATGTTTATTATTATTATTTTTTTTTTCTGTAAACACTTTTTCGTATAGAAATCCTTGTCCAAAAGTTTCGTCCAGCAACTTTTTAGATTCGAAATTGAACTGAGATGGTACTTTAGAGTTAGAGCTAGAGAGGTCATTTTTCCAAAATCTCCATAGTTTTTCCAGTAATCAAGAATAACGATCAAAAAACTGAGTAAAAACGGTAAAATCGGTAAAAATCCGCCGTAAACGAGATTTTCACTGTTCAGATTTTAGATATTTAGTCATAAATCGAAAAGTATTGAAGCTAGAAACTTAAAAATTTTATCCAATATCAAATACATACTTTTTTATATTGGACAACATTTTCAGAACAATTATTGCACTTTTGACTTAAATATAGAACTTTTAATTTACCAAATTGTTTGAAAGTTTTTATGTAATATAATTTTAAATATTTGACAAAAAGTTCTGAAAATTTAATATGACCTTACTCATATACCTACCTAATTATCCTAACAAAAGTTCAAAAATCGTTAGTCAGGATTTTTTTTTATACTTTAAAAAATTATAGTACAATTTTTTACGATATTGTCTGATTTCTTTTAAGTTTCTTTCTAATGAGTTATAATTGTTATAACAATTGAAGTTTAAATGAGTTATATCTAATTGAATATTTTATGAGGGTTTAATTACAAAAATACTCACCAAAAATTATACAAATAACCGTAAAATACGTAAACAGTATTTAAATAATAATATATTATATTACACTGAAGCTTTGCTCAGAATCGTTTTATTATATATATACGATATTGGTGATTGTAACATGAAATATTTTTTAATAAAAAAATGGTAATTCCTAACCAAATTAATAAGGTGGTCCGCGATTTAAAAATGTCCTTTATCAGGGGTCCGCGTAATAAAAAGTTTAAGAACCGCTGGCCTATACGGTTTGAATGCGAAATCTGAATAGCATTCAATAGAGAAGTCTAACGCTTTGGTATAATCCGTTTTTTCCGCTCACGTGGCGTCGAAATCAAAACGAATCTAACAGAAATTCACGAACAACGAGTTTTAGCTAAGTCGTGGTTATTATCATGCGTATTGTAAGTAGTGCAATCGAACTTTTTGCGTAGACACTTTGCAGTCCTGCGGTGAATTTTGAACCGTCAAAAGAATGTATGGTGTATCATTTAAACAATTTTTGTTTCTCTTTGACGATAATATTGTTGAATAAAATGTCATATATTTCATTTGTCTGTTAAACATTATTAAAAATATTTGATATTTATTTTAATAAAAAATAACCTTTGTGACAATAATTGTATTCCTCTGTGTAAAAGTTTGTTCTCTATGGCAAATGTATTTCTCTATGAAAACTCTTGTCCTCTATGGCAAATGTATTTCTCTATGGCAACTCTTGTCCTCTATGACAAATGTATTTCTCTATGGCAACTCTTATCCTCTATGGCAAATGTATTTCTCTATGGCACTCTTGTCCTCTATGGCAAATGTATTTCTCTATGGTAACTCTTGTCCTCTATGGCAAATGTATTTCTCTATGGCAAATGTATATTTTATGGCAAAGTTTGTCCTCAATCGTACAACTAAATATAAACTTCAGGTGGAATATCATATCACAACACGCCCATATACAAAATATTATTCGAGTGTGTGTGTGTGTGTGTGTGTGTGTGTGTGTGTGTGTGTGTGTGTGTGTGTGTGTGTGTGTGTGTGTGTGTATGCGTGCGTCTGGATGACTATATTATTATCATACGTCATAATTATGTTATTTCATTATTATATTATATCATATAATTATTTCATTATAATATTATTATGTTATCCTCGACGTCGCGCGTGTGCGAAAAAGCCGGCTGGCGACCTCCGCTGGCCATACGTTCAATGTCCCAGACGCGGCCACACGTGTCCACGGCGTCCATCCCGCACGCCATCTTTTCGAACTGTTGCATGCGACGGCAGACGCGGCTACGGGCGTCCGGGCCGTCGTGCTCGGCGCGCGGTCCCCTGTCCGCGGCGGCGTCCGCAGCGCTCGTCTGCGTGGCTCGGCGAAACGCGCCGAGAAGTGCGCTTCCGCGGGCAGCATCTCGCGGCTCATTTCGAAACAACGAACAATTACAAAAGTGAACTCAAGAGCGAATCGCTCAAAAACGGCGGTTAGTTCGGGGTTCGTGATGATTCGAAACGTCCGAGTAAAAAGACGCGTCTGTTCTTACTCGATTGTTATTTTCACTTTTTCAATCCCGGGTTTCGCCCGGGGATCCCCGATAGCAGGGTGACTATGTTAAAAAAAATAATAAACACACGGTCACGGCAACGTGTGAAACGTCAGGTAAGCTGCTAAATATTAGTAAACCGTCACGGAAACCGTGTATGTGTGAAAAGGGCCTTAGTTTATCTTCTATACCGTGCCGCGACCACGCGGCACGCGCGATTAAATCACTCCGTGTGAAACCAGCTTTATTGTAAAAATAAATAAATATTAATTTAGAGCTTTGTTGTTAGATAGTAAAACTTATGTTTTTGATTATAATTAATTATTTAATTAATAGTGTAAAAATAGAATAAAATACCAAATAATTCATCAACTACAAATATATAATATATATTATATATATATATATATATATATATATATATATATATATATATATATATATATATATATATATATATATATATATATATATATATATATATATATGTGTGTGTATCTTACACAGTACACACAGTTGTCACAAATTCTCACAATACAGTAGGTATTGCTGGGTATATAAAAATTAAAAATTGTGATAATTATAAATAGGGGCCACAAAATAGGAATTGAGGCCGTTCCCCGGGGCATTGCCCCGGCTGCCCGGGTGGATGTTGCGGCACTGGAGTGGATTCTAAATCCATTTTCAGTGACGTCAAAACCAGCAGCTCTTAAAGGCAGAATACGAGGTTCTTATTGATATGGTTTCGGATAGCTACTATCAGACATCATTTAAAAGCAAACCAATATCTGAATTTTGGGCTCAGTTAGGGGAAGATCATTTAATATTAAGTTCAAAAGCTAAACTGCTTTTACTGCCTTTTGGTACGACGTATCTTTGTGAAACCGCTTTTTCGAGGTATACAGCTACAAAAACCAAATATCGATCACGTTTGGATGTAAAAAACGATATGCGTTTTCAACTGACTTCTGTGATCCCGGACATCGACAAACTCAGTAGTAAAAAGCAGGCCCATTGTTCACATTAAGACTCACGTCTCACACATCAAGATGTATACAAATTCAGGGTTGCCACCTTTTTGTTTTTAAAATAAAGTACATCATGACTTATGGAGATTTTTTTGTACACAAAATAAATTGTGAAAATACTGAACCAAACCAGTAATGAGTACCTAAAGTACAGAACAAAAAAAAAAAAAACAATTATTTAAACAATAAAACAATGTAAATTTATTGATATCATACCAACATAATAGAATTAAAACATAGTATTATGAACTAAGCTTTTTAACAAACTTATAACAATATTTTATTATTACATTATTTCTGTTTCTGTAAATATATTATAAATTATTTTTATTAACAATATTTTTAAATGTATACTTTTTATTACTTTTAGCAGCTTTTAGTAATTTTTCATCTTTTAAAAAAGTATCATAAATTTCAGTGCATGTTTCTCTAGCATTAAGACTGATAATTAATTCATATTTGATAAGTTCAAGCCTACACTTATTTCTTTCATGTCTATATTTTAAGTTCATCATAGAAAATACTCTCTCACAGTAACTTGATGTTGCAGGAATACTATAAATAAAACTAACAACTTTGTAAAGATTTTTAAGATAAAAGTTATTATTTTCAAAATTTGCAATTTTAAATTAACTTTGCCATTTATTACATGCATTTGAATTAGGTTCTTTTAATAATGGCAACATTTCATTTATTCTATTGCATTCGTCATACAGTTCATTCATATTCAAAAAAAGATTATTTTCTAATTTAAGCTCACTAATCAAATTTAACAATTCAGAATATTTGTGTTCACTTGAAAGGTTAACACATTTTACTTGTTTTAACCAATTTAAATCTGAGAAATCAAACCATTTATTCAAGTAATTAATTGCATTGTTCAAAAAGTTTAAAAAATCATTAATAAGAATATTTTTGTTTGTTGACGTTTCAATAAGTTGGTTTGTGTGAATTATAAGAAATAAAGTATTTTAGCGTAATTTATTAAGACTACTAAGTCCAAAGTACAGAAGTGGAAAAAAAAGTACAATACTTTAAAAAATAGTACGGGTGGCAACCCTGTATACAATATACATGTAACGTAGTATTACTTTTTAAATATTTTTAACTAGTTTTATTCAAATTTTGTAGATTTCAATAATAAACAATATTTTCTCCCGTTTTTTTAAAACTATTGTTTCCTATATTGTATGTATGTATATACAGTTCGTGTTAATTATGCTTCATACAACACAGGCAAATACAAATGAACGTTAAATATTTCTTGGGGCTCCACAAAAAACTTCTTCTTAAAAAAAGGCTCCGAGGCTGAAAAAGTTTGGGAACCGCTGCTCTAATGAGTCTAATGTACTACATTAGCGTAATATACTCTCATCATCAGTTTCTAAAGGCAAGGCCTTGTCGTAGTAACCAATCCTCTCTATTACGCGCCGTATTGTTTAAGTGTTGATATGAAGTGAAACCCATTTGTTGCTTGATGTCATTGAGAAATTATTGTCTGGGCCTCTTGATTTATTGCTGTGTAGCTAGCAGGTTATTGAATATATTACGTAAAGAGACTAATGCAGTGCCGTAGCGTGTGCGTATGCTGTGTATGCACAGCATACACTTCACTAATTGAAAAATAAAAAATTATGCTAATAATGCTATATTTTTATGAATAAAATTTGATGGTACTGATTCAGTATTTCATAATTAAATATTTTGTGGTTTTTCTTCTAAGTTTATTATTGATATATAGGATTGATTAATCCGCAAATACGCAACGTGTTATTTATTATCAACATATTCATCGACCATCGTTTTTTTGTAATATTGTGTTCCTAGGTTTTTACAGTGGTGGCGCCAGGGGTGGGCATAGGCGTGCGCACGGGTACGGCCTATGCGGCCTGTGCCGTACCTGTATTAATTCCTAGAATCTCATTTTCCTATCTTACCCTAAACAAATTTCAAGATAGTTTCAAAAAAATAATCAAAAATAAATTTGTAGTAAATAGTAATATAATATAAAAATCATATTATTATGATTATTAGAGTATAAAGGTCGATTCACACTATACGGAACGTCAACGTCACGTTACAGACAAACGTCACGTCAAAATATGTTGACATCTATTTATACGACAGTGTTTACATTGACCGGCACCGTCACGTACCGTCAACGGCACGGAACGTCAACGTTTATCGAAAACTTTAGTTAGACGTGACGGTGCCGGTTCGGTCTTATTTGTTCGAAAATTATTTTGGATAACAAAATATAAAATTGGTCTTGAGACACTAAAGTATTTGTAGAATAATGTTTCTTCTTCTTTCAAATCACTAAACACTGTATGGTACTCCCCAGATTGTTTTATTTTTTTTAACATCTCTCGTATCCATGTCCTTCTACGTCGGTTTCTGCTCTCTTCTTCCTCATCTAAAATGATTGCAATTATTGTCAATTTTTTCTTGCCAAATTTTGACATGGCGAAGATAAAAAAAAAATGAATATGGTGAAAATTCAGTGGAGTGAACACGTCGCGTCGGTAATATTTCCGTGGCGTTTCTGGATTTGAATTGTGTTACAATGTGAATGGATGACATATTTGACGTGACGCTGACGTTCCGTATAATGTGAATCGACCTTAAGACAGCAGCTGTGCTTGTCACTATAATAGGATATATCAATGGATATCAATCCATCTTGATAACAAAGTAAATAAAACAAGGATAATAGCGTGATAAGTAATTCATACTTTGAAAAATGTTAAATAATTTTTGGGGGCTTTCAATTTTTGAAGGGGTTAAGCCTCCCCTACAAAAACCCCAATCTCTGCCAATGCTATCATAAAATAACCATTAGACAAACTGAGAGCCAACAAGAAAAAATAATGCCACACCTGTACAAAAGTTCTGCGCACGCCTATGGGGGTGGGCCAGGTAGGGGCCATGGCCTTGCCTGAAAATGCCTGGCCCTACCAGTGGCCCTACCATTGGACTGACCTCAAACATAATGAATAATAGTCATTTTAAACAAACAATAAAGAAAATTGGAATTAGTTAAACGAATGTATATCAGATAAACACTATACCATATGTCTTGTACGTCTTTAATTTAAAAATTAAAGATGTTTTCGTATTTCATAATTTTCTTATGCTAGCTCCACACTCGCCGAGGCGAAGCGAGGCAGCGCGATCACGAGGGTGTAGTCGGTTCACTTGTGTCGTCTCGTCTCGCCTCGCCTCGTCTCGCCTCGCCTTGTGTGCGCTCCACTCTGAGTCGGTACTCGGTAATTTGGTCGTGACTCGCGACTCGTGAGTCAAAAGACCACGAGACACGATTTTGTACAACACTACAACCGCCTAGAAACAACTGAGTGAGTCACGAGACTACACGAGAGTGTAGACTGTGTATTCGTGCACTGCCTCGCCTCACGTTATCTCGACGAGGCGACCTCGCGAGAGTGTGGAGCTAGCGTTAAAGAATATGAAATAGCATTTTCGGAAACATATAAACTTTGTTCCATCGCTATATATATAACAATACCCGTGTCATCACTCATCAGCAGCATGTGAACGTACATTACTTATTCAAGAAATAGTTTACTTGAAATTAACCTTACAATTTTAAGTGTAATATCAATTGAGAAACGTGAAGCAAAATCATTAAATGTAAAGAAATAATTAACAAGTTTGCTGATGCTCATGAAAATCTGGACTCAATATCTGATTTGAAATTTTGTAGTTAAGCGGAGCTTATATTTTATTTTTGGCAGGCTAAGAAAGGCGTTGTAAAAAAGTTGGCGTGAATTCACACCCTGACCTCCCCCAAGTAATGGCTCTGTCCTAAGTACCAGTTATCATAGGGTCGCTGGTGCGTCGTCGCGTCGAAGGGGTTTCCAATGTTTCCACTGTTTCCAGGACCGTGATCAATATTTTATCCATGATAAAATAAACTTATAAACTTATAATAAATTTATTTTATCATGATTTTATCTACATCGTGATTATCACCATATTATGTTTATCACTAAAAATATTTTTATTTTCATAAATATTCCTTGTTTAGATTTTACATCTTTTGATAGTAGCTTAGGTATTCATTATTGATAATACTCGTATTTATAAATTATTATAACTATTAACTAATAAGTTTCTTTAATAAATCTAAGTTTGAAGAACTGTTTCATGTGTTTTTTAATGGATTCCGTACAAAATGAATTTAATTACAGTAAGATATTTACTTAAATGTGTATTAATAGTTTTTGGAATTCAACATGTTTTTGTCTTTTGTGATAAACCTATTTGCCCAGAAAATCATGATGTCAATAAACAGTAAGAACATAAATAATGAAAAAAGTACTCATAATTGATATATTAGTCACATTACTTATTTTATGCATAATAGATTTATATTTATAAGCACTCTTGATGGAAAACTAACAGCATTGGATATTGCTGACGGTGGATCAGAGACTTGGGAATTGTCAACTGAGCCTGGTGCTTTATTATCTTCTAGTATTGACCAACTAGAGGTAAATAAACCAGTAGATAAGTAATTATAATTTATTATGTTTACAAACTTCTAAGATAATTCATTATGGTGAACCATTAAGGTTTAAAAAATAAGTTGAGTAATTTGATGTTCAAAAATTAAAACAATAATAATAGTAAATCAAAAATATTTGTATTTTTAGTTATCTAACCATGGTTATTGGGTACGGATGATTCCTTCATTAAGTGGCAGTTTATATAAATTTGATGGTGAAAATCTTGATAGGATTCCATTTACTGTTGATTCTTTATTAAAGTCATCTTTTCGATATAACGATGATTTAATCATATCAGGTATCATGTTTTATTTTATCATACAAAACAAGTATATTTATTTTAAATGTCTAATATTTTAGGTGGAAAAATAAGTCGAACATATGGTGTGGATATGAATACTGGTCAATTATTATATGAATGTGATATGGCTCAGTGTAACAACATTACCAGTAATAGTTTCATGAACATAGATGGAAATATTTTGATTTTACAAAGACAAACACAAACTGTTAGAGCGTCAGAGCCTCGTACTGGAATAGAAAGGTATTTACATTTTGTTTTAAAAATGTATGTTGAAACATAATATACATACATGATCTTATGAATAAGGTAGAGGATTTTAAGTTCTGAAAATATTATTTAATTTTGTATCTACCCTTAATTGAAAAATTATGTTTCATAAGTTATAGTCTGGTCCAAAAGTTATGATGATTTAAAGTTTTCACATGATGCCGTTTCTACCAAAGCTTTCTTGATCTAATGCAATTAAAAATGTTTGTTTCTATAAAATGTTTAATGAATTATGAAATGAGAATAAGTCAGTTTAAAACAATAATTTCACTCTAGTGAATATGTGTTTTTTTGAAACTTATATATTTCAATGTTTTAAAGTCTATGGTGCGAAAAATTCTGGAAAAATTGTTTGTTTTTTAGTCATGACACTATAAAATTGATAAACTTCATAAATTTTTAACAAAAACAGTGAACCATGTGTTTGGCACTTGCTCCCTGTGCTCCGTGAATACAAAATGCAAATTCATACTGTGTAGGTACTGATAATATAACAAATTAAAGCATGACACCCATAATTATTAAAACAATTTAAAGTGAAAAGAAAAAAAAATCAAAAAATATTAAGGATATCAAATATTCTCCCTAGTTTAGCCATTGTTATTTGTTCAATATTACTAAAATATTTTCAAATAAATAAAACTTCAGTAAATTGTATATTATGTTTAGTTAGTTAAATTAATTTATTCAAATAATTTAATTTAATTATTTATAATCAATTTTTTTATATTGATATAAACCATCAACAACAAAATGCACAATTAAATATTAGATGTTATATATTATAGTAGATTTGAAAAGGTTTTATTGAAAGAGCCACCCATTAGTGATAATTCAGAAATAATTTATGTTATCTTATGTTTTATTCAAATTAATTTTTATTCGTTTCTATTACTTATATTTAACTAAACATTAAAAAAAAATATTTTAGATGGAATTTCAGTGTTGGTTTACATGATCTTAAAGTCATTTTAGATTTAAATAATAATTGTTACACTACAAACCCAAGTATTAAACTTGATTTTAAGATAAATATTCCAAAAGGAGTAATAACAGCAGTAGCATATGATCGACCTCATGAAGTTATTTGGTCTCACAAAGTACTCAGTTTATATTTTATTAATTACTTTCCATTACTTTATTTAAACAGTTCGTTTAATTTTTAGTCTAAGTCTCCTATTGTAAATGTTTGGAAATTTGAACATGGAAAGATTGAATCAATTGACTTATTTACACATAATCACAATATGAACTCTATAAATCCATTAGTTTATCTTGGAATGCATCAAAAACAAGTAAAACATTTTAAAATATAACTATTTATTAATTTAATTTAAACATTTATTTTATTCATGATGGTTGAATTATTTACTAGACTTTAGTCTTAAACTAAAGCCTTAATTTTTGAAAATTTTTACAGTTTCTTAACAACAGAAATTGTTATACATGATTTGTCTATTCAATTTTAACAATTTGTTAAATTGGTTAAATGTTTGTGTAGTTTTTTTTATTGAATTAATATTTTTATCAGTTAAAAAAAGTTTATAATGAATTTGCTTTATTCTCTAGTTGTATATTCAAGAAAGTGATCGAGTGTTTGCAATTAATCCAACTTCATATCAACAATCACTTCTTCTTGAAGAAGACGAAGAAAACAAATCAAGAATTCCTTGGGAACCAATACCTGTTTCAAGTATTTAACTTTAAAAGTTTTCAAAAATAGAATTGTTTTCCAAAATGTTTTAAAATATTTAAATTTTGTAGTTTACTTTGTGTAAAGATAGTAATTTATAAACAATAAATATAATATTTTGGGAATGTGTACAGGAGTATACCTCTTTTTAAGCAACAGTGACTTTGGTATTTGTATATTTTAATTTCTTTTAGTGATATTTATTTGCTGTAATTTAAAAGTTATTTTAAATTTTTATCAAAATATAATTCTTTTTTTTTTTTAACGTAATAACTAAGTTTGATATTTAACATGGTACCTACACAGGTAATGAGAGTTTGGGTTTTTTTTACTTTAAAGAGCTTATCTTACTCAATATTAACTTAATGCTTGAATATGATTCCCTTGAAAACAATTCAATAATTAATACCCAAACTACTCTGTTTGAAATTGTTCACTTTGTTATGTATTTAAAATTTACTATGCATACCACAAAATAAATGATTTAGTTATATAGAGTTGATACCATCATACACTTAGGTTAATACATGGTTCAATAATATTCTTGTACACATTACAAAATGTCCATTCTGCTATAAAGAGTTAAAATGTTTATTATTATTTATTAAAAAATAAAAAAACCTAATTACTCAATTACCTATCTGCTAAGTTTATTTTTGCTTATCAATAATAAATTAGAGCTTCTTTTATTGCTGTTAATTTAAGGTCAATTGATTTCAAAAAGTTCTTCGGCTGTACAAATAGCTGACGATGTTTCCAAAACAACTGCCATATCAGTTTTATATGCATCAGAGTACATCAATGGTAATCTATAAATAAATAAATAAATAAATAAATAAAATATATATATATATATATATATATATATATATATATATATATATATATATATATATATATATAAGAGAGAAGTTACAGAAGTAGACCCAAGCGCAAACTGGAGAGTAATAGCTGAAAAAAGAATATGATGGAGGAAAATTTGTTTTAAGGGATGGTCTTAAAGGCCGGAAAACCCCTCAAAAAAAAAAAAAAACATATAATATTGTGTACAAAAAAAATAAATATTTTAAGTTTATTTGTTTCACAGGTAAAGGCTATTATCTTAATGGCCCTAAACCAACTAAAAGAATAACAGATCCAAAAAGAAAAAAAAGTAGTTTTGAAGAAAATGAAAATGATCATCATAAAAGTGTTATAAAATATGAAGAAGAACTTGAAATGCCAGTTGAAATAATTATTGTTTCTTTGTGGTATTGGTGGAAAGAAGTTTTATTTATTAGTGTTTTAACTGCCGTGTTGATAAATATTATTATTCCATCTCGCTTGGCACGAATAATAACTTTTATTCAAAATTATTCAGTTAGTTAATTTATAAATTTATTTAAATTATGTTTTTATAATTTGTTGAAATTATGTAATTTATTATTGACAGAAAAAAAATACGGCTAGTAAAATAACTGAGAAGCTGGTTGAAAACAATGTTGATAGTTGTAAAGATTCTGGTGTTGAAATATCCTCAAGCTGTACTATTCAAAAACAAGTACATCAAACTGTGGAGTTTAAATCACGTTATTTACAAGATTTTGAACCTATTCACTGTCTGGGAAAAGGAGGTTTTGGCATTGTATTTGAGGCTCGAAATAAAATTGATGATTGTCACTATGCTATTAAAAGAATACCTTTACCATCACAGTAAGATTACAATTTCAATTAACAATTAAGTATAGGCTATTGTTTGTTATATTTTTTCTATTGTATAATAAATGCTGAAAATTTAAATCATATAATGCATAATATCATTTGGTAATAATATTGTATTTTATTGCTGTTAGAGAAGAATCTAGAAATCGAGTTCTCCGTGAAGTTAAAGCATTAGCAAAATTAGATCATCAAAATATTGTACGGTATTTCAATACTTGGCTTGAAGAACCACCTAGTGGTTGGCAAGAAAAACATGATAATGATTGGATGAAAAAATCGTGGTAAATATTTTCAATTAATATTTTTATAGTGTTCAAACATTTCATAACATCAAAAGTTTCAAAATGTATAACATTTAATTACAAATGTTTAAATTATTTAAGTTATCATTTTAAATTCTAGGTCAAAGTTAATTCTTTACTAAACTTATTTTTCAATATATATTTAAAAATACATAAATCTGAAGATTAATGATGAAATAAATTAAAAATTATATTTATATTAAATTATGATTATGATTGAAGATGTTTAATTAAAATATGACATTATTAATAATTTTTTAGAAATTAGAAACTATTGATATTATATTGTTTGTTCATTGATACCAATGGTTATTTCAGTTAAACATCAACCATGAATATATTGTTAGCTGTTAATTTTACAATTTGAATTTGAAGTGAGTTTCACTAAAACTAATTGCACTATTGCTTTAAAACTATTTTGCAATCACATTAAGTTTGATTATTATGATAACTGAAATTTTTTTATTTTGTTGGACATTATATGAAGTCTATATTATTAGTAAAAATATTTCTACTACCAAATTCAATTAAATTTATAATAGCCATCTATACTAACCATACAAATCATTAACAATGCAATTTTGCAATATTATATATCCATGGGCCCATTTATTATCTGTTTCAGGGGTAGTTCCAGAGAGGGTTAAAGACACCCCCTTCTTTTGAAATTTGTTTTTGTATAGGTAATGTTGTATTATTCTATTGAATATGACTCAATTAGGTATTGGATAAATTTCTATCCCCCCCCCAGATATTTTCTGGATCCATCAATGATCTAATTTCAGTCATTAAAATAAAAAACCCATACATACTACTCACCATGAGGTATTCTTCACTCCATACAGAAGATAATGGTGTATTAAATCTTAAAAAAACAATAGATAATTTCTCTCGTTAAATGATAAGCAAAGCTTCAGTATAAAAATAAACCGTTATACATTTCAAATTTTTAAATTAATTATCAGTGTGTTTTTTTTTTATCAAAACCATTGAAGCATTTTAATATGAATAAAGCAGACTTTTTTTTACTAAAACATTAAAACATATTATTTTATCTGCTTCCAAAGGCTCATTATGATTGGATTGTCCAATAATTTTTCATACACATTTAAAATTAAAAATTGATGTAATAATAATTCCATAAACATTTCATTATAATTTACTTAACCGTTTATAAAAAAAAATCTTGAGTAATAATTCCTTGAATTTTTTTAGCAACATTATTTAAGTATATGAATATGGTCATATTGCATATTCAAAACACTTTGTTAAACATTAAAAACCTTTTGAAAGATAATTTAAAAAAAAGGTATTTTTAGACAAAAGTTGTCACTTTTTTTTGAAACTGTCTTAAAGTATGGATTAACTAGTTATTAATATATGGTAAACATTTTAAGATTCTAGCAACTTTTGGAATTATGACTAAATAATTAAAACCGATTTAGTGAAAGTTATTTACAACAAATTTCTTTTTTTAGTTTTTTCTCATGCTTGAAAAAACTGCGAAAAGAGATAAAATGAATCCTCAAAATACCATCTACATGTAAATTTCTAATCTTTTGAGTTTTGAATTACTTTTGGACAAAGTTAAGAGAACCAAAAACTGCCTCAAAAAAAAAAAAAAAAATAAAGGACATATTTTTTACCAAGGCGTATTTTTGCTCCTTGGACAAGATACGGGTGTATTGGATTTTACAGAGATGATAAATCATTTCTTTAGTTGAATAGTTCTAAGCAAAGCTTCAGCATATAAAAAAATTATACTGTCTATGTATTTAATGGTTTTTAGTTTGATTGACAAGTTTTTTTTAACAAATCTGTTTTAAGTTTTCATGTTTGAAAAATGAAAAATTCTTACCTGAATGTACAGTATATGTTGTTCTATCTGCTTGTAAACTATGTTACCATTATGTAGAATACTGAAGTTTTGCTGAGAGTCATTTTATTAAAAAAAAATGATTTATGGTGTTTTTAAATTCAATACACTCATCACAATTATCTTGCTTATGGAGTTAAGAACACCCATGGTACTACATATGTCCTTTTTAAGTACCTCACTATATAGAACCTCATGGTAATGAAATTTGTTTCCAATCTTACTAATGTTGATGAAAAAAATGTTTGTAAACTATACAAGGAAAAATACGAAACAATTGTTAAACAGAATTTACATTTTAATCCTATGAATTTCAGTAATTTTACTAGTATAGCAATAGAAACTAGAAAATTTTCTATTATGTTTCATAAAGTATTTGGACTTTACTCAATTGTTCAAATATGTTAACTACTTTTGAATAAAGTATAACTGTGTAAGATTATGAAACAATTTAGTTTTTAAATAAAATACTATCAAATATTTTTAAATGGGCTAAAAATTTCATGATTTCATTCTACTATCAATTTCATAATTTTATTTGTTTTAGTGATATGGATAAGAATAGTTCTATGACAACTGATGACAAAAAAAATACTTATCTTCATCCAAACAAACATCATGTTAGAGCTAAAAGTTTGTCAACTGTGATTACACTTCCAGAAAGCAGTGAAGAACTATCCGACATTTTAAATAATCATCATGCATTACAATCATATAACAATGATAAAAGTGATTCGTCATTTATTGTATTTGAAAGTCAAATAAATGACTGTAGTAAAAAAGATTACATGTTAGACATCAGTTCAGATAATGTAACCAAAGGTACTAAACGACGAAGATATAAATCTGAGTGTGATACTACAAGTAATGGTCATGGTGACCGAAGAACAACTAGACATTACTTATACATACAGATGCAGCTTTGTCATCAGAATAGTTTAAGAGAGTGGTTAAAAGATAATACTGAAAATAGAGATATGAAGTATATTTTAGATATTTTCAACCAAATCATTCAAGCTGTTGAATATGTTCATTTACAAGGTTTAATACACAGAGATTTAAAAGTATGAACAAATATTTATTATAATTAAAGTAACATATAATAAACTCACTATATTATATGTGAATATATTTTCCTAGAAAACTAGTTATCGCTTATTATTTACAACTCAAAATCTATCCATTTATTTTTTTTATTATTTTGCTGCTCTGCTGTTTCATTTAATTTTATCAATCAATGAATAGTGTTTTTATTAACCTATTTTAAATAAGAATAAATTGTAGCTTTAAAAAATGTTGATCGTTCAAATATGATATTCAAATTAAGATTTAAATTAATTTAAAAAAATGTTCAATAATACAATTAATACAATTAGATTATTTTCACTAACTCAAATATAATGAATCTACTCTATTATACAAAAAATTATAGTTCTATGATGTACTTTTTGTCCATTACCATTTAAAAAAAATATAATTACTGTGTTTAACTAATATAGAGTTCATTATTTATTTCTGGTGGGATTATGTGTTGCTAGACGGTAAAGCCTCTTTGTAAATTAATAATAAAGTTTAAAACATCGCTTTAAACGTCTTATTGTTGAATAGTATTTAATAAACCAGATTAAAAATTGAGGCCTACCACACTAATTTTTTATTTCTTCACTAATTAATCATTAATTATAAATTGTTTTATTTTAGCCATCAAATATATTCTTTTCATTAGATGGACAAATCAAAATTGGTGATTTTGGTTTAGTAACAGAAATGATGGAATCTGACGATGGAATGACTGTATGTGATAATAAAAAAAAATGGTTAAATGAACAACATACTGATAGAGTGGGCACACAACTATATATGAGTCCAGAACAAGTAGATATAATGTCTTACTAATTTTATTTAGCAATTAATTTATTAAAACTATTAACTTATAGATTTCTGGAATGTCATATAATTATAAAGTAGATATATATTCTCTTGGAGTTATATTCTTTGAGCTACTTAATCCTTTCACTACTGAAATGGAAAGGTATCAAGTATTAACTAGATTGAGAAATAATATATTTCCTTCTCAATTTTCAATAAAATTTAAAAATGAAGTAAGTATTCTTTATTTGTTTACATTAATGTATTTTTTTAATGAACTGTATTTTTATTTCTATTTATACCTAGTATGACTTGTTGTGCTTGATGTTATCGCCTGATCCAAATGTACGTCCAACTACATTTGGTATTAGAGCTAAGCCACCATTAAGGGTTGCTGATTCAAATTTAGATCCAATATTAAGTGATGTTTCTTGTCACTTTGAATTATGTAACAGAAAAAGGCTATTATCAAATAATTTGACTCAGCATAAATAAAATTCCCATTGAACTATTAAAATGTTAATAACATATGTTTACTTATGTATATAATTTATTTAAACTAATATTTAGTATAACAAGTTTTATTGCTTCATAAATCACTTAAAATGTTAAGTTTGTAATTTCAAATTACATTTTAGTATTATTATTATTATTTGATTGAAAATTACAATTTATAAAAGACCGTATTTAATAGTATTTAATATTTATTATATCATGTGATATTTTGTAAAATGTAATATAATTTAAAAAAATAATTATTTGTACTGTATGTATGACATTTTTGGTAGGTACTGAAAATTTTAAAAAGCAACTACAAATTTTGAATACGATTTTGGTGTATTCTTGATGTACCTAATAAACTATTATTTTATTTTATATATTCAATTTTGATATTTTTTAAATTTATTTATCTATGATGATTAATGTGTAATAAACTCAATTTTTTGAATATTAATTCTTAAGATATTGAGGTCTATGACAAATCAGTTCTCATAAGAAATTGTATTGTTTTTCATTTGAAATTCAAATACTTAATTGTTTTAAAAACAATAAATCAAAGTGATTATTCACTACATTTTCTTAAACTTGATAATAGCAAGAGTAGTTACTAACACTGTTATATTATATTGATGATATTCAAAATATTTTTAAACTTCAGTTTTAACAAGTTAATTATAGTTGGCAAGTTGAAAAAATGAAGTTGAGGTTTGATTTATACAATTTCTCTTTATCACCTGGATATTGTATTTAATTTCTATACAAGTATACAATATTGTCTAAGATTCCTGATTGAACTTTAAAGTTTTAGTGAAAAAAATGTATGTTACTATGTTCTTTCTTTTTAATTTATGGTAAAGCTTCAACATCTAGGGTATGAACTAGCTTACAAGTATAGTCTGAATTATTACCCATGAATATTACATGCATTTTTTAGATGAAATTATACATATCTATACATTTAAAAAAAATGAATTTTGTTGTTGTCTTCATTAGGGCTGAGAACTTAATTGAGGTTGTCAGGAATTTCTAGGTTTCTTCTTGATTTATTATTGATTCAACTGTGAATCAGGAGTTATTTGATGGAGAGAAGTTTGCCACATGTTTAGAACAGTATACATTTTTCTCCAGTGGATGAATCGTTAAAAATATAGAAGGGGGACTAAGCTAAAAATTCCATAAAAAAACTCCCAATGATACCTTGGGGGCAACCCTCCCCCTCCATACTCTACATAAAAATTATCAAAAGAACAAAATAAGGTACTGCATATATCATTGGCGTGTTAAGTAATTATCCAAAAAATGTATATGCTTGATATTAAATGTGTTATCATTTTGTTTGAGGCTTTTTCCCCACACCTTACAACTATAACAATTTAAATACTATCTCAATTATAAATATTGATTCTTTTATTTCATAAAACTTACAAACATTATAAAATATAGCATTATCAAATTAATTTATTTAAATATGTCCAAAAATGTATAAATGGATGATCATATACTTTTTCATCTATCGATGAACATTGTGAGATTCAGTGGAAGACCCAAGAGGGGTTACATTTTGGTGGGCAGAAAGGTTATCTATATTCTATTTATAAACCAAAGAATATTACTTTTTAATAATTGATTGTAATAATAATAAACATATTTCTTTAGTACTAAGTAAAATCAATCAAAATAAAATATTTAATCTTTATTATTTTGACTAATAAATATATTAATGGCTATAAAAAAAACCTAACCTAACTTGAGAGTACTCACGATCCCTTATTTACGTTTCATTTTAAAAATTAGAAGGGCAACAGTTATTTTTCCAAGAAAAGAAGAGGGACTCTGTCCCCCTGCGTACTCCCCCAACCACCCAATCAATCATTTTTCTTCTCTTCTTACAAGATGGCCCTGCGATATGTTTGAGTGGCATATTCATTGTTTATAGTTAATATCTTCATTTCTACGGTTGAATGCTTAGGGTAGGTAAGTAAATGTTAAGAATACCCCATGAGCGAAGTACATACTTTTTATAAATGTCATTTTGGGAAGAATGGAGCGTATTTCATTTCAATCATGGAATTATTGACTGTTAGTCAAGCTATGTACTTTTTTAGCTTTCTTGTTGCCTAAAATTGGACAATTACTTGGAGTAAGTATAAACCTTGTTCTAATTGGCTTTAGGTATTAGGTTGCCTAGTTTGATAGCTAGAGTACTGGAATGGAAATTCTACGTGGTGTTATCAAGAATTCTGAGCGAACCTGAACAAATGTTAATTATTAGATCAGGTAAATGACTGGCTACATTAACTTCCTCCAAGAGGACTATGCATCTACTGTATAGACTCTATTATGTTTTAATAATCAAGACGTGGAAAGTCATTGTATATGATGGTGATTCCAACACGAGTATTGGTTTTAGAAGCATCTGTATTAATTTGTGAGCTGAAAGGTGAAGAATGCGAAATATTATTAAATAATACATATGTTACATATGATATTTGCTGTTTAAATTTTGATTTAATCTGCTTGATTAGTATCAACAAGAATTATTGATGGTCTTTACAGAGGTACCTGCCTAACTACTTTCTGGTTAGATTTTTAACTTAGTATCAATTATAATAAAAAACATTTTATTCAACCTTCTTAAATATTATTAATAATAAAAGATTGAAATGAAGGGAAAATGTATAAGTAAAACGATTTTTGCTGATGAAGGATACTGCAGAATTTTCCAGAGTGTATAAACTATAAAATAAATGACATGTAATTTAGAGATAGTTTAATTTATTCGAATGTAGAGGGATGATCCAGTTTTCGACTGTTTTTTTTTTTTTTTTTTAATATAATGCTTTTGATTTCTTGGGAGAGAAGATGAATCCTGTGTAGAATTTTAGATTCTGAGTGAAGCGAAGGATCTTATGGTTTTATAATGATGTTTATTTTTTTTATTTTTATTTTTTTTCTGTAAACACTTTTTCGTATAGAAATCCTTGTCCAAAAGTTTCGTCCAGCAACTTTTTAGATTCGAAATTGAACTGAGATGGTACTTTAGAGAGGTCATTTTTCCAAAATCTCCATAGTTTTTCCAGTAATCAAGAATAACGATCGAAAAACTTAGTAAAAACGGTAAAATCGGAAAAATCCGCCGTAAACGAGATTTTCACTGTTCAGAGTTTAGGTATTTAGTCATAAATCGAAAATTATTGAAGCTAGAAACTTGAAAATTTTATCCAATATCAAATACATACTTTTTTATATTGGACAACATTTTCAGAACAATTATTGCACTTTTGACTTAAATATAGAACTTTTAATTTACCAAATTGTTTGAAAGTTTTTATGTAATATAATTTTAAATATTTGACAAAAAGTTCTGAAAATTTAATATGACCTTACTCATATACCTACCTAATTATCCTAACAAAAATTCAAAAATCGTGACTCAGGATTTTTTTTTATACACACTTAAATAAATTATTATACGATTTTTTACGATATTGTCTGATTTCTTTTAAGTTTATTTCTAATGAGTTATATCTAATTGAATATTTTATGAGGGTTTAATTACAAAAAAACTCATCAAAAATTATACAAATAACCGTAAAATACGTAAACAGTATTTAAATAATAATATATTATATTACACTGAAGCTTTGCTCAGAATCGTTTTATACTAAAGAAATGAGTCATCATTTCTTTAAAACTTAATACATTCATCACCAATATCTTGTCCGAGGACCGAAGGGACGAAGGACGAACTTGTACCACCATCATCTCACTTACCAGCTTTTTTGTAATACCACTTTAATTGGTTATTAAGGCAATCTTGAAGTAGACAGGTCATAGATATGTTTTTTCCTCAGGGATAAAGTGTCATCAGAAAATATAAATGATTTATTTGGATGGGTGATTGAATCAGATAAATTGTTGATGGCGGCTTGAAAAAGCAGAATACTAATAAGAGAACATTGTGGTAGGTACTCTATTTTCTAACATTCATTTTGTGAAAATATACTCCTAGTCATTTGTTTTGACTTAGAAAGAATGTGTTTTTTGTTCTATCATCTGTTTTCAAGTCAAATGTTGTACCTAAAACAATAATATATATAATATAATATATTATTTTATATTACCTATTTCAAAAAATCATTTATCTTTCTTTGTTTCACCTTTTTGATGTTTTTTGAATACAGGGATTATATTACATATTATGTAATATTATTGTAATATTTTAATTTTGTTTTAATATTTTTGTTATGTAATAATTCACTCTGCAAAGTAAAAATATAATTTTTATTTATATAACATGGATGTATTGTAAAATATAATAAAAAAATTTTGTACCCGCATAATACGATGTCCCTCTTAAGACGATATTTTTAACTGGTCCCTTGGAGAGCGTCTTAAATGGGTTCTACTGTATATAAACCTCAATACGAATACAAAATACTTCCCGCCATTTCCTTATAAAATGCAGTTACCTACATGAATGTAAAATCAGCTGTTATTTTATCACGTGACGTGTTTTTCTTTAACCTTATCACCAACTCCAAGTGCACTTGAAAAAAAATTGTAAAAAATAAAAAAATTGTGTGCAAGTGCTTAAAAAAATTGATTGAAGATTTGTTTTAATTTACTGAAAAGTAAGTTGACTTATTTTTATTTGTATTCTATATAATTTCTAACAAACAAAACTTGTCGAATATATATATATATATATATATAATTCTTAATATATATATTTATATATTAAGAAATAAAAGGTAAGGTGATTAACAAATAAAACATGAATCAGTTATATATTCAACATTTCCGTGTGTCAAGATAAAATATTTGTTCTGATTGGCTATCGTCCAAAAATCCTATTTCCAGCATATCCAGAGTTATAATTTTAGATTGGGCTGGATCAAATTCAAATTTCCTGGGCGCTCTTCTCATTAGTCGTTTTGTTATATATTTTAATTCCTTTGTTTTTATTTCATTATCTTTAATTAAAGTGTTTTCATCAAGGTAAGAACGTTTTCGTGCCTATGAGTTTAAATACTAACATCATTTTTGATAGTTCTTATTTAAAATAATGTTTTGCAAACAAAAAATGGCATTCTGTATACTTAAACAAAATAAAAGTAATTGATTGCAAAATCAAAATAATACTTATTGATTATTTTACTTAGTTAATGTGATTCCGTTTGTAATTATCACTACTCAGTTAGTCAAAATAAATTGAATAAAACATGTGTCACTAAAACTTGTCCACCTACCAATCTTTCTTCTTGTTAACACTTATAAATTTAGGCATTCAGTAAACAATTTTAATTTATTTTCAATAATGTTATTTCTTCATTAATAGGTGCTTATAAAACTGTAGCATATAGATATTAATGAATTATTGTCTTGTGTAGATGGGATATTTTGGTGTTATCATGCCAAATGAATATAAAATTAAACTATGCATTTGGTATCTAAAATGTATGATTGTCTCTTATTTAATCTATACAAAGTTATAAAGGAAATTAGTTTAAGTTTTCTTTTTTATGAAAGTAAGTAATTTATATATTTTGCAATATTTAAAGGTTTGGTTAAAATAAATTTTTTAGATCAGTGTATTAAATTTTCATATTAATTTTTAGAATAATATCCATATTGAATCTTTCTAATATAAATAGGACATAATGTTACTGTATCTCTTATATGGGTTTATTAATTGTATGTGTATAAAATAATACATATGGTTCTAATTTTCTATTTAAGAATTTGATTGTATGATTAACAGGTCAAGAGAAAAGAATGAATTATTCGAAGTATATTATTTAAATTGTGTAGTTATTATTCTGGTTATTATTTTGAGTTGTTTATGAAATATGTGTTTAATTACTAAGTATCGAAAGTTATTATGTAAAAAAAAAATAATAATAATATAATAATTATACATATACTGTTTAAAATTGGAATACATTTCATTGGAAATCTAACCTTATACTTTTTTCTTAAATTTTATTGTGTAATTAAAAAAAAAAACTTTTTTATAGTTTAACTTTTAAATAAACTACTAACATTTTATTTGAATATAGATTTAATGTTTGGTTTAGTTTGCATCAGTATTTTTTATTTTAATTGCTGTATTTCTTTGACAATTACTATATTAAACTACTGTATGTTATGGTATTCATCACTATTTCACTTTTGTATTTAATCCCAGTATAATGCGTACATTTGACATTTTTTAAGTTGTATTTTTATTACCTAATAGTACTACATTTTTATCTAAATAAAAAAAATGTATCTTTAATCTTTATTTAATTTTTAATTTTAATTTTTTTTTAGTGTTGAGACATTCTGTGTTTATATATATATATATATATATATATATATATATATATATATATATATGTAAATATAGGTACCATCAACTTGATAACTTATTCATTTCGATAAGCTATCATTGTAATTAAATAAATATGTTTTTGACATAAATACTTATAC
Organism: Therioaphis trifolii; assembly: GCA_027580255.1. Taxonomy (NCBI): domain Eukaryota; kingdom Metazoa; phylum Arthropoda; class Insecta; order Hemiptera; family Aphididae; genus Therioaphis; species Therioaphis trifolii. The sequence continues at coordinate 12,364,209 of CM050407.1, forward strand.
TTGTTCAGAAAATATTGTTTTTGGTTAGGTAGATTGACTGAACATAGGAACGTAGGTGTAAGAAATATAATAATGCTTAATAAATTATTATTGAATATGTACAGTTCTTAATTGTTATTGGCTCAATACATTTTTGTTTGATTAATATTTATTTCAATAATTGAAAATGTTCTTCAATTTTTTTTTTTTTTTTTTTGAATATGATGTTGGCGAGTTATGATAGTGGTGCTGTGAGAAGAATTCAGTGATGTGTTGTTTTGAAATTAAATTAAGGTAGTGGGTGGTTACTAAGGAATATTAGATGTTTTATTATTTATTGATTATTATTACCAATTATTTCTTAGACTGTTTTTTAACCACAGTAGTTCCTGATTCAATTGCTTATATATATATGAAAAATGACTTCCAAAGTACCTATGATTTTTTTTCATTTTTTTTTTTTTATGATTATATATTTTATTCAAATTGTGTGACTATTACAAATAATTTAAAAATATTATTTAAACTCTATATAAATTTAAAAAAGTTTGATATAATTACTTATTTAATTTGATATTTTACTTGGTTACTTGAAATTTAACATACTCTTATCAAAAATACTGTTTTTTGGAGACCAGCCAACATAGTGCTATACCTATTATAATTATATTACGTGAATTATTCACTATTGTTAGTTATATATTATTTTATTCTTATTTAGGTCGATACATGTAATATTTTTATTTTTTTGTTGTTTTTTATTCATGATATCTACAATCTATACCACTATGGCACAAGAAGTAGATTTGAAATGATACATGTTATATATATTATACTTATTTGAATTATTTAATGGCTCATTTTTTTTTTCTCATAAGTTAATACGAAAATCAATAATATTTTGTTAGAAATCAGTCTAGATTTCAGATATATGAGTTTTAAAAAAAATTCAATTGGTATTATTTGTTTCATGTAGTCGTTTTGAAGTATATGTATGATTATAAAAACAATATTGTTGACTTCGTTTAGGCAATTTTTTAATCGAAACATCCCAAATTTTATATCTATAATTTTGAAAATAATCATCATACTAATTATGTTGAAATGCTGCATTCATTCATTTTCACCAAATATAGTAACAAAAAATTTGTTTGATTTTTAATAGTATTTTTTAAAGTATTTAAGGTCCTCTCCTTATTTTATTATAAATCTTTTAAATGTTTATATTTGGACATTTACCCTGTAATTTTAACTATGGTAGATTATATAATTTTTTCTGCTTATGTGTTTTTATAAATATTTAATTAATATTACATGAAAACACAAAATATTTGAATCTTCTGTAAAAGAGCAATGAATTATAATGTTCAAAACTGTAGCACAGGATAGGTAGGAGTAAAATTAAAGAAACAATATCAAATCGAAAGAATTATTGGTTATAGACTAGTTATCTAAAATAAATATAGTCCAAAATGATTTATTTTTTTGTAAATTTTAAACATTATTTTTATAATAAAAAAATTTATAAATTCATTTATTTTCTAAAATTATAATACACTTGACTTTGATTGGGATTAAAAAACATTAAAATAAATAAATTACCTACTTACCAAAGTTCTAAAATTAAGTTGTTTTCTTAAAATTGAAATACCAGTTTTTGTCAAAATTGTGAAATCTATTTAAAAAATTATATATATGTCCTTATAATTCATTAAAATTGTATAGTCTTCCCTTTACTTTCTTTAAGCATATGGGACCTTCGATGAAAGTATTTTGAACTACTTTGAGAAAAATAGCCCAAAAATCAAGGAGGTAATATAAATGATTTTAATAGGTTCATTATACACTATCATAAATAGCACATTTGACTACTCTATTTTATTTATTTTCCACTTGCTACAAACATTATGTTACTTTTTTCAGTCTGTATTATATAAAATGGTAGTCGAAAAATCCATGTAAATATCAAGGAATATTTTCAAATAGAATGGATTGGTTAGATCAAAAAAATTACTACCGAGATATTTAATATAATCTATAAAAATGACTGAAGGAATCAATATATTTTTTCTCATGTGAAGTGTTAAAAATTTGTTAGTGACCCATTCAAAATTATTCATTTCCCAATTTTTGGATGAGAAATGCTGCATTAATTATTTTAAACTATCCTAATGATCGACAAATTCCTGAAATTTACAAGGTAAAGTAACAATAATCATTCATTTTTTTTACAATTGTGACTTAAATTTTGTTGAAAATTTGAATTAGATACATGATAAATGTATGAATAAAGTAAACATAAAAATCGGAATTTTAAACCCAATAGGAGTAAGTGATAGTTATGACTTGAAGCCCATGGGCATCACATTTTATAGTTATACATAATACATTTACAAATTTTTAAATGTTACCTTTGCTAAACATTTAATATTTAGTCAGAGTATGAGGTAAAAATGTTACTATTCAAATTTAATTTAATTATTGACAAATATTAAATTTTTTTTTATTATTAAAACCAATAATTAGAAAAATATTAATAGTCCTGGTTTAAATTGTTTTGGAAATTTAGTATAAAATATTTTAGCATTATTTCTATACACTAAGAGTTCACTAATGAATAGTATTTCCTATCAAATCAACTGTCACTTTTTTGTTTACTTTTAATTAACCACACTTGTGCTTATAATAAAAAAATATTTACAAATTGTACAACTGGCATAATAATCAAACAAAATATTTCTATATGTATTATGATTTATCTACTATTACCAAATACTTTAACTTAATTTCTTACCAAAATTTAAATCATGGACAAGTACATGTATTGTTATCTATAAGACAATAAATAAAATAAATTTAGTATCCCTATTAGCAGGGGCGCAATTTCACTGAAATAACTGGGGGTGCTGAAGCCCCTCTATTTTATAATGTTATTTCGTGGCTATCGATACTGCAGCCTTCAATTATAACCATTTCGTCATATTACACCATTTAGAAATGGCTACCTGTGCTTTGAAAAGAATATACTTATTTAATTGCACATTTATTAATAAACGTAACATTACATTCTGAACGATTAAATGATTTGTTTTTAAAATAAAATATAATTTTATAACATCATTCTTCTTTTACTTTTACCAAAAATATATTGATAACTTCATTTATATCAATATCATTGGTTAAATCCTTTTCAATATATTATAATATTGACAGATCTGTCAATCTCTCTAGACCCATCGATACCATAAACCAAGTTTTGATTTTACTTAGAGCTGAAAATGATCTTTCGCATGTAGCTGAACTTATTGGAAGTGTAAAAGCAACCTGGAATTCAAAAAAAATTTAATATTTCATATTGTTAGAAAAAATTATATTTATATAAAAAATATAAATTAAATAATAAATTTCATAAGAATTAATTATTACTTGTAATAATATGTAAAGATTTGGATGTACATGTTTTTCAACTGTTTTCTTCAAATCTTGAATATCGTATTTTTCATTTACCATTTACCATTTTCACGATCATTATTTGAAGCATTATATTTAATTATTTATAAATATAAATAAAACAATAACAACTGTTTTCTTCACATAATTACTATTAATTGTGTGAATAAATACTATTAATGCAAATAAACACGGTTAAAATTTGGGGGTGCTGATTTCAAAACTGGGGGTGCTAAGCACACCGTAGCCCCCCCCCCAAATTGCGCCTATGCCTATTAGTATAATAAAAACAGTTGTCTGAAAGTATGCCTTTTGTCTACTTTTTTTTTTCGGTATGAACATGTCTTTTGTTTGAGGGTTTATTTAAAATGTGTAGGATGATTTTTTTTTTTATGCTTCATGTTATCAGTCACACCATGGTAACATCATTTATTTGGTACTTTGGTAAATGTATAAATAATCTACAACTATATGTGTGTGTGTATATATATATATATAATGTATATAATAACTGAATTACTTAGCTTCACTAGTGTGATTTTTTTTTTTGTTTTTCCATATTTACAATATTATTTTAAAATATATGGGTAAAATTTGTATATACAAAATAGTTTTTATACCTTAGTAGTCTGTACATTCTTACATTCACTGCTGATGCATTTTTTGAAAAACAAATATGGAGCTCATTGAAATTTTTGGTGTCATAATACTTGACATGTGTGCATTTTATCGTTTATTATTCTGATAAATTTATATTACTAAAAGTTATTAATTAATATGATAAACTCTGTATACAAAGCGTGATGCATGAGTTAATTTTTATTGACAAATTTCTTGGAACAATGCATATTCTCATGTCGGTATCAGACACATGATTTACAAGCAAAATGGATGTGTCCGCCGTTGGCTGAAAATTCTTGGACCATCGTGCCGTACGATACGTATTGGTAGTGAATTATTATTATTAACTAATCCATTTAAACACAAAATTTTTAAAAATCCATTCTCATTGCTGATTTAGAATATTAGAGGAATCTCTATTCCGAATTTCAAGTTTGTAGGTTGTGTAGTTTTTGAGATATAGCAATCAGTGAATGAGTGGTATTTGGTCTTTATATTTATATATATATATACATGTATATATCTCCATCTATTACTGAGATAGTAGACTTGTTTTATTTTGAATCTTTTATTCACATTACACGTTATAGTGTTAAAATTATGTATAGTACTAGGTACATTTTGACTCTTACCTACATTTTTTTTTTGAATTTCTTATAATTCATATTACATGTACTAAATCTATGTATCTACCAGCAAGGGAAAGGTTTGTTTTATAGATATATTTTTTTAAACTAAATTTGTTTACCTAATTAAATGTAATATGCTTACAATAATCTAATTTGCAATGTACTAGTAACTTGAACTAATATTTGATATTATGAAAAAACTAAATTGTATTGTTTAATAATACTAGCAAGATAATATCTAGATTACATTTACTTTACCGGACACTTTATTTTGAATCCAAATGGTGTAAATGGTTTTGGAAAATAAGTTTTATAAAATTTGATATTAGTTTAAATAAAAGTGAATTTTCCTCTTATGAACTTTTCTGCATATACCATTGAATAAAAAGTATAATAGTTTATTACAGACCATACCCCAAGGTGTATGATTATTTGCAACATAATGAACTCAATTAAAGTATTAAATTAACAAAAAAAAAAAAAAACACTTGATGTGTAGGTTTTTAAAATGTGAATAATAAAACACATGGTTAAAATACAACAGAAAAAAATTATTTTGTTACAAACTAGTAGCATGGAAATAAATAATTTAAATGCAAGTTTCTGCAACTTAATTTAAAATCTAATTTTATACTTAAAAACATTTTTTTAAATTAAAATTCAAAATTTCATATTTGTAATAATCAACTTATTTTAACAGACAATTAAACTAAATAGGAACAGTTCAGAACCTTTTATGCTACCATTTCATTGATCATTAACAGTTTTTAAACTGATTCAATAATCTGCTGGAATAATCCTTACATTACTATTAAATATAATAGTTATGAAATATTCAAAAATAACACCATCATTATAATATAATATGTTTTATGGTTAAAATTAAATTAGTTGTGTAAATTCATGCTTTTAAATGTGTTCATTGTCTGAGAAATTCATTAAATTACTTTAAACTAGTCATAAGTACTTATTTGAACATAAAGTGATTTAAAATTAGTGTACCAATTATTCATATTATTTTTTACATCCATTATCATAAATAGTTATATCAATAAAACAGCTATGTTGCCCTGATATCCATCTGGTATATTTAGGATATTTTTAAGAGAACAGTGTCATTAATAACACAGATATATTCATGTATGCACACATCTGAGATGTGTTCGGCTAGAGCAGTGTTTCCCAACTTCTTTTACTCGCAGAACCTTTGTAGGAGCTTGAACTTTTTGTGGAACCCCCATAGTTTTCTATAGTAGTAATGCTGACATAATATGTTTTCTACACTTAAATGAGTGGGTTGTCGGATACTTCCGACACAAGATATTCACGGAACCCTTAGCGCCGGCTCACGGAACCCTTAGGTTCCGCGGAACACCAGTTGGGAAACACTGGGCTAGAGTTTAGACTGATTCAAAAACAATAAAACAATAACAATTTATTGTTTTAAATATTAGTGTTCTGAATATGGGACCAGGTTTAGGCTTTTAGAATCATTATTATATTTATCTGTTTGTTATTTAATTACAATCATATTTTTTGTTTAGAAATCATCAAAATATATTCTATTCATTTTTTAAAATAATTAATACACAAACAATGTTTTTTTTTATGAATGTGCTAACGTACTTGATATTTTATATGAAAACCTATTTTAATTGATTAATAGTTTTATTATGAATTATAAATATTTTACAAATTTTGGATTTTAAATTTTAAAATTATATTATCTGTTGTATGTAGGAAAAATAACTAATGTAAGAGTGATAAAAAGTATCTTTTTATGAATAAATAATAATTATTATAAATAAATAATTATTGTTTAATTTTTGCAAAATTTTCTATAATGATTTCAGTTAAGTGAAAATACTGTACAGAATGAGTACAGAGGAGTCACAACAGTTCTGTCTCAGATGGCATAATTATCAAAGTTCACTTATGTCAACTTTGCCACAGCTTTTAAATCATGATGATCTGACTGATGTTACATTATGTGCTGGTTTGAGAACACTTAAGGCCCATCGTGTTGTTTTGTCTGCATGTAGTGATTATTTCAAACAATTATTCAAAGCACTTACAAAAGTAAGGAATTTTTATTTATAAATTCATTTATGTACACAAAAATAGAAATTAGAAAAATAATATTTTGAAACTTATTTTATTTTAATTTAAACTCTTATTTGAATATTTTTTATTAAACAAATTAGTTAGTATTTTGATTTTTCATACAATTGTTTACATGATTAACGATAATTATATAACAGTATAAATATACAGTGCAACAGGTCTATTTGATAAATGCAATAACTTTTGTTCTATTTAATGTCATTGATTTTTCTTTTTTTAATGTCTACTGCACTTCTATCATAAAATGTCATGAAAAAGAATTAACTAATTGTTTTAATATTATTTTAAAGTTTTTAGTTGTATTAAAAAGCCACTCATTATTATCAAAAATTAGTTTATAAAAAGCGAAAACTTTTTTTTTGGAAACTAATATTTTAAGTTTTGAGTATTACAAAGCAAATCCATGGATTACGCACCAAAATTTACTTCACTACTCTGCTGCTTAACTTATATCTCAGCTGTGCTATAGTAACAATTAAAAAAAAAATTACAATTTTTTTTTTTAACATTATGTAATGGTAGATAGTGGTTACTATTTAAAAAAAACTAAAGCTTAAAAAACCATACATATTACAAATTATAAAAAATAATTTTTTTCATAAAATTCTTAAGTAGTTGATAGTTATTTAAAAAAAGAAAAAGTTAAAAACATTAATTGAAATAACATTTATTCATATTGTATTAAATTAAATATATTAGATTTTTGAAATAGATATATTTTCATACAGTATGTTGGATTTACATTCTAAATTGTTTTTGTGTATAGTAATTTTAAGTAATTTTAATTTATTTTGTGATTATCATAGGAATTAGGAGCAAGCCATCATCCTGTGATTGTTTTGCCAGGTGTTGAATTTACTGATCTCTGTGCTCTAGTCACATTTATGTACAGTGGTGAAGTAAATGTGTATGAGCATCAATTAGCTAGCATGCTATCCATGGCTGATACATTACATATTAAAGGCTTGGCTGAGTTTTCTAATGTGAGTACTCTTTTTAAATTGTAATACAGCTAAATAATTAATAATTACCATAATTTATTATTATGTATTATAACTGATAAGGTTAGTATTTTAACAAAAATAGTTTATTATTCTGATATAGCAGTTAATTAAAATCGCCATGTAAAATATATATTTGATTTAAAGCAGCGTTTCCCAACCTGGGGAAAATTGAATTCATCTCAGATATTTTATAATTTCTTTGTAAAGTACACAAAAAAGTGATATATTTTTCACATTATAAAAGGGGGGGGCGAGTGTTTCAAAAATCTACAAAGAGGGGCGTATAATAAAAAAAGGTTGGGAACCACTGATTTAAAGTGATGTTTAAGCATTTCAGTTATTTTTTTCCTGTATAATTATTTTTTTTCAATTGTGGCTGGAAATTTTTTTAAATTAATTTAAGATATTATTTTAGGTACCTGGTTATACATCTGGTACTTTTGAGAAATCATCTAAATGGAAAAGGCCACGAGTGGAAGAACCAGAATCTTTTAACAGAGTTATATCACGACCAACATTGAGTGAAACTGAAGTTTTTGCTGATTTAGATGTTGCTCAAGATCTAAGTAAGCGTGTTCCAGAAAATGATAGTCAAGATGATACTGTAAATCTAGCAACTAATGTTGACCATAAACCGTCCACGTCAGAAATAAATGTATCTTATGGGGAAGAAGCTCCTACACCTACAGATTTAGTTCAAGGTATGTAACTTGTATTATGTATTAAAAATAATCTTTTAATGATTATCTTTGTGATTTCAAATAAACTTAGGTAAAATTCTTTAATTGGTATGTTATAAAGTGATATAAGAGTGTGTTATCAAAAACTTAAAACTCAAAAAATAAAAAAATTATTTTAAATCATTTTAAAACAACTTGTTGATGAAATGTTATTTTAATTATTTGCTGCTAATTTATAAGTCAATAACCACTTAAAAGGTTATTACCAAATAGATTGAAAGGTATTCATTAAAGTAATCTTTATTTAATTTGTACCTATTTCAACTTTCAATCGGAATAATTTGATCATATTCCAAATAAGTTCAAACGTGCCAATGCTTTATTTTATAAATTACCTTGCATAATGTAAAATTGATGCATTTTATTATTGGTTAAATTAATTATTTTTTTAATGATCTTAAATATCTTATTTCATATTAATTACATGGTTCTTGAAATTATTTTATAATTATTTAGTAATTATCTATCTTTTGTTTTAATTTAAACTGTATATCTAAAGAATAAGTCTCTAAGTAATATTTTTTACTTTTTTGAAATTTTGCAAAGCATATTTCATAAATATCATCATTTATATTAATTATCCTGGAAGTATTATTTTTTGTATTAATAATTTTATGAAAAATCGTAACACAATAAAATTATTCATGATTTATAGGTCCAGTAGTACAGGGTTCACAGTCAGATAATGTTAAATCTCGAGCACCTGTATCAAAGTTGTATACAATGTGTTTCATATGTGGTAAACAACTTAGTAATCATTATAATTTGCGCGTTCATATGGAAACTCACCAAAATGCACAGTATGCTTGTTCAGTGTGTAGTCATGTTTCCAGATCCAGAGACGCACTAAGGAAACATGTATCATATAGACATCCACGTCCTAATAATAATAATACAACTCCAGATAATTCAACTACAGTGGACTCTTCACAGAATGTTAACAAGCTACCATCAACTTGACCCCAAAAAAATATGTATGATCATTTATTGTTATTATTTAATTTATTGTTGTTACCCTTTAGTTAAATTTTTCTTCTAGTTATACCCATATTAATCGTTGACCTGTTATGTTTATTGTGTGAGTGTTTGATTGTTATTGTTTTATTGTTAAAATTTATGTTGTTGACCCGATAATAGACAAAGTATGATGGTCCATCCCTTGTTTAAACTTAAAAATGTATTTTCTTTTGAAATATTTAGCCATATATGAATATCATAAAGTGTACTGGATAAAACATATTTACTATAAAATAGAGAACTATGACTTACAGTTAAAAAATATATTTCAATCTGGAGTTGTAATTAGTAAAAATTTGTTCTTACATTATAAAAATTATTCATATTATTTTATATAAATCTCTAATGGCAGACTAATATAATAATAATAATTTAATGATGTATTCCGTAGTTAAAATATGTTAAATAAAAATGATAAAATAATTTGTTTTTTTAAATTAATATAAATTGAAATGTAGATTGATACACCGCCACACTAAATGTTATAAAAGATTTTCTTAATATGTTTATTTGTATTTATTTTCAATGTTATTTATTAATATTTTATTATTATATCATGTTAGATAATTAAATAGATTACCAATGATGTATCAGTTGTAAGTTACCAATGTCTAATCCAATATTGTTTATAAAGCAATTGTAGCCTATTGATGTATTTTTTTTTTAATTAATTTATTATTATTATTATTATTTATTATTATTATAATTATTATTATTATTTTTTTTTTTTTGGAGAACAGCATAGTAGGCTTACTTTTATGTCTCCATATTCATGTGGTTTGTTGATGGTATAAACAATAACTGATTTTTTTTTTTTTACTTCTGTGATAAATTACTTTTATGTAAATTAATACCGACCATTGTAAAAGGTTATCATTGTTAAATCCACTGTGATATGGGCCCTTTAAAAATGTTAGAATATTGTCTATTTTTAGTAAGAAACCATAGAGATGGTTATATTATATGGAACTCAGTTATTTAAATTTTACTTGCAGTGTATACATTTATGGAATTAGTGAACTGTGATAATTTTTTTTCTTTCATCTATTATGTTCCATGAACCTGCAGGAATTTTTTTTTTTGTTGAATCCAAGTGCCTTTTACCATCATTTAGATGCTAGTCATTCAAAATTAGACTTAATAGTGAGAGTAATTAAAAAGAAAAAAAAAATCTTAAATCATTTTGAGTAAATTGTTCTGCTAAAGTACCTACATTAATGATTTATGTAGCAGTGTTGTGGTGATATATGGAGACTAATATAATAATATTTATAGTATTATACATATTAATTTATGTTTTATTCAACACATTTTAATACTCATATATAGTAATAATTAATATCACTTATATCTTAAAAAATACTTATTTAACAAGCTTAAAATTGGATTCACAAATTCAACAGATAACATATTTAATTTCTAAACAGACAAAAAAATTAACTTAAATCTTGATTAAGTTTGATCAAATTCATACAATTAATGATACATATTAACTTGTACACTTTTGGAATTCAGTCTTTTTATTTTATAATTAAAATAAACTTTCAAAAATTAAGTGAAATTAGATCTCAATTCTTTGATTATATTTTAATTAGAAAAACTATACGTCATTTATGATATTATTATCAGTTCAATTTTGTTAGTTATACTCATTTTATTGAAATGTATATTTTATAAATTGAAATCTTGACATATGTGTGGGTTTATTTTACTGTGAAAGATTATATGCTGTGATAAATGTGATGTCCAGGTTTCAATTAAGTTAATTGTGTGCTTCATTTAGAATTTGGACAAATATATCTCGTTAAAAATTTAATATTTAAATAATTAAGTATATATACAGTTATGTATTTATACAGTATATATAAACTTCTTGAAAAATGTTTGAAAAAAATTGAAATTTTGCTAAAATCTTGGCCTTGAATAAATTTATTATGTATTAAATATTACTTTAATGTAATGATATTTTATTATTTACTGAAAATGTAATATTATATAAATAGTGATGATAAATGGAGGCCTCTTATATAATTGTAGGCATTCAAATATAGCATGATAAAATTAAATTACAATCACAGGGTGATATTTTAAATTGTTCATTGTTTTAAAGTTATTATATTATGTTGTTAACAGAAAAACGTTGCCTAATTTTTAGTTAAACAAATTAAGTTGGGTTTTCTTTGTTGTATGTAAATAAATGAATTATTTGAAAAGGAAATATATGAGTTTTTTATTAATGATATTTATTTTTATAGAATCTTTATAAGGCTATTAATATTTTTAAGTATTTCATTGTTAAGAATATAATAATATTATTAAAGGCTTGTTATGTTTACATCATAATACAAAATGATCAAGTTTTTATGAAAAATATTTTTTTTTGGCCTTAGTGGTTCTATTTTTTGAACAAAAAACTGAAAAAGCATTTATATGTTGATAATATGTATTAAATCAAAATATAATTTTAATCAAAATTCAAATTTTTAAAAAGACTGTAAATGATAAACATTTATTTGGCAAACTAAAATTATATTATGGTATACTTATTGCCAACAATTATTTTTAATTTGAATACAAATCACTGTAATAAGCAAAAATAATCTGACCAAACTTAAAGAAAATTGAGTTATGACTTATAAAGTAATTTTTAGATTTTAATTATTAATGCAATTGTAAAAATACTTTGTTGCCATAACATGTATAATAAATGCAAATAAAATAAAGTAATATTAATTATAATATATTCAAATGTAAAAAAATTAATCTATTGATAAAAATGAATTAAAAAAAAAAAAAAAAAAAAGGGCTGGTAAGATAATGATGTAGAAATTTGTCTTTCGTTCCTTCGGTTCTGAGACAAGATAATAGTGTTTGTTGTAGACTGTAGAGAACCTCAGATGAGCTCCAAATGGTAAATCATTTTTTTTTTAAATTATTTCTGAGCAAAAATCAAGTAATAAATTTAGTATCTAGTTAAGTATAAGAAAAATTGAAAAAACCTTAATATAAACAATTGTTGCGAATTTCAAGTTTCAAGTAAAAAATGTACTAAAATAATGACAAAAATCCATATCAATTTATAATATTAGTAAAAATGATCACAATTGATTATATGAAAATTAAATATAGCACAAAGTACTTATTAAGCTTGTAAAAAAATTTCAAATTTCATAATCGAAAATTAAAAATGTTATACTACAAAAATAAAAATAAATCTGACATTTTTTGTGAAGTTATTTGAACTGTAATTCTAATTTTAAAAATATAATTTATTGAATTAATCTTTGTGAAAATTGAATTGTAGATAGAAATATAAGTAGCAAACTTGTTAGTGGAAGAAAATTATGAATGGATTAATAATTCCAAATTTTATAAGATTTTTATTGAAATACATTTTTCATTAAATGAATGATTTTTGTCAAAACTTTTTTATTAATAAATGATATCGACAATCTATGCCACTATGGCACAATAAGTAGATTTGAATAATTATTTATATACATACATTAAATAAAAAAAAATATACGTCGTACCTTTAAATAATAACATACATAAAGTGTGAATATTTTGAGCAAAGCAGCCATCCATTAGAAACAATTTCTCATATGAGATACTCTTGTTAATTAAGTTACAAAGATTTAATTATTTAATTAATTATTATTAGTTGTTATTATATTAGTTAGTTGTAAGGTGACAATAAATCTCGACACCACTTCCGTTTCAACCATCTTGGGGAGTTACCGGGGATTGTAAGATTAGCAAGATTTCTGACGAGAGGATTGGGATGAGATAGAGTGCGGTCATCAAAACATTTATAATATTTTTTAGCTTCTTCGTAGACTGAGGGCATTTTGAGGTCTGTATGTACGGTGCAGTTAGATACATAAGAGGGAGCATTTAGTAATTCGCGAAGTGAAATGTTTTGAAATGTTTGAATTTTGTTTGTCAAAACTAAAATTTTTAACATGTATAAAAAATTCTGAGAATCAATTTTTGAAATTTTTACAGTACTGTTAGTAAAGTATTTAAGTAAGATACTATTAATTTTTCAGGTTTTTAAATCAAGAATATAAAAGTTTTTAGATAGAAATTTATAATAATGAAATATTTCCAATAATTTAAACATTTCTATGAATTACTTGAATATGGTAAAATGTTTTCAAAATGCCTGTCAAGTCTAGAGTATTTTTAATAATTGACCCAAATTTTTGCCAGCAAAAAATTATTTCAGGAATTTTAGCCAAATATAAAAATAAATTTTATGAAAATCTCATCTACAGCAAATTTTATTTGATTTTGTTTCAATTTTTTGGTAGTTATTCCTTACATTTGAAAAAATTATCATGAATAAAGAAATATCTCTTTAGAGTACAAACTGGATGAAATTTTTGATCTTTAAAAATCCTGGTTGAAACTTTTGAACACTTATTTCTACTCAAAAACATTATAATATACATAAAAAAAAAAAAATAATAATAATAAATTTTATTAATACATTTTATGAGGAGTTTTTTAAGCTGTTATCTCAGTTTCAGAAGTGTGTAAAAAAAATTTGCTGAGTTAATCTAAAGAAATTTGAATTGCAGGTATGGACATATTGAACCATTGTAAGCAAAAAGGTGTATGCAACACTTAAGGCCAAAATCACACTTTCATACCCAAAAATTCAGGAAAATTAGTTTTACCGATGAAAAATTATCAAGGATAGAGAAAAATGACCTCTTTAAAGCATCAATAAAATAAAATATTTGATTTATAGATCTATTGAGTAGATGGATTAAACTTTCAAATAATTATCAGTTATCACTACCTGAAAAACTGATCATATACATTACAAATAGTACATACTTTGCACCATGCAGTATTGTTTGTTCCTCAGACGAGTAAATGAGGTGGGTGTATTGAATTTTAAAGAAATAATAGGTCATTTATATAGTTAAACAATTCTGAGCATGCTTCAGAATTAAAATATACAGTTTGGATGGAACAATTTCTTCAAATAAATACTAAGAATATAATATAATAAACATAATATTGAAAATTGACATAAAAACAGTTTATTATGTAAAAATAGTAAATTAATATACTAAAACACTTATAAAAAGAAATGCTGAGACCCAATTTTCAAAATTTTTTCAGGATTGTTAGAGAAGTGTATGGAGTAAAATCATATTAAATTTTCAAAAGTTTTAGTCAAATATTTAAAGCTTTATTAAGGATAAACGTTTAAAAACAAGGTATTTTCAAAGTTCTATATTTAGCCCAAAAAGTGACAAATTTTGTTGAAAATTTTTTAACAGCATGTAGTCATATGACAATCATAGATGATGAAAATTTCAAATTTCTAGCAACATTAATTTTGGAGTATGGCGGAATAACTAAAGTCGATTTATGAAATTGTTGTTTACGGCAAATGTCACTGCTGTTTTTCTTCTTGCTTGGAAAAACTATTGAGAACTTAATAAACCCTCAAATAACCATCTATAAAGTTGATGGATGAAACTATTGGACAAAGTTAAGGTGAGCAAAAAGTGTCTCCAGGTAAAAAAATAAAATAAACATCATTGTAAAACCATAAGATCCTTCGCTTCACTCAAAGAAATAAACAACACATTATTTGAAAATCAGTAAAATTCTTTGTTTCACTCAGAATCTGTAATACAGATAAATGTAAATTAAAATGTAAAATGTTTAAATGTACATAATAAACAAAAATTAAACCGGATTAAAACCTACTAAAGACTAAAAACAAGATCCATTCCTTTACTAAAGGTTGTTCACATTTTGAGAATATCTAGAATAATTTCATCCAATAAATTTTCATGAATTATTTTTATTGTTAATTAAGAATTACAGCTTAGATATATATTAACATTTTATATAATTATTGAAACTTTCCAAACATAATGTATTCATATATATATATATATATATATCTGTGTGTGTGTGTGTGTGTGTGTGTGTGTGTGTGTGTGTGTGTGTGTTTGTCTTTTAAAAGATTTATATACATATCATAATAGTAGTAAATATCGGAAGATAAAAAAAAAATAATTCACATTAACACAAACACAAATAAAAAAAAACAAATTAAAAATAAATAAATTATATTTATTAGGAATACATATGATAAAGTAAGAATAAAATAAATACTTAAGAACTAAAAATAGTAAATATTACATATAAAGGAAACCCACATAAAATGAATACTTTAGAGATTAAGTTATCCTTAATAATTTTTTGAATAATAGCAAAAAATTATTTTTAAACATTAAGTGTTGTCCAGTTCATAAACATATGTCAGAAGTACTAGTATTTTATTATTTTATTTTATTTTATTTTCATTAAATTTCTTACAATTATTGTAGTTATTTTTTTTTTTTAATTTTATTGGTCTTGAATAAAGAGAAAAATATATACTTATTAATTAATTTATTTTTTCTTTTATTTGTACTATTTAAAATTACAAAAATGTAAAAAGTTGGATTATCTAACATAATATTCACAATCCAAGATAACAATATTATATTTATTTATTTTAATGAAGAGTTGAATGAAAATTAAATAAATTATAGTCATATAGGAATAGAAGCCAATAACACAATATTCCATTTTCAATATTTATTTTGAAATATTCACAATGCTTACTAAAATTATAATCAAATATTACACAATTTAAGTTGAGGAGAAACTGCCTTATAAAAATGGGGTTTAGTTTATTTTTTTAATTTACCTTTGTTTAGAGTAAAGGTAAAATAACTTTTTTTAATTTTTAATTTAGGTATTGAAGCAGTCATTTCATTTTTTTTCTAACAACAAGATTTTTAAGACTAAGTTCTTAACAATAAAACTTTGAAAAAATGTACAGCAATATTTAAGATAATTTTAAATACTTAATTTGAGGATAGTTTTTTACTTTTTAATTTTTGTTTAGTGTTTTACTCTATTGAATTTAGATTATCTAAGTCTTCTTTATACATCCATATTATAAGATTAAATTATACCATTAAAGATCCCAACTAAATAAATGATGTTTCACCAACATATCTCTAACACCTGCTTTTAATGTTTGTGTATTTTCTTTTTTAGGAGGAAGTTCCCAATCGGGATTCAGATTAAATGGAAATTGTGATAGAACTCTTAACTCACACTTCACTTGTACCCAACCTGGACTGCAAACAAAACTCCAAGGCTGATACCTAATTAACAAATAAATTATTAAAACATAATTGAAATACTCTGTTTTAATTTAAATTATAATAATTACCATTTTTTAACAACAAGATCAGAACAACACAACAGCTCTAACCACAAATGTAAAACTTGTTCATTAAGGCCAAGACAAACAAGACTTCTTAGTTTCACATCCATTTGACAACCAGCTGCATCATGACTTTGATTTATACACTGAATACATCTATATAACAGCTTAAAACAAAAATTAGATTAATTATTATTAAACTTAAAATTGATCACTATTTTTCAAGTAATATTATTCAAATCCAAACTTTATATCTATGATCGATTATACATTTAAACTTATAATTAGTAAATTAGTGTTTACTTCTTCGGGAGTTAAAACTTTTCCATCTTCATCTAATCTATATGTTTTACATAACATTAATCTACTATAGACAGAACTATAATCTCTTTCTACTTCGGTCATAGCCGCTTCTTCAATAAATAACCATGGATGACATGGTCCACCTAAGATGATTAAATTATATAAAGTTAATCATTAATTATATTCCTTAACTAAATTAAAAAAATTAAAATAATGATTTAACTATTACAATAAGAGAAGTAATTCACCAATTATAACTTTTCGAGATCTTTTAAAAATAAATTTCAAGCTACTTTTTTTCAAACATTTTTTTTTATTAATTTGTTGTGTAAATCATAAATTGATAAGTAACTATACTTATTTTTTCATGGAATTATGAATTTGAATTAGTTACTATATACCATGTTCAGAACATTTTAAAACTGATTTAATGCTCAAATAAAATAACATATAATAGAATTTATTAAAAATTAAAAATTCTCACTAAAAAATAATTATTGAATAAAATGTTTTTTATTAGTTTATATTTGTACTAGGTAAGTATTGCAAGTTTATAGCTGTGAGTCACTAAATAGATTATTACAATATATTATTATACTGAATATTGATGCAATGAAAACATAACAACAATTGATTTCAGAGAGGCTATAAATAGTATACATTATCAATTATTTTATAAGATAAAATATAAGTTGCCAATTTTGGGTAACATATCAAAATAAATAAGCAAACAAAGATTCAATATTATTGTTTTTGAAATAAAAATAATATTATTAAAATTTACTAACAGTTGTAAGAAACGGTAATCAGTATTTTGGAAATTTTTGAGAAACAAAATAAATCAAAAATTGTATTAAATAAAATGCGAATAATGAAATTTAAGCACAAAAAATTTTAGTCTTGATATCAAGTAGATAAGATAATAAATTTCACTTAATTTAAGATTTTATTCATTAAATATATAATATAATGGTAAAATATGAAAAAAATTAAAGCATTGATCAAAAACTATATTTTTATTTTTAATAAATACCTTATTATTGATAAGACAACCAATAGGTACCAAAATTTCAAAAAATATTTTCGTTTTTTATTCTAGTGATAATTGATGAATCAATTCATTGATAATTTGATAAATTTGTAAATGCATTCAATACAAAATATTATTTTATTACTATGTAATTTACTACAGATAACGATAAATCAAATAAATTGTATTGTTAAAATAAAAATGTTTATTCACCCAAAAATGATGGTCGTTTCATTCCATGTTCAAGCACTTGTTTAATAGCAGGGCAAAGTGTTCCTCTAACTAAATCTGTAATCGTTTCTGATATAGAATCATCACCAGCTACACTGTATTGTTTACTTCTTTCATCCAAAAGTTCAACAAATTTTGCAGGAAACCAACCTATTTTATACACACATAGGTATACACATACACACACACACACACACACATATATACAGAGTGGTCTGGACTATTTGACAAATGCAATAACTTTTTTTCTATTCATTTTTAAATTTTTTTTTTTTTTCAAATAAATACTATGGCCCTGCGCAACAATAATATTGTCTTAAAATATTTTTGCTTACTTTTAAAACTCAAATTTGGAAATTTAAAATTTTTGTCTACAGTTTAAAAAAATTCCAAAATAGCCATTTTGTAAACCTAATTTTTAGAAAAATATTGGTATTTGAATTTCTAATAAAAGTTCAGGAACAAATCGGTTTTACCACCCCACTCAAAATTTTAAATTTTTTTTTTTAAACCCTGGGTAAATGAACGATTTAAAAACGATGGTGCAAAAAAAAATTCGCGGAAATCATTAGTTTTTAAGTTAGACCACTTTGAAAATTACGAATTTGAATTGTTTCTTTAAATAAGCATTTAAATGCTATATAACATTCTACTCGTGTTCTAATGGATCAATGTATGTCCATTGACACCATGTGTGTCATGGGTTCAAAACCCTACTTGATCATTATTTTTTTTGCACTTTTAAAACAAAAATTTTTTTGTTTTTAAATATTTTTCGAGTAGGATATCTATGCGCGTGTTTCGGCACTTGTCGCTACGCTCCTCGGCGCCGTCGCTTCGCTCCGCAAACTAAAAATATCCCTCGATTTGTAATGAAAAACCACCTCAGGTAGGTAACCACGTCGGGGAAAAAACGTTTTATATTAATTTTATCTATGGTTTCCATCATCTATGGTTGGGAATGACTGCACAAGTCTGTGCCCTGTGGTCTGTAGGTATACTCTTTACATGTTAAAACGTATTATTTTTTGTTAACATCTAATTTTCTTTATTTTTAACAATGAGTGAATTAAATTTATTTAAAATATACCAGCTATTTGAATTTGAAATAAATGGTCAAATCAACAGAAATGTTTTAAATATGCTTCAATACCTACTAACTAACCTATAATAACCTACTACTGCTCTATAGGTAGATATCTCTATAGGTATATAAAAACGTACATTTCAAATTGTCATAACTTTAAAACTAATGCTTTCCGTGAATTTATTTTTACTACATCATATTCGTCATTAAAAACTAAATCGATTGAAAAAAAAATATATTAAATTCCTTTGTGGGGTGGTAAAGTCGATTTAAGCCAAAGTTCATCCATTAATTTTCTATGATTTTTTAAAGTTGAAAAAGTGTGAAAAAGTTGAGAATATTATTGTGTACCGCGCTACCGCATAATACATATTATCGTATAACACTATTATTTAATGGCTGATCGATTATAAATTAGCCAATTAAAATATTTAAGGTTATAATTTATATTGATAATTGAAATATTGAAAATTTATACAAACGTTAATTAATTGCGATGATAATGATAATTATTAATTTATCTACAAATGATAACAAAAATCATGGAATAAATTAGATTTCGATCGGTCATTTAATTAATAGGGATAGACAATAATATGTGTTTAATATTATGTGGTACACAATAATATTGTTAATTTTTTCATAAACTTTAAAAATTCATAGAAAATGAATGGAACAACCTTTATTAGAATTTTAAACACCAATATTTTTCTAAAAATCAGGTTTACAGAATGGCTATTTTTAATTTTTTTTTTACGGTAGACAAACATTGTAAATTTCCAAATTTGAGTTTCAAAAGTAAAAAAAATATTTTAAGACAATATTATTGTAGCGCAGGACCTTAATATTCATTAGAAAAAAATGAAAAAAAATGAAAAAAATGAATAAAAAAAAAGTTATTGCATTTGTCAAATAGTCCAGATTCACCCTATATATATATATATATATATATATATATATATATATATATATATATATATATATATATTTAGTTATTAAACATTCACTTACCTCTCAAACTATTTAATTCTCCTACCCAACAATGTTCATCTTTACGACTAATTATAGTTATAATATCATTTTTTCTAAATCCTAATTCATCATCATCATGCCTCTCAAAATCTGAAAATCATATTATTATTATAACATTAGTAAATCATTCATTCAATTTATCATTCTTAATATACTTAAATTAAATTTTTTAATAGAATTTTTGGTGTTATTAATGATTTTTTTGTATAAAATATTTTTATCCCATTTTACAATGTGTAGTAAACCAATGTCACGCATATATTAATATTACATAAAAGCCAATATATCACGTTATATGGCAAAATCGTGATACTTTGACAAGTAGCCGACCTTACCCAAAAAGTTACGATCTCTTGTCATTTAGTTATCCTTGCCAAAAACTACTATCTCTCCGCACCTAGTTTAAACACACTCTTATTTCCTCAACCGTCTTCTCAAATAATGTATAAGAAAGGGTAAAATAGAGTCCAGTGATTTGTATAAATACCGACTCTATTCACCTGTAAAATTAGATTAAATCCGTTCCCCAAGCCTCGAAAACTATCTGGTCGTGTAGCCCGCGCGCCACATATCGCAGCCAGCTCTAGTGTTCACGAACACTTATTCTTGGGCAAGACTGTAATGTCTATCCCCACATTTTAGATTCTGAGTGAAGCGAAGGATCTTATGGTTTTACAATGATGTTTATTTTTTTTTTCTGTAAACACTTTTTCGTATAGAAATCCTTGTCCAAAACTTTCGTCCAGCAACTTTTTTGATTCGAAATTGAACTGAGATGGTACTTTAGAGAGGTCATTTTTCCAAAATCTCCATAGTTTTTCCAGTAATCAAGAATAACGATCAAAAAACTGAGTAAAAATGGTAAAATTCCGCCGTAAACGAGATTTTCACTGTTCAGATTTTAGGTATTTAGTCATAAATCGAAAAGTATTGAAGCTAGAAACTTGAAAATTTTATCCAATATCAAATACATACTTTTTTATATTGGACAACATTTTCAGAACAATTATAGCACTTTTGACTTAAATATAGAACTTTTAATTTACCAAATTGTTTGAAAGTTTTTATGTAATATAAATTTAAATATTTGACAAAAAGCTCTGAAATATTAAAATGACCTTACTTAAATAACAATACTTTCTTAAATATTCTAAAAAAAATTTTGAATATTGTTAGTCAGAATTTCTTTTAATACATGTTTTAATAAGTTAATATAAATTCGTATATGAAAATATTGGCTGTTTTTACGTTAATTTTCTGCTTAAAATCTGTTTAAAACTTTTTTGGTGTATCTGATCACAATAAAACTTGGAACATAGATATAAAAACATTTTTCGAATCTTTTGGTGACAGAAAATTTCTATTGAGTTATAATTGTTATAACAATTGAAGAGGGATTAATTACAAAAAAACTCACCAAAAATTATACAAATAACCGTAAAATACATAAACAGTATTTAAATAATAATATATTATATTACACTGAAGCTTTGCTCAGAATCGTTTTATACTAAAGAAATGAGTCATCATTTCTTTAAAACTTAATACATTCATCACCAATATCTTGTCCGAGGAGAGAAGGGACGAAGGACGAACTTGTACCACCATCATCTCACTTACTAGCTTTTTATTTACTTAATTATACTTAATTCATATTTGTCTTTATATGTTAAAATAAACGTATTTTCTAACTTCAACATCGACTTCGTGACTCCTTGACTCTAACCATTGAAGAACATGATCAGAGCCGTCAAATAATATATATTGAGTATAGTGACTAATCTCCTAGCTCACTACAAATGTTAGGTAGGAAGGTAAACTGCTCCTATATGTAAGTTGAATAATTTTGAAGAAAGGAGGACAAATGTTTGTTCTACGTCATTATTGTTAGGAAAAACAGGGCAGGCTTCGATAAGAGTTTATTCCAAAAAGAACACCACCTCCGATGCCTTTTTTACTATTGGTAGAATTTCAATCTTGACAGAGGATTTGAAAACCGTCAAAGCCTAATTTAGAATAAGATATCAGGAGAGTCACGTTTCAGTTTGAATGATATCATAAGAGATAAAAAAGGAAAAGGAAGATTATAAAAATAATAATACAAAGTATGGTTCAAAGGCCCTGCACATTTTGGAAGAAAATATGCAAAGTATTATTAACATTAGAATCTTGTTTAGAAATAAATCTTATTAGAATTAGTGTTTATTTACAAAATCAAAAAAATGATTAAGTATAGCAATGAAATGTGTGTATATATATATATATATATATATATATATATATATAATTTTTTTTTGTCATATTGAATTTTATATAATTATATAATGTACTGATAACTAAACTTTATTAAGTTGATACAATTAAATTATGGACAAGTACACATTTTATTGAAACGTCGAAAAATTTAACATCTATTTGTGAGGTACATAAAATAGTTTTACGGGATGCAGGTTGCCGAGCACTACATTAAAGCACCAAAATTTTTATTTAAGAATGATATTAGGTGATTAGGATCCCACATTTAATAATAACTCTCTTCAAAACTTTAATAATATTTATTCATGGTATTTTGTATAAATAAATTCTACAAGTTTAAAAAAATATATAATATAGATATTTAATTACAAAGTAAATAAGTCAGTAATTATGTTTATTGAATTTTTGTACATTTAAAATTTAAAGAACTTACTAACAATACTAAATCAGTGAAAAATATTTTTATTTTAATTTGATTTTATATGCTTTAGGAGAAATAACGATGTGAATCAAGTATAAATAATCCTTCATACTTTAATATTAACAGTATATTTAAATTAAATTTAAATTATATTTAAAACATAAAAGTTTAATATCATTCTACTTTTTTTTTTTTTTTTTTTTTTTTAAACACACCTTTTATATATCCAATAAATATTTTGTATTATGCTAACCAGCTTTAGGGAAGCAGTAAATATATAAGGGGTGGCGGTGATCTGGTCGAAAATCATGAGATCAAGTCTATTGATCGAAAAATAAGTAGTCAAAAGGGTATTTGATCAAACACTCTTTTGATCAAAACAAATATTATCAAAAATGCAAGAGCTTGAAATTTAATGTGATCGAAATACATTATGTACGAAAAATATATATTTTAAGGCATTCCTCTTAATTATCTCAGTAAATCATACAAATAAAAAAAACATAATTCATTAAAATATTGAATAAATAAAAAGTATAATTTCAATATTCATATAAAATTAGATAAATTGCCAAAAATAACACTAAAACACTCATTATAATACTCGTGTTTTGAACAATCAATTTACACTTATGATTAACTACTAATGGCTCTAAGATTACTTAGTACCTATATTATATAAATACTAGATAAATTTATCGAAAATCTAATTATCAGTACCTAGTAAAACAGATGACCAGCTTTCGTCATCTATATGTTACCGGCAATATGGATAATCCGATATTTTGCAAAATGACTAGGCATTATGTAAAATGACGAAAATAACTCGGCAATATATATAATACTAGCTTTGCCTAGGCATTATGGATAATGCCATATGTCAAGTAGAAAATATGATAAAAATAAACAAAATTGGGTACCACCTATTACCAACGACTTTACTTATCATTTATCGTAAATGCACGTGGTTGTGTGTGCACGATTTAAGGCAATTAAGAATTAAGATTAAAATTCTTATCCTACTATAATAATAATTCTGAGGTACAGTTTTGAACGTACTCATGATCGTATTACATTATCGTCATTCTCTTGTCTCGTTGTAGTGTGGCATAGCTATGGATACAAAAGATATGAAGTCAAATTTTTATAACAAATTACAGAAAAATCGTACAAATTTGGCCAATAACACGAGTTTTTTATTGCAAAGGAACAGTCCACAGGAACTGGCCAAGGATTTTAAAATGCGTTTGTAAGACAAAGTGTCAAAATAAGAAGTGCATTTGTCTTAATTTATGCACATCAAAATGTCATTTTCAACAACATTTTGTAATAAGTATCTATAATAATAATAAATATTATAATACAATATAATATAAATACTAATAGATAAATTATAGTACCTAATGTGTATTAAAATATAATAATACATATATCAAAATTAAATTTTGTCAGTAAAATGACTATATGAGTAATACCATATAATAACTATAAAAATCTTAATATAATAATATAACATTAAATAATTTGTTTTTTACTTTGCCTGAAAAAAAATTGACATTTTACATAATGACTAGGTATTTTATAAAATACCTAGATTATATGTAAAATAATATTGAAAACACTATGTTTTATTTCAATTGCCTAAAACCGGTCGGCAATATGCATAATACCTGAATTATCCATATTGCCAGTAACATATATAAATACATATTATACTTTTATATTTCTAAAATATAAACCAGCCGAAAAATATGGTTATCTGTTTCACCTTGTTATGATTAATTAAAAATAGTGATTGAAAAATAAATGAAGACCAATAATATTGTTTACTATCTCAACTATCATATGTAAATTTTTGATAAAATCAAATAATATTTTTACTTTGACCAAAAAAACAATTCAATCACATAAAATTCCAATTACATTTTTTTGGTCACTCAATCTTTTACCACATGACCTTCTATCAAATGACCTGCTTCAATATAAAAGATATGTTTACAGAGTATATCAAAGTATTTTCCTGGTATTTTTACTTACACATTAATTGATAGAGGTTATAAATAACCTTCTTTTTGATTAAGAAAAAAAAAACGACTTATATTTTTTTAAATTTATAATAAATATGAATTCAACAGAATTAATATTTTTTCTATTTATCAATATGAATATAAATATTTTAATAAAATTAAAAAATTACCTAAAAGTGCCTTAGCTCGTCTCTTTTTGTTTCTTGATACGTTTGCATAGGTTTCTAAATCTTTGGAATGACTTTCTTTAGTATAATCTGGTTTTAAAGAAAGATTACTAAGCTTTGGATCAACAATCACAAAATGTCGTGCAACTTGCATTATTGCTTCTCTTAAATCAACAAGAAATTCTAAAATAATTATAATTTATTATTTGACAATTAAAATGTTCATATTTTACTAATTTAAAATTTGAACAAACCAGTTTGACGGATATTTTTGCATTTTAATGTTACTTTAGAATTATCTTCATTTATATCATCTCCAAATAGCAGAACTTGCATTAAAGATCTTGATTTCCGTATCTGTCTCCTATTTAAAGTAAAAATACAAACATAACACATTATTAACTATAATCATAACTATATTCAAAAATATTTCTCAAACCTATTAAGATGTTGTTTAGGTAAGTTTGTGGAAGAATTTACATTAGGAACTAATGCTCCTCCATCAGCCATTAAATATCCTAAATATCGTCTTCGATAAGCCTCAATTTTTTCATTGGTTATTTCAGGGCATGCTTCAAAACACACCTGAATAAAAAACTTAATAATAAAAAATAAATAAATTTAACTCATTATTGCTTATTTACTTGAAATAATTCTTTAATACTAGATATATTTCCTGGAATATTTGATAAGGCATTGAAGATATCAGCAGAATTATCTAGAGTTTTTAACAATGGTTCTGAAAATGATAAATTATTGGAATGAAAAAGTAAAAGTTATAATGAAAAATAAATCATAATGTATGAATCTTTATATCAATATACCACATCCTTAGTGTTACAATTGATTGTAAATTGTAAAAATGAAACAACAAAATGTATACAAATAAATATTTATCTTAAGTGAAAAGATAAGTCACAATGCCTTGATGATTGTTGTCTTAAAATACATAGAGTTATTAGTTTGAATCCAGCACTATGGGCATGTTTTTCAAAATTATTTCTCAATAGACACCAATATAACAATCTACAAGACTAATATGGTGCTTTGTCTTCAACTTCAATACCAATAAATAAATGAGCAAGATGAATTTCAAAAATTCAAATTACCTTAAAATTTAGTAATTAACCAAGTCAATATCACTAGGCCTTAAAGTCATAATGCTGCATGATCTAGTCAGCAATAACTAGGGCCATTAGCATAGGTGTTTGCATGAAAGGTGCCCATTGAAACTCCCAGACATTTAGTAATAATAGCCCTAAAATATAGGTCCCAGAGCAAGGGGCCTGTATTTTAACTGATTTTACTAAAATAAAATGTAATATTTTCTGAATATGTTGTGAAAAACAAATTATGCTTTGTGATAAAAAATAAATAAAATGTAAAATATTATGAATTTTGTGAGATTTGTGTACAATATAGTTGATCATATGCTTTATTTTTTGCAGAACAAGAAATAGTTTCAAATTTTGATGTACAGTGAAACCTCTGAATACCGGACACTCTCGGTAGCCGAAATATTGTCCGTTATTTAGAGGTGTCCGCTATTCAGAGGGAAAAATAAAAGAGGAGAATATGTTCCTGTCCCCATAAAAACGTCCGCTAATTGGAGGTGTCCGCTATTCAGAGGTGTCCGTTAAGAGAGGTTTCACTGTAGTTTAGTCATTAATGAATTTTCAGAAAGAACTAAGGAGGTACATATTATTATAAATGTATCATTTATATATTTGAATGTTCAATAAAACAATTAATGATATTAATTCTCACATTAAAATTTGTTAAATATTTTTGTCTTTTTAAGAGAAAGCCTAAGTTAAGAACTCAAAACTATTGAAGGCACCCCTTGGAATACAAGTCTGCACAAGATTATGGAGATTAGATATGCAACAGTATTGAGTACAAAGTAGTGTTTTATAATTTGGCATTGAGAGAAACACTGTATAAATAGAAGTATAGTTAAAATGTATTATTTTCAAAAACATGATTATTTTATATACACTTTTTTTTTAAGCATGGAAAATTCTTAAACTTTTTTTTTAAAAGTTTATCCCAATTAAGTTTTAAGTATGAGCCAAAAACTTTTGAAAATTTAATATGATTTTACTCATACACTTCTCAAACGATTCTAATAAAATTAAAAAAATCATGACTCCAGATTTTTTTTTATAAGCGTTAAATTATGATACAATTTTTACGTAAAAATATGTTTTTATGCCAAATTTCAACTTAAACTAGTTATTTGAAGAAATCGATCGATCCAATCATAATGAAACTTTGAATACAGATAAAACAAGATGTTTTGAATATCTTATAAAAAAAAAAATTGACTTCTTTGTTAAACATAAATACTTTACTTAATTTTCAAAAAAAATCTTCCGAAAACTGATGAAGTATATGAATGGTATATTTTTAATATTTTATGAAAACTTTTCAAAATTCATGACAAACAATATTTATTTATAACGTTTATGTAAATTATTATACAATTATTAAATCAATTATACTCCTACTCAGAAGGAAGACCTTAAGAAGGTACAGCATCACCCCTCTTGAAAAGCTCTGGGCTGCCCAGACGATGGGCTCAATGCCTTAACTTCATTAAAAAATAAAAAAAATGAATAAAAAAAAGTAGGGCATAAACTTCCCCCATGAATATTCTTCGCTTCTGGAAGAGATAATGGTGATAGATTTAAAGAACTTTACATGAGCTACTTTTACTATTAGTGAACAATACATGTATTATGATTTTATTTAAATTTAAAGTCAATGATAAATCAATGTTTTCAAAACAATTCTGATACTCAAGTAACTGTTTATTTTAGTATCAAATAATTAAGTTTTTGAAAAAATTAAAAACTTTATGATAAACAATTATGATTGCAACACATAGTGCTCTCTAAACAAATTCAAAGAAGGATTGGAAAACATTCACAGCTGCAACATCAAAGAAATAAATTGAATGCACAGCTGTCTGTTTGCCTATAGACCCTTTCTTCAACAATAACACATTTTTGCTAACCCTTCTGTTTCTACCTCAAGTTAATGTATTTTATTCATTATTTCATGTTTATTATTATTATTATTATTATTATTATTATTGTTGCTGTTATTCACTACTGAATTTAATTGAATAACAAATAAATGAATATTTATATTTATTGTTATTATATTACTTAAATTTAGCCAAAGCCATATGCATTGGAAAAAAAAAATGAAATCCATACATTCATTGTTTCACTTTGGATAATAAAAAAAAATTATATGTCACACACATTAACATAATCAATAAAAACATTTTTTTTTTTAAAACTATTCTGTTAATTGAGATATTATACTTAGAACAAACTAAGTCACTTTAAAAAATATACGAAGGCGTACCCAAAAGAAACCGAATTACTTTCACACAAAGTTATTTATTTAATTTTTTTACAAAAAACATTTCATTTACAAAAAAAATCTCCTTCAAAGTACTCTCCACTGGAGATAATACACTTGTCCAATCTTTTGTTCCAATTTTCAAAGCACTTTTTAAACTTTTCTTTTATGGTGCTTGCCAGCGCATCCATCATTTTTTTTTCTAACTTCATCAATATCCGCAAAACGCTTTTCCTCTCATATCCCTTCCTTTTCATTCTGGAGAAAAAATAGAAGTCGCTGAGGATTATGTCATATGAATGAGGTGGGGACACAATGAGATACAATGGTCATAACATTTTTGGTAAAAAACTTCCATACAGAAAGGGCTGTGTGAGCAGAAGCATTGTTAGCAGTCAAGGAACAAATTTTACAGATAACCGTCTCATCCCAAAATCTTCATTTAAAATTCTCTATACTGAACTCTATGTCACACCAGATCTCTCCGCTACTTCTTTTCGAAAGTTTGCTGTCGATCTAGGATAATTTTGTGAATTTTTTTTACATTTTCGTTGGTTCGCGCTGTTAAAGGACATTCAGAGCAAGCTTGATCATCTATTGACATTTCATCACTTTTGAAACGAGAAAACCAATCAAATACTTGAGTTTTCCCTAAAGCATCATCTTTGTAAGCTGTTTTCAACATTTAAAGGGTTTCTGTGCCCATTTTCCCAAGCAAAAAGCAAAACTTGACAGCCACGTGCTGTTCACGCAAATCAGCCGTTACAAAAACAACGAGTACGCAAAATAACTTCTTCTTCTTCTTCTTCTTCTACGCAAAATAATTCAAAATTCTTCCTAACGCAAAATAACTTTTAAAAAAAATCACACCAACGTAACAGAGCCTTCTACAGTAATAGCTGTTGGCATACTGATTGTTGAGAAGTACCTCTGTATGCCCATACCGGCAAAAATGCGATACTACTACTACTACTCCGTCCCACACAACATCAGTTCGGTTTCTTTTGGGTACGTCCTCATATAGTAATGCATCAAAATTAAATGAGGTAAAATGTACTGATTAAAATAAAAATTATTGTAGTGTGATAAACATCTATAAAAATAGTGAAATGAATTAAAATAAGATAAACTTACCTTTTAATTTGAGAAGTCCAATTGTAATTTGAAAAAGAATAACTGAACCCTCAAAAAATAACAAATCCCAAATTCTTAACAAAACTTTGTAATTAACGACATTGGAAAACAATGTTAAAAACCAGTTTACTGTAATTAGACTTAATTCTATATCATGTAATCGTAAAAGTTGACAAATTCCTGGTAGGCAATTTGCTAAAACAGTCTGCAGCACTTGTTGGTCTGCTTTCACACCTTAAATCAAATAAATTTATATTATTAATATGGTAATTAAAAAAAAAAAAAAAACTATAGTACCTATTAAAGTTGTAGTATAATATAATGCAGGTAACAAATCTTCAACAATAGCACACATAATCCAAAATGATTCTTCTTCTTCAAGAATAAGTAAAAGTGATGCTACAATCATACTCGTTCCTTGACAATAACTAAATATAATTACTTATTAATATTATTTATATTTAACTTAATTTATTTAAATTACCCAATATCAGGATAAAGCCAGGCTAAAGAACGTAATACTCTTCGTAATCTTGGAATTCCAGTACTTTGAAGATTATTGAAACAAACATGACTAGGCATAGTTCTCAAAAGATCTTTTTCAATTTGTTTTGAAGACACCAATGTATCATTATTTGATGATCGTACAATCTCTTTATAAGTGACACTATGAGATTGTTTTTTTAAATACGCCCCTAGCAAAATATATAAATTTAAAATGTGTTACGAGTAAACCAAATAAAATAGGGTACCTATTAAAAAAAATTTTTTTAAGGAAGATAGAAATTAAAAATTTGATCTTTTTTCCATGACACCTATTATTTTTGGTATTAAAGACATTAACATGCTCAAACATATCTTAAAATATTCAAATTAAATATTTTATAATCTTCTTTTGTGTTATTTTATTAGGCTTGATACACAAATATTGAATCAAATTTACATTAATTTAAAAAAAAAAATAAATTAAATTAAAATATTAAAAGTTTCTTAAAATAGACATTACACCATAGACCCAATCCCCCAATTCATACTATCAAAGTATCAACTAATCATAATTTCTAGCTGGATACTCCATTCAGTAATCCAACATTTTTTATATTTTATTTTCTTATTTTAAACTAGGTATCTAAAATAATATTTTTCTACTGGTCTCTAATGGTTATAACTAGTTACTATAGAATAAATGATAATTGATTAATTCATTACAATACTAGGTAAAAACAAATAAAAAATGATACAATTAATATTTTCTGTTAAATAATAGTTGTTATAATTATTAGTTTAGAATGAACAGTTGGAGAAATCTTAAAATAACATTAAAATGATATAAACCATTTAAAATTAATCAAACTTAAAAAAATTATGATAATTAGTCTAATGATGCAAGTGTGTAAATTGTATTATTATTTTTGAAATGAGGCCTAATCTAAAATTGAATATATTACACTATAAGTATTTTCTTAAGATATTTTGAATGCCACAATGAATCATTTATGAAAAGCGCAGTGCAGTGTGTTGAACTATCTGTTTTTAAGTATATTTATATAATATAAAAAGTATACAAAATATTAGTGAGCTTAATTTAATTTACAACAATTAACTTAATTATTTATAAAAAAAACTTTTTTTTTTAAAATTTTTATGTTAATTAAATCAATGGTAAATTTAAATTTTACAGATCTAATTAATATTTTTCAAAATAAATTTTAAATACCCAAATTACAATAGCAATAATTAATAATCAAGATGTAGAGTAAGAATGATTTATTAATTTGAAGAGGAAGGAACTATTTTTAAATAAAACTGTAGTTAGTTTCCTTTTGACTTACACAACTATACAAGTAAATGTTTTAAGCATAGAAAGAGGTAAAATGTAACAAAAGGCCTGAGTTATTATATTATTATTAAGTTTATAAGCAGCGATCACAAATTTAATAAAAACACAGTCAACAAAAAAATAAAAAAAATAATAGTCTAAGTATTAAAATCAAATTCATAATTTCTTAAAAAAAAAAAAAAAAAAAAAAAAAAAAGCAAAAGGTTAAATTGTAATTAAATACCAGAAAATCTCATCCATAGTTGTGGCCTTAGTGAATGAGGAATTCCTTGACGAACCATTGATTGTAATGTTTCTGAATGTGGTTTCAATACAGTTTTTTCCTTTTCTGACAATTCTTTTGAGTATAAGTTTTCAAAATAGTAGATCCATTGCATTCTTTTGGGGTTTTTATAAATTATTTAATGGATTTTACAAACAAAATAATAAATAATAATGTACATGAATTTGATGTAAATACTAAGTTATTAAATACCTATCCTGGGGATCTTCATATACATCATCACTTAATATGCACTCTCTTGAAAAATCACTGATATTTTCAATACGGAAACCAAATTCATCAAACCTAGAAGTAATTATTTCTTCTATGTTAAAATATAATTGTAATTTCATCAATTCAAAATTAATTTGACCACCATTTACAATATTTTTAGTCTCATAACCTCATAAGAAAAATTCAATTTTACACAATTAACAATATTTAAGAAACTTTATTGAGTAAATAATTTCTGAATAGCAGAATAGTAAAACCATAAGTTTGTCTTTTATTGCTTTATGCATAGAACGATATATTGATGGTAGGCATATAGAATCTGGCATAATAATATTTGCAATTAGCTCACTTGGTGTATAATAATATAGTGAAATATTACCATAAATTTAAAAGTGATGATAAATCATTGTAATTAAAAAACAATTCTAAGCAAATTTTAAGTGAATAATTTTAATATTAGTATGATTTTACAGAGTCAATAATTTCTGATAGCTAGTATTCTGTACTAAATTACCATTGATGATTTGGAGGAGATGAATTATCATATTGAGTATAGCTTGCTACTAAATCTTCCGGCCACATAGAAGGAGTAAGACCAGAAAATGGTTTTCCTTTAATCAGCTTAATATTATTACCCCATTCTCTTAAATGATCTAAAACTAAAATGTTTTTTAAATCTTCATTAGTAATCTCATCATGATCATCTCGATCTTCTTCATCTTCTGTTTCTAAAGCAGTTTCAATTCGAACCTGCAAAAATAATGTAAATAGATATTTAATTAAAAAAATTATACATTATACAATTTAATAGTTTTGGAGTAATCATACAATTTCATATGAAAGTTATTACATATAATTTACTTAAAATAAAATTTAATTAAAAATCTATATGGATATTATTAATAATTAAGGAATGGGTAATGGGGCATTTGCAACTTTTTTTCTACGTTTTAGGTAGATGTTAAGATTGTCCAAATAAAATAATTTTTTTTTTAGTATTCACATATTATTATAAAATG
This sequence comes from Therioaphis trifolii, assembly GCA_027580255.1. Lineage (NCBI taxonomy): Eukaryota > Metazoa > Arthropoda > Insecta > Hemiptera > Aphididae > Therioaphis > Therioaphis trifolii. Next base: position 12,397,449 of record CM050407.1, read on the forward strand.
TGAAATAACTAATTATTAAATATTTTTTCAGAACTGTGAAGCAGTAAAAAAAGAAGTATAAATTGATTACAATCAATTAAAAATGTTTAGAACGAAATTCAATTGTTATTTTAATGCAATTTTTTACATTTATGAATACAATACTGCAGTCGATTTTACTAGAAAAAAATCTGTGCCCAAGAATAATAAAAATTGAATTTAAAGGTTAATAAAATATAATTAATAAATACTTTGCAAAGATAAGAATAAAAGAAACTGAACAGACATTAATGTTTCGTTAAGAAATTTTAGATGCATGATTATCATATATATTTTAATACAGTGAAACCTCTAAATACCGGACACTCAGTCAATTTGTGTGCTATTTGCAAGTGTCTGGTATCTAAAAGTCTTTGTTGAGGCAGGTTTCACTGTACTTGTGTTTTGAATACATCTTAATCAAATCCTACCATTTAAAGATAACTTTTACTTTTTATATACTATATGAAAGCCTGTAAGTGAACATTAACATAACAACTTAAGTTTAACTTCATACATAAACATGAATAAATTGACTAATATTTAAATTTTAAAATAGGTACTCACATTATCCTCTTTTCCCAAATATCCATCATGAGATCGTGTCAAAAATAATTGTTTTAAATCCATTTTTTAATACTTGAAAAATATAATTACTATTCATAAATATTTAGTAACATATGTTAAGATTCAAGTAACAACTTTTAAAGAATACTATAAATAATAAACTTACTTAAATATGAATTTCGTCCAATATAACAGCTAAGAGAGTAACAGATCAACATAATCTAGATAATTACACAAAAAATGAGTTTAAAATACAAAAAAATGGTGATGTAAACGTTATTGAATAAAACAGTTATAGTAGACGACATTATGTTTAGATTCTGATTCGAATTAAAAAAAATGATAAATTGATAAGCCCAAATGATATTGATAGTAATAATCTATATTATTTTGCTGTTATCACAGATATATAAAAATAAATATAGTATTTTTATATATCTGTGGTTGTTAATAGTCAGACATTACACTATTTTTTTTTATAATTTGTATAATGTCTATGGTTATAGTGTGTGAACCACGGTCTTTTAAGACCATTGTGTGAACCAAGATCTGACCATTGTGTTAATTGTGTTATATCTTTTTTCTATGGTGTTAACTGTGATCACATAACAATAAAATATAATACCTGTGATATAGTGATATACTGATATCATCATAATGGTAATTGGTGATATAGATTATAGAATATAGATGACAGTCTCTACTGTAAATTATATTTTTTATTAAATCATTTAAATGTAATATATATTTATAATTATTTACATTTCAAATTTATATCTACATTTAAACTTTGCTTAACGGATACATTTGAATGCAGATCTTTACGAGGTTTGATCAAAACATTCCCGGACTGTGGTATTTATATCAATTAAGACAACGAGACCCCGATAATGACATTCGATGAAATGACTTCTACCGAGGATTTGAGATTGAACTTAAAATTGAAATCGATAACAATAAAAAATATATATATATATATTTATTTATTTATTTATTATGGCATTTTTACAAAAACATGTTTCAGTCCTGTGGTGAATTTTGTAATAGAAAAACAACGTGTGTGCGTGCAATTTTGTTTTAAATTAGGGAAAAGTGCTAGTGAAACTTTTGAACTTTTGCAGCAAGGTTTTGAAGATGATGTCCTGTCTCAGACAACACGTTTTGAGTGGTTTCAACGGTTTAAGGAAGGTAGAACATCCGTTAAGGATAACAAACAACCTTGTAGATTCACGACCAGTACGACAAATGAAACTGTTGCTCGTGTTTGTGAAATTACTCGAAATAATCCGCTTAACTATCAGATAAGTTTTAGAAGACGTCGGAAAAAATTATTTTCATCAGAATTTAATTTTATTACTTACCAAACTTACATAGGTACATAATATCTATATTCACGTTATAACATTCATTCAAAATAAAATAATTTATGAATTATTCATTGTCACACTGGAGATTATTTATTATCAGGGTTCGGATTTTATAGCACCAAAAAGTACTAAAATATGCGCTGTAATATGCCCTAAAAATATCAAAAATAGTAACAAAAAAACATTTTTTTTGAAATAATCATCTATTACTGGTGGTTTATATCTTAATCTTTTGAATTAATGCGCATTACTTAAAGGAAATTGTCAAATCTAAACAACAATGAAATATATAAATATGAAACAGATTAAAGGGCATAAAATGTATAATATTCGGTATTTCCGAGCTTCTTAAAAATATACTAACATGTTTAATATTGTATACCTACAACTATAATATTATTTATAAATTAGTAACGAAACAAAAATATTGTAATTTTTCTTATGAATTCACATACATGAATAATAATTTTTCCTCGATATATACGATATTTATGAAAAATACTAAATAAAGCATTATGTAAGAAAAATAGTACAAACACTTCAAAAATAGCACTAAAAATTTAAAATGCATCAAATATGCGAAAAATAGCAAAATAAAATTTCATATTTAGAGTCCCTGGTGTATAAAGCCGGATTGGAGGGCTATAAAATATCCGAAAATATTTCAGTCGAAAATATTTTTTCCGAAAATATATTTACGTAAAATATTGTCACCGAAAAATATTCGTATGGAAAAGTATTTAATCCGAAAATTATTCTAGACGAAAAGAAAGCTTCCGAAAAATATTTTAACCGAATATATTACGAACGAAAATAAGAATTTCGTAAATATATTATTAGAAAATAATGTCAACGAAACGTATTTAATCCGAATAATATTTTGTAAGAACCGCAATTGATCCGAAAAAAAATTCATCCTAACCATATTTTAGCCGAAAAACTTTTCATCCGAAATTATTTTCTCCGAACCGTATTTTATCCGAAAATAGGATTTATTTAAAAATGAAACAATTAATCAATTTTTTTTTTTTACGATGGTGCATTGGAATAAGGAGTAAACTAGTCGACGATCGTACTGAATTCAAAACCCGCATCCACACTAAAGTTTTTTACATTTTCGGATAAAATACGTTCGGATGAAATATTTTTCGGATAAAATACAGTTCTGATGAATTATTTTTCGGATAAAATATGATTCGGATGAAATATTTTTCGACTACAAAATTTTCAAAGTAAATACGTTCGGGTAAATTATTTTCGTCCAAAATAATTTCGGAAATAATACGGTTCTGACGAATTATTTTCGGATTTAATACGGATCGACTGAAATAAATTTCGGATTAAATACAGTTCTGACAAAATACTTTTCTGGTAATATATTTTTCGGATAAAATATTTTTCGGTTAAAATACGTTTCTGATCATATATTTTCGGATGATTTACGCGTTCCCGCCGGATTTAGGTACACGTAACAATAAATCGTAACAATGTGATTGACAATTTATCGTCGTTTTTATTGTTCCAATAAATCGAAATAGTGAATAGGTACTGTTTACACCAGTGCTTCTCAACGGGGGCGATATCGCCCCCCGGTGGGCGGTGAAGGAGTACTGATGGGCGGTGAGCTCGTTTTGGGCGGTGGGGGGGTGGTGAACTTTTTTGTGTTCAAAGCAACGCACCAAGATTTATCTTGGTAAATTTTTTCGTTTTTATCGATTGAAAATATTGAATCAGCAAAACTACAGTATCAAGAAGAATTGATCGAAATGTCCACTAACGAGATGTTAAAAGCAAGTTTTAAGAATGGTGAAAACCTCACAGAATTTTGGCTCCAGTCTACTATCAGTCGAATTTATCCTGGGCTGTGGACTGTCGTACAAAAATTATTAATTGCCTTCCCTTTCTCTTACTTCGTTGAACGAGGATTTAGTGCGGTAACGAATCTAATAACTAAAAAGAGAAATCGACTAGACATTGTCAAAAGAAAAGACTTACGCCTTCATCTCACAAACTTTGAACCAAACGTAAAAAAATTGGCTTTGGATCACCAAGCACAACCATCTCACTGATCAATACATTTAAAAACATTTTAATTATCCTCTTAAATTATATTTAAACATAAATTTTACATTTTATTTTCATTATATTCACATTTATATATATATATATATATATATATATATATATATATATATATATATATATATATATATTATATTTATTAATTATTCAATATTAAACTTTTCATGTATATTATTTTTATTTTTATTTTAATGAAGTGAGGAGGGGGGGCGTTAAAAAATATTTTGCTTCTTAGGAGGGCGGCCGTTATAAAAAGGTTGAGAAGCACTGGTTTCCACGCTACGATTTCTTGTCCAAAATTCTTTGTCGACCGCGGTTCATCACAACTCAGTTGGCCATTAGCTTTCGCCATGGAGGAAGTAGGTAGGTACTGTTGTGGTCGTTATATCTAGTTTGCTTAGCGAAAAAAGCAAAAAAGTCGCGAAGACCAAGAAGAAAGTGGAGCCGCAAATGGTTGCTAAAGAAAAGGAAATTTTCTCATATAAACTTAATGCGAGAATTACGAAATGAACCCAATGACTGGCGGAATTATTTAAGAATGGATATATATTTTTGCATATTTTGGTAAATAAATTTTTTGTCGCATATAAATCAGCCTAGGAGATGAGTTTTAGTCATATTTTAAAAGAACTTATTATTACCATCTACATAAAATATTACATTTTATAACGAACACAAATTTCAAACAGATAAATTCATAGAGTGATGAGTGTCTGCTAGACAGCGAACGTCATTTGCCGCCATAGGCGGCATCTCCCACGAATCCGATACGGTATTATTAATATAAAATTGATGACATTACAGCCCCTCAGTCTATCTTCCACCACTAGTATCTCATAAACCAAGTAATTTTCTTAAATTATTGTATACAATTTTTTTTTTTAAGTCTCCAATAATTGGAGACTCTCCATAGTCACTTGGGTCTTTTTTAGAACGAATCTTGCATTTAAATACTTTACAGTTAAAATAATCTACGATTCACCTGTATCCCACCGGGCAGCTAGTAATACCTGTTTATCAATATGGTAAACTGTACACAAAATAATATGCAATAAATTATAATATATGTGTATGTTAAGGGATTGGTGGTGGTTAGTTTTTTCAATCAAAATATACCAATTATTACTTATGTATCATACGCACGATTAATTTTACATATTTGATTAAGTACGTACCTACCTACGCGTTGTCGGGCTGCTTACGTACCTATTTAAACAATGTAAATCAACGCGCATATGAATCTACGCGTAGCTGTGAAACTGTATAATACTATAATGTAATAAAATTGAATACAAATAATACTTATATTTTATATTATTTTAATTAGGCTATCGCTATTGAATATGGAAAACGATAAAAGTAGTGAATCAAATTATAAACATAAAAGTGGTTATACTAAACGTAAATTGAAGTTAGAAAGAGAAGCTGCAAAAACTAATCCCAAACAGTCTAAACTTAATTTTAGTTCTAAAATTTCGGAATCCTTTATAAAATACAATCAATATAATGAAGATAAAATTTAAACTGATCATTCATCAAAAAAATGTATTGTATCATCTAATTTGCACTTGGACAAGGACAATAGACAAGATATAATAAATTCGCCTTCAAAAAATGACGCAGTAAAACTTTCTATAGAAACCGATGGCGATTTTAGTCAAAGTAAATTTTTAATATATTCGCCCTCAAAAAATGATGCAGTGAAACTCTCTATAGAAACCGATGGCGATTTTAGTCAAAGTAAATTTTTAATAAATTAAATTGAATAAAAATTTTAATAAAAGTGATGGTAAAAAAAAGGAAGAGGAAATACGGTAACATTTTTATCCAAAAATCTTCTTCTTAGGGTCACAACCCGAGGGTTGGTTTGCACCTAGAAGAAGGTGTTACTAGGGAAGGGTTTGTACTGTGTAGTGGTTTCCCGTTGCCTTCTGTACAGGGGAGATGGTGGCCGCTCTCTCTAGACTGTCGCCTGCCCAGAGAGAGAGAGTCGCCCGTGACCGAGATTTGAACCGGCGACAGTGTGCGTCAGCAGTGATGCCTGGTTCCACTCGGCCACTCTGTCTCCCATCCAAAAATTTGTATAACAAAATCATTGATATAATGAGGAAATCCATTCAAGACAAAATTTGTGAGGAAGTAAAACTTGCTAATTTTTTTTCTTTAGAAGTCGATTCTACACAAGATGTGTCGGTGGCACATCAACTTTGTATTTGCTTAAGATACGTGAATAATAATACTTCTTGTGAACGAATTTTATCTATAATTTCTCTCGAAAACAGTATTGGTGTTTTTCAATCTTAAGTAATTATTCAAAAACTTCAAGATATTGGCATTGATCTAAATAATTTAGTAAGCTGTTCATTCGACGGAGCTGCAAATATGATGGGAAAATATAACGGGTTAAAAGCACATTTACAAAAGCATATCCCAAACGCAGTTTTCACTCATTGTCAAGCTCATGTATTGAATCTCGTCATTGTTGATACTACAAAATGTTGCTTAGATGCCCAAAATATATTTTCTTTATTACAAAAAACATCAGTGTATATTAAAGGCTCATTCAAAAGAATAGCACTATGGAAAAATTTGTTGGCAAATAAATTAGGAAATGAAAAACTTCGTCGAATAAAATTGATTGGCGACACTAGATGGAATAGTAAAGACACGGCTTTACAGGCAATATTTCATAGTATTAATGAAGATCACAATAAGAGAGAAAGATATGTTATACTTTTTGAAGTTTTATGTGCATTAGGATACGATTCTAATGTAAATTCAGATACTTCAAGTGAAGCTCGCGATTTATTAAATAAATGGTGTTCTTTTAACACTTTAGTTACTGCTTTTTTATTTCTTAAAATTTTTAATCTATCTACACCGGTATCTAAGTATTTGCAAACGAAAGGGCTAGATTATTTAGCAGCTTGGTCACATATTAAAACGTTTCAAATAATCTGAAAGAAATATCAAGTAGGTAATAATTACTTTAAAACAATTATATCTGAAGTGACACTGTTTGTTGAAGTTATGGATAAAAAAATACCAGATCATCTTTAAAACGTTGAAATTGAAGTAGAATTTCCATTGCGACGGCGTAAACGTATTAAAATTATACCCGGAGAAAAAGCATTTGATGAAATCGGAAATCTAGACGAATATTCAAAATATAGAGTTCAAACGTTTCGTGTTATAATGGATAAGATATTAGAAGCAGCAGATAGTTGTTTTATAAATAACTGTAATACAAGTCTTCTTATTTTATTATCATTACTTTCTCCTGGACAGAAATATTTTGAAAATTAAGAAGAACAAATAAAGAAGTATAAAAATAACTTGGATACAATTATCAAAATTTCCGGAGTGGATAAAATTAAAGTTTTAGATGAGTTACGTTAATTTGCTTCATGTTACTCAAAGCTAATAAGTTTTTTAAATTTAACATCTCATGCAAATTTAAAACAATTAGATGAAGACATCAATAATGATTACGAAACAGGTTCTGTATTTAATCTATATTTTAATATTAATATCATAAATCTTTGATTAATAATATTTGCAATGTTTTTTTTGTCAATAGATTCCTCATCAGATTCGTTTAAGAATGATCTGACAAGTTGTAAGAAAATGGATATTGTATTCCGTGTGCTTTTTCTATTTTATACGATTATAATTTTCATTCATCTGCGTACAGTAATTTATATAAAGTGTACAAAGTCACATTAACTTTATCCTGTATTCAAGTACCTATGCTGTGAAAGACCTTTCTCAAAGTTAAAAATTATTAAAAACCGTTTGAGAGCATCAATGATTCAATAATTACTGAAATCACTAATGCTAAAAAGTATTGAACCTGACTTGTTACCTAATACCAATATCATAGATAACATTGGAAAAAGTACAACGGAGCTAAGCAAATTATTAATTTTTTTAAATTTGAAGTTTAATTTAAGTTTTTTATTTTAAATAAACTGTTTTTATTTGTATAATTTTTTAAAACATTTAAGTGTGAAAGAAGTTAAATTGATGTACCTAACTATTTACTAAAAACATTTATAATTTAAAATATGATATCTTTAAAATTTAAATACCTATATAATATATACATATAACTATACGGGTATAAGCCATTTAGATATAGGCTAAATCCCGGGCTCTAATATTGCTGATTAACCTCCCGGCTCCTTGACACCCAGTCCGCCTCTGTGTGGAAACTATTGAATCAGTAGTTCTCGCATGCTGTACCTTGCACATTTTATTACGTAAAAAATCAGTTTCCTACACCTCTCTTGAATGTTTTGATCACGGAAATATTATGGATGGTGCTATTCAATTAGGTGCAAGGTGTAATCCCGATATATTACATAACCTCGAACGACTTTCAGGAGGTCAAGTTTTACAAAGAGCAAAAATTATTCGAGAAAAGTTTTGTACATATTTCAACGGTGAGGGGTCTGTTCCTTGGCAAGAAAAAAGTGCATTGAACGTTTGAAATTCACAGAAATTGATGCCAGTTGGCATCAATCATCCAATCCAATTCCAATTCCAGTAAATCACTACTATGTCCTATTTATACGCAGATAAATTGAAACAATTCGATTGTTACAATAAATTGCTAACATTTATTGTTGCGTGTAAACCCGGCTTAAAACAAATTTATAGCCCACCCTGCTATTTTTATCTGTACTCTATAATAATTAGCAAATGCTATAAATCCGGACCCTGTTTATTATAATATCATTAATTATAAGATGTCTTGGTCAATAGTGGTGGTCTATTGGGTCTATAATATAGACTCTATATTGTTCTAAGAGAAGTGGCTAACATTAGCAAACTAAAAAGATTCACAGGCTAAAAATAAATTTAAATGTTTAATGCTTATTTTATATATTAATAATAACATAAATACAATAATATATATTTAATAATTCTGATAAACAAACCAATCAAATTTTATTCAATAAGAAATAAATCAAGCTATAAGAAATACATAAAATCATAATAAATATATATGTATATAGACCTCAAGCCCATAGTTGTACATTGATTTACATACTAAAAAAAAATATGTATACTTATATAATATGAACCTAAATAAATATTATATATATATATATATATAATCTATGTACATAAAATTTAACCATTTTGAATCATAAGTATTTATATTAAGTTTGGTTAAAAAATATTCCACACATTTGAAGGTTTTAATTTAACTATATTATTCGGTTAAAGTTATACGTAATTGTTTTGCAGTAGCTATTAAAATATTTCTTCCTTTTTTTTTTACATCCATTATTCTGTAATTAACAATACATATTTTAATATTTAGAAGCGTTAAACATTGAACTATCCCTTACTCATTATTGAAGTCTGAGGTTTCCAAAATAGATGTTTCTCGATTAACTTTTATAGTGTTTAGAGTACAGTTATTGCCAAGAAGTGTAGTTGATTTGTCAAATTCCATTAAAATTTTATATAGCAATTTAACAACTTGTTCAAGATTGATTGTTTTTGTATGATTTAATTGAAATGATAAAGTATAAACAAACGATATAGCAGATAGTAAAAGAAAACAGTCCTAAAACAAAACCAAAGGTTTATAAGGTAAAAAAAAAAATAATAATAATAAAATAAAAATCTGATTCATACATTTTTGTAAATATTTGATGAATATACTAGAATTGCAAGTGATGAAAACTGTTTTCTGAATTCTGCATTATTTAAAATCACCATTGATAACTGGTAAGCTGCATAGGGCATTTCTGTAAGCTTTTCATTCAAGTCAACTTCATCAATCTAAAATCAAATTTAAAAAATATTGAACAACTATTACATTTACATAAATATATTTTTTTAATAATATATTATTATGAATTCATGTATTATTAAAAAAATATATAAATCAACATACTTAATATAAATAAATATTAAGGTCTAAAAAAAATACAAAAGTTATGCCTTACACAATTTCAAAATCCGGTTTTTTTTAAAAAATTTAATTAAAAATTAATAATTACTAAAAAAGACTTTTTAAGAAAACTACAAATTTTTGATTAAAAACACACAGAAAAATAAGGAGATAAACCTGTTTTAAATATTAAAACATCTTTTTGTTCAGGATTATATAGAATCATAACTAATATATACCTACATATATACATATATACATATATATATATATAGATATATCCTTAATTTTTTGTATGTGTTTTTAATCAAAAATTTGTAGTTTTCTTAAAAAGTCGTTTTTAGTGATTATTAATTTTTAATTAAATTAAAAAAAAACCGGATTTTGAAAGCCTATCTAATTGTTTTAATAATCTAATTATCTAATTGTTTTTAAGATACTTAGAGCATTAGATTGTTTAACCTAATTTTTACAATTCTTAGGTTATAAAAAACAAAACAAAATAAAGCTAAAATAAAAAAGAAAGCTATAAGTACATTATGTATAAAATTGATTTATTTGACAATTAACATGAAGTAAAAAACTCAACACATAGAATTATTGTATGAACTAAAAATGGCTAAAAGGAATTACAGCTAATGATAAAAGAGTGATTAATGAGAAATGTTAATTTAATATTTTAGAGTTAGTCCAAATAAATGTTACTTAAGAAATCCAGTTCATATTTACTACAACCAACAATTGTTTGCTTGTTGAAATATTGAAATGGATTAGAAAATATGAGAAAAAATTATTCACAAATTAAATAAAACAAAAATTGAGTAAGCTCAAAGTAGACAAACCATTTTTAAAATCAAATTGCAATAATATTTCTAGATTATCATAGTTATAAATAAATACAATGTAGATAAAATTAAACTAATCTTAAGACATCGCTAGGGATTGTTATATCTAAAATATCACTACATCTTGAGACGGAGGTGCAGGTGGGCAGCTATCCGTTCGCAAGTGACAACAAAAAGTATACAAGTATGTATTTATATAATATATAATATTAAAGAACAACAAGAAAATAAACAAAGGCAAAAAAAAAGAAACAAACGTCGGCCCGGAGGACTCTACCTAACACGCTGATGGTTGTTGGCAGACAGCCAGCCCGTCTGCGGTGCGGATCCACCGTGTGTTGCCGGCGGCTTCCCTGCTCCACCTCAGCGCCTATCGAGGCGGTAGGTGGGAGGTTGTCGTCGGCACTGTCGCGGCCTTTGGCGTGGCTGGACAAGAGAGTCAATGCAATACGTAATGGTCGGTGTACTATTGTACCTACGACCACTACGGACCGTGTCAATCTATCATTGATATATGGAAATTTTACTTTCTAATGTAAATAATTAATTAAAAATGTATTTATTCGCACATAAAAATTCACAAGAAAACTTCGAACAATAAAAAAATAATTATTTAATTTTTACATTTAAAAACTTACTTCCCGAATTTGATTGGCTATTATATTCATTATATTTTCAATAATCATTATAAAAATTTGTTTGAATTCTTCTATACTCATTTTTCGTATTTCCCAAATCAGCATGGTTATGTTACGACGAAATTTTGATGGTTCCTGAAAATAATTTAATATTTTAAATTCTGAGTGAAGCGAAGGATCTTATGGTTTTACAATGATGTTCATTTTTTTTTATTTATTTTTTATTTTTTTCTGTAAACACTTTTTCGTATAGAAATCCTTGTCCAAAAGTTTTGTCCAGCAACTTTTTAGATTCGAAATTGAACTGAGATGGTACTTTAGAGAGGTCATTTTTCCAAAATCTCCATAGTTTTTCCAGTAATCAAGAATAACGATCAAAAAACTGAGTAAAAACGGTAAAATCCGCCATAAACGAGATTTTCACTGTTCAGATTTTAGGTATTTAGTCATAAATCAAAAAGTATTGAAGCTAGAAACTTGAAAATGTTATCGAATATCAAATACATACTTTTTTATATTGGACAACATTTTCAGAACAATTATAGCACTTTTGACTTAAATATAGAACTTTTAATTTACCAAATTGTTTGAAAGTTTTTATGTAATATAATTTTAAATATTTGACAAAAAGTTCTGAAAATTTAATATGACCTTACTCATATACCTACCTAATTATCCTAACAAAAGTTCAAAAATCGTTAGTCAGGATTTTTTTTTATACACACTTTAATAAATTATTATAACTCACCAAAAATGATGCAAATAACCGTAAAATACGTAAACAGTATTTAAATAATAATATATTATATTACACTGAAGCTTTGCTCAGAATCGTTTTATACTAAAGAAATGAGTCATCATTTCTATAAAACTTAACACATTCATCACCAATATCTTGTCCGAGGACCGAAGGGACGAAGGACGAACTTGTACCACCACCATCTCACTTACCAGCTTTTTTTAAATGATTTTTTTGTTAGAATAAAAATGTTTCAGGTAAAACAATTGTACATTTAACTAATCATATATTTTTTATATGTAATTCCACCGGTATGTTTTTTTAACCAGTAAAAATATATGTGAATTCCATTGATAATTTATAAGCTAATGTAATAAACTTAAATGTGATTAAAAATGAATGAGATTACATATATATATATATATATATATATATATATATATATATATATATACCTGATAATCAGTGAAATGTACAAGCACTTAACTTTTTCCAATGATAATTTATAAAATAAAGGAAAAATGATAAACAAATGTAATACATAAAGCAAAGCTAAAGAAAAAAAGAACTAAAATGAGATGTGATACATTATTCATATAACTTAAATAAAACTGTAATATAAATTTAAGTCAGTGGTCTTCAAACCGTGCTCCGTGGAGTCTTGCGGTTCAATGAACTATCTGTTTACTAAATTACTTTTAAAGTTTGCGGATACGTTTCAATGAAATCCAAGCCAAAAATTAATTTTAGTTAAATAATTGTCACTTTTAAATATCAACATTAATTTACCACCAACAATATTATTCAGAAGTGTCGTAACTAAGAGAGACAAGCAAGGCGCTTGCTTTGGACACCTGATGCGAGGGGGAGGGGGGCATAAATATTAAATAATTAACTTAAAAAAAAATATTATTGGCAATATGAAATTTTTCATTAGTATGTACCGATTCATAAATATAATATATTTTTAATATAAAATGTATCTCTTTATTGATTACTCGTTTATCGCTTAACAATAATACTGAATTATTATTAATTACATAATACTTTGTTATTAGTAGTATTTATTACGTTATCTTTATTTTCCCTCAAGTCGACATACAGGCCTGCTTAATATATCTACATTATTCGATTGATGTACGTACGATACATCAGCTTATCAGTAGTGAACAGAATATTTTGTTTACTTCATATTACTATTTTATTAATTTGACTTAGTATTTGTAACAAAAAAAAAAAAAAAAAGCAAAATATTAAAACTTTATGAAATAGATGATGATGTGGTAAATATGTCTGCAGAACAAAATTTTGGAATTGCCACTATAGACTTAATAGATATTTTCTCACTCAAATGACATGGCGGCATAACAAAATTATGGAAATATCAAAAGATTTTGAATTTCTTTCTGATCATTCATTAACGAATTCAGATGATTTTGCAAAAAGCAGCTGCTGATATAGACCTAAAATATAGTGAAGATATAAATATATCTGTATTTTTGTATACATAATCATAATAATCATTGATTTCAATTACAATTGAACAAATTTTAGGATTACCGATAAATTATAGGATAAATAATAAGGGGTCACAGACTCAAAAATATTGAGAAACGCTGTACTAACATATTGATGCATTGTAGTTAAAGCTAAAGTATGTTCAGTAAAATTTAAATAAACTTACACCAATAACAGTTGTAAAACATTCTTCATTATATTTTGATTCACTAAGAGTTGATATGATACTGCAGACACAATTTATAAGTGTTGCCACATCATTTACAGGATTATCGGTTTGTTTCAGATAATTATAATGTTTAGTGATCTGCGTTAAAGATGCCATCAATGAAATTAAAACCCGAGGACCTAAATGATCTAAATAATATAAATATACAAATTAAAATGTGCCATTTTCTATTTTAATATGTACTTATTTACTTACTGTGTAAAACTTTAGTACAAAAAGAGAAAAAATTATCTAAATATGACTGGTTTATAAATGACATTAAACACATATCCAACACTTTTTGGTTAACAATGTCAATGACCTTGGCTGCAAATATAATAGTAGTTTCATTTTTATCGTGTAAATCATGAATTATTAAATCACTGAAAAAATAAACAATTTTAGTGATTACTAGATTAAAAGAACATTTACTAAATACTATTAAAATTATTTACTTAATAACCCAATTTAAAATAGAAGTTTGATATTTAATTATTTCATCAATACAGAGATTTTCTTCATGGCTATAGTAAATCACATGTAAACGAATATGTAACAAAAATAACTCAATTAAAACTTCATCGTCTATTAAGTTATTTAAAACATTATCTGAAGATATCCGGTTTTCAATTGCTGTCTAGTAAATAAAAATAAATATTAATTTACATATATTCAGAAAAATAAATAATTGATACTTCTAGTTTTAAATAGATGTCATCCAAAAATGTTTAAATTTGATATTAGAAACAATAAACTGTAAAATAAGACCATTGTTCCAAATGCTCATAACAAATAGTATATTATAAAATACATAAAGCAAGAATTAAATGACTTTCCCTACTTACAGAAAAACAAAACTTTTTTTTTTTTTCAGAAACTTTTAATTAAATAATATAAAAGTTACTAGAAATTAACCAAAAAACAAGGTATTTTCATAGTTATATTGTTAACTTTAAAGTTGTAATTTTTTTTTTTTTTTAGAAACTATTGCAAAGCATGTAGAAATATGTCATTAATAAATGGTGAATTTTAAAGATTATAACAACAATAATTTCCCAATTATAATTTAGTAACTCAAAAATGACTTGGTAAATGTCATTTGCAGCAAATTTTACCATTTATCAAGAGAAAAATCTACATGCAATTTTTTTTCTTGAGAGTGGCTGGATGAAACATTTGAACAAAATCAAATTTACCAAAAAGTTTCTCCAGAATAAAATATATCATAGTTGAAGGAGTTTGTGCAAAAATCAGGCAGCTCCACTTTTTTTTTCAAAATCAGGTTTTAATTGAATTTGATAAAGGAAAAAATTACGAGTTTATCTGTACAAGAACGATACAAATTAAACAACCAGTATGGGAAATATAAGGTATATTTTGGACTTGTCTTGGTTTTTTTTCCGTGGAAGAACAGGGTAGCTCCGGAGCTATCTGGTTTTTGCCACACATTTTTGTCACGTTAAATATTTTTGCTATAATATTATATTATTTAAAGTTATGGTACCTACATATATTATGGTACAAGTTATGAAGAGTACATATAATTTTTACATTTAGAGTAAGAATATAGTTTTATTATGTTATAATATTTTTGAGTTGATAAAAAAATTTAATATTGAACATATTTTGAAAAAAATAACTTTTTCAATATTGTACTGATGCAAATTATTCTATTTGTGTCTTAAATTATACATTTCATTATGTTGAAAATGAAACTAAGTTTGATATAAATTAGAGTTAATAATTTTAAAATATATATATTTATTTTAATTAACATTTCTGGGCAAAAACCAGATAACTCCAAATATTTTTGGTTAATAATAGTCCTCATCTCAAATCAAAAACGAAAATCAAATCACGTACTACGGCATATTTTTCATTGTGGTCTAATATATCTAAATTGATAACAACATTAGATTTACATTCAACTCAATATTTTTAAAATGGTTTTTTATGTCTCAGAAACAATCACGAAAAATGGAGCTGCCTGCTTTTTGCACGGACCCTTTCAGTTAAACTAATAGATCCTTTGCTCCACTCAAAATCTATTTTACTTATTTTGGGATTTTCTATTAAAAATCTTTTGTATCAAGTTTCAGATAAAAGGTATTTTTTCTCTAAATTAAATTAATTTATTTTATTTACTCATCGATATTGATATCTATCATTACCAATGGATATAAATCAAAGAGACCACATATAAGGATTAGACAGCCTATGCCTATAATATTTGTTGTATAATATAATATACTTATAATATACTTTGTTTTATTTCATTGAAAATAAAAAAAGGAAATAGCATGATGGTATAAATCTTCATGGATTTATTACAAAAAAGGTTCTCAATGGTTTTTATAAGTATGGGAAAAACTAATGTTGAAAAGAAAAAAAAAATCAGACTAAGTTTACATATACTAGAGTCTCACTGAATTGATTTAAGTTATTCAGTCATGAATCCAAAATTTATGTTGATAGAAATTTGATATTTTTACCTAGTATCAATAACATGCTGTTTCATACTTGACAAATGTTTCAAAAAAAGTTGACAAAATTTGGGATAAAACATGCTGTTTCATACTTGACAAATGTTTCAAAAAAAGTTGACAAAATTTGGGATAAAATAAAACTTTGAAAATAAGTTTTTATTTAGTTTATTTCTAGTAAAATTTTTAATATTTGATAAAAAAAATCTGAACATTTGATATGGTTTAGCTTATATACCTCACAAACAGTACTGAAATTTACTTTAGAAAATTTCTAAACTAAATTTTTATGAAATTTTAACTATAAATTTGAATTAAAAAATTATTGATCTGTCTAATCTTTATGATACTTTGGATACAAATAAAAACACGTTTTGAATTCTCTAGAAAACAAGTTATTCTTAGTTCAAAGACCAACTTTTTTAAATGGTTTCAATAAAAAAATCCTACTGACAATTAAACTAAAAACAGTAAAATATATAAATAGTATATTTTTACATTGAAGCTTCGTATAGAAATGTTCAATTAAAGCAATGATTCAATGTTTCTTGAAAATTGAATACACTTAACACCATTATCTTGTCAAAGGAGCAAAAAGTACCAATAGATGAAGTATATCTGGCTTTTAAGTAGTGAACAATGAGAAAAATAACTCTTCAAAGTACCATCAATGTCCAATTTCTAATTTATAAATTAGCTGAATGTAATGTTGAACAAAATTAACTACCCAAAAAGATATCGCCGGGAAAAAAAATTATTTACTACGCCTCATGGGGTATTCTTCGATAATCAGACAAGTTAATGGGGATGGGTATATTGAATTTTAAAGAAATGATAGATAATTTCTTAAGTTAACAATCCAGAGCAAAACTTCATAATTAAAATATACCGTTCATTTATTTTACCATTTTTCGCCTAATTATCGGTAGATTTTTTTTTCAAAATTATCTTAAGTATTTTAGTTTAACAGAAAAGACATTTTTCTTTACCCAAAGTTTCAGGACTTTTTGTTCTATCTGTTTTCAAAGTTTCATTATGATTGGATGGACCAATTTCTTCAAATTGTTAATGTTGAAAATTTACGTAAAATAGTTTATCACGTAAAAATTGTATAATTTACTGAAACTCTTATAAAAAATCCCAAGTCACGATTTTCGAAATTATTTCTGTATTGTTAGGGAAGTGTATGAATAAGGTCAAATAAAATTTTCAGAAATATTCATCAAATATTTAAAACTCTATTAAGGATAAACTTAAAAAAACAAGGTATTTTCAAAGTTCTATGTTTAACCCAAAAGTTTTAATTTCATTAAATTTATATTTATTGGCATATTCTAATTATTTATAATATATATTTGTATATATTTTTACAAATCATTACTCCATTTAATGATCCGCTGTTCTTAAGTCATATCTAAATTTATAATTCAAATTTTTCATGTTTTTCTTTCAGATGAAATTTGCAAACAAAAATGTACTTACATAATTAAATAAATCTGACTGTCATACATAATGAAAATTAAATGTAAATGATAAAAATTCAATACAAAATTTGATAATTATATATTTTAGGCAATACTTTAAATGTGTAGTAACGTTAAAATTATTGCTTAATTTTTGAATTCAAAAAAAAATTGATTTATAATAAGTTTATTAATAAATGTATGTTGGTATTTTATCATTATATATAAAAAACAACAACAAACCTAAGCACAAAAACAAAAATTTACCTTAACACGTTGCAAGTATGTAACAAGATCATAAATATTTTTTTTGTTAACATCAGAATCCATAAGTGTTTGCTGTGTTTGTAAGTTTAATAGCATTGAATTGATTAATAAGATACCAGTCTTTGGTTTACATTCTTCAATATTTGTTTTGAATCTGACCCTTTTTCCTTCTTTCAAAGTAGATTCCTGAAATATAAAATTGTATTATTCTCTAATCTAGTAGGCTATTATTTTTGTTTAAATTATTTACTGGGTATTGTGTTTCATTAAGATTTAAAGTTTTAAAAGCTTCATCAAACCAAATATAAACAAATTGTAGTATCTCATAGCCTCGTTTCCATATGCACAAAGTGGAAACTAAGCAATCAACTCTACGCATATCAATTTCTTCTTCTGCATTTTTTACATCACTTGGTAATTGTCGTAAAGTAGATAATGCAGTACTTGGTGCAGAAACATGAGCGGTTAATTTTGACACAGGAATTAAACTTGCTAAATTCATTGCACTAAAGTAAGCATCACCTTCCTGTTATCAACATGAAAAATTAAAAATTAATTCTATGTCACTAAATAAGAAATATGAAGATATAATAAAAAAGTTAATTGAAATTAAAGAGTATAAAAAATAAAAATAAATATATATATACAACAAAGTATCAAAATATCCAAAATTATACATAAGTATTTAGAGATTAATGACAAATATAAAATATTATTTACACTTTGATTTATAAATATATAATTACTTTATAGAGCTTTAATAATTTAATTAAACACGTAGAACAAGAATCTTGAATATCTTTCATTTTTTGATGATTTTTCTCTTCAATAAATGTATTTCTATGTAGAATCATAAGACAATAAACACAATCCAAAATACAACACACATGAGAATGATCATTTTGTTCATTTTGTTCAATATTACTTATTGATGAACTACAAGATGAACTAGTAACACTTAAGTTGTCTAAAAGTAATACAATAATTTAATAATCGTTGAGATATTATACATCTACACTAAAAATAAATTTGTAATACCAGAATCATCATTTGTTTTATGTTTTTTAGCAGGAATACTATTTTCTTTATCATTGCCTTTCAATCTTTCTTCTTTTCTTTTAAGTCCATTATACAAAGTTTTTAACAATGATAAAATAAGATTGCAAGCTTCGTTAAAATTTAGATTTTTTTCTGAGTACATAATTAATTTTCGAAAAGCAGTTGGGTTTATTTTGTAAAACATATTAAACCTCATAAGTGTAGCATTTTTATCAGGTAATTTATCCCCAATAAAATTATCAAATATTAAATCAATTAGTAAATATACATTTTGCTCCTCCTCACGCTGAAAAAAATAGATAAATACTATAGAAGTACATTATTATTCTTGTTGAATATTGCTATTCATTTTTAAATAATTATTAGTTATGCACGTTTATGCATGTTGAAGATAATCCATCAACCATGGGATTATTTAAACATTTTTTAGACTGAAAATAATATCATAACTTACAGCAAGTGCATTGGCAGTATCTTGTAAATTAACTATTTTAGCAAAGCTGATTTTATCAGTATTTTCTAACTGACTGTCGATTTTTTTAACTTTCAGTAAAAAATGTATGAATGCTCGTCGTACTTTTTCATTTTCATCATTTAATGTATTCTTCATTTTTGTCATAAAAAAAGGTACTTTGAAATAAAAGTGAGATTTACTCTCATCAAGTAACTGACAAAAACTATAGAATATAACTCTTCGGACTTCAAAGACACTCTCATTAATTAAACGTGAAAATACATTAAAGCATTTAATTATTTGATCTTCTTCAAATGAATCCCAAAAATACCGCAAACAGCTGCACATTCCCTGTAAATATATTTCATCATGTATTCAAAAAATTGAAGTTTTGAAACATTTTTCCACAAGTTTTTTAATTATTTTTCTAAAGAAGCAAAAAAAAAAAACCTTGTTTGGAAGTTTATCTTTCATCTTTTGGTCTTTGAATAAGATATGTGATGTTTGTACTGAATTTTTTAGAAAAGATTAATCATTTTTTAGTCAAGTTATTCTGAGAAAAATTTTAGGGTAATACATATTATTTGCATATTTGTAATATCATATATAATATATCATTAGTGTAATCGTAGGTAGGGTTTTTTTTGTTTATCAAAACTTTAGAAACTTTTTTTTTTTTTTTTTAATGAAAGAAATATATACTATAAAAAGATTCAAAACATGTTTTTCAATTTAAATTTTAAGTTCGATGATGATTGGATAGACCAATTATTTTTTAAATACATTTAAATTCTAAAATTGATATAAAAAGAGTTGATTGCGTAAAAATCTTAAAAGAATTTAGATTGAAAAAAATAAAATTTTGAGACTCGATTTCTTAAATTTTTGTGTAGTATATAGGTTAAGTCATATCAAATTTGCAAGTTTTAATATCATAAATTAAAATTTTATGAGACATAATCTTCTTAAGATAGGGTATTTTCAGTTCTATGTATAATCTAAAAATTGTCAACTTTTTTCAAATTTTTGTCAAGTATGTAACTAACAATGTGTTTTTGATATATGGTTAACATTTCAAAATTCTAGTAACATTACTTTTTGAATTAGGATAAAACAACTAAAATCAATTTAATGATAATCTCGTTTATTTAAAGAATTTTGTATATTTAATTTCATTAAATTTAAAGGTACAAAATATAAATTAATCAAAGTGAAAGAAACGAATAGAAAAATTATATTTTGAAAGAGACAATATCAAGAATAAAAAAACTATTGACTACCACTACTACTATATACCAGATATTTTCCTAGAAAAAAATGGTTTAAAAAAAAAGTAAAAATGCATACCAACAGCTCATAAGTTGTTTTTGTTATTAATGTTTGAATCATGTACCAATTTACGATTAATTTAATGTGTACAAAAATTATAATTTTTAAATTTATTTGTTTTACAATTTCAAAATATGTTTTATAACATTTGGTTCTTTAAAATTATAAACATAAGTGAAACAAATTTATTATTTTTAAAACCAAGTTAATTCTGCATTATAGCTTATTCAGAATTTTTTTTTTTTAATATTGAGATTTTGTAAACTAGTTGATTATATTATAATGTTAAAATATTAGAATAGATCTTCAAATATTTTTTCTGCAAAATTTTGTTAAAAGATGTCTATAATCGAACTCAAACTAAATTTCACTTATTTCATAACAGTCATTATAAATTTAAGTGGTCTATTTTTTATTGTAAGTCTATTATTAAAGTTAGTAAGTCTATTATTAAGTCTACTATTAAACCACATAAATAAAAAAATTTCAAAAAACATTTAGATTTATACTACATACTTTAATAGCTGCAATTCGAACTTGAGGACAAGGGTCTACCAACAAATCCAAAAGAGCGTTTTGTTGTTTGATCAAAAATCTTGATGATACTTCTCGACCTTCTCCTCTTTTTTCTAAAGGATAAGCTCGAGCCAAAATTTCTGTAGCATTACATCTGATCATACTGTTTTCACTCTGTTTTAACAAAATAAATATGCAAATAGTTTAAATACAAAATTCTGTAAAACTATTTAGATAAAATGTTAGAGTATACTTCTAACTGTCTCCAAAGAACAGGAGCATATAGATTTGTAATGACTTTACTGAACAATAAATGTTTTCTATGGTTTTGAATACTTTGCAAAAGAATTAAAGCATAATGATAAGTACGAAAGGCAGAACCTTTACGCTGTAATACTAGAGTTTTAGATATCAAATCAAAAATTCCTTGTTGTTCAATTACCTACAAATACAAAATGTATGTTTAAAATTTTTAATTTCATAATACATTTTATGTAAATTAAAAAAAATTACTTCTCTCATAGAAGCATTAGAATTTATCCATGAAATAAAATATATTTCCCCATATGCTACGGCTTCTGATTTATTAGCTTTAGGTAAATTTTTTTTTACTATGTGATGAAATCTCTACAAAAATATATTAATAAATAATTATATTTAAATAAATAATACACACATAATTTAGTAGGTGAGTGTACAAAAAAATTTAAGAATTAATTTCATAACTACAATAGTTTTCAAATCAAGTTGGATAAACATTAAAATTGTAAAACAAAATTTTTTCAGATTTAATAATAAAAGTAAACAAATATATACGACTTAACATAACATAAAATTCAAATACTCTCCACGCATATTAAGCTTATTTTGAAAAAAAAATAGTTGTTTTATTTAAAAAATATAAGGGCATTTAAAATACACTTATACACCAACATTCAAATGTGTACACATTTATATATAATATAGTTTAGGTTATAACATAATATACATCACTATAGATAAATATTGAATTCAAAAATCAAAATATTACAAGAAATAGTTGTTGGTTAGTTGTGTATACATCTGCGATAGTTAATTTTCCAGTTTCAGTTTCCAAAAACATTGTATGTTTCATGATTTTTTCCAAATTCAATACAATTAAATTCAATCCTTTTTTATTATTTGACATAGTACTTATAACTTTGCAAAATTCCCTCAATAATGATGATAATGTTTTCTGTATCATTAAAATAATAAATAATAAAATAGTGCCCATTATTAAACAATAAATATGAATTATATATTATACCATGTCAAACTTTTTTGTAGTCACTTTTATAGTATCAAATACATAATTTAATGAGAAATGAAAATTGTCAGTCATAATAGAATCAAAATCTAATGAAGTGCAAGATTCATTTTGTGAAGCTGAAACTCTTTGCCAGATATTAAAGCATAACTTGGCTATTTCTAATTTAAACTAAAAAAAAAAAACAAAAAAAAAATAATAATAAAAAAATACAATTTATATATTTGTGATACAATTATATCCCTTCTATATTTTATACAAGATAATTCACAATTATTAATAGTTAACGACTTTAATAAACTTATATAAGTACGTATACATATTGTAATATTTGAAAATTTACCTTATATTGAACATTTTTAGAGTAAAGACTTTGAAATATCAGAACGGTTTTAAGTAAATTGTCATGTTCATAAATACTTATTATATTTTCTGTACTCTTAATAACATGGTTAACAAGATTTAAAATACATTGGTAACATGTAATTAATTCTTCATCATCACTAATATTTTCTAACGTTTCCTTAATAAAATCATGTAACAAAATCCATAAAAGTTTAGAATCATTTTCGTCCAGATCATTTATTGAAATTTTCTAGGTAAACAAAATAAAATTGAATTACTTATGATACATTTACTTCTTAAGTCTAAATAACAAATCAAAATATAATAGTATTCTGGTACAATTAAGCATATACATAGGAATAAGCAGGTTTTTTAAATTTCTTACTCTTATTTCATTGACAGTTTATTTATATAATGATACATAGTTAGTATGTAAACTTAACAAGCAAAATATATTTAAACATTACTATCCAAGTTTGAAAATATCATAAATAAAAATATAATATAATACATATAATCAATATCTACATAAAAATATAATTTTACACCTAATAAATCTCTACATATTTAAAACCCTCCTTTGTTAATGAATTAACTTTTATTCAAAACTATAAATTATATGAAAAATATAAATTTAATGTTAGAATTTTAGGAATTATCATTGTCCTATAATTAGCATTATTTCAAGAATTCTCTTCCAAAAGTCAACAAATTGGTAAATAATAAAATTAAGAATATTTTGAATATTATGTTCATGAAAAAGACCATAACTTAAATTGAAGGGAGAGGCTTTCAGGAAATCTACAGAATGATGTTTGTATTACAATTAATTTTAGGGGTGAATAAAAAAAGTACTTCTAGTGTTGTGTAGGCCCCACAATTATGTATTGAATATCATATTGTTCTTTAACATTTGATGTGTTTTAATTTTTCAAAATTAAATATTTCAGTAATCAAACCAATGTCTTGCAACATTTCATTTGCATTTTGAATAAAATTATGATTTAACTTATACTTAAAAACTTGAAGTTTTAAGTTAAGAGTTAAAACAAAGTTAAGATCATCTCTTGGTCAGCATCATTTGGAACATCTAATGATTATAGTTATTAAAAAAAGCCATGATATTGAATATAGAGTTGCCTATAATATAGATTATAGACAACAGACAAACCCAAAGTGATTGACGAAATAGCAGTCTTGGACAGATATGCTCAGACTTTTAATTCTAAATTAAATATTTACCGACATAATTTAAGTGAATAGAATATGGATATATTGACATTAAAGTTATGTTTTTATTTATTTTTATAAAACTAAGACTTTTTTAAATTTTATTTATAAGAGGCGCATTAAATATTTGCCTCGGAAATTATAAATAATGAATACAAATAACAACAAATAACAAATAGATATGCAACATTAAAATAGAAAGTCTTTTGAGAGGAAGAAGTTGGCGATAAAAGTAATAAGGAATGCATTAGGAGATTGGAAAATATGTGGAAGGGTAAAAACAATATTGATGGAAGAACAGATATTGGAGAGAAGCTGGCGTTTAGAGAGAAGGTCTGGACAATTGAAGAGGAGAAAAATTAAGACTTAAATTAACTTTTGATAAATGAAAAGTATAAATTTCCGTTATTATTTAATACAGTTCGATTATAAGAAGGTATAATAAATTAAAATACTAAGTATAATTTGAAATTGCATGAATATTATTTGATTATTACATATAAATTGGGTCCCAAAATAAAAATCTTTCCTGGGTCCTTAGTGCGGCCAGGCCAACACGGTATAGACTGAACTAACTGTATGAAAAGAATAAAACAAATAAAAAATAATAGGTCTATGTTTTGCCATAGATGATTTATAAATAATTATATTTGAAACAATTAGTTCATTGTTATCAAAAGTAAAAGTATTTAGATAGAACAGCTGGAGCATATGGCATTTTAAACATTACCAAAGGTTAATTGCTATCAATGTATACAATAATCATAAGAACCAATCTAAATACAATTTCAAACAAGTAAACTTACTGTTGTTTTTAAAATTTCTTTAGCATCTTTTGGTAATTTATTACATTCTTGTAATGCTTCTTTAACAGTTTTAAATAATTTTTCACTCATTTTGAAGTATACCGCTAATACAATGCAATACTACTCTACTACTGAAACAATTGAAACAAACAAAAAATTTAATTCTGCATGAATGAATGATTTTGTGAATTAAATAAAAGAATAACTTATATTTTTACAGAAAAAGAATATAAGTAGGTTTATAATATTTAAAATTGCGAAAAAGTTCTAGAGTATTACAATTTATAGGTATCTTACTAAGGACGAGCATATTTAATTTCACTAATATACATTTATCACACAATATTTTTTTAAAGTAATAATTAATTACCATTGAATGTTGAAAAATACAATAATAGCAAATCAAAAATTCTTACAGCAATCGGTAGTTTCAGCATAGATTTTTATATAAGCATGAAGACAATAGTCGATAAATAAACGTACAGAAGAACAATGATTACATTTTAACCGCCATTTTGAATGAAATGTACAACAAAATTCAAAAACTTTGAAATGATTAATTGATAACACATAATAATAATAATTAATTTAATGATATTAATATTTATAATGTCAGTTATTTTTATTGTTAATTTTATTTGCATAATATGTCCGAGAAAATTATATTAAAAATACAAATTTAAGGAAGAAGTATTTACAATCACTTTATCATTAGTCTTAGAAGATTATTGTTATTTGTTGACAGATACCAAATTTCCCGCGTTTTTTTATCTACCTGGATTGGCTAGATTACAATGATTACATAACATGATACAAACATGCAAACATTGCAATTTGCAAACCATACAATACTGAATACAATTATTATTTATTACAATATCACAATTCACAAACCACAGTTATTAACAGAATGATGGATTAATTATTATTTTATTCATTTCAAATTATCGATTAAAATCTAATAAAACCAGAGGCGTATTAAAAATATTCATTGAGGGGATAATAACAGAAAATCAGTTTACCAGGTTTTGTATTTCTTGCTAAGAATTTGTTTACGTTTTTCCCGGTTTTTCCACACATTAGGTGGAATATCAGCCCTTCAGAAAGGTTTAACGAAAAAATCAAGTAGGTACACTGTCGAAAAGCTTATAACGTTTTGAAGTTTTTTTGAAATTTGCACCTACCTGCCTTAAAAAAAAATTGTTGTTTGATAAAACTGAATTTTTTTTAAAATTTCGACATTTTAAAGTTATAAAAAATGTGTTATTTTTTTACCCAAAAAATCATGTGGGAATTTTGTAAGATATGTCTTCCTAATCCCAAATTTATGAGCTTTTCATTGATGTATTCAATTTAATTGTAGTACCTACGGTTTAGCAGATATGAACATTATTATAAATCAAACTTGCGTTTAACAAAAAAACACAAACATGGAAATTATCATAGACCTTTTACTAAAAGTAAAGGTAAAGTAAAAGTAAAAGGTCTATGGAAATTATCACCCTTATTATTGATAATTCGACTATGGTCACAAGGACTTTTTTTGTTCCATTTGAGGAGTAGAAACACCTCTAGAAGTTTGACACATTTATCGTGCAACACCCTGTATTTAGCAGCTTATCTGACGTTTCACACGTTGCCGTGACCGTGCCGTGTCCGTGTTGCGGCCGTGCAAGTCGACATGGTTCGAAATTCCGTCACGGCGGCTTATCGCACAGTACCTAGTGTATTCAGAATTGCGTTCTACGATACCGTTCACACACACACGGTTTCCGTGTATACGGCAGGCTTTTGTATTTACTAAATTGAATAAATTATTGCAAGTTAATTCTGTAGTGCGTTATAAAATGGATATCGACTTGATGATTTAATTGATTGAAGCCCGTCCGGTTCTAAGCTCGTCCATGAAAATGGTATAAAAGGCACCTATTTCCTTCCGTTTAGAATTTTATTATAAGGATGAATCCAATAAATTCTTTCGCGTGAATTTCTTACACGGCGCCTATGGCGTCTGTGCAAAAACATAAGCGCAATTTTTTTTTTATTTTTGTCCATTAATTCAACCGGCTACAATGAAAAGAGAAGCAAACTATGACTACAAAAGTGCTATTAACAGTGGACTGCGAAGAAACCGTACGGAAACCGTGTGCGTGTGAAAGGTCTACAACCGTGTAAACGGTTGCGTGTGCGCGGAAACCGTGTATGTGTGAAAAGGCCCGTTTGAGTTTTAAAAAGTTAACCCCCCAAAACTACCACCCTAGGGTTATTCAAAAATATGAATTTTACTTTCCATTTTAGATTTTTTTTAAATAAAGACACTTTTGAAATATAAATTTTATTTTATTTCAAACATGGTAAAGTTGCTGAATCATCCTGTATATATATATATATATATATATATATATATATATATATATATATATATATATATATATATATATATATATATATATACAGGGGCGGACTGGCCCGGAGTGCTATACACCAAGTTATTGTAATATTTTATATTATAAAGATAAATTATAAAAAAGATCGACAATACTGTTGTTAATATATTTATAATGTTACATCGTGTCATCGTATCAGTCATGTCTACGTAGTTAAAACAAATATGGATATTATAAGTATCTATATTATATCCATATCTTCATCATAATATTCATACTCCCAAAAAAATAACTATTCTTATTTTTTTTTTTTTTTATGTATTTATTCACTTTTCTGGACTCTTTCCTAATTTAGGTAGGTTTGAAAAGAAATACGGGCCCCTAATAAATTTTGCACCCCGGGCCAAAAATAACCAGTCCGCCCCTGTATATATATATATATATATATATATATATATATATATATATATATATGTATGTATATATAGATTATATACTTAGTATATAATATGGAACACGAATATTAGCACTCGGCGTACAGAACTGCAAATGCTGAAATTTAGTTTTATTTTCCCTTACATCTCGAATCGATATAGGTATACAAACATTTATCATCAAATATAAATTATTTTATAAATCATGAAAAGTTCGTATTATTTTAAGAATTATTATTATTCACAGTTAGACATTTTTCTCTTTTTAAAAATTCATCGCAATCCCGAATTGTTTTGTTATCAACAAAAAGGGTAATTTCGAAATATATCAACAAAACGTCAATGGTACTACTTCATTAAATTGAACGCACCTAGCGTAAACAGAAAGCATAAAAGTAAAAAATAAATATATTTCATACGCACGCAGCGCTCGTAATATTACAAGTTTAAAGTTCAGTAAGCATACGTTGTGCACGATATTAAAAAATAAGTGATCCACGGTAGCGGCACGACATAAAAGCGCGAGTGGTGTACGGACTTCCTGTTAAGTATACCATCGTCAGGGTCAGGGATGTCGGCCTATACGGTTTGAATGCGAAATCTGAATAGCACTCAATAGAGAAGTCTAACGCTTTGGTATAATCCGTTTTTTCCGCTCACGTGGCGTCGAAATCAAAACGAATCTAACAGAAATTCACGAACAACGAGTTTTAGCTAAGTCGTGGTTATTATCATGCGTATTGTAAGTAGTGCAATCGAACTTTTTGCGTAGACACTTTGCAGTCCTGCGGTGAATTTTGAACCGTCAAAAGAATGTATGCCGTATGGTGTATCATTTAAACAATTTTTGTTTCTCTATGACGATGATATTGTTGAATAAAATGTCATATATTTCATTTGTCTGTTAAACATTATTAAAAATATTTGATATTTATTTTAATAAAAAATAACCTTTGTGACAATAATTGTATTTCTCTATGGCAACTCTTGTCCTCTATGGCAAATGTATTTCTCTATGGCAACTCTTTGTCCTCTATGGCAAATGTATTTCTCTATGGCAACTCTTGTCCTCTATGGCAAATGTATTTCTCTATGGCAACTCTTTGTCCTCTATGGCAAATGTATTTCTCTATGGCAACTCTTGTCCTCTATGACAAATGTATTTCACTATGGCAACTCTTGTCCTCTATGGCAAATGTATTTCTCTATGGCAACTCTTGTCCTCTGTGGCAAATGTATTCCTCTATGCCAACATTTGTTTTCTATAGCAAAAAAATTCTTTTATGTCGGCATTTGAACTATCCGGCAATTATATCCCTCTATGGCAAAATGTCTCCTCCTCGACAAATGTATTTCTCAATGGCAAAATGTATATTTTATGGCAATGTTTGACCTCAATCGTACAACTAAATATAAACTTCAGGTGGAATATCATATCACAACACGCTCATATACAAAATATTATTCGAGTGTGTGTGTGTGTGTGTGTGTGTGTGTGTGTGTGTGTGTGTGTATGCGTGCGTCTGGATGACTATATTATTATCATACGTCATAATTATGTTATTTAATTATTATATTATATCATATAATTATTTCATTATAATATTTTTATGTTATCCTCGACGTCGCGCGTTTGCGAAAAAGCCGGCTGGCGACCTCCGCTGGCCATACATCCAAAGTCCCAGACGCGGCCACACGTGTCCACGGCGTCCATCCGGCATCCCGCACGCCATCTTTTCGAACTGTTGCACGCGACGGCTGACGCGGCTACGGGCGTCCGGGCTGTCGTGCTCGGCGCGCGGTCCGCTGTCCGCGGCGGCGTCCGCAGCGCTCGTCTGCGTGGCTCGGCGAAATGCGCCGAGAAGTGCGCTTCCGCGGGCAGCATCTCGCGGCTCATTTCGAAACAACGAAAAATTACAAAAGCGAACTCAAGAGCGAATCGCTCAAAAACGGCGGTTAGTTAGGAATTCGTGATGATTCGAAACGTCCGAGTAAAAAGACGCGTCTGTTCTTACTCGATTGTTATTTTCACTTTTTCAATCCCGGGTTTCGCCCGGGATTCCCCGATAGCAGGATGACTACGTTTAAAAAAATAATAAACACACGGTCACGGCAACGTGTGAAACGTCAGATAAGCTGCTAAATATTAGTAAACCGTCACGGAACCATTTGCACGGAAACCGTGTATGTGTGAAAAGGGCCTTAGAATGCACGATTATAAAGAACAGGTTATGTATCGGAAGGAATATTTGCAGTCAAATTTTGTTACACTGGTGTAGTTCTCCAATCTGCCGAGCGCTGAAAGTCTTCCGTGTTACATATCAAAATTATTATCCTATACAAACCATGTACATTCTAATTCTTTCGTAGTAATCGTGTGGATAGTAATTGTGGTCCGAAAGTTACGTTCAGCATCTCTACAGATCAGAAATTACGTGTATATGGCACTTTATTTGAAACATTTTTTGAAATTTTCATTAGATTTTCCAGGCGTAAGGGAAAACTTCCGAAAAACTGAGTATAACTCAGTATTTTCATGAAATCAATTTTAATAATTAGTCATAACTTCTAAAGTAATTGAGTTAGAAACTTGTAATTTTCCCCAGATGTCCACTTATATAATAAATACTTGACGAAAATTAAAAAAAAAATAAACCACTTTTGGCGTTTATAAGTGTTTGAAAATCATCGAGTGTTTAGTGAAAACAATTTTATAAACGTGAACAATGTTTTTAGTTGATGATTTTTGATAATGTTATGAATAGGTTTGTTCCAACACAGAATTTGGGATTAGTTACCGACTGATCCGTGATTGATTTACTGCGCATGCGTTCATATGGATTGATCACGGACTCTGAGGTCTGTTGGAACGCTTTTTGGATTTTCAATGATAATAAGATATGAAATGTTTTTTTTTTTTTTATTTCTGTGGTTTGTTGTTGTTATTGCTGTTAATAAAAACACAATGAGCGATATTGATGATTCGGATGACTACAGCCCCTATTTTTCACAAAAATTCGTACTACACATTTTTTAATTTAGGATTTATTTTTAATGTTGTTTGAAGTCATACTTAATACTTAGTAGTTAATGTATTTAGGTACGAATGTATTATTTTATATCGTATTCACTACCTATTCAATTTGTATAAAAACCACTATACCAGAGTAAAAATTAAAAAGTGAAAACACATTCACAATTTATTACTGTCACTTCAAAATTCTCACAGGTGCGATGAAAATGTTGATAACTTAGAACTAATAAGGTAATGAATAAAACATTGTAACCATTGATTTACCATGAAAACACATAAACCACACACCACAAAACCTGTGCATAAACCACCGCTGATATCAGATTCACGATAGCCGATTATAGTAACTGATAAGTGATAATTGATAACTAATAGAAAAACTAAAAAAATATTCTTTTAAGAAAAAAATAAAAATTGAATAATGTGTACTGTGTTGGTACTACCTACTATCTAGCCAGTAGTCATATATTTATTAGTATTTAGTAGGTACACACTTCTCGAATCTGTAGTGCACACTATCAATTTCGGACTACACACTTTGTGTCGGGGTTCACTAAAAAATAGGGCCTGGATGACTATCTTGAATCTAGTTGTTCATTTGACGACGAATTGAAATTAATTACTGTCCCTCAAATAAGGAACAATCATATTACTATGTACATTGTACATACCTTCCATTTTAAATGTTTTACATTTATAATTATAATATATTTTTTTTATTAAATAAATTAATATTTATTTTACTAAACATAAAATAGTTTACACGTCGTGAAAAAATAAATAGGTAGTTGATAGACGTTACAATCGTTACATGAAAATTCAAACACGAATAATTGATAACACGAATGATAAATATATAAATAGTTTCTCTGACTATTAGTCCCCGTCGGAATCAGCGGACTGTTATGACTGTCCACAACCAATCCTAAAACTGGTCTAATGAAGGTGTTGGAACAACCGCCAGATAGTTTGAGTTTGCGTTTAGGGTGTGTTGGAACGCAAAAATTATACTGCGCATGCTCCCACCAGTTCTATGATAGTTCGACCCAGTGCCGGTGCTAGGAGTTTTGCCGCCCTGTGCCAATTTTTTAAACCGCTGCCCTTATATAAATTTTTTTTTGTCCAAAAAATCACGTAGATTACACTTAATTTCAAAAACTTAATAAAATTGTTAAACATAATAAGATAAAATTGTTTTAATCATTTTGAGATGGCTTCAATAGAAAAATAATTCAAACAAATAAGACTGTTGTTAAATGATAAATGTATTAAATCATAAATATTTTATGTTTGACTTAAAAATAATATAGAACATTAAATGCATTAATACTTGTATTAAACGAGTTTTTGATACGGCACAAAACAATATTATTAAATTACTTTTCTTTTTGAAAAACTGTTTGAATGATCGTCATGTAACCAATTTATAACATTACACAGTATGATTATTACTGATTTCTTATTAGTTATTATTATTACTTTATGTATTACAAATTACAATCTAAAACTTAGGCCCAGGGGCCTTTTCGGATAGGGGCCCAGGCAGCAAATGTCCATTTTTTCCCCGTTAAATCTGCCACTGCTAGCGGTTAGCCCATAATATTATGCATATATTGTTTATTTATAGATAGTTATTTGAATCTACATAGTATGACACAATACCATTCTAAATAATTCACATTTTTTTTAATTTTAAATTTACAATGAATAAATATTATGACTTATGATTTATGAACAGTAGTGAGAATAAATAGTCTTATTTATAAACGATGCCGCCCCTAAAATCTCAAAAAAATTGCCGCCCTGTGCAATCGCACGGGTCGCACGTGCCTTCCGCCGGCCCTGGTTCGACCGCTTGTTGGAACAAACCTTTTAATTTAGAATTTCTCTGTAAATCTTAGTATCTAATACAAGCCGTAATTTATATACATATATGTGGTTATCTATATTATGACCACACCTGTGGACTAGACCATCAATACATAATTTTCTTAACTGCACGTACCTATAATCAGGGCCGGCGCTACCTTTTGCGAGGCCCTGGGCAAAACATATTTCACTTATTTAATCAATAATGCAATAACTATATAGTTATCTAAGGTTTATATCCATATAGGCTTACGCCTATACGTAACTAAAGGTAAAAATTATTAAAAATGTATGTCCCAAATAAAACAATTTTTTTAATTAAAAATATATTAAAGAGTCAAGCTCTTCCAAAATTTTGATCCTAGTTACACCTATGATTTTCATTGGAAATAAAAAATACATTAGCGAAATAGTGAATATCAATTTTCAACTGTTTAATAATTAATTTTAAACGTATTACACTTGCCAACTTACAAACAACTTACAAAATATATATTAAGGTACCTACCTATACATAGTTTCTGTAATTTTATCAAAAGTTATTGAATAACTATAAATTTAGAAATGTGGTTATTATTCTTTAGATATTATCTATTATATATTTTAATATAATGATAAAAAAAATTAATATTGAATATTTAAAATTTTTTCCTTGACTTTTTGGACGCAAACAATTCTATTACTTTTTTAAAATCCAATGTATCTGCTGTTTCGTTTTCTACTGCAATCGTGACCAATTCAGTCAATCGTTTCTGAGGTAATTTTTGATTATTTTGAGCTTTGAGAAACTTCTTGCTGCTGGCGCTGAGGTTATTGGTATAGTTAACAAAATTCTGAGTGAAATTACTATGTTAGGAAATAATTATTATTTAAAATTATATTAAATTGTTGTTTTGCTTTATTACAAGATCTCTATACAAAATATTTTTCAATGTAATTTTTTAAAACGCGAGGCCCTTGAGAGCGCGAGGCCCTGGACAAATGCCCCGTTTTGCCCTCCACTAACGCCGGCCCTGCCTATAATGTACAATAGTAATCTATAGTAAATATTGTATACAATACCATAACATGTTTAATGTTTGTATATTTTTGATTCTGTATTGACATCACTATTGATTGATGACGACAAAAACTTTATCTTAGTCGTGTGGTGACAGTAGAAGTTGCTTTAGTCTGTATTTCATTGTGATTTAGTATTTAAAAAGTACAAAATTATTCTGTTTGGTACAAAGTAAATACATTTTTAAAAAGTACCTTTTATATATACATGAACCGGACTCACATAATGTGGTACATATATCAAATTCGTTTTTATATTTCGATTTATATCCCGATGTACAATATACGACACAGCATGTCGATGGCATGATTGAGTATGATGACAAAACCACGATTATATTATAAAGAACAAAAAATAGTATATTTAATATTATATTATATTTTTATATCTAATATTATATTATATTGTTATATTTAATATTATATTATATTGTTATATTTAACATTATATTATATTTTTATAATTAATATCATAATATAAGTTATTTATAGTCGTGGGCTAAACGAATAACGATTCATAAACAATGATGCCGCGTGATTACCGGCGTCCGGCACGGTTAACTAGCAGCGCCTACCTAGTGATAAGTAATTGAACTATACCACCGTAACAATTTCTGACCGCGCTTGTGCCGTACAAACTCACTCACGATGCATAACCTGTTCTTTATAATCGTGTTAGAATGCTATTAATCAGCTGCATGTTCTTAAGTGATTTATTTTTGTCACTACGTTATGATTTCGATAAGGTTAAGGTAACATATCCACATCCAGTAGATGTTCCGTTTTCGAAATAAACGATTCAAATGTAATAACAATATTTTCAATAATTTTTTTTATGTTTTTCAAATTTGGCGGTGCTAATGTAACTTACCTAAATATATAAAGTATAACAGCGGTTCTCAAACTATGGTATGCGTACCACAAGTGGTACGTGGAAAGCTCACAAGTGGTACGCGATGAAAATCTTCTTTTATAAAAAAAAAAATAGAATGAATCATTATTCACGAGCTCTACGGTTTCTAATATCTTTCGTATCAACTTATCTGTGCGAAAATACATTTTCCCACTATAATTGTACACAAAAAATAAACATAGAAATAAATTAAACGTAGAAAGTGATTTAAGGCTTTGAGTTACCGATATGGAGCCCGATATAGACGTTATCGTCCGTTCAAAACAACACCAACCGTCGTACTGACTACTGAATTATGAAGCAAACCATAACGATAGTGATAAACGATAATACTTGTACCCACATAATATTATGTAATTTAATTTTTTTTTGTGCATTCAATACTTATATTTTCATAATTTTGTAGTTCCTAATAAAATGAAATTCTATACATATGAAAAAAATAAAAAAAAACGCTAAAATTATTAATAAGCAAAAAAAAACGTCAGGTGGTACGTAAAAATTTTCAAACTGTGTAGGTGGTACGCGATTATAAAAAGATTGAGAACCGCTGCAGTATAATTTTAGTTATATCTTATCTATACCGTAATCGGTCCGTTGTCGCCATCAAATCGGTGGAGACATATTGAATTAAGTCTCACTATTGATGATGGACGTATGACATGGTGAACGGGGGACGTAGTGGGTTATTAGTGTATTACCAAAATTATATGTATGGAAGAGACATGTCTCAACGTAATATTTTAATAATTTAATTGCATTCCGACTGTGGGTAATAGCACATGTTTAATGTTTATATTTTTTTCATAATGAAGTGATATACATTTAAAACTTAATATGTCAGATATTATTGATATTATTTTTAATAAAGGTCTTGGTTCTTTTTCGTATGAAGAATAATACAATTTAAAAGGTAAGAGACAAACGCCACATTTATCATTAGAATATAAAGAAGCAAAAACTTTAAGAAAATTTCAATTGTCTTGGTATTCAAAATTTAACTGGTTAGCGGGAAGCATTGAAAGAAAGAAATTATACTGTTATGTATGTGTCTTGTTCAGAGGAGAGGATGAGTGGAGTATAAATGGTATTCCTAATATTAAAAACTTGTTTGTAAAGCTGAAAAACACCAAATTTCAAAAAAACACCTTACTAACAAAGAAAGTTTTCATATGCTAGGTAAAAATAGAATTGAAGTTTCAATATCTGAGAGTCGTCGGTTAACCGCAATTAATCATAATAAATAAGTGGACATTAACAGAAAGATATTGGCTCGTTTAATCGATGTAGTTTGTTTTTTAGGGAAACAAGAATTAGCATTCCGCGGACATCGCGAGAATGAAGGTTTTTTAAGTAAAGGAAATTATTGTTAAATTTTAGATTTACTTTCTAAAGAAGAGCAATTTATAAGAGAACACTTATTGACAAATTCTGTTTTTAAAGGAACTTCACACGACACACAAAATGACTTGACCCATTGCGTAACTACGGTATTAAATTCTCATACAAGAACTGCAAATTACAAATTTTATATCAATACAAGCCGATGAAACTACGGAAGTATCATGCCAATCTCAAATGAGTTTAATTTTTCGTTATATTATTGACAATAAGATCGAAGAGATTAATAGGTTTTTTGATGTTTCCAAAAATAAGACTGCAGCTGGCTTATCCAAAGTAATTCTAAATGAACTTTCTAAGTGGAATATTGGTCAAAAAGTTGTGTGTCAAACATATGATGGTGCTTCTGTTATGGGTATGGCTGGTGAAAAAAATGGGGTGCAGTCAATTATACAAAATATTTATCCAATGGCTATTTTTATACATTGTTATGCTCATTAATTGAATTTAGTTCTACTTCATGGCGCTAAAACAATAAAAGATGTTGAATTATTCATAGCAAACCTTACTATGTTCCACACATTTTTTAGTAGACCTTCTAAAAGAATTGCTTTATTAAGAGAGCTAGGATTTAAATTACCAAATCAATGCAATACACGTTGAAACTATCATTCAAGAGCTGCTTTAACTATAAAAATTCATTTCAATGAACTAAAAAATGACGTATCTCATGTAGTTGATGACCCTGACTGGGATTCTACTTCTGTTTGTACTGCATCTTGTATATTGAGTATTATGAACAATCGAAAATTTGTTTACTTATTGGTACTTTTTAGTAAAATATTTATATTTACTGATCACACATTTTGTATTCTACAAAACATATCAACTACTGATATTAAATATTGTGTTAACGAAATTAAAAGTCTTACTTCGCGGTTAAATGATTTGAGAAATGAAACTTCCATACATGATATCATAAAATGTTCCGTTGAATTAAACACAGATTTAAAGTATACAAATGAGGAACAAGCTACTTTACATCGACTTAGGTTTTAAATTATTGATTCATTAATTGTTCAAATAAATATTAGATTTAAAGATTTTGAAAAACTAGAGTTTGTTGAAATAATAATTGCAATAAGCAATTCAATGACAAAAAATAGCCTTTCATCTTTGTCTACTTAAGCTATCGAAATAAAAATGTAAGGTGAATTATCAAAACATCCAACATTTATAAACAATGTAATAGATGTGTTCGCAACAAAAGAAAATCCGCGAATTGATTTAAATCGTATTCAAATATATTTATTTTATTTA
This sequence comes from Therioaphis trifolii, assembly GCA_027580255.1. Lineage (NCBI taxonomy): Eukaryota > Metazoa > Arthropoda > Insecta > Hemiptera > Aphididae > Therioaphis > Therioaphis trifolii. The sequence continues at coordinate 12,434,939 of CM050407.1, forward strand.
ATTTACTTTTTTTATGATGATCTAATTTTTAATTAAATTTTATGTAACACTAGGTATATCTTTGGTTGTCTTGTTGTCTACCCTATAAAATTGTTCACACGCCGCCACTGCTCATAAGTCTTATTGTATGTTAACCGTCTAAAAATTACTAAACCGTAGGCTAAATCTTAGTATATAATAGAAATTATTAATCTATTACTGTGATCTACATAAAGTCTTATGATTGGAAACATCAATTGGATACTTAGGTCACTATAGCTCCATAGTTTTGTAAAATTAATGGTAGGTATATAAAATATAACCATTGCTATAAAGGTAATGTTTTTGTTTTCATTAAATCAGTATTATGTAAACACACATAGTATTTATTTAATTTTATCTAAATAATTTTTATGCTTTGAATGATCAATTGAATTTCTTATGTTCTGCTTTTGGAACACTTACCCTTTTAAAGATCTAGTATTGGACTTAACACAGTAATAAATGAGGTGAAATAACTTATTCTCAGTATAGATGAAGTAAAAATCTATTAAATATTATCAATTCATATAGTTAACGCTAATGAAATTTTAGACTACAAACAGGTGTAACAATAAGTTTACTCGATCTCCAGTGGTACAACAAACACCCATAAAGGGGGATGCAATTCTTGAAATATACTTTTAGTCATTAAATGGATGATTCATAATAATGAAAACAATATCAAATATCAAATTTATGTATGAATACACATAAATTATAGAGGTGCTTGAGATCTTGAAATTAGGGAAATCATAAATTTTCTATTTTGAGATTTTTATTCATTGAATTCTAATAAATATCATTCCTTAGGAAAAATAAACATGTTAAAATACATTTTGTGTGTTCACGATTTTGTTGGTGGACTTAGAAAATTAAATTATTTATATGATTTAGATTACTTTATATTTGTTATGGATTTTATTCAGTCTTATTTCTACTTGTACATTATATTTTATTTACTAATATCTATTTAATATTTTTACAATTACCAACATATTTTGTCATTTTCTTTTTCAATTGATGGGGAAAAAAGAAAAAGTGCAAGAATTTAATATTCTAAGAAGGATGGAACTAGTTATCTGAAATAATTAAATGCAATACCATAGGACTGGTAACCAATAATGTGTTGATCAATATGGTGTTCTTGCAAAAGAATACTGTTACATGAACTGTCATACATATTTTAAAACATTAAATACTATACTGTTTTAACTAATGATCTTGATAGATATTTAGGAAAGCATATTTCAAAATCACAAAACTTTTAATAAATTATGAAATACATATTTGTTTGTTTATTTGGTTTTTATAAAATTAAAAATTGTATAATAGTAATTTAAAATCAATATAAATGTTAACTATAATAATAATTAATTTCCAGAAACCCGGCGCATGTGTAGCAATTATTATTCTCAAACCTATGCTAACTCTTAAATAACCAATCCCGAGCACCTCTAATATAAAATCCAGTTGGTTGTAGAGCTTAACAAAATTATAAAATAAAAATGCAAAACAATAAAAATAGGTATCTACATAAATACAAAACATTAGGTAAATTTACATATTGAAAAATAGTTTTATGTAGAAATATGCTATGGTAACTGTTTAGTAGAAAAAAAATATTTTACCTTACTATAAAAGTGTACAACAAAAATAATAAAATAAGTACACAATAAACTATACAAAGTATGTTTTCCACATATCAATATATATGTTTCAAATATTTCATTTTAGAAGTCAAAGATATGATACATATTTAAAAATTTATACACTGAAAACTGAATGAGAGTGAGTGTATAAAGGAGTTTGAGGTAGTTAAGAAATGAGGTTAGTTAAACTAAATGCCTAGTTTATATATCAATAACATTTTATTTTGAGAGGTGAGGAAATACTTCCAAGTAATAAATATATAAATTACTTTCTTTTTAATAAAAAGTTAAAACTTTCTAAGTTGCCAAAAAGTATCGTTAGAAAAAAATACGGTTTTTTCTAGAAACGTAACAAGCAATATAGGATGGAATATTTATATACATGTATAAAATATCTTTATAATTGATTTTTGTTTTAACAAAATAAAATAAATAAATAAAAACAATGGCTCAAATCAAGTTATAGGTAAAAATAAATATATAATCATAATAATCGAAACCTGTTACTTAAAACTTAAGGTATGTTATGTTTTTTTAGTAACCATTAGTATTTATGCAATTTCAAACATTTCAAGAACCTGTTTGGCTATAGTTATTGTTTTGAAAATAAAAATACATTTTAACAGCAAAAAACTATACATTTTCACCAGGCTCTTAGTAAAATTTTGAGTTTCCAAATCGTCAGACAAATAAACTTGAAACAACTGTAGTAAAATCAACGACTTTCTTGTTTTAAAACAAAGTACCATCTTCTTCTCTTTTAACATAATTTACTACGCTTGAAAATTTTAAATTTCTGGTCTAAATTAATTTCTTGATGGACCATCAATTTGCATAGAGTGTAAAACTTCATCCAAAAGTTGTAATGCTCTATGTAAATGAACCTAAAATAAATTAAAAATATAAATTACCATAAACATGTTAAAACATCATAATAATTAAACAATGAAAAAATTTAATTAAAATGTCATACTTCAATCCAACATGGAGTCTCTTTAATACTACTCCGTCGATAGTCAGGACCCCAACCTTTTACAAAACTTAATCTCAATATGCACAATCTCCTTAAGTCATCTACACCAATACCTGCTGCAGCACTCAAACCTTAAAGAAATCATAATTTTAAATGAAATAAAATGCCACAATATTGTTTAGAAGGTAATAAAAAAACACACTTATAGCTGGAGCAATTCCTCCAACACTATGAGGGCCAGCTAAATGTCCTGCAACTGCAGCTGCTTGAGCTGCAGCAGCAGTTTGAGCTGATTCAGCTTGTTGATGCATTTGTCTATAGCACTGTCTTAAATCAAAAACCTAATAAACCAAATTTGGTAACATTTAAAATAAGAATAAATAATATGTATAAAAATTATTAAAATATATACTTTAATGTATGCATGAGGATAAATTTTATGAACAGCATCTCCCGGTGCTCGACCAGCTTCTCGATCCAAGTAGTATGATTGCACAAAAACTGAATGATCACTCTGGCATTTTAACCAAACATCACCTTCTCCAATAAGGTCAAGTTGAATACCTTTTCCAATATGTAACCTGTATAATCACATTATTTAAAAAAAATTAAACATAAACTACAAATTAATCAAGCGTTAAAAAAAAAAATAAATATATATATATTAATTTGTTTCAGAAAAACATACATACCTAGCTTTTTCACTTTGCTCAGTTCTATGGACATTACTCAGAGCTCCCAAACAAAATCGATTACTTCCAGATGGGTCAACATAACCATCAACAGTAACATGTGGGCAAGTAGAAGATACTTTAAACGTTTCACCAACTTGAGTATCTAATTCAAAATAGGCGATTGAACACCAATATTCAGGAGCTGGCTGTGATGATAATAAACCACTCAGCCCCATTTCAGATACTCCCCCTAAGAAAATATATAAATGTATAACATATTTAAACTTAAAATAACTTCAAAAAATAAATGTACACACAGAATGTTGTATGCGGGGGTTGCATTGAATGAGTATAAGTAAGAGTGCTTTGTACTGATCTATTTCCTGTTGTTGTACCAGGCATAGTAGCAGTGGGACCTTGATAATCATGAGGTGTCATTGTTTGACTAGGTACTGTAAGTTAGAAAATTATTTTTAATACAAACCATAAGAAGCTTTATAATAATTATAGATTACTAAATTATTATATCATATTATTCAATAAAAAAATGCAATTACACAAATTTTCTTCATCTTGTCCTGGAAACATACTTGGATTTTGTAATGGCATATTTGGTGGTCCTAAAACAAAAGTAGGAAGTATTTAGAGATTTATTAAAAAAAAACAAAAATGTTTAAATGAATAATATATGTATTTCTCAATTCAGTAGCGTACACAGGATTTTTTTTCATAGGGGTTAATGAGTTTTATAAATGCCTTTTTTTATTCTTTACTTTTGCACATCAGTTTGAAGTATATACACAAATAATTTATTTTGGAAGGGGTTATTACCTAAAAATCACCCACCTGTGTGCGCCACTGTCTTACATATAAATACCTATTAACTAGTATGTGGAAAAATTAAAACACAACTGAATTTTAACTAATGTGGCATCTCTCAAATAGTTAATTAAAATGTTTACATTATCATGTACATTGAAAACCAATGAAATAAAAAATTATTCAACAACATTCTAAACATATTGAACTAAATTTCAATACAAATAATAAACTAGAGTCAATTACAAGTCAGATAAATAATAAAAAACATTCAATAAAAAACACATTTTAAGCAGTTAAAAAAAAAAAAATAAATAAATAAAATAAAATAAATTAGAATATGAATCAAAATAAATATTAAATAATCAAAGAAACAATAATTTTTAGTTTTAATTGGCTGAATTTGAATATTCAATGGAAATGTTTAAGAATAAAATTTTAAATTAAATAATCAGTAGATAAATTAAGAAATTAATTTTGAGTTTAAATTCTAACTGTACACTTATGAGTAGGTAAGGTTAAATTAAGTAAACCCACAAAACTGTAATTCATTTAAAACAAATTTTGAATTTAACAGTAAGACACACACACATCCATAGGGATAAAAGAATTAGATAAATTATAAAACCTATAAATTAAGAGATTTGTGTATTTAACTCATACAAAATCATATCATCATGTCCTAAAACAACACTGTTTAAAGAAATCATTGCAAAGTACAAAAACATATTTTAAATTAGAATCTTTAAATCCCCGTGATTAAGCAATAAGATTGTATAATGTATAAGTGCTATGTTTTTTATTTTGAACTTTTAAAAGTATAATGCAAATTTAAGTATAGAAAGATCTTTGCCAAGTTAGTACTTCCAACAAAATACTTATTATTTAGGCTATTTATAATTTTTTTTCAGAAAATTATATTAGGCATTTAAATTATAACTAAGTAAATGGTATTTAACATACAATATACATGTATTATACTAAAAAACAATTTGAAATATGAAGTTTATAATGTTTTCCATCTTAGATAATTAATAAAATTAGTTATTTTATTTTTTACTTAAGCTTATATTTTTACGATTAAAATTTCAAATATTTTAGTTTCGGCTTATCAAATAAAAGTTGTAAATGATTATTTTGGGCTAACATACCAGTAATAATGAAAGAAGTTTCCTCCCATTTATAATTAATGATGATGTTTATATGAATAATGGGATGGTATAAAATTAACGAAATAATTTTTAAACCCATGTATCATTTAAGAAATATTTGAATCATTCAGTAATAATCATGCATCCATTCTTGCCATTATCCAACTATACCTAAAAAATGTCCATAGTATACACTTAGGGATAAAATAATTTTTACAAATGCTCAATTTTAATTATGATGAAATTGATAATGAATCAAATTTTTTAATAAAAAATTTTAATTTTCAATTTTAATTCCATCATCAACAATACATATTATTATGTTATGATTTATTTCTGTGGCCTTAAGGGCTTATTGATTAGACTAATAATATTATAATACAAAGTGAGGTAATTGCTTTTCATGTGATCCAGTGTTCAATTTATAGATGTGCGAGTTAAGTTTATAATTATATTTTATTAAAATACTTATTGTAAAAAAAAACTGAAAAACCTGAGAAAATCTAAGTAACTTACTATTGGGGGATATATGAGATGGTGTACCTGGTGGCATCCAACTGTTACATGTTTCAGTCTTAACCTGCACTTGAGAATTTAAACCAATTTGATGACTAGGGCGTTGCTGCTGCTGTGATGTAGGTCGAAACATACCAATATTGCCTACAAATAATTATATACTACTCATAACTACACATGCAATACTCATACAGAATTCTAAAAAGAAAATAATTTATCTAAACTTAAAAAAAAAAAAAAAAATATCAATATCATGCAATTATGAATGTTTGAAAAGGAAAATATTTTTATAGTTAATAATTTTTACCAGCTGCTTGAGAGGCGTTAGGTGGTTGAGATACATCAGTAGCTGGATTTTGTTGGTGGTATATAGGTGGTAAATGATGCTGAACAGTTACAGCCGGACTGTTACCAGATACATCACTATCCATATTGGAACTGCTAACCTGACTAGAACCTGGTGGTGAAGGAGACATTCCTCCCCCTCCAGCAGTATATTCATCCCTAAGACCAATTATTCGGCCAGATCCATTTGTAGATGTACCACTTTGAAGTGTAAGACCACTTAGATCTAAACAATACAAAAACTATATAAATAGAAAACATATTTAAACATTAAATTACTATAATATTATACAAAAACATTCATTTATATTAAATAAATTAAAATTATTATTGTTATAATTATTAATAGTAAATAATCATTATAACCAAATGTCATAAAATGAGTAAATAAATATTAACCTATGCCTGGTGATACAACTCGTTCATAATGATATGGATTAACACACACAGAATCACATTTTAAATCAAAAGCATATTGGCAGTATTTTAAGTGTTTAAGTTCATTTTTGTGTAAATCCGGCCATCGCCAAATTCTAGCATAAATAACATGTGGGAAGCCTTTGCGCCCAGCCACCTGCAATATTTAAAACAATGAATAATTTTTTATACAAAGTTAAAAGTAAATACTTTTTAAAATGTCAAAAATTTAAATAATTTTCCAAAAGAACTTAAAAAAAAAAATATATATATATATATAATCAAAAACTTTTCTTTTAAATTAACACATAATTATAACTTAAATTAAATGAAAACAGTTTTTTTTTCTTAGAACTAATGATAGACATACTTGTAATCGGCCATCTAATGTCCTTTGAATTGTAACACATTTACTAGGATGAGAACCACTTGTAGTAATAGCTAGAATTAGACTGTCTAATTCATCTCTTTTTTCCTTAGTAATAAATAAAATATAAATTATTAATAAATAAAAAATATAATTTATATTCAAGTGTTAATCACTATTTTAATACATTTGTCAAGAATTACCTTTAACTTTTTAACCAATGATTCAATGGCTCGTTTAGCAAATCCTTCACTTTCCCATCCTTGTCGATGACACATTAAACTGTGAACAATACTTAAACAAGCATCAGCTGATGTTGGTGCACTAGTTTGTTGCATTTCTCTAGCTAAAAAATGGAAAATAAAATGTAAAGATGATGTGTAATATATATACCTATATACATAAAATATATGTAGCGATACGTTACAGTAATCAAATATGTGAAGCGATAATATATTAGTTTAAAATATTTTATCATTTAAGATTTGAATATGTTTCAAGAATTTATATTATAAATAAATAAAAAAAAAACAATGTTTGGAAACATTGCAATGAGTACTTCAGTATTTCAGTCAGTTAATGTATTTAATATCCTGATTATTCCACAACCAAAAGGGTCTAATAAAACTGCGATAAAATCATAAATTAATGTATGTATTTGTTTTTTTTATGTATATTATTGTAAATTTAAATATTTATAGGTTAGGTATTTTATATCAATTTATTCATTTGGTCTCATGATTTGTGAGATCACACATCGGAAGTGATGGGGAAGCGGTCGTGATATCTCGGTGGGTCAACAACTCTCCCATAAGACGGCGTAGAAGTCATGCACTTGTTAGTTTTCATCGACTTTTGACTAATTGTAATATTCATTAACGCCAATAATCATATACAAATTCGACAAACGTACTTGGCTGAGGAGCTGATGGGTGTTGTATTGGTGTCGGTTGAACTTGTGCGTATTGTTGGGACATCATGTGTGCGTCAGTTTCCATTATACTTTTTAAAAACTATTACGATTCAATACACAATACTAATAATCCAAATTTAATTTAACAAAAACAACAAAGAAATATCTGTCGCTAAAATTTTGCACCGCCGCCAACATAGGTTGTTGTGTTCGGTTTTATTGGGTGGGCGTGTTTTCGTACAGGGTTTCCCAAATGGTCCCTATTTAAGTCGCGCGTATTTTCGAAAATGTTTATTATCATTATCATCAACCAGCTATCACGCACGGGTTTTTGGTTTACATAATATTAAAATTTAAATATTTTATCTATATGTTGGGCGAGTCATTCGTGAATACCTATGTGATATCATTATAACTTTGTGTACTTGCTTCGGCAGTACATATACTAAAATTGGAACATTATAACTTTGAAAAAAGGCAATTTTAATATCATCTTACTCATTTACTTAACTATTAGGAGGTATTTATTGAAAAAATGTCAGAAATCATTAGTCAGGATTTCTTTATAAACGATTAAATAAATTCATATATGATTTTTACGGAGTCGACGGTTTTTTACATCAATATTTAATTTTATAAAAAGTAATTGGTTGATGCAATCATTATGAAATTTGTGATTTATTTCGCGTAAGGAATCTTAGTATATGGATAATAATTTATTATATATTAAAAAATTTCTTAAACTATAGCTTAAGCATGGTATAGGTAACTAAAACACCTTTCATTGTTGCTTCGTGGACAATCGCAGTTAATGTTAAATAATTTAATATGTTCAAAAGTCAGGTGAACTGAAGCTTCGGGTGAACAAAAGTGATGTGTTATAATTTGTAAATCTAATAAATGTAAAGCAATAGAAATGTAGTAAAATCATTTTTCTAGGGTGAAAGTCGTTTTCTCGTGTCTGTGGTATCCCTTTTTAACACAAGCCAGTGGCGTCCCTAGAACGTTAAATTTCATAGAGGTGTTTGAAAGCTATTGATAAAATTTCCCTTATCTGTCCTTAAAATACTAACATTTTTATTGTAATAATGATTTATTTTTATAATATGATAATATTTTCAATTTTCATTGTAATACATAAATAATCTTTAATACAATTAATTTAAATATCTAAGAGATTTTAGAAGTTCACAACGATTATAATGATTATATATTGATATTACATAATTTTATATGTTTAACTTTGTAATACAAACACTCATTGTTTTAGTATAACAGTTGTCATTTTTCATTTTTTGTGATATCTATGGACTATACCGTAGAAAATAATATTAATTGTGTACAGAATTCCACAAAAAACATATATTTTTGAAACAAATGTATATCTATAATAATTCAACAATTTTATGAATCATTTATTTAGGCAACTAAACGTTTGATGAAATGAAATTCTCGAATAGACTTCGATGTAATATGTAGTTTGATATTTCGTCACTTCAGAACAGATCTAGTTAAAGATACGATTTTTTAAATATTTTCCTTGAATCCTTTGCACCATGTTGAAAACGATGGCACAAAAATAAATTTTGTGGAAATCATTATTTTTTTAGTTATTTGAAAATTGCAAATTTAGGTACATGCATTCTGGATACAGTTACAAACTTTGTACTTTGAATATTCATTATTCAAACATTGAAACTCATAAAAAATCATTTATGATAATGTTATGTATATTTGAGAAATAATTATTAAAAATGTTATAGCAGTTTGAAGTTGACGAAATAATAGCCTAATAGTTATTAGGTATTAATTTAATACTGTATATATATATATATACAAATAAAATATAAATAAAGATAAATAAAAAGTCATAAAAGTATTTTCCTAACCCTCCCAGGCCTTCATAGCACTCTTCTGAATTCGAGTTTTCCATACTACAATAGTTATTCTATTATTATTACAAATAATACATTTGTTCTACTTTAATTGCGGTCAGAGTCCGGACCCTTCAACCCTCTTTCAGGGTATTGTTAGTTGATTGTTAAGGATTTGTTTTAGGTCGTGGGGTTCGATCACACCTTTTGATCTAATGATAATTCTTTAATTCATAGAATAAATATTATATTGTTACGAATACCAGCACACAACAATATTAAATATTAAGATATTGATTTGAAAATAATATGCAAATATTTAGGACTCTAGGCTCTATCTTGAAATGAAACATGGAAGCGGAAATGCTCAGCAGTCTCTAAATTTCCTAAAAAAATGCTAAAAGTGCAATAATTTTGATTTCATTTTTACTAAATTTTATTAAAACTTACAGTACAGTTGACTTGTAAAGTTTTATAATATTCGATTATGAGCAAATTGAAGGATCTTATGGTTTTACGATAATGCTTTTTTTCCTTTATTTAAATTTTTTTGATTAGTTATAAAATAATAGTCCTAAGTCCACAGTCCAATTTCATCCAGCAACTCTGCCGATCAGAAATTTTATCTAGATGGTAGTTTAAAGAAGTCATTTTTTCTATTTTCGATAGTTTTTCCAGGTGTGGGAAAAAATTTTTGTAAACAGTACTTTTTTTCTGTAGATACTAATTTTCAACTTTAATATGTGTATAAAAATAATTGGACCATCCAATTATTATGAACCTTTGGATATAGATAGAATGATATGTTTTGAAACTTTTGGTAAAAAAAATGTTTGCTTTATAAAAAAAGAACTTTTAAATAGGTTTGATAAAGAAAATACTGATCAGCAATTAGACTAAAGATGATAAAATATATAAACAGTATATTTTTATACTGAAGTTTTGCTCAGAATCCTTTAACTAAATAACTGATCTCTCATATCTTCAAAATTCTATACACCCGTCTTCATTATACACTACGAAAAACAAAGAGTATCTTATGATGCAAAGTACCTAAATTCTTTTTTAATATCTATTTATATTAGTAACTTTTCTTTTTTCATTCAATCATTTAATATGTTTATAAGTAGGTAAATATTTTTTGATATCAGACCTTATGTCAGCAGAATTTAAAAAAATTGTCAAATTCTCTTCTTCTCAGAAAAAATTGAAAAATATATCACTTCTAAATGTTTCTTAATATGAGGGTGGATTAAAATGGAAGCCTTTAAGTTTAATGAATGAGAGTATTGAACGGTTCTATAATGGATGAATGTTTCATATCAATGTTTAAATATCATGATAATTATATACAGGCTAATTTAATTTAATATTTAATTGACTAATAAAATTATTTTATGACAAGCATTTTTTTTTTGCCTGTATTTCCACCCTTTATGCGTTCAGACATAAAATTACAGAAAATAATTATTTCACATTTTCTGTATTCTAGAGTGGATAAATGATTAATTTTTTTTTTGTGGTAGTGCATGTACTTGAAAATGTTGGCCTTGCTGTACCTTCAGATGAGTTGGAAGTAATTACTAAATACTGAACATTTTAATATGAAGGATGATGGTCATGTCTAAAGTGTCTGGGATGATTATTCTTACATAAAATGTAAGGTAATTTATTTTATTTTATTATTATATTTAAATGAATATAAATTTTATGAGCGAAGTCCGACCAACAAGTCTCAGGCTAGAATTAGTATCACATATTTAATTACTCAACTGTTCACAAAAGAACAAGTATATTACAAATGTAAGTTTAACAAAATGTACATCTAAAAAAAAAAAGAAATGTCTTAAAATTAACATTGTCGGCTGTCTAAAGATTAATTATATTATTTACATATTTTAACTGTAGAATTCAAAATGGCACTTTTTCTAAAGAGTTCATTGACATACTGCGTCTTATACATGGCATAAATAAAGAAAGCACACAGTGATATTTTTTTCAAATACAAAATTTATTTTGTATATTATGCAATGATTGCAATATGCTTACAACATTTTAATTTTAATTATATATGTATATATATATATATATATATATATATATATATACATACATACATACATACATACATACATACAAATACATATTATATAGCAGTAATGTACTAATGGAACTTAAATTATAAAAAGCTGTACCTAGTTGGAATCTGGGTTGATAAAAATTTAATAAAAATAAATCATTTAAAATCATTAAATCAATAAGCATAAAAAAAAACTTCAAGAACCTTAATTAAAAATGTAATGCAAGTGTCATAAAAACAATTTCATTTTTATTATATATACAATTAATTGCAACAAACAAAGTTTTGTACTGTATACAGTGGCATTTTTTTTTTTAACAAAAAGAGTATTGTATAGACTTTGTTAAAAATAATTGAAATTGTGTTTGAAATAGTAAAAGTGGGATATAAGTACCAATGAAAAATAACTAACTAATATTTACAATTTGCATCATATTGATAGAAGTTTTAAAACCAAAATACCTCAGATTACAATATCTGAGATACAATGTTTTTCAAAGAATTATACTTGTCAACATTTAATTTCTTTCAACTAATATTTTATTAGGTTTTCTGAATTGTTTGCTTTCTTTCTTGTTCACATGTTTCTAAAAATAAATTTAATATTAAAAAATAAATTAACTAATACAATAGGTGATATATTATGAAATATCTACCTTCAAAGCTTTAGGGCTATTTTCTTTTGATGTTAAATTGGATTCCAAACTACATAAAGATATTTCTTCACTTGAATTTTCAGATGAAGGAGTAGGACTAACTATTGATTCTGTATCATCTATATAATTTTGAGTGATTTCACGTCTTAGTGTTGTGTTAACAAAATCTGGATACTCAAATTGTTTTCTTTTAGGTGTTACTCCTATTAAAAATTAATTAAAAATGTGAATTGTATTCATTTTGAACTTCATAATCATACCTAATGGTGTACACTGCTTAGATTCATTTAAAAACAATTTTATATTTGTTTCTTGTCTGAAAAATTCTTCTTTAATGCATAAACTGCCAGTACCTACACAATCATCTTGCTTTTCTTTGAGAGCTGAAAAATTGATGTGTAATTCTGATGAAATGGAACCAAAATTATCCATCAGCTTTTTAGCATCAATGACTGTTTCATTAATACATTTAGTAGTTTCCTGGAAAATTATTTAGATTAAATAAAATAAAATAAACATTAAGATAGCATAACTAAAATGTAATTGTTACCGAAATATCACTATCGACAATATTTAATTGTGTATTTAGGTTTTGAGTCAAATGACTGAATTCATCATTCATGAAAATTGAAATGTCAGTAAGTTCTTTTTCGTGAGTACCACATTTTTCGGCCAAAGATTTTAATTGAGCTCCTTCAGATATAGAATTCATTGTTATTTTACTCTATGAAAAATTTAAAATTAATAATATTTAAACAAATTAATTACCATATAAATTATGAATATTTTTCAAAACAATACTTAAATTAAATGTAAATTTTATATTAATGGAAAGTTGCATGCATTACCTCATCTGTAAGATTCTGAATCGGTTCAAGTAAATCAGAACATTGATTATTTGTCCTCTCTAATGACACTAAACACGGTTTTAAATCTTGTATTTCTTTATCTTGATTTACGAACATTTGTAATATTTCATCATTTTGAGTTTTAAAGTCTGCATTTATTTCATCATATGTTGTTGTATCTTCTGCATTTTTAATATGTTCAAAGAACTGTGAGCTAAATTGATTGAATTGAGAATGGTAGTGCATAAAATTATCCTTGATCATTTGGATTTTCTAAAAATAATCAGAATTTTATTAGATTGATTACACAACTATACTTAAAATAAATAAATAATGTACATTTAATGATTCTTGTTTTTCAATGTCCATTGCTTCATAACATTTTTTCAAACGCTTGCAGTATAAACTTTCAATAGATTTATTGAATTTGTCTTGAATACCCAAACGATACTTGATTTCGCCCAACAATTCATTAATATTTTTATTGTAAGATTTTGCCTATAGATATAAACAATTATATCAATATAAGTTAAAGTGTTGACATGAAATATTATAAAAATTGTATTTGAATAAATTATAAAAATCATGAGTTGGTGTTATATTTTCACTCATAGAATATGCAAAATAAATTTACCTCATGAATGTGATTTAAAATCTCATTATGATATGACGCCATAGCGGATGTTACAATATTTATTGTCTCTGACTTTTGTAAAATATTTGTTTCCAAAAGTTGCATTTCCTTTAATACAATGTCAATTTTATGATTCAACTCATTTTTCCCATGTTCCCCACGATTAAGTAAACTAATTACCTAAAACATAAGAATTTATTTAAGATTATTATTACTATTATTATTTTTTAATTAACAATTAAAAATATTACATTTTCCTTCATATTTGAAAAAATATTCACTGTTCTATTATTATGATCATTCATCTTATTCATAATACCATTTATGTCATTGATGAGTGTTGTATTTTTATCAAACATATCATCTAAAATAAATTGTTTTAAAATCATTGTAAATTCTACGATTGGAAAATATAATAAATTACCATTTAATTTATTTTGGGTATCTAAATATTCTCTGTTTTTACTTTCAAATAATGATAAAGTATTTGAAAATGCAGTATTTGTTTCCATCACTCGCTTTCTTAACATGTCAATTGCTGATTCATTAGATTTCTCTACATCTCTAGACCATTATTAATAAAAATAATTATTTACAATTCAAACAATTACAAATACCAGTATAAATTTACATAGTGCGTTCAATTTTGTCGTGAAGTAACTTCATGTCATTTTCATAAATTTCAGCCAAGGATCTTAAGTTTGTAGCTTCTTTGTCAAGTTTAACTATGAGACTATCTCTTCTGTCACGTTCATCCATTGTTCTAATTAAATCCACTTTTAACTCCCTCATAATTTCCTTAAATGTATTATATTTAGAATAATTTTGTGTTTATTGTACATTAAAGAAAATGTTTTTTATCAAAATAACAATTGAACAAACTTCTTTTTTATTTAATTCTTCATTGACAGCCCTTATTGTAGCTATTTTTTCACAAATATCTGCTTCATTTTTTTCCAGTCTCAATACCATATCATTATAATTTTCTTCGGCAACATATACACCATTTTTATCCCTAGTAGCTACCAAATCTCGTTTTAGCTTCTCGATTTCATCCGTATATTCCTAAAATAGTCCATTAATACAATTAGTTTATAATTGTTTTTAATTAAATTATAAATAATTGTTTACTTTTATTAATGCTTTTTTTGTGAACTTTTGATTAACTTCAGGCTTATTTTTTATACTCTTAGCACGAGAGGCATAATCTAATGTGCTCATAGTTTCTTCTAAATTACAATGTGAGGGAGATATTGTAGCAATAATAGATGTTTTAGTTTTTCCCCCTAAAGAATCTTGCAATAAACGAGTAAGTTTTGATTCCCTTAAGAAAAAAAGAAAAATAATTAGAAAATAAAAACAATATTTAAAAGTATATATTTAGATCTTTACCTATAAGGAACATGAGGAGTTTGTTCTACTAGTGATGTAATACATCGACCTAGTGTTAATAATGATTTATTGATATTGCCAGCTTCACAAGCACGTCTATCAATTGCACCTGATCTTCCAATATTTTCACTTCCAGCCAAGTCTACCAGATTTAATTTACCTACTCTAACTATATCCTCATTTTCAATGGTAGATTCTTTTATATGAACAGTTATTGTAAATATTGTATGTGACCGACTAAACAAATAAAAATTTGAATTTTTGTTGTAACCAATTTTAATATTAAGTATAAAATGATTTTACCTAGACTGAGCATTCATTAATGTTGCAGCAGTTTGTCGTCGTTTCGATCCTTTTTCGAGTAATTTGTAGACTTCATTTTTATTACCGACAATAACTTCTTCTAAACCTCGTACAATAACTGATCCTTTTTTTTCTTCAAAAATTCTATTCATATATTATTTAAATAGAAAACAAAAGTTTTGATTGATTAAGATAATAATTTTACTTATTAATATTATTTTTTTCACCTAAGAGATTTATGAGATGGTTCTTCTGAAGAAGAAAGCAAATCAAAAATTTCTTCATTGTAAAGTTCTAAAAATGATGCTCTAACTGTGTGTTCAACTTGTAAAAGTCTAAGTTCGTCAAACATATGACTTAAAGCCCGTGGAATAATCCCTGAAACTGGATCCTGAAATATTTACAAATATGAATTAAATATAATTATTTATAAATTATATACTAATAAATACCAGGGGGGTGTTAAGCAATTAGCACTACAGGTGTGGCAAACCCGGGGGCCCGAGCTGTGGACTTAACTTACTTTAGTTAGTTGGTTCAGTTCATCCCTAATCTGACCTTAATTGGTTGGAGTAATCAGATCCTCCAATAGGGGGTTGTCGTAAGGCCAATCACCTTACACGCAAAACAATATGATTACGAAACAACGACCAATATTGCCTCGGAACGTGGAGATTACGGATTCATGTATTGGAACTTGGAATGTGCGATCAATGTATAGGACTGGAACATTGACGACAGTCGTATCGTGTCTTGAGCGATACAGACTGGATATAACAGCAGTTCAAGAAATAAGGTGGGACGGATCTGGTAGTATAAAGTAAGCAAGGAAATACAATTTTATGGGCCGGACACGTGTGGAGATCGGAGGGGCCAATTGGACAGGTTACGAGATGGAAGCCAAATACAAAAAGGCCTAGAGGACGTCCTAGACAGAGATGGAAGGATAGAGTGGTCAAGGACCTGAGGTAACTTGGAATAGAGGATGGGGAAGAACTGGCAAGAAACCGAGACAGGTGGAGGCAAGTGGTTGTTGCGGCAATGGGCCTGAATGGCCTGTAAATGCCGAAGAAGAAGAAGAATTTATAATACATTTTAAGAAGTAATTTTTTAAAGTAATACTAGATTAAAAATGATTATAAAATAGAGTCAACTGACTAGTTTGTAGATCATTATTTACTTAACATGTCTAGGTGAGGCCCTGTCATGGAGGCAGTGAGGCTATAGATCTTAGTCCCCTCAAAATATTACAGGCTGATATTAATTAATGCATAGAGTGGAAGTTATAGAATGGTTTGATGTTTGAAGCAAAACTGTCATGTACGAAACTAAGTATTGTATCTTATTCAACAAAAAGTTAAATATTAGTTTGACTAACTTTTGTAAAAGCTAAAAATTCAAATCAATATACCTTATTCCATGATATAGATGATTGCCCATTTAATCTTTCACCTTCCATGGTGAAAGTCTTTCCCGTTCCTGTTTGTCCATATGCAAATACTGTGCAATTGTAGCCATCAAGTACTTCTTTTATTAATGGATATACAACACTATTATAAACATCGACCTAAGCAAAATTAGTAATAAAATTGGAGTGAGTAATTCAATAAGCAATGAAGAAATAAATAGATTAGTACTTGTTTTGAATTTTGTCCAAAAACTTTATCAAAATGGAATGTTTTAGTTCGACGATCAGCTAAAACTGTTTTTTCTGTTACAATTACTTCTTTATGGTTGGATGAAACATCCACAACAGGTAAGCCTTTACTTTTATCAGCATCATTCATAGGTCTTAAAATTAAAAGTATTAAAATATATTTATACACAAGGCATAAATAACAAAACAAGGTAAGTCAATAATTTGTTAATTAAATTATTGTTGTTAATGTCAAAAAAATGTTTTACTTGTAGTGAAGTTTAGATCAAAAGGTGAATACTCAAATTTGTCTAGTATTAATAGTAAAAAATAAATAATAGGAAACAGTCTATGAGTAGTTAACAGATTCATATCTTAATATTGACTAATCAACTTTTCAAGTAAATAATTTATCTAATTATGAAAGCAACAAAATAAAAAGGATAGTGAACAAAGTTAATAGGAGAAAAATGTAAGTTCAAGTAAAAAATTATTGAAATTACATTATTATTTTGAAATTTTATTGGTACCTTTTTTTTTTTATGAAAAAAAGGATAGGTAGGTTATTTACTTTGAAATACAAATATGTACTACAAATATCAATAATTAACTAGTGGGACAAAAAAATATTAATGAATGGATATTGGCTAATAGTTATGTTATTTCGAAAATGTGAATTGTAAGCATTAATATAAGGAATACGTCAGTAAAGAAATGGGAGATTTGATTAATCATTTTTATTTTAATAAAAGACAATGTATTATAACGTACCTCACTCTGACGAAAACTTCAATAGGTTTTTCATTTACAATATTTTTCTTCTGAAAGAGATTATCGGCCATGGTTGATACGATTCTTTCACAAAAAAAAAAAATATAAATATATATAATAATTTAGTTAATGCACGAGAATATAAAAAAGTGACTCAAAAAGAGCTCAATTAATTGTCACGATTCAAAATAAATTTTATTATGAATGAAACGTAGTTAAACGGTAGAAGGATAAAACATCAGAAAGAACCAAACTGTCATAAAACGATTGGCGAATAGCAAAACAACATGTCACAAATAAAATTTGAATAAACACTATTACACTAAGATACAAATCACTGAAATGAGTCAAATATACTGCACGTCAGAACTTGAACGTTTGATTTTTTTTTTAATGCCATAGCAAGACTACGTTTTCTATCTGACCGTTAAAAAAAATAAAAACTTAAAAGTAACGTATAACGAGTGACGCCCATTGGTCGATTCAGTATCACGAAGTCGGCCATATTTTTTGTTTTGTCATGGCAGAAACTACTGTGGACGCATAGAAAAGAGATAATATGGGTGGACACTGGACGGTTCAAGTTGAATTTACGCCAACGGCTCTATTGTTCTGTGGCTCTACTGAGTACTGTAGTACTGTCCTACTGTATATACTGTGTAGGTATACTGTAACCTTTAGTGAGCCTGTAATTATAGCCTATTGGCTATTACCGTGAAATGAATTTCTTATTTTCTAATTCTAAATTCTTTTTCAACGTGGTCAGCTGGATACTGTAAATAATTAACCCATAATAATGTAATATTGTTTGATCAATATTATCTCTGTCTGTACTTATTGCTTACAGCTTCAGAAAAAAATCATGTATATTCATTGTAACAAATGCAACTCTTACGAGTTCCATCATTTCGTCCGATTACTGCGTAGGCTCAACTGCGATCGCCTTCCACTTAAATAACCGCGAAGCAAATTACAAATCATGGTAAACCTGAATGGGGAAGTTATACCAAATGAAGACTCCCCCAAATACCTAGGTGTAAAGTTGGACAGAGCCCTTACGTTCAAACCTCACTTGGATGGCAGTGGCGGTTATAAGGGGGGATAGGTGGATCGCCCCCCCCCCCTGCAGGGCCGTTTTTTGTAAATTTATTTATTTAGTACCTATAAATCATGGTAGGTACAATCTTACACAAAAAGGAAAAAATATGAACCTATTTTTAATTTTTATCGTACTGCAATTTGTTAAGATGTCTGTGCGCTTAGCTTAAAGGTATTTACTTATTTCTATCTAACTGTTAGGCTATTCTTTAACTAACTTGTATTTCTATGGCGTTTACATTATAATATGCATGTGTGGTGTGCAGGGGCGTGCCTAGGAATTTTTTTCGAGGGGGGGTCAATATTTTTACTGACACGTACCTATTTTAATATATATATTATACATTATAATATTATGTAAGTATATTACATATGTAAAACTTTTATTAACAATTATTTTAATTTTTCGGGGGGGTTTGAACACCCCCCCCCCTCCCCTAGGCACGCCCCTGGTGGTGTGCTTTTTTTTATTTACATAGATTGAAAACATGGTTAAGGTCAACAATTGGCGAAGAAAGGTTGAATGGGCTAGCATTACTCCACATTCATAAAGATATTTTCTATAGATATAGAAAAAATTATAACACGCTTTGCTAAACAAAAGAATAGGCACATGCTTTTACTGTAGTTTTTTTTTTTTTTTTATTGATATTTGATGTGATATGATTAATAAAATAATATTTATGCTATATTAAGTGTTTATTTTATTTCAAAATATTGAGGAAAGGTCTATCCAACATTATTGACCCTACGATTTTTTTTTGTTATTTTTTGAATATTCGCCTATGAGACAACTTAACTCAATACTTCCCAAATTCTTAGTTTTTAGTTTCTAGTCACCGATTTTTCTTTTCTTTTTTTTTTTGTTTATTTACCTATTTATTTATTATTGCTATTATTATTTATCTATTTATTTATCCTGTTTTGTTTAATTATTTATTTACTTACGCCGAAGCCATATGCTTATGTACCTATACTACGTACCTAGGCTAACATCAATTGTGAAGCTTCGAATTCATGATAAAGTTTATATATCACATACCCGCATTACTATATTCAAGCATACTACTATTACTACCTACTTGATTGTTTTCAATTTCACAATTCTAAATTACAATTAGCAAATCACTGAAAATAAAATATAAGAAATAAAAGGTGATGCCTGATATCAAAGAAGATTTCTTCAAAAATTAAAATCAGTTTTTATAGTAGATTTCGCCATTTCCGTACTTACTGATGGAATGCACACTTGGCATTTTTGGTATTATAAATGTTTTTGTTCTAAAATATAGATTAGTTATTATTCAAAAATAAATGTTACTGTGGGAATTTGAATAGACAAGGACCTTGATTTTTCATTTCCATTATTTTAAATCATAATTATCAGTATAAAGATTGTATTAAATTCATAATTCCATTTCATTCGCGACAAAATTTTCCAAAGTAATTTTATCAATTTTGTCATTCAAATTATTAATAAGTAGTAAGTACTAGATATGTTCCGAGTAGATAATTTACCGTAAACCGGGTACCGGGTATTGGCCGGGTAAAAATTTGATTACTAACCGGGTTTCGAGTATTGACCGAGTAAAAATTTGATTAAATACCGAGTACCGAGTATTAGCCGATTAAAAATTTGATTACTAACCGGGTTTCGAGTATTGGCCGAGTAAAAATTTGAATACTTACCAAGTACCAAGTATTGGCCGAGCAAAATTTTGAATACACACCGAGTATCGAGTATTTAGCCATTGTCATATTATAATAATTTATTAATAATAAATAATAGCAAAACACGAGAATTATTTTAGTACCTAGTTAATTGAAGAAAATGCCATTTTGCTTACAATTAATTGGCTACTGTAAGTTGGTTGTGATAAATGTACCAAAATAGTTCATAGTTTATTAACATTTTTCCTGGTATATTTTTATAGGAATGCATAATATGCAATATTATAATATTTATACACACAGTCAGAGTAGTCAGACTACAAATCAACGGCATTCGCCGATTATTATCGAGTACGAGTTGATAAAATGTAGTTAATAGACCGGGTAAAAATTAAGTAAAACTCCGGATACCGAGTAAGGGCCGAGTCTTAAATATGACATCGAGTACTCGGCCATCGAGTAATTACCGGGTACCCGGAACATCTCTAGTAAGTACTAATCTAAGTTCTTTGTAGATCACGGAAGTTAATTTATAATATTGAAATAAGGCGACCATTGAATATACTGTCCCCGTTCTCACCAGGGGTAAAAACTAAAAAGTATAGTAAAATATTAACTAATACATAGTTATAGGTAGGTATGCAAAGTTCATGTTATGCGATTAAAAAATCAGTTTATTTAGCGATTATTAGGTAACTATGAAATGATCACCTTCCACATTATAAATCGAAATCATTCCGTAGATGGCATCTGTATTGACTGTATCCGAATGTGCCTTTAACTAATTATACATGGTCAAAAAGTTCAGGGATAAAACTTCTAGTGAAGCCTTTTAAGACTAATGCCGGAAACATTTTCAAGTCGGATAAAGTCGAGTGAAATATTGCAACATATTTACAAGTTTACATTGGAATTGATGAACAATAAATGCAAAACAAAATTGAAAAAAGTCTTTTCTTCCAGCTGTAATAGTTGTAATAGTATATTAATATAGCCAATGTAGGTAATGTAATACCCAATAGGTATACAATATACATCTTTAAGACTTAATGTCATTTTTAACAGCGCTTTCCGTTCGGGATTAAAATGATTATATCATACTATCATAGTACCATACATAATATAATATATTAGGTGACATGATTTCTTGATATAAATTTGTAGTCTTTGTGTCTGATTACTCTGATTTATAACTTGATAACGATAATGTAAATAATGAATCCTGTGAAATTGAAAATCAGCGAATCGTACAAACACGATTCGTTTATATCGACTCTCGATGTACATTTTAATTAACCGAGTGACGTCGAATGTCGTAATATGACTACATTCGTGCGACACAACGATATGATACTATGAATACACAATCCGAACGGAATGTGATCTCGTCCTCGGTGTTCACTAAAAGCGAATTCACATTGAATCGAACACGTCATCAGTGTTCCTTCGGTAATTCGGTATCTCAATATTTTGTTTTCAACAGGACGATACCTAGTTGTTGTTTTCGTTCAGTATTGTTTACTCGCTGTTGATAACTTAGAGTAGCGCCAACCGCGACAGCTGAGCGCCTCCTTTCATTATTGATAATTTGATATCGAGTCCTCTGGATTACGATTTACGATACTGTGGTCGTTACTCATATATAATTTTATGTTACGTAACTTCTAGTTCGAATAAAGTTTTTTTATTAAACTATTACTATAAAGTAAATTTGCGCCCTGCATGCGCTTTAAATCACACAGATGTGTACTTATATTATTTTCTAGTACGTAGGCGTCAAGACGTTTTACTAATCATGCGGTGCTTAATGGTATTCGACAATTTAAATGACATCGTCTTCATGAAATGTGACACGGATTTTTGTACACACATTCGAAAAGTTGGTGTTTCACTGGATCTCCTTAAACCGTCTGAGGTTATTGTTTTTTGAATCATTCACATTTTTACAATATATTCTTACGTTTAATGATTTAAACGATTGAAAACAATCATCTATTCGGCTGTGTGCTTAAAGCTTTATTTATTCTTAGATAATCCACTACAAACAAATATTTCTTCACTATAATTTTCTTTGACCATAATAATTTAATGCACTATTTACAAATAAAATTTCATTTTTAAGAATGAAAAAGAAGACTGTGAAAGAATCGATCCAGACTTAATTCTTCAAATCTTTTCGCCTATGGTTACATCTCAAAGGATAATGAATTGCCATTTTTCAAATCGTTATAGTTCAATGCAATGCCAAAATGGAACAAATATTGTTTTTGATGAAGTAAATGACTTATTTTGTAACATTTTTTGTACCTTTATATCATATCTATAAAGCCAAATGTAATGAATGCATTTTATTATTTTACAGTACTTGGGTCATTTGTTTATTTATATAGGTGACAAGGAAGTGAATTGGCAACAAAAAGTTCTTAGTGTATCAATTTTATTTATTAAACGTATTTGTGGTTCTGATGTTTCATTGTAAGTTAAGTACTTAAAAGTTATAATCATTTGTTCAAATGTGTTTTTGTGTTTGTTATGCTTAGATTAAAGTATAGTCGTCGTCGTCGTTTGCTGGTATCCAAACTCTTAGATATTTGGTTGAAACGTTCAAGTGATGAACAATGTGTATTAATCGAGGCTGTTGAACAACTGACCGTAAGCACAGAACTGTCTACAGCTGCGTTAACAGCCGCAAAAACAGCAGCTGAGAAAATGAAAGCAAAATCTGCTTTTTCTAGAGTACATATACTCATTATGGTTAGGCAAAAATTTTTAACTTTATATTCCAGGTACTTATTGTATTATTTATTTACAATAGATGTATAAAGTTAATATTTCTTAATACTAGGGTGTTTTGCTTAAGAATTTTTATTTGAATTGATTTTAGTCGCAATGCAACTGATCTCTCTGCTGGTGATATATTATTTCTAGCTCTTTTAGCTGAAGCTATACAAACACGTGATTCAGAACCTCAAGATAAATCTGATCTTGATGTGATTATAATTGAAAAAAGCAATTTACTCAAATTGAAAAATGGTTATATTTAGTACATTTTTATTCAACACATCTATTACTATATTTGTTTTATATTTTTCAGACGTACCACTAGTACAAAACAAAAATCATAGTTTACTTGTTCTTTTGGGTCAACATGGATTGAAATTAAATGCTGTACATTTATCTTACATTACTGATGGAGTTCCATTATTTATCATACATGAAGTAAAATTAAATCTATTCAAAATTTGATTAAATTACTAACTATTTATAAGATTTAATATTAATTATGATGTTATTTAGATTGGAAATGATGTATTTAATAGTAGTGTAATAGATTCTTTAACATCGTTTTGCACTATCCAAGAAATACAAAGTCGTGGAACTGTAGATCGTGAAGCGCTTAAAATTGCTTATGATACAGTGGATAGTTCAATGAAAAAAATAATTGATATGTTTAAAAAGAAAAATGCTCCATTTGCACCTACTCGAAGCGTCCTTGCTATTATAACTACTTTAGCTACTAGATGGGAACCGTTGAAAAAGTAAGAAAGTAGATACATTTTTAATAGTTTCTATAATTCTGTTTATATTGTTATATTTTTAAATTTAATTATATAGAAAATACTTAGAATACTTCAAGAATAATGACAGTTCTTCTGTGAATGCTCTTGAATCGAGTAATATGAATATTATATGTAGTTTAAAAGACCTTCATCATCATTGTATGCTTAATGAATCATTGATTGATAATTACACAAAAGAAGCAGTGAGTGAAGCATCTGCTTTGGTTGCTATAATGTTGCGTGATTATACTTCATTTTTTGAAGTAAAAGCAATGAACAATTTTACAATGAGATCATATCCTTTTCATTCAATGAATTAAATCATAATTGTACACAAATTTCTTATGTATATTATGTAAATAAAAGTAAAATAATGGCCATTATGATAAAATATAATCATTATCATAATTATATTTAATATTATTGATGTAAAATTTAAAATTGATGGAAAAATTAAGAAATAACTAGAGTAATATGTATAATACTAGTTAAGAATTTTTGATATAACTACTCGTAACTATCACTATACTTTAGTCTTACCATTAAATTTATAATCAGTTTGTTCTCCAAAAATCTTTCATATTTTTGTAATTTATGAATTAGTTATTAAATTTGTCAAATATTTAATGAATATAATAATTTCATTTTATAAATTATATTAAATTTTCTTTAATTTAATTACTTTACGAGGTCAACTTTGAATATCAACAAATATTTGGAAGAGTTTCCAGGCCTCGTACACTTTATTTATGTTGATCGAATGTCTCACCGAATGATTGCTCCAGGTTTAGAGTTTGCATCACAAGAAACGCTTGAACTTACTAAAAATAAGGTATTATAAATATTATATACTAAGAAAGGTGTTTTATTTTATAAATTAAATTATTTAAAAAATTATTATCTAATATTTAGGTTTGGTCAATGATAGAATTCAGTAGACAACATTTAAGAGATGGGCATTTTATTGTCCTTTGGAAAGATAATACTTTTACATACTCTTATTTTTTGTGGTTTGAAGATCAATCAGTAAGTGATTATTTTTTTATATTATGGTTTGCTAAAATCATGGTTTCGAATTAAAATAATTTAGATACATAAATAATCAATGCTCATTACCACTATTGTAATATTTCAAGTATTTGGTGTATCATTGTGTTAATATAGTTCTAATTTAGTATCTGCAATTATAGGCATTTAGTATTAGTCAAGCAGTGTTTGCATTTAATTTTAGAAAAAAAACTGGTCAGATTTGGCTCCTAAATATTCTTGTGTATGCTTCTAGCTTAGATATGCTTGTGGATTATAAATGCGGAACTCATGTTCTATGGACATTTTTTTATATATGTGATCTTATAGTTAAATATGCTGTTAGACAAATTAAGATAACCGAAATCCTAATATATTGTATTATTGCTGAGTTTCTCACGTGATAAAAAATTAATTTATTGTTAGTGAATATTTCATAGTAATGAATAATTTGAATATACTAAAATTACATTGATAATGAAACAAAGTATCAATTTAAATAAATTAAATTATTTACTTAATATTTCAAGTCACATGATTAATGTTTCACTACTTATTATGGTAATTATTTCATTTTGTGTTATTGATATGTTTATATATTCATAAACTTTTAAAAAGTTTTTGAAGTAAAATTTTTGTATCTTAATGTTTTTTTTACATATTTGTCTTATTTATATGTGTAAGCCTTAAAGTATTAAATAGTATTGTTTTATGAAATATCTTAATAGTTAATAAGTGTTATAACTAAAAAGAATCGATAAAATGTATTATTTATGATTAATACAAATATTTTATGAATTTCTCATAATCTTTTAGTCAAGCATTTTACTCACAAGTCTTAAAGCTTATACTACATGATTGACATAGATTAAATGTTTTTGCAAAAAAATCATTTAGTAACAATTATAAATAAAATTATATGATAATTATCATTTAGCAATTTTACTATTTAATGATTTAATTACTTTTAGTTTGTATTTTGAAATTGTATTGAAAAAATATTCTATTTATTTTGTCTTAAAAATATTTAGGTTTTAAAAATTAAGATTCTTAAATAATTTTTTAGATCATTTTTGATTAAAGTTATTGTGAATTGTTAAAACCACTTAATTTGGTTCTCTTGATGTAATATCAACAATTTTTATATATTTTTTTTATGATAAAATTATTTTTTAGGGTACATCATTAAAACCAAGAGTTCAACCAATAGCTTCTGAGTTATTTCCAGGAATATTAAATGGTGACTTTTATGAGTAAGTCTAGTTTTATTTATTTTTTCATTCAATTTTAAAACTATCTTTTAAATTTATATTTCAGAATGCTT
Organism: Therioaphis trifolii; assembly: GCA_027580255.1. NCBI lineage: Eukaryota > Metazoa > Arthropoda > Insecta > Hemiptera > Aphididae > Therioaphis > Therioaphis trifolii. The sequence continues at coordinate 12,461,657 of CM050407.1, forward strand.
TTGGAACAATGTTTCCCTAGAATGCCAAAAGGAAAAGTGCGTTGTTTTGAACTTTTTTGTGTACATTTGGGATTGGCGACTGCTTCATGTGTTTTAGAACATTCTCGGAGACTGTCAGCCACTGTATGGGAAGTCACCGGAAGGCCTAGTAACCTTCTTGATTTGTTTTAAATACAAGTTTATAATTTATACTGTTTGGATCTCATATTTTGAAGTCTTTTAAATCATTTTTTTTTATGTATTGTTTATTAATTTTGTTTTATTTTATTTAAAGTTTTATCAATTATTAATTTTTTATAATACAATATAATATTATCGTTAATTTTAAATGGCGAGTTTGGTATTTATGTTTAATACATTTTTTTTTATATGTGTGTCATAAATTTTTTAGTTAAAACTTAATTAGTGTTAAATACAGATTTTTACTCTACCTGAACCTTTAAGTATCTACATTGTAAAATGTAAGTATTGAATTTTAGTGAATGTATGCAGAAAACAAATATAATTATGATCAAAATATTATGATAATTTATATGTGACACTTTGTTATAATTTTGAAATAAATCATTTTTGTATTATTATATATTATATGGGTGCTTTATATTTATTTAAAATAATACATATGTTAGATGATTAAATGTATATTATTCAGTACTGAGTAATTTTGATGGTTTAACTCAGGACTTACTTGTATGATAATTATTGTTGTAACTGGTAAACACTTAAGGTTTATTACCAACTATCCTAATTCCAAAATTAAATATTTATTCCAGTTTGCTGTGGGTTGCAAGTAAGCTATTTCCGTAACAGTGTTTAACTCAACTTTTTTCATTAACAATTATTTTTAACTACTCCTTGGGATGTTAATTTGTTTACTATCAATCTATTCTATGGTCTAAATATATGGCCTGTAAGAACGTGTAAAAATTATAAGAATCTTAAGCGACCTATACACGTTCAGTCTTCAGTTCAAACTTAACAAAAGGTTAAGTATTTTGGTAAATCTGAGTGAGAAATCGACTACACACTACTCAGTTAAGTTTGAACTGAAGAATATGTGTAGACCGTTACAACCTACGTGTGGTCGTTAGATCCAATCCGAAAAATCAGTTCTGTTCATGGTATGCCTGATACTAATCATGCCTTCAGTTTTTGGACAGACACATTACGACTTGCCTGAATGTCCAGAGTCCAGACATGTTCAGTCAAGTTTAAAGTTTTAAACCAAAAACTGAACGTGAGTGGCCCCCTTTAATCTATGATGTGGATAATAATATGAATTATGAAATACAGTTTTTTTATAGATTTAATAATGTTTTATTTTAGGAGATAACTATTTATCAGTCACTGTAGTGCCGTTTTTATGTAAAAAATAAAGCGTGTTCTTCCATCCCATTACACCATTTTTCTGTGCAAGGTGTACCAATAATAATTCAATATTATACACTATAGTCAATACACCTTGATTCGGTCCTTATCTTAAGAAATCTTAATCTTAGAAGATTTTATCTTCTGAGTTCTGACCATAATGGTATAATTTTATCACAAAACATATGATTCTATCACTGCTGGTTAAATTTGTAATACCTAACTGTGATAAGCGATTGCGCTTTTTCGAAAATTTAAATAATACATCAATGAAGATATTTAGCATGACAAAATAGATCTTCTTTATCATGATATTTACTATTTAGTATTTACTATTTTAGTTTGTTATAATTCGTTGTTCTGTGTTCGTTTAGCTTTTTTTAGAGTTTTTTGAAATATTATTTGAATGAGAAAATATTTCTTTTACGATGTCTATGAAACACTTACCAGCGGATACGATTAAACTGATCAGTAGTACCCAAGTTATAACTTCAGCATCATCTGTGGTGAAAGAATTAATGGAGAACTCAATTGATGCTCATGCTACAACTATTGATATACGTCTGGTAAGAACAAATGTGAATTAATTTTATAATCTTCGTAAAAGTTGTATGAGTAATTTTAAACTAGGAAAATTATGGACTAGACAAGATAGAAATACGAGACAATGGCACGGGAATTTCACACAATGACGTACAAGTTATGTGTTTGCGCAGTTACACTTCTAAAATATCCAATATATCCGATTTAGGTATATTGTATAGATTTATTTTATATTGTTTAGTTTTCATAGTCTATATATTTTTAATTTTATTTTTTTCAATTTAATATTTTTTTTAAACAGATGATTTGACATGTTATGGATTTCGTGGTGAAGCGCTTAGTTCTATTTGTGCTGTAGCTGATGTAACGGTTATTACAAAATCAGAATTTGATAAATACGCTAGATCATTTACTATGGATAGTAATGGTTATGTTAAAAACAGTTGTATTAGCCATCATCAAAATGGTTTGTAAATTGTATTATTCTTGGAGGGATGATACTTATACAAGTGGCTTCTTATTTAATTATATAACATGACCTATGGCCAAAGTTACTGGTTTAATATGATAGTTCATTTTAGAGAAAGTAATTAACTGAAAATAGATTGTAAAATCTGATTTATATGTGTATATATATATATATACAGGTAGTTATATCAAAAATTGTAGTATCGTTTGGAAAAACATTTTTGGCCAAATAATATACAATTGGAAATGCATGAAATTTTACTTATTACATAGGCGCTTATCCAGTTTAAGGTCAAAATCTGGACGATGTAAGACTAAAACATCTAAGTTGATAAAATTGCCAAATGTTTTAACAAATCTAATCTGTAATGACACATTATGTAAATTTAGAATAGATAGATTTACTTTAATTTAGACATAGACATGCATTTAGATTGTTTATTTTTAAATTGTGTGTTGTAAAATAAGGATTAGTATGTGTTCGTATATATAACAAATGTTTCATTGAAAAATTACATATTGAACTTTGTCTATTTTTTAAATTATCTAAAGAATAAAACCATGTATATAAATTGAGCCAGTAGTTTTTAAATATATCTTTGTTAAATTTTTCAACTTAAAGTTTATACCAAAAAAAAGATGAAAAATGCTTATTTTTTATACATTGAAAGAAAATGAAATTAATTATTTTATTGATAATTATGTTTATGAACAGGAACAGTTATTAAAATAGTAGATCTTTTCAAAAAGCTACCAGTTCGAAAACAGATTTATAGTTCAAAAAAGCACTGTGTTAATGATTTACGTAGAATAGAAAATATTGTTAAATCATTAGCAGCTATTCAACAGAATTTACGTGTGTCATTAGTACATAACAAATCAGTACTATGGCAAATGACTCCAGTTAGTGATTTAACAGTAATGTTTGGGCAAATTTGGACATCATCAATGTCAAAACATGTAAAGCAATTAACATTTTCAAGTGAAGAGGTTAGTTTTTGTAAAATGTTACTATAAAATAATTTGACAAATATTACACTGTATCAATGGTTAAAACTTACTAGGTCAATATTGAGATAATTTTACCAGTTCAAAATATTGATGTGCAAAATTGTTTTTTCACAACAAATATTGCTGATGCTATTTATTTGTATGTTAATAAGAGACCAATCAGAGATAATAAAATTGAAAAAGTAAGAATATATTTAAATCATATAATTTGAAATGGTTTTGGTTGTTTACTAATTTATTTTATCTTCAAATAAATAATTTAGCTTATTGTTGGAGAATTAAGTAATTATTTTGGTCATTATTTACCTCCAGGCAAATACTTGCCATGTCTTATATCTCTGACGCTCCCGGCCAAACATTTTGACATAAACGTTGAACCAGATAAATCTCGAGTTTTATTTCATAATCAGGTTTAGTATATTAGAAAATATAGTATGCATATATTGACTGTAATGACTAAAGTTAATTAAACATTTTGATTATTATATTTTAAGGATTAATTTTGATATTATCATACCCGATATGATGTACCAAAATAGCATATCAATGAGCAAAAAATAATCTTATTGTTCAATTAAACATTATTTTTCAGGATAAAATACTTATCAGTCTTAAGAACTGCATTAGTCAATATTATTATGATGATAGAGTAGAGAATGTTCAATCTATTGTCAATGATACAATCATAAATCCAATAAATAAAAGAAAAATATCATTTGATTCAGAAGAAGTTCAAGTGAAAAAATCTATGATTTTGATGTCCCAAAACATTGATTCGTTTGCTCCTAATGCTGAGTCAACTAAAATTATTAATAATAATTTATCTGAAACTAAAAATGATGAGGATACCCAAATTATCAAAGAATTGAGTTTAGAAGAAATTGATTTTGAAGAGCCAATTATATCAAAAGAAAATGAAAATAAGAAAATAAAATGTTCTGAAAATAATGAAGAGGAAAACATTGACATTGTCGAATATCATAAAAAAATAAGAAATATAGGAATAGCTGTTCCTCTTCAAACAATTCAGTCTGATAATTCAAATGTTTTAAATTTCAATACAGAAAAAATATCAATTTCTCAATGGAGCAAAGGTGATGTAGTTCTAAATGGAAAACCATTAGAGGTATTTCTTATGCTTACTTTTTCATTTATTATTTTGATAGAAATATATAATTTTTTTATACTATTATCTGGTTAATGAAAATTGAACATATTGTATTTATGTGTATTTGTAGAGTGGAGTGTCAATAATTCCTAACTTTTTACCAGAAACTTCAAAAAATAATACTTTACCAGAAGTTGAAAGAGCAAGTGAAATTCTTCATCGTAATCATTTCTCTGGTACTTAATGTTTTACTTGTATTCTTAAAGTATTTATTAATTTATTTTTATAAAACTTGTTCATTTTGTAGATCCTCAAGAAGATGAACTAGTTAAAATCCCTAATATGGTCCATGTAAAAGATGAAAAAATAACTAATGTTTCAGTTGCATCATCAAATAACAGTTTCAAACCGGCACCTCTTTTTCGTATGGTGTCTATTCCTGATGAACAAGTTCCTGGCCTTAACCATTTAGTTAATCGTCCTCAATCATGGATACCTCAACCTAGGTCAAAAAGACCAATCCGAGGTATTTTATATTTTCATTTCATTAGTCAATATAATTGGGAGACGGAGTGGCCGAGTGGAACTAGGCGTCACTGCTGACCCACGTCGCCGGTTCAAACCTTGGTCATGAGTGGCTCTCTGGGCAGGCGACTGTCTAGAGAGAGCGGCCGCCATCTCCCCTGTGCAGAAGGCAACGGGAAACCACTGCACAGTAACCCCTTCCTTCCCTAGTAACAACTACTCATAGTTGTCTAACATTCGAGATCGGATAGGCACTTGAAGAAGAAGAAGAAGTCAATATTGATAAAATGACAAGAATTATACAGTTGAGAGTTAAAAAAGTCAATTAAATATATTTAAAATTTTATGAATAACATTAATGTACTATTTTATTTAATATAATATAGTGAAGACATTTTTAAAATTGCACTTAGATAATCATTATTATTATGCATTAGGAATAGAATAATAAGATAATATTAATTTTTTTTAATATTACATTTATACATTTATTTATGTTATGATTTAGAGATATACCTTGTATTTTTTCAATGAAATAATAATACTTAAATAAATATTTTAATTGAGTTTATAAGGTATACAATTAAAATGATAATTTCTCATTTTTATTTCATGTGTTTTAGATACTTCTGAAGAAGATCTTAGTGAAACCGTTCGTAGTGTCAGCAGTCAAATGGGGAACAAAGAAATGTCAGGATTTACATTATTTGCTAAAGAAATGAGGATTAAAAGTATTAATAAAGAATTTGTTTCCTTCAAAATCTAGGTATAAAATGTGTGTTTTATATAGTTCTTCAAGAAAATCCTGGGATGGATTTTACAAAAGTAAGCCAAAAACTTGCTAAATCATGGGGAAGTTTGAGTGAAGAGGAAAAAGAAAGATATAAAAGATTAGCCAATGAACGGAAAAAAGGGGTTGTAGCTAATAAAGCTAATGATATTCAACCTCTAAAAAAGCCTTTTCAATTTTGTTTCAAGAATCTTAGAAGACATTCTACTTTAATTAATGTAGAGTTATCTGAAATCAAAAAAATGATTTTTGAGAGACCAAAAGCGATGTAAGTTCCTTTACTAAACTAAGTAAAAACTACCTAAATAAGCAATGAATAATTCAATTTGTTTAAATATTATTAAATTTAACACTTAGTATTATGTAGTATGATGAAAAAAGTATTTTACTAAGAATATTAATTAACTTTTTTAATTTCATTGAATATTTTGAATTTTGATTTAAAATAGTTTATCAAAATTTGTTCTCATTGGTAAAATTGAAGAAAATAACTGGATTTTTAGTATAAAAAATCAGATACAAATTGTAAATATTTGCCGTCTTCAGGAAGCTGTGGTATTCCATCAAAAAATGACTAATGATGAAATACCTCTTAAAATATTAGATCAAACAATTAAAATAAGTAAAGAGTAAGTAGAAATATGATTCAATGATTGATTTTATTTTCAATTTAAATTGATATTGAGCAATGTTATTTCACTGTGAGTCATTGCTTTTTTATTGTTTTTAAACTTATTTTCTAGTTATTATCTATGATACATTTTTATGGATTAGTTTTATATTTAAAACATGATAATTATTAACTATATATAATCATGTGATTTAAGTTTTTATTTTATCTATAGATATTTAGGTGAAACGAATTATCGTTTTCTCATGGATTTGAATACCACGTATGAACCATCCGCTGATAAATATACTATTGTAGACAAGAGAATAGTTAAAAATGGTTTAAACGTTGTTATCATATTTAATGGTATGTAATACTGATTACATGTTGTTTGGTGTAATGCATTTTTTTAAATTGTGTAGATGATTCTGAAAGTCCTGATGTAATGATTACTGATGTGGCTCTACATATATCTACATATGGTGCTGAAGAACTTAAACAACTTTTAGAACTGATGCAAATGGAAAAAGAAAATGATCTTTATTTTTGCCGTCCATTGAAAGTTGTTAATTATCTTAGGGTACTTGATATTTATTTTTTAAGATAGTTATATTTCAAAAATTAATTTTCTTTTTTGTATGGATTGTGAAATTTAGAGTGAAACAGTGAGACACTGTAAAACATCCAAACTACCAGAAACAAAAGAAGAAATTAATAACTTATTAGAGTATTGGTTTATGAATGAAAAATCATTTTCACATAATTCTTGTATTCATTACAAAAATGTTTTTACTTCATTACATGAGATAAATCAATCATAAAAAACAAAAAATGTTTCAATGTATTTTGATCGGTTTAATTCATGCATTTATATATTTAGTGAACATATTTAAGCATATAAGACTGTATGAATTATAGATTAATATTGCTGGAATTTAATGCATTTTTAAGTAAATAAATAAAATATTTTTAAAAATGTTTGTAGTTATTTAATATTTGTATAGTTCATTTAAATGTGTGTAAGCTAGTAAATATAGATTATTGAACGGGTTATTGAAAACTATTAATCTAACTAATAAATTATTATGAATTACTTTTCTGTACTCCATGGACAACTATTAACCTTAGTTATGGGAATACTAATTTTTTTTTTACTTATTAACATAATTATCTAATATAAAGTTGGTGACTATTGAATTGCCATCCAATCAAGTTTTCAACAAGTTGTTCTCATAATGTAAAAATTGAAAAGTATGCGACTTTAATATTTTTAACAACACTGTGCTGAATCATTATTTTAATGGACTGTAAAACATTACATAAATATTAATAAAATTGTATTTTTAATTATTTTAATTAACTCAATCCACAAATCATGGCAGTTAATTTTATAGGTAAAAATATTGATTACCTGAGTTGGGGAGCTAATTTAATAGCTTTGATGGAGTTGTGCTTAGACAGTAACATGGTATATATTATCATTATGGATCATCCTCTGACCTAAACCATTATTATTTTAAACGTTTAACACATAAATCAGTTCAATATCTATTATATTTTAAATTCCGAATTAAATAAAGGATTTTATGATTTTACAATGATGTTTATTTTTTTATTATTTTTCTGGAGACATTTTTCCTCACCTTAACTTTGTCCAAAAGTTTCATCCAGCAGCCATATAGATAGAAAATTTTATTTAGATAGTACTCTGAGAGTATATGAAGCTCTCATCTCAATAGAATTTTAGACTTTCCAGGCGAGAGAAAAAACAGCCAAAAATGGAGTAAAAACGGTGTAATTTTCCTTAAATGACACTTTCATTTAATCAACATTAGTTATTTCATCATAACTTCAAAATTATTGTTTCTAAAAACTTGAATTTTTCACCATATATTACTGACGTATTTTCACATATTTTAAAAAAATTGAAAACTTTTGGGTTAAAAATAGAACTTTGAAAATCCTTGTTTTTTTTTTTTTTAGTTTATCCTTAATTAAGTTTTTAATATTTGGTGAAAACTTCTGAAAATTTAATATGACTTGACTCTTGATGGTACCAAAAAAGAATTTCAAAAATCGTTATTCAGGATTTTTTTTTATAAGCGTTGAAGGAAATTAGCAAATGCTAGTTTTGAGTATTTTATAGGCTATTTGTTAAGGAATTCTTGATGGAACTTGTAAGTAATCTCTGTCCGAAAATTTTCCTCCGAGCCATTTTTTAGGGCAGACGTCATTTTCTTACCATGAATGGATTTTCCTTTTTGAAAAAAAAAAAAGGAATTTTATTGATATTGATGAAATAAAAATTGGATCTTATTTTCGAATTTATATTACCCCAACCAACTCTGCAGTACAAACTCTTACAAAGGCCCATTTGAACATGTGGGCTTTAATTGTGGGGCTCTACCAAAATATTTATCATCAACCGTCCAAAAATTCTCAATTTAAAGCTAATGTACTATTTCCAAAGCCTCATTCTATGTCCCAAACTACACTCTCCATTCTGATTTTAAAATACCTTAGGTCTCTGAAATAGGCAAAACTTACTACAAATGTTTTAACACTCGTTTAACTCACCATAAAAATCTTTTAATCTCCGAATTATCATTTATCATTAAATCTGGCAACCCAAATAAAATACTCAAAAAGCAGTAGTATTGAGATCTGTTAACTTCACTAGCTAATTATTATCTTACTACAGTATTTCCAATTTGTTTCATCTGTCATAATTTTATTTTATTTCTCTCAAAATCCATGTTTTGATGTTTTTATTGTTCAAAATTGTATCAACAGATTGAATAAAAACTTTTTAAAAACAAAAAAATATTATATTGAATTACTTATACATTTATATTTATTATTATATGTTAATTTAAGTACCCAAATTTACACTTAATATACTTATTATAAAAGAAAAATTAAACCTTTGTATTATCATTATCATTTAAATTTTATATATACATATTATAACAACATTTAAATTATTTTAAATATACTTTCGAATAGGTAGCTGCAACATTAAAACGAAATTATATATTAACAAATAATAATATTTTTGCCTAAAATGAAAATTCTTTTAATGTCAAAATTAATTACCTCAATGGGAGAAAATTGTTCAAATACCTTATGAAAGGATCAACTACCAATGCAGGTAGTTTTTAAGAGTTGACTCAACCATCATATTTACGTTATAGATGACTGTATTAATAAAACAATTTAAATTTGTAATAAAACAGGTAATATATGTAAAACATATGCAGATAATATAGTAAAAAATATAAAAAAAGCCGAAAATATTTTGCACCTTGGGTATTTTTCGTTTCTTAGACGAGATAGTAGTAACGGGTGTAAAGAACCTAAGATAACGAAAAATTTACAAATAATGCAGCAATGCTATATAATAGAGCGATAAACTCTACGATTATGATATTGAAAAACATAAAATATAAATATTACCACAATCCCGTTGGTTTAAAAACATTTTATAATTAGTTAGGTACATTTATTTTAGTAAAAATGTAATACTAAAAATTATTTGCCACCCTTGAGAAATTGTCGCCCTAAGCACTAGCTATAGTGTTTACTGGTCAATACGGCACTGGTTGGCAGTGCATACCTAATTTTGTATGTATTTATATTTAATTTAAATAATTTTAAATTAATATTTTAATTTAAATAATTAAATTTTATTAAATAATTAAATAATTTCGTAGCTTTGTGGATTAATGAATGTGTGACTTATTGAATTCATTTATATTATTGGAGTCACTCTTCTTTACTGACAGATACGTTGGTAATACCACAGAATAAATGAAATTGAAACTTATTGAATTTCATTTATTCTGTGGTAATACAACATGTTTTATCGCCCACTTTATTAATTTTAAACTATCCGCTGAAACGACGCGAGCAAATCATTCGACGATGGTGTGGACTCTGGATACCTGTTATTGACTATAGTGTTATATATTATAATATTAAGTTATACATATGTGGCTCAATTATTGCCCAAATGATTCTTTTAAAATTTAATATTTTTATTGTGGCTCAATATCTAAATAATAAAATATAAAATTATCTTTCATACAAAGTGCACAGATAAAATGTAGTTCAATTACTGACTACCCTATCAAATTACCAAGATTAACATAAAATTAACAAGTATAATATTTCAACGATTTGTGATAAATTATTGATAAATTATTAATGTACGTTTATGAAGTGAAAAATGTATAGAAAACAATATCAGTATAGTTGTTATATAATATATAAGTTGTTTTTAATAACTATTCTGATGACATTTATGGAAATTTCAAGAAATTGTTACAATATTTGGTGAGTTTCAAAAATCAATAAAAATTAACTATACATTCAATATATATACCGTGTGTCCCAAAAAACAGGGGCCACTTTACCACTCATTACCATGTAAATATTTTTCAATTCTGTTTGCGGGACCTTAAACTAGACTAATGGATCGTACATTTCTATGACTTACAATGTTTTTAACTCGTGTATCTTGCGCATGCGCAATAAAACTTACATTTTTTTAAATGGCAACCTGTAATTTGAATATCATATTCGGGTTCACCGATTTTTTTCAAGCCATTTTGATGTATCAACTTATGTCCTAAACCCAAAATTGACTAAACTAGAGCTAGGTAGAATTTAAAAATTTAAAAATTCAATTTAATTTTTTTTTTTTTCTAATTGTACGTACTTATTTTTTTTTCTAAACACCATGAAACAAACAATCAAAATTATTATTATCAAACTAATTAACTATTTAACTAATTAACTCCTCCAATCAACATCCAAGATTTAAAGAATAAAATTACACACGCATGTAACCTTCTAAACGAAAACCAAATACTGGCAGCAACTACTCGTGAATGTTTACGTCGATTTGAGGCATGCACTTTACACGGCGGAGGGACTTTCGAACAGTTTATTGAATAGTTTATGTTTGTAATTTTTGTAAATTAAATTGTAAATAAAAATGTATAATAATGTTAAAAAAATAAAATAGAAATTTTGTTTCTTGAAAATTCATGTTTCAACTATGTTATTTCATAATGTGTAATAATAAAATAAGATAATAATTCATAAATAGTAAATAGTTAATTAGTTTAGTAATAATAATTTTGATTGTTTGTTTCATGGTGTTTAGAAAAAAAATAAGTACGTACAATTAGAACAAAAAATAAATTAAATTGAATTTTTAAATTTTTAAATTCTACTTAGCTCTAGTTTAGTCAATTTTGGGTTCAGGACATAAGTTGATACATCAAAATGGCTTGAAAAAAATCGGTGAACCCGAATATGATATTCAAATTACAGGTTGCCATTTAAAAAAATGTAAGTTTTATTGCGCATGCGCAAGATACACAAGTTAAAAACATTGTAAGTCATAGAAATGTACGATCCATTAGTCTAGTTTAAGGTCCCGCAAACAGAATTGAAAAATATTTACATGGTAATGAGTGGTAAAGTGGCCCCTGTTTTTTGGGACACACGGTATATGTGTGTGTGTGTGTGTGTGTGTGTGTGTGTGTCAATCAGTATTTTAAGAGATTTAAGCATTTAAAGTTTAACTTCACTTTCAATTCTTAAGCATAGAGAAACAAAGTAGAGATGTACCACGAACTAATATACTACTAATGGTCTCTGCTCTAAACTTTAAATTTTTAACCATAAAATTTGTTTAAAAATATATCAATTGTAATATTAAGTTGCTATAAGAGAATTCTAAGGATTAGTTGAATGGAGAGAGTATGCAATCATTTATCATAAGGTTTTTAATTTTTCCAAAACTTAACTAGTTGGCAATGAAATTATAACTACTTGAGTTTCGCTCAGAAACGTTTTCCGATAATAATGATTTAACATTGATTTCAAATTTAAAATAATATACCCCTATACTACCTACACGTAACGTTCGCCAATCTTAAAAGTAGATTATCTAAGGTTCACAACAACCAATACCGTTATCTTGTCCGAGTACTGAAGAATACCCATGGTGCGAAATATGTGCGGCTTTTTATTTATTTATTGTATAATAAAATCCACAATAATATTTCCTAAGTTAACAATTTACTATAATATTGATTATCAGTAGTAATGTGATCGAAAAAATATATGTTAGTTTTATAAGTAAGATCGATATAGATTCTACAAATAATATAAATAATCGCCGAGATAATCGCTTTGATTACCGATAAATATTTGAATAAATATTTTTGTGCACAGAAATCATTTTTGTGTAATTTGCTTTAAGACGAAAGAGTATAGTTATAGTATTCAAATGAAATAGGTGTATTTTAATTTGTGTTCCAAATATTTATATTATAACCATTGTAACGAATTTTTAAGTCAGACGATCATGACGGACATGCTAAAAAAATTATGGTATTTACGTTGTAGATTCATAAACTTTATATGAATTCAATTTTTAGTAATAGCACTAATAGCTACTTAGAACAAACATTTAAGACATGTCTAAAGGTTTTATATTCCTCGATGATGATATTTTTCTGGTACCAATTTTTGAACAAAATACTCTTGTCTTTGATAATGATGATTATTTAATTTAACTTTAATTTAATTTATTGGTTTTGAGTTTTGTTGAGATTGAATTAAAATCATCTTTAATCTTTAAATTTGAAATGCTAAACTTATTTATTCACCATATTATTCAATTTTGTCGCCATTTATCTATATTTAAACATTAATTTGGTGTATTTGACATATTGATTTGTAGGTAATGTAGTTAGTATAGTATACCAAACTTAACAATTTTATGTGCGTACCTTAAATTATGTTTATTCAACAACAACATTTCCAATCATTATAATGTGTAATGGGCAATGGGTATACTATAATGGTTTCTTTGTGGTACAAAAAACCTATATTATTTTACATATAATTTACAAGTACATATTATATTATCAAGAACATGACTGAGAAGTGAGAGTACTCACTATTAAAAATCTTAAAATTGATAAAGGATATTTTTTGCATCTATATTTGTATGTTGATATATCAGGTAGATTTATATAATTATTATAAATTATTTAATATACTTCGAATAAACATCCATATAATACACAAAACCATAAGTATATAACGTTGAAAACAGAGACCATATTAAATTATAAGACGTATTATCGAAGCGTATTTACGAATGGTTTATCTATTTTAGGCGAGTGGTGATTGATTTTTTTTAAATCTCCCAAGTATGAATGTAGGTATTTACGCTCAATCAATTTACAGGGAAATCAGAATATGCTTCAGCTTTTCATGTTGTTTATCGAAGAAACAAGGTGTAAGTGTAATTACTAATTATTATTATTAAGTTGAATTTGAATTTGTAAAATTTTAGTTTCATTTAACACAGTGAAAAACGTTTAAGCTAAAATAGTTCGTTTATAAATTTCATATTATAAAACGTTAACAGTATCAATACGAAAAACGTAATAAAATGATTTTATTTTCAAAACGAGTTACATCACAAGAAGTTCTGTGAAAATGTTAAAAAAATATTAAGAAAAAAAGTTTTAAGAGAAAACGATACCCTTTTGTTTTGATACAGACAGAGCTAGGCTACCGTGATCATCGACAGAGAGTAAAGGGAAGGGCGATTATATTATTATAAGTTATAACGTTAGTCGGATCATTTTATTCAATGCGTGTATGTGCATGTGTGTCTCTCGTCCTGACGACGAAAGAATTTTCTAAATGTATAGAATACCTCGATTATGAAAAAAAAAAGAAAAAAGAAAGAAAGAAATAAAAGAACATCAATCGTCTGTGCATGTTATTTTTTTTCCTTAACGAAACATGCCCGCAGGTAAGAGTGTATACACATACACACACACACACACACACACACACACACATACACACACCACAAACACACTACACACACAGACGGCGGTATCAACAGGTGAACCGGTACCTCGTACCCGAGGGGACTACTATCTTAGTAGTGGATATTGTATACCTGCGGTACGCCGCGCAATCGTCGTCGTGGTGGGAGTGCGCCCGACCCGGCCGTACAACCTGCTCAACAGGTCACCGGCGAACGCTCCGTCAGTCTATGGGGCACCATCCGCAGAGTCGTCGCGTCATTCCAAATAGTCGCCACGCGGTCGTCGTCTCAACGTAACAGCAACGAACGCGTTTTCCTCGTCGCCGTCCAGACGCCGCCGACCCGTCGCGCAACACCGAAGTAATAATAAGAACACGCGGACACCCGTGTCGCCATCGTTCCTTCCGTTTCCGTGTCGCGAGCCGCCTCTGCGGTTGACATTCTCTGGGGAAACAGCGGAGCGCCGTCGTCGAGGTGATGTCCGTCCCAGCGGACACGTGATTCGTCTCAACACCGCGGCGTCGCGTCGCGCACGTCCTACTCCGTTTCCGTACGTATTTCCACGTCCCCTCCCTCCCACGAACGTCATGATCCGTTGACGAACGCGAGTGTGTATCATATCGTCGACCGTCGTCTCCGGTGGACTTGACCGCCGACCAGTACCCGCGATAACACAGACCGTCGCAGATACGGCGCACGCGGGTCGCAATTGAACGGGAAACGACGCGTCGTCCGTGTAAATAATGTGACCGTCGACGTACGTGCGTAATATCCGCAGGTTACCGTCTCGACGACAGCCAGCATAACCAGGTGAACACAACACGCTATTGTCGTCGTCGTCGTCGTCGTCGTTTTTATCGTTTTCGTCGTTTTTACGTTCGCGTTTCAGTCTGCTCCACTGCAGATATCGTTCGAGACATCGTGTCCGTCGTCCGGGTGAGTGCGAAGAGTTATCGTAGTGCGCTTCCGCCGAACAGCGCGAGACAACAGTCGTACGCCGCCGCCACCATGAGCATGATGATGATGAGACCGTCCGACTCGACGCCCATCTGCCGGTGCCGGGTGCTGTACCTGGGCTCCGCGGTGCCGCACATCACCAAAGACGGGCTGCAGGGCATCCAGGAGCCGCTCAAAGAACTGTACCCCGAACAGGGGGCGTTGGGCGCGCGGGGCATCGACTCGTGGCTGAGCGTATGGAGCAACGGGCTGCTGCTGGAGAACGTGGACGAGAACCACAAGAAGATCACGCGGTTCTTCCCGATCGAGTCACTGCACTACTGCGCGGCCGTGAGGTTCGTGCTGGTGCCCGAGAAGGCGGGTGGCTCATCGCAGCCGCGGTTCCTGCCGCTGGACTCGCCATTCGCGCGGTCCCCTAACCCCAACCACCCGCCCCTGTTCGCGGCCATACTGCGCCGGACGTCCGGCATCAAGGTGCTCGAGTGCCACACGTTTATATGTAAGCGCGAGATGGCGGCCAACGCGCTGGTCCGGTGCTGCTTCCACGCGTACGCCGACTCGTCTTACGCGAAACAGGCTGACACCGGCACCAACGGCGGCGGCACCGCAGCCAACAGCATATACGGCACGGTGCGCACCAACCGGTCGATGGGCAACAACACCATCGAGAAGGTGGAAGGTTGGAGGCGCATGACCAACGGTGCGGGCGGCGCCGCGGGCAGCACGCTGACCCTAAACAGCGCTCACTCCAACGGCATTACTATGATGGAGGCGTCCACCAACTCGATCGACGATCTGTCCGACTGCGGCAACGGTGACGAGAACCACAAGGTGTGGGTGGGCAGCACCAGGGACTTGTCGTCCGAGAAGGAGGATCTGTACGGCGGTGGCAACACAATGCGCAGCTCCCGTTCCAGCAGGCCACGGCAGCTGGTCGGCGGCGCCGCACCGCCACCTCCGCCTCCGCCACCGCCCGTCAGGGACGATAAAAAATCGTCTGGCAAGAAGGGTAACGGCAAGGAGAGGCCACCGCGCCGTAAGAGGACACCGACGGGTGGCAGCCGCGAGGACCTGTACGCGCCGTCGCTCAACGGGTCGCTCATGAGGCCCATGAAGGGCGGTCGGAGTTCCGTGTCACTCAACGGCACCATAGTGAGCCGGGGCGCACACAGGGGGTTCATGCAGGGGCCGCCCCCACCACCTCCTCCCAACCACATATACTCGAACGGCGGCGGCAATGGCACCATGCTCAGTCCCATGAACGGCTATCACCCCCCACACCCTCTTCACCAGCACCCTCACCACCCTGGCATGATGCACCACCACCAGCAGCCGCCGCCGCCGCCGCCGATCATGATGGTGCCCACCACACTGCCGCACCCCAAGAAGATGCACAAGATGAAGCCGGGCATGGTGCCGGTACCGAGGCCGGGCATGATTCCGGGCGGCTTCGTGCCAATGCCCATGTACGTGCACACGGGCAAAAAGTCCAAGCACGGCGTGCCAATGCCCGTGCCGATGGCCATGGAGGAGCCGATTTACATGCCGTCCGCGCGGCCGCTCAGCCCCGTCGCGTCGTATCAGCCGGAACATTTCCCGCACGAGGCGTACCTGATGCAGCAGTACGCCAACAGCATCAACAACAACAACGTGGTGCCGTTAGCCAAGGCCGGCAAGAAGTCGAAAAAGGACAAGAAGTCAAAGGACCACCCGGCGATGAACGGCGGCGTGATGAACGGTGCGCTGCCGCTGATGCCGCCGCAGATGATGGCCGTCAACGGTGGCGGGCCGGCGGCCGGCATGATGATGCCGCATCAGCCGCCGCCGCCGCCGCCGTCGCAGGCCGTCAACGGGCACCGGGTCAACGGCAACGGGCTGATGTCGGCGGGCCACGAGGAGACGGACGACACGGAGGACTCGGTGTACAGCACCGGCATATACCGCAGGAAGGGCCATCTGAATGAGCGCGCGTTCTCCTACTCGATCCGGCAGGAGCACCGGTCCCGGTCGTATGGGTCGCTGGCCAACCTCAAATTCGCCGCGCCGCCCATCGTGCCCAACGGCGTGGACGGCGGGGGCCCGGGTCCAAACAAGGTGGACATCAAGAAGGAGCGCGAGATCATGCAGATGATGCAGGACCTGGAGCTGTCCGGCGACGAGCTGGACCGCGCGGACCAGGTGGTGCACCAGAAACAAATTCACCATCAGAGACCCGTCAAGACAAAGAGATGAACGACGAAAACACCGCACTTCAGGTAAATAGTCGATTTGTTTTTTTTCGTTTTTTATAGTTTTTCGTTTTTTTACACGGCATTTGTGTGTCCAGCCGAGGTGAGGGTCCGATGGCGTAACAATGGGGTAGCAAGGCCCGAGAATCCGATGTGGCTCTGTATAATATTTTTTTTTGCTTTCTTCTATCATGTGTTAACTATTACTATTTGCTCTTGTTACTCTACCATTCATCTCTTTAATAATGAGTTAAGATTATTTTGCTTAATAGACATTTAAAAAAATCGGCAAAAACTCGTATGAAGTGTTATGTTGATTTTATTGAATGCATGTCTTGTAAAAGTATTATTTACTTTATGTTTCTAAATTTACACTTTTGATTAGTTCTTAAAGACGCGGAAAATAATTGCTCTCTGGCCCAAATGTTAAAACTTCGTCACTGTGACGAGGTACTGACAGCAGATACTACGTAGTCGATGTGTGTGTGTGTGTGTGTGTGTGTGTGTGTGTGTGTGTGTGTGTGTGTGTGTGTGTGTGTGTGTGTCACGTGCGCAGGCACATAGATGATGAGCAATATAAATTATAATATATTAATTACTATTATTGTAAAACTTTTCTGGAACCTATATATCTTCGTGTACGTATAATTAATCGCCGACGACGTATTTTCATTATTATTGTTGTTGTTATTCATCGTTCCCGGCCCCTGTAGTATAACACATAATATTATATCAACTCCGCTGTAGTGTAATACCTAATGATTTTGTATTGTTTATTTTCTTTTTCTTCTTCAAAACAAAACCCGGCCGAAATTTTATAGATATAACTTATACGACTTATAAGTTATATCTAAAAATCTTAGTATACTGACATGTATATATATATATATATGATTGAACAACATATTGTTGTTCTGATAGTATTATAACTATGTACATGTAGCGCGTAAGACAATCATTAAATTGTGATATGATAATAATCAATGCATACGTCAGGATGTCTGACTTATTGACGAATTTGACAGAGCTTTGAGAGTTGATCAGTTTTTCATTTTTGTAGGGTATTAGTTTTTACTTTTTACTTTGATTATACAAATTACTTTAACCATTTGTAAATGTAATCAAATAACAACTTGAGATTTTATTGGAAACAAAGTTCCTAAAAGTATTTTAAAATAAAAGTAATCACATGTGTAACAAGAAATAATAATATATATTCAATGCCATATTATACATGCAAATTATAAGAAATATTTATAATTACATGGACATTGACACTTTATCTTCTCATCAATATTCCCTTTAATCACATTATACATTGGATAAAATTGTTTAGTCGTGGCAGTATTTAATTTGACAAAATATAGTTGAACTTGTAATATAAATATAAATTTATTTAAAAATTAATAAAATTGCTATAAAATAATATATGATATCATAAAAATAATAATATATAAGAAAAATAAGTTCAATTTACTTCCAATACAAATCAAATACCTATTCCTGTTTCACTTTTACTAACCAACAATTAAATAAAACTAGAATGCTTGCTAATGGTGCCTATTTTATAATTATGTTCTCCTGTTAAAGTTTTTCTGTTGTGAAAAATAATTTTAAATACAGATACTCAGTGAAACAAATATGGCATTATAATGATAAATAATAATGTTAATTTAAACTATTTTTAAATATTATGTAACATAATAATTATCACATTAATATATACCTAATACTTAAATTAATATGCTTTACGTATTGACAATTTGCTTACATTTACCTTCCATAAAAAATATTAGGTGACATAAATAATTCCTAATTACCTAATTTGTACTTAATATTTTTTTAAACTCTTGGTTAATGTATTGCATTTATAAAAAACAATTCATAAACACTTTCAGTGTTAATTACTTACCAATGTTAGCTATTCTATGTTGTACACAAGTACAATTATAAATGTTTAAAAACGTGAAAAAGTTAAAGATATTAAATTAAATTTCTATTCAAAATTATCATTACTATTAAAGCATACATTTAAACTGCTATATTTTAGTCACTAAACTTAAACTATTTTATATTGTTGTGTATTAAGTAAATTATGTTTTAATAATATTATTTGTACCAAAATAAACAGCCAGTGTTTTTAATAATAAAATATCTTACTAGGTACTAATACAACTGCGAGTCCTATTAATATAGCTTCACAAAAAGAAGCTTTAGAATTGACAAATTAATAGATTCCATTTGATTTATAATTTATTGTTTATAATTTGTGTGAACTGTATGTTTTGTTGTGAACTAAGCAACTAAATTACTAAATAAACCCAATGCTTACTACTCGTTTTACTTTAGTATGTAATAATATAAGTATACAGAAATACAATGTTTCATAAAATTCTTAAAATATTTTTATACATTTAGAACTATATCGGAATGTTTCACTTGAGGGTTTGAAGGAATATATTTTGAAAGTATACTTAATTCTAAAGCATACACTACTTGAATAAGTTGTGCAATGAATAATGATCGATTAAAATTCGCACTGTTATATTCACAATTACGCGAATATAACGCCGGTCGTTATACCAAGTATCATGTTTTTATTGACTACATGTTAGGGTGGAGTGTTATATCGTAACGTTATTTTATAACATACTATATTGCCAATGTATTGCGTGCTATGTTGCTTTGCGGTTATTATTATTATTATTTTTATAGGGCCTGTACATTTATTTCTGAAAAGTCATTGTAAAAAATCACATAAAACCGCAATCGCTCATGTTTTTGTATACAACATTATGATATTACTGGAGCGCGGTAAAAATAAATAAATGGAATTCGTTTGGCTGTTTTTCGTATATTTTCCCGTTGAGCAAACGCAAAGCTTCTTACGGAGAATGTATAATAAATTCGATGGTGTCATGGGTTTTAAAGTGGTCGCTCCGGAATGTACACAGCATTCCTGACTGTCGTATAGGCGTGGCAGTTGATAGGCGAATCTAGTGGGGTACATGTATAATATAACGCAAGGTAATGAGATAGGTCTTGGTACAAATCCAATATTTTTTCTTCGGGTATCCACCATTATTTAGAGTGATTCTTTGAACCTTAACCGGAAGTGTTTGTATCTTAACGATAATTTCTGTGAATCTGAACTATTCACACGTACGAGAATTGTTTACCTAGACACGCTATTTACATCCGATCGAAGAAAGTAAGTCGGCTCACGTGACTGTGATTCCTGCAGACATATTTTTTCCTACATATATTCTTCTGTTTTATCTAGTTACTGTATAGAAATGTATAGAACATTTGGAATATTTAACTTAATTGGATTTCTAAATAGTTTTTAAAATTCCAATAACAAATGAAAGTATTGCAATCGTTAGCCACGTATTTTCAACGCAAGTTTTTTTTAATATCTATAGATAACATAAATTTGATCACTGGATTTGTTATTCGAAATTATGATCCAAAGTTTATACTACAATAAAATACTTGATTATTATTACCTGCTTCTAAGTATAGGTATTTTCATTTAAGTAAATATTATTAGTAACTGCATCATAAGTAAACTCTTATGGGCGTCATTGAAAATAAAAAAAAATAAAAAATTGGACAGTCCATACTGTTAATAATTAGTTAAACAGTTATAGAATTTTAGAATTCTATTTTAAAAAGTCTTCTACAACATAATTGTATGTTTATAACATAGATGCACGTACGTAAGTGTCACTGGCCTTTCAACGCTGCACATGAATTGCATCCCAACCACATTTAACGACTACACGAATTGCGTCCGAACCATATTTAACAACTACACGAACGGCGTCCTAACGTAAAAACATTATTTTCCCTCCCATTTCATACAGACTTAGAACTGTCGATAGCAAATTATGACTATCGGTTGGTTAAAAATATTGATTTTTACCGTTGTTATGCAATTAGAAGTAGGTATGTAAATAAAACTATTTAAAAAAAATTAGAAAATTAAATTAAGACTGGAGAAAAATTGAACGATGCTGTTTTTATAAACTGGAGAAGATTTAATTGGCCATTTTCAAATTTAGCCATATTTTCTCTTAAAAACTCTTCTTTTTCACATACTGTACGCCTGTTCTTAATTATTATATGAACACTACGTTGTTTGATATATGTTTCTTTTTATACATTTTTTAAAACATCACTGAATTGGAATATATTCATGTGTGCTGAGTAAAACATACTATTAAAAGTCGAACGCAACTCGTGTAGTCATTTAGATAAAGCCGGACGCAATTCGTGTACCTTCTTATCAATTTTTATATTTCGGGACGCAATTCGTGTGCAGCCCCTTTCAAAATGCATAGTAATCAACAATTAAAATGAACCGATAATTATTAAAGTACAAGTCGCAATGTATGTTACAGAAAAAAAAAAATAATAATCGCCGCCTAACGTGAATATTGATGACCACCGAACGAGTAATGATAACCACAGATGACCCCAAAACTATAGAACCTGTCGAGAGGAGCCCCGGGGGCGAAGTTCCGACTTTCCTATATGCCCTCTTGTGCCACTTTCATGTAGTCGCTGCCGCCGCCGTTCCCTTTCTACTGTACGGGTGATAGATATCGATCTTTTCAAACTATATGCACGAATCGACCGAAGTTATAAGCATCGCCACGTAAAATTAATCAACGACCGTTTAACACGTCTACATCCGTTTTCATCAATTGTGTCAGTGGACCTATGATTTTTGGTCGCACTCGAATGATTTATCTGTCATGCACACGTTGGCGAATCGCGCATAGATGATAAGTGCCATATTTTTTTGGTGTGAAAGTACATAGATGTTTTGCCGTTGACAGATTTTTTGTCGACATTTTGATCATTTTAAGTGTTGCATTTATAAATGTACAAGTAGTTGATACTATAAAAAAAAAAAATAAATAAGAAAAAACTCTAATAGTTTATGGCCAACAACCATAACAACAATTAGTTACGAAATCCGACGGATTCGTTTTCTTTTAAGTTTTAGACGATTTTCGTCATGAAACCAATTTTCTGTTTACAGCGTTCTGGTGATATTTTACTACACTAAAGAATATTTCGCAATAGGCCAATAATAATGTAAAATGTGTCCACATCAACACGAGCATATACCTGTAGAAGAAAATGACGCGCGAGAAACCTAGCAAATCGCAGACTTAGTATAATCGAGTTATGCGTGCGTCAATAATTGTTATTGTTATAAAACAAAACGATTTATACTTTTGGATGGTGGTACGCGCTGAAGACGATTAAGTGGCGTGAATACCTACCCGCATGTAACGGAAACAGCACGTTGTCCAGAGAAACGTCGGAGCTTCAAACCGTGTTGTACACGGGAACGCGTAATCGGCTTTTGATTACAATGGCCATTGCTGGTCAAATGGCTGTAACATTTTCGTTGTAGAGCTATATTTGTACACGCTTGTGTGTGTGTGTGTGTGTACAGCATGTATTGCGGGTATACACACACACACACACACACACTGCATTCGGCCCAGTAACGGTTCGCCATTATTATCGGATACGTATTTGTGCGTGCGCCGCCGGACAGTGATTTTCTATACGGTGTACATTCGCGGCACACTCGCCAAATACACATATACAGCTGCGTCATTCGAGTGCGCTTCCGCGGGGCCGTAAAAGACAATTAAGATTCGTTTAGACACGATTTTTTTCTTACGATTTTTCCGATACAACAATACGACAATAATTATTACTGTACTATATAGCACGGCCGTCGCCGCCTAGAATTCGCGCGACTAGTATTGTATTATTTTTATTATTATTATTCACTAGTCGGGAGAATACGACGACAGTTTATGTATCTGTACATTATATTATATTATTACCAGTACGCGAACATTTTTATCTTATCCGCAGCAGTACACAATGCACCGGATACTGTACGTACGTACATCACGCGCAACAGTGTCAATATTTTATTTGCACATAGATTAATATGAATATAAATACGCTGTAGCAATGCATAAGTATATACTAGGTATTATATACCTACTATGGGTTTACTTAACCGAAAGTGCCAGTGAACGCGCGCCGTTGCGCAATAAATCGCGGCGTATTATATACACCTACGTAATGAATAATATACACGGCGTGCGTTTTGTTCATTATGTATTATGCGACCGTCTCACTGTATTAGAAAAGGTTTTGTAGTGATAATAATAATGATACCTGTTTAAAAATTAAACGTCCGATTTTCCAATGATGCGATGACACAGTTATATCGAACCGTCCGACCTCTTCGCTTTAAACTTAACACTGGGTCGTCTGGATCCCAGGATACTTAGTTCATTGCGTATTAGGCAACTTCCAGGATGTATTTCAGATTTTAAAGGGCAAAACGTAGAAACTGAAGTCAATAGAAATCAATCTGTTTACCAAAGCCGGGAATCATTGAGCATTATTGTAATATAATACACGCACCTGTTGTCCGTACACGAGTTGCGGCGGTCGATCGGACGAGCGCAAATCATAACTTGTTGTCATCGTGTTGACGACGTCGGAAAAGAACGAGAAAAACTTTCAACTCATGTTAGCAGACAAGGCACGCGGCTTCTCTCTCCATGCTACCGTGCCGCTTAACCGCAGGTCCTGATTAAATTGTAAGCGGACGTAAAGTTTTTCGTGGGCACCAGTTTTGACATGAAAAACAATTGGGCAATCCACCGTGGTGTAAAAAAGCAATGTTGGTATTACGAGTGAGCAGTATCGGTGTCGAGGTGTCCGATGGGTCTTGTAATAATCTTGGACGATATAATATTATAATATACGTATACGTATCTCAACGTTGTATGCATTATGTATTCAGTAGCGAATCTGCAGAAAATCGCTAAAAAGGGGGCTAAGTAAGGGAGTCTTTGTATTTGAGAAAAAAAAACGGTCGGATTGGATCTCTAGCGTTGTGTATCGACAGTGAACACTATATGTGAATTTACGCGTGCGTTCGTGTGAGCATATATGTGTATATTTCGTTAACTACTTTTTCCCTGACGTCATTCTCTCGTGATCGCGGAGACACTTCTTGCAGCGCGAACGTCCACCGGATCATAACCGAACTCGCGATAACGCGACACGCTGACCGCGCCCGCGAACGACCGGACGTGTGCAGTTACCCGGTTAAATCGTACGTACCACTGCAGCGAGGGCTACGTCGGCGAGATATTTTAAATGTCCGGTTTGCCGGTGCTCGCGAATAAATCAGTTAATATCAATAACACATCGCTCGTAAATAAACGTTCCCGCCACAGTAATGATCGCATTTCGAGCAGGTAGTTTTTTCCTCGTTTCGTCAGTGACGGCAAATAGCGGTCGCCGAGTTTCGTGCGAAGAGCGTCTACGATAACACGAGCGTTTAAAAACCGGACCGAATTTCAGACCACGCGGCGTGCAGTGCGTTACTCAACGACGAAGAATTTTTTTTCATAACGTCCCTGTGCTCGCCGCAGACGTCGAAGGTGGCGGCGGCGTTCCGCTACGGCAATAATAATATACCCGCGAGAACGACAGTTGTGTCGCCGTCGCGCCGCACTGCTCTATTTTTCAGGGAAAATGACGTGTAATCACCTCAAACTCGAGCGCGCGTGCGCGTGTTCGGTACCTACGGTTCTGCGAGCTCACCGAAAATTCGCTCGCGTTATACGCACTATAATACATATATACGTGTTTAATATATATTACATATATTATTAAAATATGTAAGGCAATGCCGCGCAGTCGATAATAATATATACGTATAGTCCTACATTATGAATATAATTATATATTATAATATTGCGTATTATAATATGATATACTATATACGTAAATGTACGTATCATTAAAATACAATACCGATTTGTAGCGTGTTTTTTTTTCTCCTCGTGAGTTATTATTTCGGTCTCTTATTTTTTTCCTTTCTTCCTTTCACGAACGCGCGCCGTACTTTGCAGTCACGCCTGGCCGACACGGGGAAACGCATACGCCGCGCATCGCCCGAATGAATCATCGGCGCACGCGTGTGTCTCTCCGTCCTGCGCCCAGTCTCTTCCGGCGTGGCGTGGCGCGACTTTGCATACTAAAACGCCAACGCTGAGTCGCCGGTCGGGAGGCCGCCGTCGCCATCAATATTCCGAGACACGACCGCTGGCCGAAGAAGACGGCGCGCGATGCGCTGATCGTTGTTACAGTTGTTGTGTAATAACCGTATAAAATGTGTGCTCACTCAGTCGCGCCTATATAATAGCATAATGTCTGGTTTATTTTATATAGGGTCAACACGTACATAATCATCATTCACTATTCGCGTGTGTATTGTTCCAATAAATGACGATTTGCATATTTTCTTCGCGTTCAGTTGCCCTGCGTGTTTTTACCGTCAACTTTGACTTTTCACACCGAGACTTTTTTCTGTCTCTCTATCTCTCTTTCTCCCTATCCTCCTCTATCTTACTTTTAGTGTTTAAATCGTTTATACTACACACAGGTACCAGCGTATAGAAAAGATACCCGTGTGTGCCCTGTGACATCATATTATGTACGCTTTATATAGTGACTATACAATCAATTTAGTAATCCGATCGGCCAATTTTTATTATATAGGCTTCCTCGTCGTCGACGCCACAGTCACATTGATACTCGTGGAACGAAACGGTGTAGAAAAAAACGAACACGACCGATTTTTGAACTCTCCTTGGCGGGTTACGCGCACGCAAACCACAGTCTTCTTTGGTTTGGATGCGCGGGTTTGGCGAAGAGAGCGTATTTCCTCGCCTCCCCCCTCATCAAAAACCGGTTGACGTTAAGCAAAAAAATCCGTGTATACCGATCACGACATCAGCGCTACGTCGATTCGTTCGACTCGAGAGAGAAATAATAATATAATTTAGATATTATAATGTCGCCGTCCGCGTGTTCACAGAATACGGTTTTCATTTAAATCAGAATAATAGCTAAAATATATATTTAGCCATGAGCTTACCTACATCTCGATTCAACTTGAAATAATATACTCGTGAAAAGATGTTTAAATCGTAAAATATAAATTCATGTTCTAACACAGAGATGAATTGGTGATGTCTAAATTCTAAAACATCATTGAAATCTTTGAACCATTGCGAAAAATACCGTTTTTGTTTGCGTAATTGTAAATAATTAAATGTAATGATCAATCAAATTAATCGGTCCACTGTCTAATATAACTTCGTGTATGCATATTTGTATAGGTATAGGTATGACATAGGTATATGAACTAAATTATACTTCATACAATACATACTATACACATAGATCTATTCAAATATGACTTATATGTACGTGCGTTCGTGTATGTGTGTGTGTGTGTGTGTGTGTGTGTGTGTGTGTGTGTGTGTGTGTGTGTGTGTGTGTGTGTGTGTGTGTGTGTGTGTGTGTGTGTGTGTGTGAGCGCTTACGCGCACACGGTCACGTGTATAATAATAATAATAATATGTTCTTATTTGGACTTTTAGAAGTTACAGGGATCATTCATTTCAAAAATAAAAAAATAAGAAACATCTTAACCTTGAGTCCTTGACAGTCTATTGTTTTATACATCATACAGACTATATAGTTATATGGTATTGTGTTTATGTACACTATAAATTAAATATGGTAAAAAAACTATAATAATAATAATTAAAAAAGAAGAACATACATTTTAAAGCATATAATGAGTTATGAATTATACGTGTGTAATATTTATTACTATTGTACCTATATAAATGAATAATGATGAAATAAATTGAGTTACACAGTATTTAAATAAAAATTACGTTGCCATCATTAGAATTTAAGACCACAGTATTGACAAGAATAATTTTTATTTATTATTAAAATTTTGATATCAATTTTTGATTCTGCAATAAATGCTTACGTACACACGAGAGTTCTTGTAAAAATAAAACTTAATTTTACAGTTTCGATTTATTATCTTGAAGTATTGAACTACAGCCAAAGGAACCTATAGACAACGAAATAAAATTGCGATATTTATCTAACGGGATCTTTTTTTTATTTATTTATATAGTTCCGGCGATTGTGTGCGAGTATATATGCGTACGACGTATACTCTTTGTTTATGTACGTGTAACGAAAGACAATGCACGACAAAATGGTGCCTGTACGAGGACAGAGACAAAAATTAATAATAGTGAAAAATACAAAATAAACCGAAGGACGAAGTAACGAAGAAAATTATGAGTTTAGACGCGGAATAAGGATACCGAATATTGGTCTAGTTATTTTAGATTAAATGAATTATATTCTTTTTGTGAATAAGTTACTTGTTGTTTACGCCTCCAAGTGTTGAATAAATACGCCCACAGAGTCCTGCCGTTAATTTTTAAAAATCTAACAAAATTCATATTTCTTATCATAATTTTGTGAGAGTCGAGTTTTTTTTTTATTGTCATTCCACGTGGACCCGGGAAATCATGTAACCATTGAAATAATAAATGAATAAAGAACTTATTTTTACTTTTATTTAGATTTTTACGGTCCGAATAACTGATCGTGCTGCGTGAATTCTGGGGGAAAATGTGTGCGGGCATACACACTTGTACACGACTCGACTCTCGACTCTCAGTAACGCCCTAGCTGTTATTGCGCGTAAATCGCAATTATATCACGGGCGCGCACGTAAAGGACAACACGTCTAACAAGTAACAACACAAGCACAGCGACATATTAATATTATCATAATGTATCTTACATTTTTTCAACCATATACACTCGTATTATACACATATACATTATACATATACCGTTCGTTACGGTTGCGTATTAAATTTATCTGGGCGGAGGCAGTGGTGGTGCTGCACCAGGTGTGATGCATGTATTTTATAATATTATGTACACCTCTGCGTCTATATTATAAATATATATTATAATGTTGCCCGGCCGTGTACACGACATAAGCCGACTTTCTAACCTTGACTCGAGTCAGTGTTAAAAACTGGGACAGTTTGTCCATGCGGTCCGATCGTATAGTACCTATATACGCGCGCGTACTCGCCGTAGCAGCAACAGCAGCAGTCGTCTATAAACAATGGGTGACCACCATTTTATAATAATAATATATTATATTATTATGGTTGTATTTATCGCGCCCCTCCACGTGTGTCACCGTCTGTAAGCAACGTAGAGAGACGCAAGAAAACAATGTGTGTCGGTGAGCTCGCGTGCGCGTGCGTGTGCTGCGTCCCCGTCTGCCGCCGCTACGATCTTCGTTAGCTCCACCCGCGTGCATATCGACGACGGACTGTAAGACTGACGGACTTAGTGTTGTGTGTGTGTGTGTGTGTGTGTGTGTGTGTGTGTGTGTGTGTGTTTGTGTGTGTGTGTACCACGGCCTCCTCGCTGGGGGGCCAACGCTCAGGGGTATCAGTGGACCGTGAACGCGTTGTTGCCCGGAGAAAAAAAAATACTTTAAAGAGTATATATATATATATAATAATATTATGTGTATAAGTTTCTTAGTAGCTGAAGTACGTGTTACATGCGGTGGGATGTGTATAAATATATATATATCGGTACACGCAACGGAAAACGCTGTTGTTGGGTTGGAAGATAAAAAAAAAATCCGTAAGAACATGCAAGATTACGACGTGGAATCGTAGTATAATACCCAGGAATTATTTTTTAAAAAAATAATGAAAAAAAATAAAAAATATATTATTATAATAAATACGTTACGAATAATCAAACGATTTTTCGGTTTATCGAGTGTGTCTGTTTAGTGTATGCGAAAATAAGGCGCGTAATGCACGCGCACGTATTATTATAACAGGACTTGTCGTACCGTACAAGTATTATAACAGATATGTACGTGGTTTAATATGTGTATCGATAAATAATAATTCGCTTCCCACAAGCCGAAGTCGACGTAGAAGTATATTATGATACTGTTGCCTGTGCCCGTGTAGTACGCTTTATTACATAGATACTATACACACACACGTTAATGATTGTCGATACGATTTTTCACGTACACAATATAATTTAACATTACTCATATATACATATTCACATACACGAGTGCATACACGCATTTTACCGATGTATCAGTGTTTAAGGTACGGTTTCCTAGACGCGACCGGTCGCGGCGACCGGTCTCCGCGACCGGTCGCTACGACCTGTCGTTGGTGCGTGCTGGTTTCCTAGGCGCGACTGGTCGCCGAGACCAACATTTAATCTACACTATACTTTGTAGTTTGTAATGTTTGTATCGTCTCAGTGTTCTCGCCGTGAAGACGTATTTTGTGTTTTATTATTTTTTAGTTTCAATATGAGTATCACTAATATAATAAATAATAATAATAAAATTATATTACTCTTACTTGAAGAAGAAGAAGATGATGAATTATTAATTACACGTTATAAAAAGAGACAAAAAGTGAATGACTTATTTATCAATAGAAAAACAGAGGGATTCTTTGAAATTTTAATAAATAGACATTTGTCGAATGACGAAACGAAATTTCGCGAGTTTCGTAAATAACTGAGTTTTTTTGAATCACTTCAATTAATTTTTCTTCTTCTTCCGCCGAAAAAGTAGATTTTGCCATATTGTCGCAGGCGACGGTCGCGATACACTGCTTTCCGACCGGTGCTGTCGCTGGTCGCGGCGACAAAAGTTGGTCGCAACGCGACGGTCGCGTTTGGGAAACCAGTCAATATAAAATACATATAAACAGTGGGAGAGAGACCGTCGCGACCGGTCGCAGAGACCGGTCGCCGCGACCGGTCGCGTCTAGGAAACCGTACCTTTAGAGAAGTTTTTTTTGTTTTAAGTTATAAAAAAAAATAATTGCACTCGTCGTTTTTTTCTGAGTTACAAGTTTTATGTAATTCTTTTCAATTATCATTTTTGGCCTTACACCAAATTACCAAGCTGATATTAGTTTTAATGAACAAACGTGAAAATTTTAAAAATAAGAGAAAGAGAGAGAAAGAGCGAGAGAGAGAGAGAGAGAGAGAGAGAGAGAGAGAGAGAGAGAGAGAGATAGAGAGAGAGAGAGGGAGAGAGGAGAGAGAGAGAGAGAGAGAGAGGCTATTGTTTATAGTAATGACACATTTACATTTGCGAAATAATTTGGTTTTATTATTAATATTAGACTATGATGTTTTGTCAGTTGTTTAATACCACTGTATGTATGTAGTTGCAATGGTGCTGTAGATAATTTAAAGATAAGAAACTTAGTCATAATGGCTTATAAATTATAATGATATTATAATAATCGTTTTTAAAACTATGATTTGGTGTAACTATATCTGTCAAAAAATGATTGAATTAAAAAAAAAATGAATATTATATTTGATTATCAAACAGGAAAAACTCAAAATATAATTTGATCGTCATTCATTTTCATTTTATGGTCACTTATTTAGACATTAAAATTGTTAACTATACAGTAATTCATCAAAACGCGTTAACGAGAAATGCTACGTTTGAATTGATATTTGTCTGAATAAAATAATTGAAAATATAATTTGGAAATAACAAAATCCAAAGAAAATCCTACTGTTGTAAGAATGACGTGAAGACATACATTGCTTTAGGTTCGCACATATAAACAATGAGTATTACGTTTTATTTATTCAAACACATACCAACCTCTACTAGATGTTTAACCCAATGCGATTTTTATTTGCAGATCATGTTTAATATAGCGATGCAATTAATCCAATAGTACCTTCATATTATTATCATACACGTTCGAGCGTGTAACTAGAAAAGAAAATTAATTTTTGGATGTGTTATTAGACGCGCTACACGTTCACGAAAATATACGCATACATTTGTGTAGGATAATATTTTGTCGTTTTCGTTGCACGAAACGTAGAACTCGAACCTTCGTCGATCCCGAACCGGTTATCGTGTTATTATTGATGATTATTATACACGGCGAGACCAGAATACGCGTTTAAAAAATATACTATCTAGATACCTACACAAAGATGTAGATAATAAACTAATAGATTGCTGGTTTCCTATAGCTACACTGGCCGTGGCGTAAACATTTGAAGCAATCATTTTATATTGGTCGTGTTATTATTAGGTACGGTTCTTTTCACGTAATGCTGCGATGTGATTAATGATCAAACCGCATCAAATAATAAACTTATATAAAAATCATCGACGTCACATATTTGAGGGAGGAAGGCGGAGAAGATGAAGATTGCGTTATACATCATAGATAGTTTTAATTTTTCATTCATTGTATAATTAATAATAATAATGATAACTATGATTTTTAAAGTTACAAACTAACGTTAAATTCAGTCCAATGTATATCATAATGATCTACTGGAAACGAGGGTTAATGGAAACTTCACTCATATTCACTATAGATAGAAATATAGTACCTATATTATCTAGGTATATACTCGTATGATATATTTGTGCAGGTAGCTCGACGACTTCACACATCCACACATCATAGGGGGTTAATGAGGAGAGGGCGAAAGAGAAAATGAGAAATACCGAAGAGCTCATCGAAAGAGACGGTTTATCTACTCTGGTGAAATGTGTTATAGGAATAAAAACAGTACCTACTCCTTTGTTGTGTCGCGATCATATTTCACTGTGGATGACGGGCAGCGAATTTCATGTTTTTATATATTGCCGCATAAATGCCAAACGGCTAAAAACTCGTACCATATATGAGTTTTTTATTTCTTTCCGACGCCTAGTACCTTGGTCTGTCAGGACGGATTACAGCAAAATAATATAATATTTGTACATTGTCGACAAACTAGCAGAGATCGCATGTCGATAATGACGGCATAATTGTCTACAGTAGGGGTCGCCAACCTTTTCCGACAAGTGAGCTATAATCCACATTTAAAATCTCGTGGGATCGAGTTATATTTATTTAGATTTTAGGGATATTATTTGTGTTTTTACATAGATTTAAGATAAACGAAGGCTTTCGTTAGGTCACGTTATATTATTATCGTATTATATTAAGAATGTACGACATGTTGTACGTGACTAATTGACAAATGGTAATAACAAACTATTTTGATGACCATAATCTGTTAGATTAATATTCGACAGAACGAGATCGGCTGATATCGGTAAAATTAACATTTACTATACGATCAATCAATAGTCCCAAAATGATCGACCAGTCGATCGCGTTTAAATTTCAACTTATTGAGCAGCTGGTCCGTTACAACCACAGTCATTAGTCGCCTGCAATTAGGGTATCGTCCGTGACACGAGCGTGTATTTCAAAGTCAGCGTGCCGAGCCGAGCGGCGACGACTGGACGCCGTCTCACGCGAACCCGTCGCGACATTATTGTCGGAATAAATTGACCGGATGCGTTATAATATTGTGTCTGCACGGCCGGTCGCAACGGACGACGACACTGTCGTTAGGTAACGTATACAGACAGAGGCGATAACCGATTTGGGTGCAGTCGCACATCATCGTCACCGCGGTCACGTCGCGTACCCGTACGTCCAAGTCCCGCGGCGGTTGCTCGGCGAACGCGTGCGCGCCCGCCGTAAACGTCTTCTCCGCACGTCCGTGGCCGCCACTGCCGGCATTCCGACACAACTCGCGAGCCTACACGCACGACACGACGGCCGAAATAATGTTACGTTATTGACCTATGCGGACGTGTTCGGTTCGGAAGCTAATGAATACGCCGTTTAGCGGTCATTGTGGTTTTAGGTTTATCTCTACCACGGTCGAGACTATTTGCCGGGGCACACGGCCGTGTGTGCTGCAGTCGGCGTCTCTCGGACCTGGGCAAGCGTCGAAATCCCGGACACGTATCCGTATTGCCGCTACTGCAGACTGCTGCTGTTGCATGACACGAGATGTGACTGGCACACGGTCGTTTAACCGCCGCAATGGCTTACGTGTACGCCGTACACGTGATTCGGTTACTATGACCGTGGTAGCTGTTGCGGCTTAGACACTTTAACGGTGATGATATTGTATCGGTTCAATATCTGTTGGCGGAGACTAGAGGCTCTGCAGCGTTAGCGCCGCTGTTGCTGTTGCTAACGACCGTCGTGACAGTTTCCGGAGAATAGTAGCTGGACTGAAAAATGTATAATCGCGAGCGAGCCCGAGGCGAACACAATTATTATTATTATTATTATTATTATTCTAAATCCGTGCAATTTCTTTTATTGAAAACTCGCGCGCGAGCGACGATTGACTTTCACGGCGGTCGTGGCCATACTGTTTTACCGCGGTACCTATATAATACATTTTTTTAACTAAACTTCGTGTACACGCGTTGGCTTAAATTACTTTTTAAACTACGCCATAAACATCGAAAATCCTTTTAGATGAATTTCGCCACACGATGGTTGCGGGCCGTTCGCTGCATGCTGCAATATGCTATTCACGCAGCCACGGCATCATCTCATTTATAAAAATACACGCATTACACGTGTTTTTTTGTATTTTCGCTTTCCGTTATTCGTACATACCACGCACGCTTATATCGCATCACGCTTATTATACGTGTTTAATGCTTATTAGGAATAAGGTATTGCGATTTTTTCGTTTGTTAATGCCTAATAGTACCTATATTTTCTCTATCGTGTCTACTCGTGTAATGCAAGTGTACGCAATAAAGTAATTTTATTTGTTTAAATACTTTATACAAGAACTTAAAAAAGATTTTTGAAAACTATTTTGTTTTTTTTATGTATAATCATATATATTTTACACGAAAATTTGAAATCTAATGGTCCAAACCTCCGAAACAATTTTTTTTAAATGTTTTTAAACGTACATACAATACATCAACACGACGAATTTCCACACGTAGGTATGTATTTAAAAAGTTCTTGGGTGAGGTTACGGACCGGCCTTGACCACAAATCCATTGATTTGAGGAGTGCTTTAAATACTGTATTCTAATATGCCAGTAAAATCGCTAATTTTTGCTTAACGACTGTCTGTTCACGATTTAAATATTTTTAATAACAGTTTTTACCGTGCGTACGTATGTATTTGTTCAGTGCGTGCATTATTTATGAAATTTTATGAGCCCGACAAAGCGACAGTGATAATTATACAGTGAATATAGTATATTTAGTCAAGTTAAGCACTATGTACGTAAATATTGCTGGTAGGAGGAGGAAAACACTGGAATATTCATTATAATAATATAAACATGGCAACGCGAAACGAAAACGGAAAATCGTGTCACCTGCATATAATATGTAACCTATATAAATATTTAATACAAATGTACTACAAATAATAATACGTTGTCCATCTATATATGTTGGTGAAATCGAATATACATCTTTTTGATTAAAACATTTTCTCACGTCAATGAATTTCCTTATAAATTCCTTAACAAGAGTTTCGGCGTATATAATAAATATAAAATAATCCGCTGAGATCCGTTTACCATTTAAGGTAAATCCATAACACGCTCATGGAGCTCGTCTCTTTCTCACTCGGATTTCTGTCAAAGGGGGTCTCGTTTTGTACTCTGCTTTCTACACGTACTTGGTAGTTGTTTTTATTAGACATAGTAATTGTTATCTACAGTAAATTATATTTTACTAGGTGTATAAATATGTATATAAATGTCAACGTTAAAGTCACGTGTGTTTGATCCATCACGTTTTGAAAACAATTAAGGAATAGATCTCAAAATGGTTAAATTTAGTGTATAGATATTATAGATACCCCTCACACACACACACACACACACACACACACACACACACACACACACACACACACACACACACACACACACACACACACACACACACACACACACACACACACACACACACACACACACACACACACACACACACACACACACACACACACACACATTTTTCATGTGTAATATAGATTTATAATTAAATCACTAGAATTGACAACAATGAAGAATTTTGGAAGACAGTTTTAAAAGTAGGCCATTTGAAAGAATTCATTAGTTTTTTTATTTCATCTTTATTTCTTTCCGTCTCTTATTTAAAATATTATTTTTTCTTTTGGTTTAAAAAACGATGTAGATATTTTTATTTAAAAAATGTGATGTATTTCAAAACATAATATTGAGACTAAATAGCTTTTTGCTTTTATAAAAAACTGTTTAGGTCGTTTAAAATTTCAATCGAGTTATTCATAAAAAAAGTGCTTGAATAATATTGCTACATGTTAGAAATTATTGTATTAAATTATTTATTTTGTATGCTTATTATTACTTTGACACATATAGATCGAATTACACAAAACTAATTCTAATTAATTAGTTGCAAATAATAAATCGTTATTACATAGATACTTGTATACATAGTATATATATATATGTATATTTATATAATTTCTACGAAGTTAGTCATTACTCATTACATATACTAGCGTCACATGCACATTGTGTATTTCAACAACATACTATGCCCTACATAAATATGTAGATAAATCGGTGCAATTTTCATCGATTTGTCATAAACGTGCGTCGAATAATTTTGTTCAAATCCATAGTAGACAGTTTGGTTTTCAATGTATCGCAAAAATCACTGTGCTGTCGTGCACTTCAGGTCATCGCGGTAGCCATAAAAGGTGCCGCCCGAAGGACGCACGGGGGACCCACGTACAGAGAATAGAAAAGAAACAAACAAAAAAAAAAAAATTAAATAAATAACTTGCGTGGTCGTCGTTGCTTGCATAAATTATAATTACGCGAACCATTATATTGTATGTATCTCTATATACGTATAGGTAGTCGAGAGAATTTCCTTGTGCTGTCTGTATAGCTTCGTCCATCCGCGTGGCAATTACTTAGTTTATTTCGCCGCAACGACAACTACCTGTTGCACGTTTTTTCTTCTTCACGTAGATTATTGCGATTTGTAATTTTTTTAAATTTAATTTTATTGTACATACACTATTATATAAACACGCGACGGTACGTGCGTTAATCACGGCCACGAACCCAAAAATGTGGATAGTAAAAATAATCAAAAAAGTCTTTTCGAACAATGGGCTCCGAGATTAACCGAGTGGAAAACTATAGTCGTGTATTATACATATATCATTATTATTATGCGCGTAAGATATACTGCATTGGCCGACGTGGTCGCATTTTTCCGGTCAACGGCGTCGTCGTACCGATCAAACGATATCATTAATATTATTATACACCGCTCGCGGAGAAAATCTTTAGAAAACAATGAAGTAATGCTATATAATATCTACTATACTGCCGGTGCGTCAGGAAAATAAAACATTAATTCGTTTGATTGACCCGGGATTAAGGGGCACCGAGGTGTTCGCAAACGGACCATGGCTCTCTTGTTTCAGTTTCGGTTTCATTACCCGTGAATAAGCAATATTTGATTCATTGTGTTTTCCAAAACACGTTACCGCGACGCAATCGAGTTTATCGAGCATGCCGATTGCCGATAGGTGTCTTATCGTCTGACGTGTACACTGTACACACCGTACGAATGTCTAATGCGGCGGCATAAGGTGTTTATTATGATATACCGTTATTGTAATAAACCCGCAGCCGCAGCGTCCGGGATCACCGGGGGCTGGCGTGTGACACGCCGGAAACGGTCGCCACTGCCACATATAATATTCTGTCTCCTTATAGAAAATGGAATGCGCGACACAATCGACTGTGAAATTCCGCGACGGTTTTCCTTCCGTGACCCACTTGACGTCGGGCCATTGGAAACCGCATCGATACGACGGCGCCCTCGAGTGCACACTTCTCGTACATATACATAATGTGTATTAATATCATACATATATATATAGGTTGGTTGTATATACGTACTAACACACACCACATGCAGATATGAGTAGGTCTCGAAATTTTAACAAGCCATTATTATAATAATACATAATATAGGTGTACACGTACATAAACTGCCCCCGGTCAAACAGAATTGTGTCGACCACAACGTCGCGTAAATCACGAGTAGTTATTAGGATGTGATCGAATATCCGTGAAAAACGAATATCCGGTATAGTGTAGCGCAAAAATATTGAACTGCATTCGCTAATGTGGTTAAAACTTGTACGCATATTATCATATATAATTGTAATTCATAAATTATGTATATTGTATAATTTATATACCTGAGGTGGCCAAATTTTCTTGTTATAGATTTACTGAAAAAAAGTATACATAAAAATATATTTTTTTTTTTTTAGGTTTGACTGACAAAAAACATTTATTTTTAGTTTTATGTATTTATTATAAAATCAATAATTGTAATAACAAATAAGTAGTAAATAATTATAAGAGTTTTACATACGATTTCATAGTTGTTAAAGTGAGGAATTTCATGTCGTTGGCTAGTGGATTATAATATTTATAATCTGAGAAATAGTCACCAAAACTAAACGAAGACACTGCTCTCTACATGATTATCAAAAGGCGTATTTATCGGAATCAATATTTTTTAGTTTTCATAGAAAATAACGTTTCGCATGAATAATAGCTGATCTGAAGTATGTATTTGGTTGTAAAGTAGCATTTGTGTCAAATAT
The DNA here is from genome assembly GCA_027580255.1 of Therioaphis trifolii. Taxonomy (NCBI): domain Eukaryota; kingdom Metazoa; phylum Arthropoda; class Insecta; order Hemiptera; family Aphididae; genus Therioaphis; species Therioaphis trifolii. The sequence goes on from CM050407.1 coordinate 12,499,688, forward strand.
AAATAATTTATAAATAAATTCTTACAAATGGGGTTCGACTAAACAGAATTTCCATTGACCAACCGATCGCAATCCACCGTTTGGCCGCATTTGCCATAAGTACTCGACAATTCGGTCAATATATTCGTCATCATCAACGCTACTCGCATTCGTCGTGTGCCATTGCCGCATAGTAGTCACGCACGAGTTAATTGCCACATCGGCGAATATTTACTATTATTGTTATGAAAGACAAGCACGTGGTGCACCTTAAGTATATACCCGCCTTCGTCTTGTACGACGACAGATCCAACATCCCCCGTGGTTTAGATTCCAGCGTGTCACCGTACCATATGTTTTACGTAGGTATATTTTAAAATTCGCCGACACGCGATTCGCGAATATGATTAGAAGTGTACAACGAACACACAATAATGTGTCCGAATTTTATATACAGTGCGCCGCCGATTAGAACAAACGATGACGAATTAAAAACATGCAATTGCGTTTCCGATAATTCGCACGCTTACTTTTATACAAACGTCACGTTAAAACTTATATGAAGTCGTACACGTATACACACGAAGTATATAAGACGTCATGATTGTATGTACACACTCTTATATACGTGTACACTTATGCGTGGGTACTTCGGCAGACATATACATCAATAAAACATGTATAATTTTTTTCAAGAGACACGTTGAACCATTGAGGTTGAAAAGATGTTTTCGAGGATTTAAATAAAATACGTAAAAAAAAACAATCATCAAACTCATCACGCGTTGATATAAAATGAAAAAAAATAGTTAACGACCCGAGAAATATGTGTAAATAAATAACTATAAACATTTTTACTCGTATATATTTTCATAATAATATAAAGCGCACACTGTTTTCTTACTCACGAGAATTCTCGTCGTTATTATTATTATTATTATTTTTTTTTTTTTTATTATTTCTTTGATTTTTTACGACTGGAAAACATTAAGTTCAAAATGTGTTTTATATAATACATTCAAAGTATATTCAACGGATTGCACACAAAACTCCACCAAACTCGTTTTCAGGATTATCCTCTTATGTATAGTCATCCACACAAAAGTAATAAGTGTATTTACAATAATAATAATTATAGTTATATTAACAATATAAGACTTGGCTACGTCGCGCTCGAACGCGCAGAGAATTGACGCGTTTTTTTATATTACCTACATAATATTATACACGCGAAGTGTACGTGTACCATATAATATTTTATGTGTATGTGTTTAATAATATTCGCAGGTGTACACGACGCCATGTCGTGGACCAGTAAAGGATGGCAAACTGTTTAATGGGAAAATTTCACATGATAGAGAGGACCGTGAATAAAGGAGAGAATGTCGGACAAAATGGATTCTGACGGGCTCTCTTCGTTAATGTAGGTTAGGATATAGAGACAATCCGAAATTGTTCGATCGCGAGTACGATACACGTTTATCATTAAACACATGTTAACAAAAAAAACACAATAATTTTTGTTTTTGTTATTAATTATTATCATGTTTTCATGAGTTATCGACCGCTAAAATGTGTTGTTATTTTATTATACATACAGCAGGACTACCATATACATACAGCAAGGGCAAATCGAGTACACAATATAGTATAATACAAGTATAAACATTTGATTTATTTGAGGAATTCGCCCACTTTATAAAAACGAAACATTCGTAAGAGTATTGATAGCGAATAATTAATATATTTTAATAATGCAAAGGGTGTACTGTATTGAAGTCCCTCAAAAGGCACCTAATCAGCATCTAAAATCTATTTTAAAATTTTATTTAATGTTTTACAATTATGAAGTATGATCTAGATTCTAGATAACACTCCTTCGTAAAAATATTAATAATTTTTACAATAATAATATACTAAGTATGAATTTAATCAAATTCTTTTTTTTCTTTACATACTTTTAAAGTTATGTCATCGAGTTGGTAAAAATGTGTTAAATTTTGAATGAAGAACTCCTAAAAAAAATTAAAGCCTCTTAATACTTAAATATGTCGCTGGTCAGTGGCATAACTTGGAAGAAATTCTAGGGGGGCAGTATTTATTTTTAACCAAAATTTCAACGAATTTACGCGCTAGCCCTGTACAATCTTCTATTGATAATACGGGCCATTATTATTATTATAATATTGAGTATTTATATTAAATAGGTATAACCTATTAATACTATTATTATTTTATACCTAATAGTTTTAGTTATTACTTATTACTAAATTACTTTGACGTACAAAAATCACGCTACAAAATATTTTTTTTACTTCATTGTATATCATTATTCATTACTCATTAGTATCATCATGAATAAAAACCTTTAAAAAGAGCACATTGGTTTAAATATTTGCTATTATAAACTATCACTTTAAAAATTTGAATTAAAACTGATGGTAGAGGGGCAAAATAATACCTTTTCCCCCCCAGTTAAACGGCCGGAGGGCAGTTGCCCCTCCTGCCCCCCAGATTACGCCTATGTCGCTGGTAATGATTGATGCCACTTAAAAATAAAAACCAAAAATTCTTTGGACTCAGAGTAGGGCAACATTAGGGTACCACAATATAATTTTTTAAATTTAATTTTGTGTAACGATGTAAAATATACGAATTATGAATTACGTACTTTAAATTATTAAAATTTTGGTAACTATTACATTTTTGAAAAAAACGGTAAGGAGCCAATTCATCAGACAATTTTTGGGAGTCAATTCAAATGTAATTATTTAGGGTAAAATATTGACTACCTGTATTAGGGAGCCAATTCAATTGCACTGATAATGTCACCGATAATGTGCATGATGAACTTACGCTAGTTTTGTTTGTTATGGAACCGGTCAGACAGAATATATTATTTTATTATGTTATATTATTCGGTCATAAGAAAACACACGAATCCCCACGACATTGACACGGCAATGACCGTTTCTGAACCCGGTGAATATTAATAAAATACTCGTCCGATAAAAAACTTGTTTTTAATTCGTAAGTGATTTTCGTAAGTATACACGTATACCTGATGCGGTGATAGTAGCCAATAAAAATAGTCTGGCATCCAAGCGTATACTCACAGAAACATCATTTGCATTCTCAGCTGCGGGCGTTTCGTTCTGAAATACCCATGTACGCGAGCACGTCGCCAATTTGATTACACTGTGAACGCGTGCGAATTATTTTTCCATGACGTAGATACGTATAGAATTATATACCATGATAATATTTCCATTATCACTGACTTAATTTTGTTAAATTTCTATCGATGAAAAATGGATTTGTGGCGTTAAATTAACTCTCAATATAGCCATCATACGGTTGCGTTTGCCATTATTTTAGAAAAACGTTTCGTATAATATCATAAAAAAGTGTATTTAAACACTATATTATGTATAATATAAACGGTTGTTGAGTTTTTACTTTATTATAATAATTTATTTTCATTATAACGTAACTTTTAAATAGGCCAAACAAAACATTTATGAAATATTAATTTTATAAAAAAATAATATTTTCGAGAGATACTATTATGTATCATACATAAAACTTAACTAAAATTATAAAACATGAAATAAAAATAATGTATATGCGAACGATATATATAAATATATATATATATATATATATATATATATATATATATATATATATATATATATATATATATATATATTATATCTATAATACTATAACGTGTACAGTATACACGAATCACGAATTTTTTATGCATAAGGTCCGGGATGTACCGTTCGTGCTAAGTATATATTATAATACGTATGTTATACAATTACATTAAGTCAGCGCCATGCTATTATATATTAAATTATATTATATCATGGTTATTACTTATTACCGACTGTTTTGCTGTGAGGGAAACTCGCGCTCCCGTCGACATTATACAGGACCTACGGTGGAGACTTAAACGTCCCGGACGGGCATGTTGACGAGGTCGCGATGTGCACAATGTGTTTATATATATATATAATAAATATATATAGTAGGTATATCTATATCATGATGATGCCTTAATGGCTGTTATACCTCATACACGTAGCATTGTCGTATGATGAAATGCATAAATCATCGTATGACGGCGGTCGTGATATGTCGATATGTGTATCTCTTGTAACCATTTCCTGTACTTAACATACAGTAGGCTTCGGCGCAGCGGAAGGCCGCACTGTACTAATAAGTGAACTAATTCGTGTTGTGCAAACGCATTCACGACGTTCCCACGTTATCTTTCGGAAACGTCTAATTAATTATCGGTCCGCAATGAACATAAACGCCGAAAACGGTCATCGCCCGCATTTCCGTGCGTGTAATGCATAAGCGCTTTGTTGCACGCGCGCGACACGAGCGTCTGCGATGCTTGCGGACACGTCGCGAGCAGAATTAAAATTAATACCGTAAAAGTGCGCGTATGGTACACATGAGCCGTCGACCGCCGTGGTCGCGGCTTTCGAACGGTAAACGCCCCGTTATCCGAACGCGCGAAAATCTCAAAGAGACGACAGTGAAAAATCGCAATATCATATTTCATAACGTTTCGACAGCAATAATAACGCGTATTAGTCGCCCCGTTTAAAACCGTGACAAAAACAACGATTTTACACACAATAATAATATCTGCAAATATGTATATTATACCTATATTGTATTAGTACGGATTATACGCTCGCGTCGTCGTAAACGTGCAGTCAACCACCTGAGTAAAATATTATAAATATATCATAGTCCAATCATTCGATGATTTCTCAACACCTCTCGTAGCTCAGTAGTCAGTCGAATGCCGAATAGCGAAAAAAAAGACGTTTCCTTATTTTCCGTTGATTGTGAAAACAATTAAGGTCATACGGATCGCGGCTTCTACATCGGTGAGTATTGTGCAACGTGTATTTTACGTTCATCATCGCAGACATAATTTTTATTATAACCTGTTCGTATTCTAATACGGTAGAGAAAGAAAAAAATTCTTATTTAAGAGTGCAGAAATCATACTATAGTGCACTGTATTTTATATTAGCGCCAATACAAATACAAGCGATGAAATTATATTATCGCGATTACTGATGCAGTGATCTATAGTCTATACCATCGACCGTTATCGCGTAATATTTTGTACACCAGAGATGAGCGACTTGACTAAGAAGCCAATTTTAGAACTTGAAACTATATATAGTGACTCACTGCTTAAAGCAAAAAAAAAAAAAAAAAATCATTGAAAACAATTCAATATACACATTGGATTATATAATACAAATGAGTACATTATTAATATTGACATTTATTTTTCATATCGAACTACAGAATTCATCAAAATATAAAATTCAATATTCATTATTATTTAAAAAAAAAAATACAGATACGATTAACAGTAACCTACAAGTCGTTAGACGTGAGAAATCATGACATTTACGCGATCACGATGGTTGATTGAATAATTTGTGTACAAATATAAGCAGATATAAGTAGGTATAATGGACTGACGGTATACCGTATTTTTCGTTGGAAATGTTGTGCGCGCCAACTGAAGAGACTTGCAGGCGATGCTTTTTGAAAAACAATTTTACACTTAAACGGCGCGGCGATGTGCATCGGTCGTGTGGGTTTACTCCTCGGCTTTCGACGGTTTCGTCATACGACGTATATGTACGAGTATAGTATTATGTATTATACGTATATGTATTCGACGGGCGTTGCTTAACAAACAATGCGCGCTCGAGCACATACTGTATAAATATTATATCTATATGTATTGGTATACGGTATACGAATCCTATAATATGTTTTTCCATACGTGTGTACAGGGTGTCCCATAAAGATTTACACTCTGTGATGTCTCCAGAGATAATGAAGATGATCAAATTTCACTTTTTTATTATTAAAAATCATGAAGTTAGGCAATGAAAGTAAGTCGTACTGCTAAAATATTCAGAAAAATAAACCCATAAAATGTTAGGTAAAAAAATCAAAAATTGTAATCTTTAGCCTTGTGAGTCATATAAACAAAAATTGAATTTGATTACTTTTATTGATTCGAGAGATATTTTTTAGTAAAGGAGTAAATATGTTATCCATGGGACACCCTGAAAAAAAATATACCTACATAACAATAACTTTAATTAATACACACACACACACACACACACACACACACACACACACACACACACACACACACACACACACACACACACACACACACACATATATATATATATATATATATATATATATATATATATATATATACACACACACACACACACTTAAATATGCAGTAAAAACGTATAGCCTACTTTCATCGGTCACCCCAGGCGCCGTCGCAAATAATAATTATAATCGTTATTATCATTACTATCGTTTCGCATCGACGTAATCCGTTTTGCGCAACGTTTGCGTGTGTGGACGTGCAGTATAATAATATAATAATTCCAAATTTACATTCTCGTTATTATGAATATATGAAAAAAAGGTATACACACACGGACACATAAGAATACATATATTTTGTTCAGCAAATTACACAATAATTTAATATAATAATATTAAAATGCAGTTGCGTTGATGCTTATTTTGGAGAGTTCTAACGACCCAAACGACGTACTTACCACGTCCATCCTCCGCGTCGCATCGACGTTCGATTCGTATGCACATACAACTATTTTCGCTAACGACCGATTAGTATGTGATTTGCCGATTATTGTAGTCGACAAAAGACTTGCTATTTAGCGAGTGACTTTCTTTTATTTTCTATTTTTTTTTTCGTCGATATTGGGGTGAAATTGTACAGGTGCAACTCTATATAGCTCTAGCCTAGTGTGTTCACGTACCTGTACCGTACGCGCGAGCACGTATATTCAACATATGAGTATCGTATGTATATGTATATTATATTATTATTATAAACCTAACCGAGTCAACAACCTCGTCCTAGACGTAAGCGGCTGTTCATATCGACGTTAACGGGTTTACGACGCTCGCGACATACGTGTAATACTCGTTTAACTTTTTATTTTGTATTTAAGCGGTTTAGTAAATATATATATATATATAATGTAGTGTATTTTACAGTGTATATTGAGGCTCGAAAAAATTTAGAGATAATTGTTTGGGAACGTTCTCACATTATAATTTCATTACATAACATTAAACATAACAATATATTAACGCTTAACAATGCTTATAAATATATTAATTGTTCTATGATGGACGTTTTGATTAATGAAAATAATTAATGGTTGCTTTTATTATTTTTTGTTTCAGTTTACTTCGAAGACGAGGGAATCTGTCGAGCACACCACACGCCACACGCTACTACGACTCCAAACACGAATAGTTTTCTTACAACGGATTTAATATGTTATTAATTATTTTTAATTGATTTGAGTTTAAGGTTTACAATATTATTATATACTTGTACATTTTAACAGAACCGGGAAAATGAGTTTTAAATGTAAGGAGTGCTCATTGTACACATTATATATATATTTACGCACACAGTATTATTAAATATTCTTGTTGTTACTATAAACACTCGTTTTGCTATAGTAGCCCATTCGTGTCATAAAAGCTAAACATATTTGTAATATGTTTTATTCGTTTTTTACCGTTTCATAGGAGGTCTAATACCAAATAAACTTGACCTGGCGCGTTAACTTCCGTTTCACTTATATATGCTTGGTTATTATTTTACTATAAAGAATGTCTTATACACTGTTTTGTTATAAAATGAGTCGGATAATAGAATGAAAAATGTTAATACGTTCTTAAACTGTCCGACGCATATCTAATTTACAGCTATATAGTGTCCATCGTAGTCTATAGATCGTGTTCGATGGTATTGTTTTGTTTTGTAGATATTATAAATTATATTATGCTTATGTTTATAAAATAATTACTTTATTTAAGTTCGATTTTGCTCAATATATAATCTTTTTTCTTTACTTAACACAATAATTAGTTTTGATGATTCTGCTTATCAGATTTATATACATTTTGAGAGATAATAATTAATTAATCAATTTATAATATTATATGTGGCTAATTTATACTAATAACATAAAAATATAATATTAAGTATACATGGAAAATACTTAAATTTGTTCATTTTTTTTTTTAAATTTTGTGGTATCCAATTACGGTATCTATCAACGATCATGCGGAGATTTTATATTTTCAAACACTGTACTTAAATGTCAAATCCAGAGCGGTTTTGTTTATAAATGAACACTGACATGCTTAAAAAAAACACTTCGAAAATATTTGATATTCGGTTGAATAATATTTTTTGCGTAGCAGTAAAACAATATAAATCTCTGAAAAAAAAAATGAGCGATCAAACCTGTACTGTGTATAAATAATTATTTTATTATTATTGAATCGTTGACTGATGTAATGAGTAGAGATAGTGTGCCATTTTATGCTTACAGAGAATGGTATTTTATACTATAGATTTTTTTTTGATTAATATATTATTATTATTATTATTATTATTATTATCATCATATATGCTTTAATATAGATGCTGTTATTAAAATGTTAAATAAAATAAACGATTTTTCCACGACATCTGACTTTGGTTTTTTTTTATCGAAATAAGGTTATTTTAAAGGGCAAAAAATGTACTTATACTGTCTGAAAATATCATTTTTTAATTTTTTAATTTTTATATTAGAAACTTTGTTTAGGTTAAACAATTAGGTGAAAATAACATTAATAAATGTATTTTACTGTGCACATTGCTGTGTATACAATCAAACAATGTGCATCCCATATTAAGAAGTGGACGGTTTGCAACAATATGTAGATAGTAGGTTATCCTACGTAATAAATACCTTTCGCATATTGGAATTTCAAGTCTAAAATGTGGTAATTGATACGTGTTGCATACACAATGGTCACACAATGGTCAATGACATTCTATTAAAAAAAAATAATATTATAACTTTGTTTGTTTTGTTCTTTTACGTGATGATGTGTTGAAGAATTAAATACGTTTATAATGATCGTTGAACATTCATGAAAACGTCGTTGATTTCACGCACTGCGTATTAAAATAATTTAAAAAAATCAAACTAGTTAAGACATGATATCATTAAACTCTTGGAAACTAAATCAGGTTAAATCAATGAAAAAATTAACATACTCGATAGAACATAATGGCAGTTTCTATTCAGAATTTTAGCTGAAGGAATACTATTTAAAATACTTTTAGGTGAAAGTGTATGTAAAGTGTCTCAAAGTGTACATCATCGTCCATCAACGCTTAGGTAAATGTAAAACGCGAGTGTGTGCTCCGTAGGTAGAGTACTAGTAGTTTCCATCTTGGGAAAAAATGAACCTTATTACTAAAACGTTTTCATACGTTAAGTATGAAATATACGTAATGATTGTTTTTTTTTTTATTGTTTAAGATTCCGAGTGAAACGACAACTCCAGTGAAATTTTTCTACAGTAAATCCGATTTTGATCTAAAAATGAATCACTTTTTTTATTTGATAACGAGAGACGAACGCGAATTGTAATTAGTGAATAATAACATATGTAATAATACATAGAAAATAATAATTTAGGGTACAATGAAGTAAACATTGTAATAATTAAGCTCTTAAAACGAAAATCATGTTTAAGAAAAAAAAATTTAATTTGTGGCATGCATCAGCTAGGTATAATACAGTGGATTTTTTTAAATTTGTAAAAATGTGTTGACTGCGAGTTAAACCAATGCATTTTAAACTTTTAGCTCATGATCATTGATCGCCTAATCTATATGAGGCTAAAATACACGGATATGTTAGTAATTGAGAACGAAGTAATGCTAAGCCATATTTTCAGAACACATTCGATCATTTTATATACCTAAACTAGATTTAGTGGAATCTATAGTACACAATGGAGAAATACTGAGAAAAAGTGCATTAAAAGTGGTGACAGAAGTTTAAATTCGTGTATACTGTGATTCATTAAGCAAAACATTTCAAGAGACGTTGAATACATTGCATAAATGTTCTAAATGATAGAAATAATTTCAGTGATCATAAAGTTTGAACCATGTAAATAAAAATTATTTATTGAATATAGATTTTAGTTTACTCTTCAGTCGAAACTTTCATTAGACTATGATTCAACCCTGAATCGATTTAAAATTAAACTAGATGCATGTAATTATAAATTAGCCAAAAGCCTATAAATATACATGAAGTATTATAGGTCTGCAATATTGCATATTTGTCCGAGAAGCTACGTGTTCACTATGTCAAATATAATTAATCACTTGATAATCTTGTGTAATATTTCAACTATTCCACCTGAGTATATCACACACGAGTTCCAGCTCAAAAATATTTCTTCTACACATATATTTTCGCTCACACTATTGAGCTCTAATCTGTTGTACTTAGTATTAACAAATAAACTATGCAACACGATTCATAACAAATATTTACACTTATTTATTATGATTTTGATAACTTATTTAATTTGATGAACTGAGATAACGAGAATACATTTAGTTGCTCGCCAACCGTAAGTTACCTTCTAATTCGATATGAATATCTATAAAACTATATTTTCTAAATATTTTAAAATAATTACCTATACATACCTATTAATTACTATGCATGTGTTGTATCTATGTAAAATAAACATCAAGTACATTTGAACATTTAGATTGTTAAATCATATTATACATACCGTATAAAATACTATCATATTTCAACATATAGGTAAGTTCCTATATTACACAAAGTATGGTAAGTACTGAATATATATGAGATAAAACTAAGTGTTTTCGATAGAAAAACGTCGAAAAAATATTTAGACCAAAGAAGAACTTGAAAGAAAAATAATTTGAAATTAGGATAAATGGAGAATTGGAAAATGTTTACGGATAACTACACCATAGAAATTATGAAAAGTTATAGTATTATATGAGTCAGACACGTTACATGTATTGATATCGAGAGAGAAATAATAAGATGGCGACAGGGATTTATAGTGACCCAAATATCGACCTAAGCAACGAGAGTAGAACTAAGTGAAAAATGACCACAAGATGAAAGAAGCATCAAGGGATATAGGGGACAATGAGAAACATTGTTTTTGCGGTAATGAAACTTTATGGTTTATGATAAGTCTAAAAATTATCAAATACTGTATAAGGTATTACTACACCCCATAAAATAATGAATTTGCGTAGCAAAGTAAACTGCAAATGGAGATCGACCGCGTAAACGAGACTCGTGAAGAAATGTTAAGGATTTAGGGATAAGAATGAACTGTACTATTAAAATACACGAGTACTTAATGCCGAAAATTATTCTTTTATAGTGCTGGCCATTCTTCTAAGATGTCTCATCGAGATAAGTGAGCGTCGGAGAGAGGTTTCCGATGTAACTGTCGAACGATAATAATATTGTGGGTACGTATTTTATTTTTTATCGTGATACATCCTGCTGTACAAATACACCTATACTGAATGATACTATGTTACATAAAAAACAGTGTAATCGAGATTAGTGTTAGAAGGGTGTTGATTTTTGTAAAAAAAAAAACTACTTATTTTAATGCGAAACATTAATATATAATACTTTTTTTATATTTAATCTGAATTCACGACAATTATTATGTCATTAAATTAAGATTACTAAGTTATTCGGATTGTAACGTTAATTATCAGTTTTATGACATTGAACTTGAATGTTTGTTTTGAAAAAATTAGTAATTGTTCTTGTTATTTAATTTTAAGTTATTTTCATAAATCCCTAAAGTTCGATTTCGAAAAAACATGATGCAATAAGACAACTTTATATTAAGTTCGAAGAACCCAACCCATCGATATTCAATATTTTGATAACTTGTCTTGTTAGGTCGTTGAAAAACATAAAACAAAGCAAAATGGGTTTAAATCAATCACCTAATCCCCCGACCATGTAATATTCACAACGGCTTTAATGTACTGCGCCGCGTTTTCAATTACGTCTGAACGAGGCGTAGAATCGCGTACGGAGTTGTGTTCGACGACTCGACGTTTAACGTTATTACACGGCTCGAATATGCTTGCATGATTTCACCGCGCGAATTGAAAACTAAAACGAATTCCACGAAACGTTTAACGACGGTTAGGCAAAGTCGGCAATCGACTGTACCGTCCACCAGGAGTGGAAATCTTCGTATGGAGCGCGGCCGAAAATCTGCGTTACCGTGATATTCGCGTGAGAAAAAGAAAACCGCAAAAACCTCGACATTACAATCGGAAAAAAACTGTTATCATTATTATTATTATTTTTATAGGCTGTTGTTGTTCTAGCCGTCTCCGGAGCCACATATAACTGAGACGGACCGATGACGTTCCTGACGACTTCTTCGATGCGTGTCTACGTACCTACCTATTATGGCCCAGTACCCCACACACAGACACACACCGGCCGGTTCAGCTGCAGCGCCGCCGAAGATGTTTTGTGACCCGACGGCCATATGGCTCATTAATATAGCCATTCAATAACCATGTGATGATGATAATAGTAATAATAAAATAGTATATATATATATATATATACACGTAATTACGTTAAAACTGGGATGGCTAATGAGAAAATGATAGAGGTGATGAATCTCGTATACGCACCTCTTGCGGGTCGATGGATATGATTAATTCGATAACGTATGCGCTACGTACTTACAAATATACGCATATTGTACGTCCAAAGCGCAACATGTATGTGTGTATGGATATAATTTATAATAATTCGTTTTGTTACATGCTGTCGTTGTATAGAGCTGGCGTGCGTGTACCGACAATAAGCGCCTACACTATTATGTAAAAGGGTGAACGACAACACGTGCGTGAATCATGTGTGTGTGTGTGTATTGTATTGTAATAGTATTCAGTGACGCTATTTTTAATATATTCGTCAAAACATTTCGGTTGGCAAACAGTTGCTGTTGTCGTTCTTGTTGTTGTCGTTGCTATTGTTTTTTAACTTCTTTAGATAATGAGTGGATCCGATTTGTAATATTGCAGTTCTCAACTTAATTTAACGATGCAGAAGAGATGATCGATGGGACAGGATTACAAAACCACTGGTATGTAGAAAGAACTACGCGAGAGCAAAGAATATATACAGGAATCTCATCTCAGACAAAAAGTCACTCTTGAAAATAGACAAAAAGTCATACATACTTTACGTTCTAATAAAAATTCATAATTTTTTTTTAAAAATATCTACAGAACACTTTTTTAGTGTATTTGCTCTATTTTTGAACCCTGCAGTGTTATGCATACATTTATTCATTAACAGTTCAAATCTGTATAGCCCAAAGAACTTCATTTTTATGAATAAAATAACCGTTTATTGTTTATATTTTTAATCTATATGTTTTTAAAGCATTTAGTTTTCTCGAATGACCTTGATTAATTAATATTACGATCAAGAAAATATGTTTTTAGAAATAGTTTTAAGTATGCAGATTATAAACATTAAAGTTACAAGTAGTGAGATATTGATAGTACATTTTTGCATATACCTCTGCTTCTTCCTTTTGATACTCTAAATTTTCAAATCTTCAAATTGTTGAGTGAAAAGACTAGTAAAACTAAAACAAATATATTAATTTTCGTAGTATTAAATTATATGCACAAGTGGTTTTTATTTAAGAAAACTAATAACTTTAAAAAATTAAGTACCTAAATTAAAAACAGTGATTTTAAACAATTATTTTTTTCGTCAAAATGTAGTTCTATGTAACACTACATGATTTCATTAGTATTAGTGTTTTAAATTAAAGGCGAAAAATTATTTAAATTTTTTTAATCACACAGGTTTTAAAATGAGGTGAGAGTGCTTAAAAAGCTACAGTATATTAAGTATATTATGTACTACAGTGAAAGATAAAAAAAAATACCGGTGTTTCCTCCAACTATTTATGTGTCTCTGAACTTTGGTCTGACTTTTTTCAAATGGGAATTTTCGACCGTTTATCATATTATAGTGAAGCATTTAGAATATTTCATTCTAATCAACTCACGCGTGCGGTCACTGATATCACATGTAAACGAGACCGTTTATTCAACAATAATTGTAGATATCTAATACCTATCCGATACATATAATATGGAAGGGTAAGTGTTTAACGTAATATTTCCGTGTACATATAATTATATACACATTTAGCACTGATGTCGAGAGAGCCGATTCGTCAGCGCCTCATTTAAAGTGTAATAATACGCGGTAAGTACTATGATATAATAATAACGTTTGAACATATTAATCTCGTGTCATATTGATAACAGGTGCTTGAATAATAATATACTCTCTAGATTCCAGAGTCTAGAACGAAATTACCTTGGTTGACTCAAGAAAACGACGTTTCACTTGCACACACAAACCACACTCGAGTGTCTCTCATGGTATAGCTCGAATCCGCTGCGGTAGGAAACGATATTTTCTCAGGTTGGCAGTGAACCATGCACACACTTTGAGTCCTGAATTATTGTTACTATTACTTTTGTTGTTTGGGAGCAAGAGCGGAGTACATAACAGTGTGTAGAGTATACACTATATCGATATATTTTGGCTTACACACACACACACACACACACACACACACACATACACACTATATTCATAATATATATATATATATATATATACACACACGTGTTACACATATATTTTGTTTTTTAAGCGCCGTTGATACATTTTAAACTCCATCCATGTATAATGTATATGTCAATTTTTTTGTCTGTATTCAATTTGAATCATTAGTAAAACTACATTTTCGTGGAATAAATAATTTTTTATATTTGAAGTGTTTAGTATTTTTAAATGGCAACCACTAATTTAAACTTAATATTCAGAAATGTGTACATTTTCACAGTCAAACCAAAAGTTCACAGAGTGGTTGAAGCAGATGTTTTTTCATGCGTATACGAAGACGGACGGACCCGCGGCGAAGATCGACTGCAACCATATACGACGAATGGTTTTCATTCGATTTCACGTCCGTGATCGCACGGTGCGCCGTCGGACTCCAACAGCTACAACGCTCGTAATAATAATAATAATAAATAATAAAATATTTTTCTTATAATCGATTCGAGTGTACCTATACGTATAGACATACCTGTACGTCTCTGTCGCTGTGATTTCGGACGGCACACACGGCATGATAATCGTATTCAAAATGCGTCTATATGATACGAGTATATTATGTGGATACGCACTTCGATCGTCGTGGGTACGTCTCATTATTGTTATTATTATTGTACACGCCGTATTATTGTGCATGTCGATGGGCGTGCGCGCGCGCTTCTCTCGTATATATCACGTTATATACCTACGACGCGGCAGAGCAGCATAATATTTACCGGCTCTGCCCGATCAGAATAATGTATTAATAGTACCAAGTGCACCTATAATGTATACGGTGTTCTATCAAAAATAAATAATCACGAAAAGAGTTGCGCAACAGCCATGGAAACGATGTGGCTCGCCGTAGCCGGTAACTCGTGAAGTCGTGATAGGAATCTTCTTCGCCGTATCCACCGCGTGGTGCTGTGTATTTCATCATTTTCATTCTCAATACGCGCCGCAACTGTGCAGCATACTTGTACGTCGTTGCGTATAGGGCTATGCCTATTATTTACAGAGCACTTGTGTGAACACGGCGAACGTACCTACAAATCTAATGCCGACTAATTATTTTTAATTTTAATCACTCGAGCTCTTATACCCCGTGACTCGTCTGTGTAGAGCTTTGGGTGACTTTGAAAATAATTACTTTTCCCGAAGAAATAGGTCAAAGCAGCTCGGCCAGGTCGTAATCAGATTTCCATAATCTCGTGAATGCTTCTTCGTAGTATATGGGTATAATTGAGATGATCGATAGATAAATATTGTTATTATCACAAAATTATGTAAGTAAATAATTATGGGCCATGGTTTAAATAATAATAGCTCGAAGGAACTAGATTCTAGAGAATCACCATCTTCAACGTTGTTTTAAACACGGTCACGAGTTGTACACATAGATCGTGTCGATGGTCCAAATGTCATGTGTTGACCGTTGATAAATTAGATACTGCGATTAGTATTATTTTTAGTATTAGATTAGTAGTATTTAAACAGACAGATTTTGTGATTACCGAATAGTTTAACCATATACGAAGAAAATCTATCGAAAGTTTGTGAACATTAAGATATCCATCATGAGTATTTTATACTTTTTAGTTTTTATAGAGATCCAAAACTACTTGTGGACAGAGCACGATTCACCGGACTCCATTTAGAACTATTTATCGAACTCAATAGTTTATCTTGGCTTTCAAACTATTATAGTTACAATATAATACCAAACAGTGTCCTAAGAGCTCACTGCGAGACAGGTTATTACTAGATGTGTTAAGTACACGCCTCTTCAAGAAAAATAAGCCAAAACAGTAATATAATTAATGTCATAATATATGTTTGGTAAATTTTACAGTCGCATTACGTGGGGAATTCGTTGGCCATCTGAGTTGACTGGGTATTAAATATGTTATTTGCTTGTGAATGTTACGTAAATAATATCATTAATTTAATATTTAAATATACCATTTATACATGACTACACAACATTATTTAATGGTTTTTGAAATTATGCTCCTCCCCGACTAAAGTCCTTGAAGGATTCACCACCAAAAGTACACCAAGGCGTCCACTAAGCCGTGGTTTTTTTATGATTGAAAATTATTAATAAATATTACATTTTCAATAAAATCAGGAACATATTTGGATCTTTATATTATAATACGTCTTGTTTTCTGTTTAAAAATGACTCTGGTCAACACGTCTTATGAAATTAGACAGACGGTAGTAGTCCACCTGATTCGTCAGAGAAAACGGTATTTTATTTGTTTTTATCTTATTAAATAAAATGTGAAGTCTATATATGCATGCAGTTACGGATACAAGATGAATGTAAAAGTGTATCGACCGAGCAAAAAAAAAAAAAGCCGAAACTCACTCAATTATTTGAACAATGAATAATAATGAATTTTTTCAGTTATTATGATATACTCTTACAGCGTTTCATTCGTTATCATTGACGTCCAGATCATGAAGTTTGTATTTTATTCACTTCTATTTAAAGTTTAAAAATATTGAAAAAAGGAACAAACAATACTAATAATAATAGGGATTACGATTCACATGTCACTTTTAATATTAAGAGATAAATTTGTTGAAAATAAAATATTCAAGTTCAACAAAACAGATAGTTATCGTATATTATATTTTGATTTTATACACGGGTTAGAAAATATAATACACGATTGTCATGTTTAATGTAAGTTCGTGTTGTGTTAATTTTAATCTTTTAAGATGTTTAATTTGTATATTTTGTACGTAAATATAGGTACATACTTTTATGTCACAAATTGCAAATATTAAAACTTGATTGAAAAGTGCACACAGGCACATACAGTAGAGAATACATTGAGTAGTAAAACATTTGGAATGTACATACATTTTATTGAATGGTACAACTATTACAAAATCGTTGAGTATTTCTTTTTTGGATAAACAGTTTAATAATATGATAATTCAAATAAAAACGAAAGTATAAATACTACGAAATAATTTTAAACAAGGTATTCGCGTTAATATATTTGGACCACTATCCACGTCGATATTGGTATTACTTATTTAGTGCCTCGGTAGAGTATGTTATTTTATCCGTATTATCAAAATATTTAAAATAATTTGTTTGCGTTCACGATTACGATATAAAAAATAATTATTACTTTCCAAATAAGTTCTATCAAGTAATAACTAAGTAGTTTGTTATATTTAAACATTGGGTTAAAAAATGTACATTCATTACAAGAAGTAGGGGCACACTACTAGATAACACTGGTATGTATGTGAAATAATAACAAGAAGCTAAATTTGATTGTTTAGTTCAATTTTGAAAAAAATGCGGACTTACATTAGGAAAAAATTACTATTTAAACGTGCGCATTTCTCAATATCTAAGTGTAAAAGTAAGAAACTAAAACTATTTTAGAACTACAATACCATTCCAGATCGTAAAGTTGTAATAACTTGTACGTTTACCTCGTAAATTTATGCTCCTGTTATATATTCATATATCTTGGCATGACTTTTAAGAATAAAAACACAAGGAATTTATCATTTCCGAAGGAAAGATACGATTATAGCATGCCTGATGGAAAATACACCGATATAGCGATTATTTTCATTTTTATAAAATATAAAAAGAGCTTAAAATATTGTTTTCACGTCTATGTAGTACTTTATACGCCACATACACTTGGTTTTTATCTACAGGCACGTTTATGTGCGATCTGATGTTTGAAGAACAAATTTAAATTCGTCTAACGTAGTATTGTTTTTTGAGAATCAGTATCACATTTGGATGATGGTGCTGAGAGAAACTTCCTCAAAGTATGATACATATTATCATTTTGTAATCGACTTTCTGTTGACCAAGTATTACATAACCTACATTAAAATATGTAGTCGAACGTTTTGAGCGGGAAACCGTTACACCTACTGCTACACATAAAATAGGTTATAGGTAGTTAATTTTCTGCAACAATAATGACCTGCTCGTATTGTAGCTAAGAATACATTACTGTTTAAAGACCACATGCAACATAATATGGTGAACGTGAAAAACAAAACTCCCAAATCACCGGTTTCTTCGAGTCATCGTGACACCCTAGTTTGCCAAACATACAGCTTATTAACTAGGTACCTAATTTACCGACAACTATTTGTGTATGCACCATTGCGTCAAAAATATATAAATTTAATAAATATCATAAAGGGCATTTAATGCAACTAGAAAAAGTAGTAAGTACATCATTTTGAACGAAGCGTCGCGTTGGCCAGTTAGCGAATATATTTTTTAATTTTTGGTTTTCACTTTTTAAATTATATGCTATGTGTATACAGTTGTTTTTCTATACGATAAATACTAGTGAAAAAGTGGTGTAAAAGACAATAAAACTAATAGGTATAGAACACTACACTGAAGCGGCAGTTTTGGGCGAGAAAACTATCCAATGACGGCATTTTGTGAAATATAAAATTAAAAATAATAAACATTCATGAATTTTTTTAAACGAAAATTTATTATTTATGATTGTGATCTCGTCCGTTTGAACCACAATGAAAAATATTGGTACGGCGTGATAACGATAATTGAAGTCGCGCGTTGATAGTTCCATGTAATTATAAGTAACAAAATAGTATTAAATCAATAAAACAAAACTTATACCGGCCATTAGACTCTTTTGATCAGTCAAACGTCCGATTTGCAGCGTATGCGTATAGTACGTGCAGGATCCGCGCGTAAGACAAGCCCGGCAACGGCATATTAAAGATGAAAACATCATAAAAGAATAACATAACGTGACATTCGATGAAGAAACGCGAGTCGAAAAAATAAAACGGCGGCTGGTGACTCAAATTCTGAATAAAATTGAAACGTAACAATGTGTTCGTCTGATCACGTGAAGCCCGTGCACAAATCGGACGTTCCACACCACCTGGGATCTTTTCCGTCAACAGAATACCTTCAGTCATTCCACGCACGCACACGTGCGCGCGTGTGTGTGTGTGTTTGTGTGTGTGTGTTTACGCGAAAGCATATATAAAAAGTGCGTATAAAATACACAACGAGCAATTCACAACTCGCGTGGTTGCCGCAGTCGTGGGCAAACAGCTTGTGGTACACAACTCTCCTCGGGTGTATTTATATACTTATATTAATATTATTACAGTTCACGCTGTAGTATGTGTAGGTACAGATATGATACCCATGTACCCGAGGTTTACGTGGTCCTCAGCACGACCGGTTGACCTTCGAATTAACGCGTGCAAACGATACGTCGTCGAGTCGGGAAAAATGCGGTGCAATATCGTAACCCTGCAACGTGCGGGATTTCGTTTACGCGAGCTGTGGAATCAAATGGTAAAAAATGGAGAAAAATAAATTAAAACAACGTTTACGAAATAAATACCATGAACCTACACATTGATACAGATGGCGAAATTTATAGAAAAAATTTATATCCAACATTTATTATTTATATGGTATCTATTATACCTACGTATTTTCATTGAGGTTTCATTATGTAAATTAATAGCTGATGATGAAATCGAAATCATGTACATAAATAATATTGGATCGTGACAATTAAAAATACACTAAAAAGAAAAAGAAAAATATCAGAAAATGAAATTAAAATTGCAGAAAATGCACAACTCAAAAAAATTTAAAACTTACAACAGTTACAACTAACATCGCGTTAGAAAATCGCGTGTGTCAATAAATATACCCGGTGACGTATTTAGGGAGGTAGAGGTTAGACATTCCCCGAAATTTATCGTTGATAATTCATTATAATTATGTATAATTAAAAATAATATTAAATTGTATTATTTAAATTTATTTTGATTCTACAACACTTCCTGAAATCAAATTCTATATATGCCATTCAGTATACCTACTAAAAGTGAAAAGATTTTGTGTGTGTGGTTTGATGTGTATAATGTAGTTTAAACGCTTACAGATTATCAACAAATCATCATGTAACCGAAGCACGATTAATACTCATAAAATATAATATTCATAATTATGTAGCCTGAGTAAAATATTGTTGAAAAGCCAGAAAGTAGGTTAAAATGTGATAAAAAGAGAAAAAATGGAAAATATAATACTGCAATATCTACCTCATTGAACGTAGTTGTGCCATTTCATAGTTTCATAGATAAATATTAGTTACATAATGGAGATTTACATCCGAGCGGATAAAAGTTAATTGATTATACTTATAAATAATAAATCACTCAAATTTTTTTCGTAAGGAATTAATTTTTTTTAGAAAAAATAATCTCTATATAATAGTCGATCTTAAATACATTAACGATGTTTTATTATTTAATATAGTTACGCGTTATTTGTTAATATTATTATTATACATATATATATCATTATATCATACACCGTACACGCATTGTTTATATGTATACTTATTAGTACACTGTTCATTTTTACGTGTCTTCACATACAATATCTCCTACCTATTTTCTATACTATAGAATATACATTATATCTGTTGATGCGTTTTTTTCATTATATACAGAGCCCGGCAATTGTCTCGAGAGAAGAACACACATTCATTTCCGGTGTTTCAACTTAATAATAATCGTTATTTGTATACTTTATATATATATATATATATATATATATATATATATATATATATATATATAAATATATATATCTATGTATGATTTATACAAACGCCACGTAGGTACCGGGTGATTTCACCACAGTTCTTTGTTTTGAAAATATATATGTAGGGTATCCCATGGAGATATATTTTTTTTTTCATGAATAATTAAAAAAAACTATTTTTTTACGAAATCAAAATATTATTATTCATTTTATTTTCTGTCTACAAGATCGTTTAAGTTTTTCAGTATTATTATAATACTAAAACGAACATTGATAGCATAAAAAAATATAATAAAATACCTTTTTTGGAAATATCGATATTCAAATGTATATTACTGAACCAATGGTTTAAGAGATAAATGGTTTTAAAGTAGTTGAAAAAAGGAACAAAAGTACCCCGCAAAAGTGTAGTGCCACTACTTCGCCGTGTTTAACTTAATGTGTTGATCTATATCTTAAAATTTTGGTCCAAAAACAAAAATTTGAGCTGCGAAAATTCCAAAGAAAAAGTATTTTTTTTTTTTATTATTTTATTTGATAAACGGTGGTTACTTTTTAATGAAATTAAAAAACTTAAAAATCACATCGATACTAATTGGTAAAAAAATATTTTTTCGTAAAAATGTGGTGTTATATAGGTTTTATATAGTATACGAAAAAAAGTTGAGATTCATTCGTTATAGGGGTTTAAAACGTGTGTAACTCTCCGCGGGACACCCTGTATGTACCCACCTATACAATATCACAACGCACTGCTGCGTGGATGCGCAGGTATGTGCGTGCGTGAGTGGGCATCTTTATTATACACACAGTGGTGCGTGTATTATATTATGTAGTTTGGGCTTATACGATACTATTATATGCGTGTGTACGATCGCATCATATATACTACGGGACGAGATTTTTCACGAAGTAAAAAGGAAAAAGAAATGCGTATAATAACAATAATAATAATAATAAACCAGTTTTAGAATTCGCTGTGTGAACGTACCTATATATATATATATATATATATATATATATATATATATATATATATATATATATATATATATATATACGTGTGTGTGTGTGTGTGTGTGTACAATAATTTACGAGTACCACCTATATATAATAAACGCTGTGAGCCTGTTTGCGCCACCGCGAAGGGGAGCGAATAAGAAAATAAGAGTCATCGTGGATCCCTACAGGTGAAACTTCAATCGGTTACACGAACGGGCGCAGGTAATACAATACAGGGTGCGAGATTATACTTGTACGTCGTTACTCGTTCACAACATCATATTATTATATTATACTGCAAGGGGACGAATCTAAAGAAAGTAGTTTCTGTTGAAGTTTATTTCGTATTATAAAATATACGCGCAATTCTTTGCAAAGTCTTTCTTATTTATTAACGTGTGACTGTATTATGGTATACAAAAACGTTTTTTTCAATTTTTTTCACAGAAACTCGAATTCGGGGGAAATACACTTATACACTTGATGGTTGACCGTTTTACATTCAACGACGTGTCCATTTATTCATTCGTCAAACATTCATTCTGCAGGGTGATTTTATTTCATCGCAGTCATTGTTAACGAAAAACTAAATATATATATATTTATGTGTGTGTGTGTGATAGTTCTATATTACTTTGAAATTTGAAGGTAGGCACGAGAAAAATATTTGTGGAATTTACGACGTCTTTGTTCATACGGCTTTGTTCGTTTCCTCTACCCCCTTCCACCCTAGACCTTCATTCGGGATCCGTAGCTGACCACCCTATGGGAATTCAATTCGAGGTCGGTTAGCATTTCATGAAATTAAATAATTTTTCACTACAACAGCCACACATATTAATATTATAATATGTATACAGTATTATATACTATTATTCCATTAAATGTACGAAACCACGTCACTCATGAGATACTCTGAACGACGTGCGCAACGCCCCTATACGATGCACTCCATTCGGTTCATAATGGATACCAACCAATATTTTATCCTTACGATAGGTAAGAGGTTAGGCTTATACACACACACACACGCAGATATATATATATATATATATATATATATATATATATATATATATATATATATATATATATAGTATACATAATTTACGAGAAAAAAACATGTACGACGAAGAATAGAAGATACGGTCAAGGTCGGGTCTTCTCACATGAATGTGTAAGTGTGACATGCGTGTGTGTGTGTGTATGAGTGTGTGCGTGCATGTGACGTGCGTATATGTATATAATATATACATAGTGTACCTATGTTTAGTTTTCTTTATTTTTATACGTAAACCCATCAGTCATCTTAGCTCTTGGCGTCGGCTGTGGTTTAGAAACCCTTTTTTTTCTCCCGCCACTTTATATATATATCAGTATACATGTATACTTACTCACGTACTCTCTCATAGAACCTGTACTACAGCGTGTCCAAAAAATTGAAACTCGACAACGATGAAGGTAATTATTACTTATACGCACACACGTATAAAACGTTTTGACACACACACACACACACACACACAACTTTTTAACAATCATTACGTATACATGGTAGTGTTCACGATTATAATGCTAATATACAACACTTTGTATGTATATATGTAACTTGTATGGGTATAAGTAACTAGATATTTTTAAATTTTAATACCTACTCGGAGAGACATCGTCAACGCGACAGCAACCACATGATTACGATAAAAGGACAGATATTCAAAGACAACGATATAATAGAGCAATTTGTAACTTGTATAGTTGTACATATAGGTAATCGTGAAGATACGACCATCGTGCGTAAGAACACGTAATCCAATCGACTCGCCCGAATGACTCCACACTGTCACCCTATTCTCGAGACAATAACGTAGGTTTCAGGTACACTTTTTATTTTTTTAATAAACGCGTGGTAGACACAAACACAACAACAACAACAACTTCATGGTAACAAGTAATAACCCACGACCTGTTTGGATGAGACGTGTCTACTTTGGCTTAATCTCACGCGTCTGTGCTTTTTCACTCGACGTGTACGCACACTTAATTTACTCGGAAACCCTTCAGTAGTTAAGTTTCCTTGCTCTCCTACTAATCCGTATTATACCTACAGCTACACCCAGGGCCCCCAAAAGGGGGGGGGGTCGGGTGGACCCATGGTTCTGGGGCTCGGCGTTCATGCTAATAATTACTACAATATATGAGGCGCTCAGCGCCAAAACAGCTTAACCCACAAAAGTGTAATTGCGCAAGACGGGCATTTAAAGTTTTGACTATTTTTTAATATTTTTTTTTCTTATTAAATCCACTCCAAGGAAAATAACTATAACTCATTGTATGTATAAATCCTTGCCTTTTGAACCATCTATAAGATTCTAGCCAATTTAAGGTTTGTTAAGATGTAATGTGGGTTAGGCCACTATGAATTTTGAATTTTTTTTATTTATTTATTTCAATTTTCTGTGGTTTAGACCAGCTTATTGGGAATTCGTAATTCATTTAAATTCACACAACATGAAAATACTATGTAAATAATTGTTTAAGTTTATTTGTAACTTTTTTTAAATAATATTGTAATAATCTTTAGTGTAGAATGATTAACAATGAAATTATAACTAAACTTAACATAACAAAAAAAATCAAAATCACTTTTAATAGTACCTATGTAACAGTTCAGTTTTAAATATATTATTTTTAATAAATTTGATACATTTACACATTTTCAAAATTATAAAGGATACCTATCAATTTGATGATATTTTATTTTTAACTATAACTACTCCTATAATCTATAGGTACATACAACTAATATTTAAGGTCTTGAAGTAATTGAAGGGCTTGCTGCACAACCAGATAAATCCACTTTTTCCCAAAACTCAATTTTTTTGCGGAAATGTATAAAGAAAATTTTTCTTGAAAATCAGACGCAACAACCAGTTTAATCCGATCAATAGTGATGGAGTTATTTAAATAAATTAATTTATCGTGTTTTGTAATTTGCTGCAGAGATGACACAGGGTTCCAGTGATTACTTTTTTAGAGGCATTTGATATTTATTTATAATAATAGCATTAAATATGCTACATGATTCAAGAGCAATATTAACTTTATTTAAGAATTCATAAAAATTAATGTGCTTTTCGGTGCAACAACCAGATAAATCAATGTTTCCATTCCTACAACTTTGACTAACAATATTTCAATACCAAACATTTTTTTTCAATTCTAACTTCAAATATGTATGTATTTCAATAGAATCTATATCTAAAAGAAAATTTTTATGATTTTCCTGTTTTAATTTTATTTATAATATTTATTTGTTGTTGTAATTTACATAGAAAACTTAATTTAACCTTAGGTTTTCATAGACTTAGGTAAAGAAATTAAAATTTTTATAAATATCACTAACACTAACCTAACCGTTTAGCTAAATGTTTAGTAAATACAATTTTTACGAAATCGATAAAAAAATAGTATTTATTTATCATATGTAACTTATGATATAGATGGAAAAACATTTTTATAGGTACTCTTTTGATAAAAATACAATTTTGCCATATTGAGAATTAAATAATTCATTAAATTATATTAAAGAAAAAACATATCTATCGACAACTAGTCTAAGAACTATAAAATATGAAAACTGTATGTGTTACATTAAAACTTAACAAGAACATTTTTTCATCAAACTTGTTTAAAATTGTTTTGTTTAAACAAAAGAGAATTTTTTTTACAAAAAGATTCAAAGCATTTGTTTTATTTAAATCCAAAATTGCATTATGATTGAATGGATTAATTTTTTTCTATGAATATTCAAAGCTGAAAATTTATGTAAAACATTTAATCTCGTAAAAATAGTAAAAGACTTTATGTAAACGCTTATTAGAAAAATTCCGAGTAACGATTTTTGAGATATTTCAATATTTTTAGTGAAGTATAATCAAGTCATATTAAATTCTCAGAATTTTTCATCAAGTATTTAACTTTTTCTTAGAAATAAGCTTAAAAACAAGATATGTATTTCAAAAAACGTTGATTTGATAGAACATTGAATGATCTATTTTCAGCCCAAATAATTTCAATTAAAAAAAAACTTTTTTCAAGTATATTACGATATATTTTCATTGTGAAAATTTCCAGTTTTTAGCATCATTAATTTTGTAGTAACGACTAAATAACTAAAATGTATGTAGTAAAAGTCTCGTTAACGTCAAATTTTACCATTTTTACTTAGTTATTCGGAAGTTTTCTCATACGCTTGGAAAAACTATTGTGAAGGAAAAAAATGAATCCTTGAAGTGCCATCTGTATGGGATTTCTGATCTTTATAGTAGCTGGATGAAACATTAGACAAAGTGTAGGTACCCAAATATCTCCGGAAAAAAGGAGAAAATAATTGAAAAAAAAAAATAGTATCATTGTAAAACCAATATAATCTTTCTCTCACTCAGAATCTAACATTTTCTGAACACTCGGTAACTAGGTCAAAAAATGGAAAAATCTTTGAAGATTATTATTTGGGACCAGATAAAAATTACATGCGTGTTTTTTCGAGTAAACTTTATTACTTATATTGTAAACACGACACGTGAGGAAACATTAATTAGCCACTGTCATTAGCACATGGTAAAACATCCACTGCCGAGACGTGTCAAGATTTCGACGATAGCGAATCCGCTATCTACGATAATTATTGTGAGAATCGCGGATTGTGCAAGTTTTCGAGATATGAATGAAAATTCCGTTTCCATGATGAAAACACGCGACCGAGGTCGGCGGTGGTGTGGTTACAATGTCGGTGCGTATACGCACGACTTTTCTGTAAACGTTAAACTCGAGTGCCGCGAAACCTTGACCGATTTATGACATTATTTTATTATAAATATTTACGATTTTGGTCATAATAAAAATAATAATATACGTTGTGTAAAATTCCATCAGATTGTTGTGTTGTTTTGTCGTGTTCAAATCGACACCGAAACACACGCGGTTTATCTCGGTCAAGTCATTTTGACAATGTTGAGCGCCGCTCTTAAACTTTGACAGAGGTGAATTGAATTCTGAATTCACTTTCACACAACAGTCATTCAACGTCACCCGTCGAAGGATAAAACTCGAAGTCAGGTTCGAATCGTTCAAAATACGTTACCTACTGTTGACGTTTGAGATTAACTCACTGGAAATTCGTTTCGATTGACCGGCAAAAAAAACGTGAGAAAAACATTAAGGTGCTTGCAGTAGACCAAAACGATATAACACGTGATACTTTAAGAGTAATGCAATAAAATGTATCACGCAACATTTAATTAGTAATTACAGGTAGTAGTAACGATATTTCTAATGTGCGATAAGGATACAGATTTGTTTCCAGCTACAGATTATCACGTGCTGCTGCAAGAACTAGTTATTGTTTTTGCGCTACTTAATTTTAACTTTGAATATCTACTTGGAGAAAATTGTATGTGTTTAGCTTCCTTTACTCTTGACCTTATGATTGAATTAACACTTGACAAAATTTCAAAAACAGTTACCTACCTACCCATCAGTGGCGCTGAAGTCAGTTATTATGCTAGCTCCACACTCTCGCCGAGGTGAAGCGAGGCAGCGCGAGCACGAGAGTGTAGTCGGTTTACTCGTGTCGTCTCGTCTCGTTTCGTCTCGCCTCGCCTCACCTCGTGCGCGCTCCACTCCGAGTCGGTAATTTGGTCGCGAGTCAAAAGACCACGAGACACGATTTTGTACAACCCCTAGAAAACAACTTAGAAACAACTGAGTGAGACACGAGACTACACGAGAGTGTAGACTGTGCATTCGTGCACTACCTCGCCTCGCGTTAACTCGACAAGACTCTCGACGAGGCGACCTCGCGTGAGTGTGGAGCTAGCATTAGAGGTACCTATTGCAAAATTATAAGCATACCTTCAAAACAAGTGCTCATCCACCATACCACCATAGGTTGAGCAACTGCCCCTCATTTTTTTTCCTACCATCGACAAATCTAACCTAGTGTGTTTCACAGCCTTACTACACCCACCCATCCACCCTGAACAGGTGTTGCAACTGCAATACCTAGATATAGGGGGATCGGCACCACTGCTACTTACCAATATTGGACTTGACATACAATTTTGAAATATTTTTTTTTTATCTAATAACATTTTTGATTCTTAAAATTGTTCATCAGGATATATAAAAGCGTTTTAAGTTATTCCTATACATAACATTAGAACTTTGATTAGGTAGTTTAATCCGATTCCTTTTGTTGCAAAAAAGATTGATCGGTTATTTAAAATTCAATAATATGCTCACCATTACTACCGAAAAGTAAACTGACACCAAAGCGGCTTTTTTTATTTCCGATTACTCCAAATATCAGCATTTTGAAGTCCAGAGTATTAGACATTATTGGGACACATAATAGGATTTATAGGAGTTCTTACCATCCCAAGTCTTAAATTAGAACTTTCAGTTTATTTTGGGCAAAATATGTATTTAATACGACATCTTATATAATTATTAGTTTTACTTATATGTAGTAAGTAGTTATTATTTTTGCATTTATGAAATAAAAGCTAATTTTAATTAGTTTTTAAAATATCAATGGCTAAAACTATATACGTACTTATAAAAATGATGGATAACAATGTTTGCTTTCACAAGTTTGGAAAAGTAAAAAAACTCATTGAATTAGTTTTTTTTTCACATCCAGTACTAGTTATAAAATAAAGTGTGAAATATGCTTTAATTTTAAAGCATACATTTGAAATATTAACAAAGAGGGATCAGGGGGCGTGGTCGTACACTCGTACCTGGGTAGTGATGGGCTGTGGGTAAATACCCAACGGGTAAGAAATATATTTTGGGTAAATACCAGGGTATTTATCCACGTTATTTTTTCCTTTGAAAAATAGGGTATTTTTTTTTTAATATGGCTATACTGTTTTATCTCAAATCGTGGTTGTAACCAAGGTTAGGTTATATATATATATATCCCATTATATCTCCAAAAAAAGTGGATATATCTAATATTCTAAAGTGGATATATCTATATTCTAAAGTGGATATATCTCCACTTTGGTTGTAACATAAATATTAAAGTATATTAAAATATCACATGACTACAACACACACATGGTAGAAATGTAGAATATAGATATACTGTTATGCTTATGGCATTAAGAATGCGTTGGTAAGCAGTGGCGTCATTTGGGGGGGGGGCAATTGCCCCACTCTTGATTTCTTATGGGCTGGTCAAATTTTCGGTATCATGGGGCAATGGGCCGATGGAATTGCTACATTTCGTCACCGCTCATAGTGGGGTTATTGGTATAGTTCATTAAGTAAAATTAATTCAAGATATACAGAAATAATTAAAGTACTTGTATAATTAGTGAAGAAGGTGATCAAACGGCTAGGGCAGCTAGTTTTAAAAATATTTTTTTTGTTTTTATTAATAATATGATATTTTGAAAAAAATATGTAGCCAACTTTCCACTTAAAATGTATTTAATTAAATATGGATGTTTTGGCTTGGATCACCAAATTTTAACATTTGTTCGTTGATGAACAAAATGTTATTGAATATTTTTTGTTTGAAGTAATTACCCAAATTACCGGGTATTTATTTTAAATACTGGGTAAATAACTAGGGAATTTACCAAAAATATATTTACCGGGTATTTGCCCAATCACGATACCTGGGTCAAAAAATTTTAGAAGCCTACATTGATTCTTTTATTTTGATTTAAAAAAAAAAAAAATTATTTCATTTTGAGAATTATTTCAATTATTAATTATGTTTGGAGAACTGTCTATGTAAAATCAGTAGTGTTCCCATTGGGTATACTACATATACGCCGTACACTCTCAGGCTTCGAATAAAAATGCTTGACTATACTACGTATACTCTCAAACAAATTCTTAAATAAAGAAAAAAATATGCAATTTTTTTTTTTTTGGTTTATTTTTTACCTAATAGTTCTAAACTGTTGTAGTATAATATTATAATAGATACTATTTGATATTATAGGACCTCATATGACAGATAAAATTATAGCGGTTATTCACCGATCTGTCGGCGCCAGTGACGTCATTTCAGTTTTTGTTAGAGTGGAGTAAAGTTTTTGATAGGCCTATATGACTAAAAAAATATTGACCACTTCGCTTGCTAATTAATTTGTGTTAGGATTTTTATCATATTCAAGGACCATCTAATACTATTTATAGGCACAAATAGCCTTAATTTTTCGTGAAAAACTTCATTCGTTCATCATAGTATACCCTCATAAAAAATGATGGGAACATCACTGTGTAAAATTATTCTAAGTGACAATAAATATGTATGTAAAACATAAAATTCTACTGCCACGCATGATGTGTATTCATGAAATAACGAATTTATTTTCATCAAATAAATTCTATGAGAAAAATTTTACATTCTGGCCAAAATTTTAAAGTTATTCCACTGACCAATCTCATAGAATGATATATCTCATATGCGTTTTTTTTCAGTACAATATTCTTTAACGATATAAACAATTAAGTTTAGAGAGTAAGTTGTAAGTGATAAGTTGATGCTGAGAAGAGTAAAGCAGTTCACAAGTTACACAAAGATAGGTGCATAATTTTAGAACTTTGCAGGTTTAAGAAAACTGTACGTACATTGGATTGATCAGTATTAAATGGAACAGTTAACATGTCAAAATACCCAAAATTTCTGGTCAATATTGATACAAAACACATTAGTTTAATGACAGTATGCTTACGAATTAAATAAACATGTAATCTGAAAGCATTAATAAATTTACATGGTTTTTGAACAGAGTGACAGCACGGTCTAGATACATTGTTCATTTTTTCATCAAGGTTATGCATGAGGAGAACTAAATACATAGTCTACATAGAGTAGACTAATAAATTATACAATGTTATGAAATACGGCGAAAATAAAATAAAAGTTAAATAAGTGTATTATGGCAGCGAATTAATCAAATATACAATTTTATTATTCTAAATAAATGTCCTAAGAATAGTACAATGGCAAGACAAATATTTTAATACACATGTTTACATACAAATGTTTGACTATACGTCCCTAAAATACTATAAAATGAATTTACTAAGATTAAACTTTACATTTTATTTATTAGTATATCAGAATAGTTTTACTAATAATGCAATATTAAAAACAAATTGTTAACCTTCAATTATTTACTGAATATTTTTTCCATCAAATTGCTAAGAACAAAAGTAATTAACAAAAAATGCTGAAAAAAATTACATTTAATTTTTTCATTTATTTTTAATGCTTTTAACTGTACACAAATTAATACGACCTTAGAAAAACCAATTAAGTACAAAATTAAAAACAGGAATATTATGATAAAACTTATACAACAACTATTTAATTTATAAGTAAAGAACAATAGTATTTAGGAAGACAAACAATGTACATTTAAAATTTGGCACATAAAAAATTGTGGTCTGGTATATGAAAAATTTATTAAATATGAAGTATAAAATATAAAACTTATATATTTTGATTGATTCTTCCTATTTTTAAAAGAAAAAAAAAATAAATATCAAACTTTGTGATACAATTACTAGGATAATAGAATCTTACATTAAATATGTGTTTTTTTTTTCAATTAAAGATATAATATATATTATTATTTTTTTGATCTGCCATTGTTGAATTTAACATCTAAAACGGATAGTATCCAATAAAACACTAAAAAATCCTAAAAAAAAAAACATTTTCGGAAAAAAAAATTGAACACAATAAAAGGTTAACTAATATAATATACCTTTGGTGAATAATACAATATTAAAGCAATAACAATAAAACAGTTTTATTTTTAATGAAATTGGTATGTTTTGTACCAATAAGATAAGGTCATTTAATTGTAATTTGTATTTCAAATTTTACAGTTTAAAATTAAATTTGATTAATTTCACACAAAAATATAAAACAGTAATTCAATATCAATAATCGGAATGGATAATATTAATTGCATTAGTCTATAAAATAAAAGTGAAATAATTAATGTGAAAAAGAAATATTATAATTTCACCATATTTGTCATGAGCTCAGATTTATTTCTTTTTACTTTTGCCTAAAGTGAGTGTGTGATGTCCCATATTCGAGTATTGCTGTTTTCTTTTACTGAACTCCATTAGGTCATCTTCATACTTCCTTCTCTGTTCTTCTAATCTTTTCTTTTGCTCATCTTGATCTCGTTTCAATTTATCAAATTTGGCATGTAACTAGAATGCAAATAATTATATTATTCAACTTTTAAAATAATTTTCAGAAGAAAGTATTCTTAAGTATAAGAGTATTAGATTGTACATAGCGTTTAAAATTTTATTTAGAGATAATCAAATGATTTTTATCATTAAGCTAATTGAAATACTTAATCATTAGTAATTATGAAATAAATTTTCAGCACTTGCACATTTCACAATGAAACAAAGAACTAACAATATCAACAAAGATAATACATACAATAGTACATTAATAATTAACAAACAATTTAAGATACATAATTGACTCTTCTAAAAATCAAATAATAAAATTATCCAGAGCATGAAGAAAGAACAATCACTATTTATTTTCTACTTAATACTTTAGATCAGTGGTTCTTAACCTGTGGTCCGTGGCCCCTTGGGAGTCCGCCATACTCATGTAAGGGGTCTGCAGTAGCCTTAACACCTAACATAAGTCAATATGTGACATGAGTGCATTTATATTAAGAATAAGTTTCAAAACAGAATAGAAAATGACAAATCTGAACTACGGTTAAAGCTTTCAAGTGTTGAGCCCGATGTTTAAAAACTTGTAAATGAAATGCAACTTCAAGCATTCAGACAGTTAATAATTAAGTAAATAAAAATTAAATTTATTAAAAAAAAATATATAACTTTTTTTTCAATTTAAATGTTAAATGATGTTAAAGTTTAAAATAAAAAATTAAGTTAAATAAAAATAAATATAAAATAGTTAATTTTGGTTATAATAACATGAGATGTTTTGTAAAAAGGTATTCAACAAAAAAATGGTAGGCGGTTCGCGATTTCTAAAAATCTTTCATTGGGGGTCCGTGTTCTACAAAAGGTTAAGAACCGCTGCTTTAGATAACATATATACTGAATAGTCAAGTTATATTATATTAAGTTATATTAAGTAAATATTATTATGATTATACAATATTTCATTGCATAAGAAAAATTATGTTAATAAAAAAAAAAATAAAACAATAAACTTAAATTTAATTAGCATACATACTGTAATAATTTTAAAACAGAAAAGACTTAAAATTGTTTGATTAGATTAATAAAGCTACATAACATGAATACAATTATTAATAGAGAAAGCTTAGGATAATTTCATTCTAAGGGAAAAATAATTATAGTAAAGATATGAAGTGTATTTATTTTGAAGTGGTTTTAGTTAATTAATCAAACTCGATCCAAAATTCAAAAAAAATTTTAAAATAGTCCGACAACTAGCAATAAATATGATAAAACCACAATACAATCTCATATAATATTTTTATCACTCAAACAAATAATGAGATTTATTGGGTTTGATTTTTTATCTAAATTATTGAGAACTTAGTCCGGTTTGATCATTTGTTATTTTAAGTTCAATTTTCGGACTGAACTGAACACCATGAGTTTGGTTCGTAACTTCACTTAAGTTTATAACTTTAAATCTATACTAGAAAAAATAAAATTATATTAATATATGTTAGAGTCATATCAGTTAAATATTAAGTCCCAATAAATTATAAATAATAAAGTTATATTTTGATTAGTTATAGTTAGGCTTAGGAACTTATAGCTCTAAAAAATACACAAATATGCTTCTAAAATCATTAAAATATGCATTGAAAAAAAAATGACCTCTAAATCTTGGTTAATTTCACTTTTAACTATAAAAAGTTATGCCTAATATTAATAGATAATGAACAATATTTAAAAATTATTAATCAAATAAACAATTTTCATTATTGAATATGCAACAAATAAATTTGAAAAAATAAATATTCACCTTAGAATTTAGAAGCATTAAACATTTATAGTTTAAATTAAAATTGTTTTGGAAATAACAATAATTAAAAAAAAAATTACAATATTTTTACATGGCAAAACTTTGTTACGTAAATTAAACAGCTGTTTTTATAAAAAAAAAAAAAAATGTTCTTTTTTATTATTTTGAATAAACCACATCATTTATTCTGAATCATTTTGAGTTTCTTGAAAATTACAATACATGATTAAATACTTTCTTATGTTTTCAAAAATAAATCTCCGACGATTAATGGACAATAAATTTTTGTAAATTGAGAAACATTGTTCAACGTGTACAGAAGAAATTGGAGCATAATTAAAGTATGCCAAATCATCTTTCGTTATATCTTCAGGCAAACCTTCCAAATTTTAAATTTGGAAATAAAGAAAACCAAAAACACGTATTATTATTTACCGAGTTTATTTTCTGAACGTAATAAACTGGAACCGATTTTGTTTTCATACATAGTTTATTTTTATTGAAATTACTAATATTCATCAAAATCTTAAAAATATACCAAATAAATGCAAAAATAGCAAAATATATCCCAATTTAACTTTCCTCAAAATAAGCAAAAATATGCGCAATCAAATTAAATATTTGAACATGTTATACTATGAAACATATTTTTATATTACTCTGCTATGTTTTATGATGTTCAGTAAAAATATGCAAATACTATAAGTCCCTAAGCCTAGTTATAGTCATATTTTATTAAATATATTAGTCATAGAAAAAATTAACTATTAACATTAATCAATACTAATCAATTAAAAATAATGAAAACTACTAATAAGTAGTTATGATAATGTAGATAAAGAATTATTATATAATTACTTCATAAAAAATTCACAAGAAGTAAACAGAATTGCAATTAAATAGATGTTTTTATATTATAAAAATAGTATAAAAGACCATACTTAAATTGAATGAATTATAGTTGCTAAATGATAATTTATTATTAATTTTAATTTATTACAGTATTACACTAAATTATATCCATAAACACTACTAACAGTACTTTAGATTAAAATATATATCATTTTTTTTTAATCTATATGATTTTCACCTATGTGAGTGATAGATACAAATAATTTATTTCAAATGTCAGAAAAAATAAATAAATAAAAAAGCAAACAGACAAATACATAAGTTATTAGTCCAAATAACTTTCATGTATAATGAACTTCTTTTTAAAATAGTTTTACAAAAAATATAATATTCGTGAAGTATATACTTTTATTCTGATTTAACAAAAAATTTCATTAGTTATATTGTAGATTAATTTTCTAATTGTATTCGTACATTATACTATAAACTTAAAATGCAATGGAAGTTATTTAATTTGAAAATTTTAGGAACAAAAATTTCAATTTAAAATGAATGGTACCTCTTTTTCAGCTTCTCTTAATTCCGTTTCCTTTTCTTTAACTCTGACAACAAACATTTGTCTCATTTCATCTTCACGGTTTTGAAGCTCTTGCAAATGATGAGTACGCTTTGCTTCAAAAGATTCTTGGAAGCTTAACGGTTTATTTTCATTGTCAACATCACTAAATCCCATCTAGAAAAAAGAATTAAATGGTATGTCTAAGTAAAAGCTTTAGTTAATTTAATAAAATTGTACCTGTTCTAAGCGCATTTTGCGATACAATTCATAGTGTTTTTCGTGAGTTTTTTCTCGTAAATCTTCCATATTAGTTCTAATCAGCATTTCTCTTAACTTAACAAAATCACAATGTGATTCGTTTTCAACTGTAAAGATACAAAATAGTTAAACTTTTAAGTGAAAATAAAAATAAAAACTCAATAAAAACCTTGAACTGTTCCCCACGGATACTGACGGGCCCGCACCATTTTATTTGCAACCTTGGCAAAATCTGTACTACCAACTACAGCAAAAGGTAAATGAGAATTCATAGTAGAATTTACATCCGCTACTGTTTCATCCTCGGTTGGAAATTGATATATCTCCACACCATTTGAACGTAACTCAGTTATGATTTTGGTCTAAAGTATGAAAAATAATTTCAAAAATGTTATAAAATATAAATCATAAATATTAAGTAATAATAGAATAATTTACCTTAAACTTTTGTAACTCAGACTTTGATATAGTATCAGCTTTGGCAATAATTGGAATAACATTTACCTTTGTATCAAGTTTTTTCATGCATACCAAATCAATAGACTTCAAACTAAAAAATAAAAATTTTACTCTTAATATTTTATTTTAAACCGAAGCGCTAGATTGTTATTAGTTTCCTATTTTAATTTTAATTTTTGAAACTTTTTAGTTTTGTTGTTATATTTAAAAAAAATTCTTTATTTTATATTTTTCTTTAAAAGTTATTTTTTTTTGTAACTAGAAATTTGAGCTCCAAAGGTCAAATCTGTTTACTTAAATAAATAATTTTAGCAATGTATACTTATGGGTTACATTCCACTCAGCACGATTTTCTTACAAGTATCATAAGCACATTTAAAATGTTTAATTTAGATGTTTAAATTATGAATCCAGAAATTTTTTGAAGGAGTCTTTTTTGTAGTTTTATAATAATACAATAATTAATATAATGATTTAAAAGTTTTTTTTTTATGTAATTAAAGATTATTATGAAAATTTTAATAATGATTTTATATATATATATATATATAAACTTTTACTTATTTAAATGAAATAACATTAGGTACTAAATAAAAAAGTACGTACTTTATCTCATGGGATGTTATTCAGACGTGAAATGGGGATGGGTGTATCAAATTTTAAAGAAATGATAAATCATTTCTTAAGTTAAATTATTCAGAAAAAACTTCAGAGTTAAAATATACCTTTTGGATGGATCAATTTCTGTGTTCAGTGTGGAAAATTGACATAAAAACAGTTTATTACGTTATAATTGTATAATAATTTACTTAAACGCTAATAAAAAAAAAATTCTTTGTCATGATTTCTGAAAATATTTCAGTATTGTTAGTGAAGTATATGAGTACGGTCATATTACATT
This sequence comes from Therioaphis trifolii, assembly GCA_027580255.1. Lineage (NCBI taxonomy): Eukaryota > Metazoa > Arthropoda > Insecta > Hemiptera > Aphididae > Therioaphis > Therioaphis trifolii. The sequence goes on from CM050407.1 coordinate 12,537,041, forward strand.
TTCAGAAGTTTTCATCAAATATTAAAAATATACCATTCATATACTTCATCTATTTTCGGATGATCTTTTTTAAAAATTAACATTAAGTCTTATGTTTGACAAAGAAGACAAAATTTTTATAGAAAATATTTAAAACATCTTGTTCTATCTGTATTCAAAGTTTCAGTATGTTTGGATCGACCAATTTCTTCAAATAAATTGTTAAAGTTGAAAATTGATGTAGAAACAGATTATTATGTACTAATTGTATAATAATTTACTAAAACGCTTATGTAAAAATTATGGAGTCATGATTTTTTCAGAATTTTTAGAAATGTGTAAGTGTAAAATCATATAAAATTCTCTTAAGTTTTTTCAAATATTTAAAAATTTATTAGGGATAAACTTTTTAAAAACAAGGTATTTTCAAAGTTCTATTCTAAGACCAAAAGTTGTCAAATTTTTTTGAAACTATTTATAAATATCTAGTAATACGTCAATAATATATGGTGAAAATTTCAAGTTTCTAATAACATTACTTTAGGAGTAATGACGAAATTACTAAAGTAGATTTAATGAAAGTTTCGTTAATGCGAATTTTGCCGTTTTTGGTCTATTTGAGGCTGTTTTTCCAGTCACCCGGAAAAACTATTTATACGAGAGCTTAATAAACTCTCAAAATACCATCTACATTGAATTTCCGATCTATAGAATTGCTGGATGAAACTTTTGGACAAAGTCACAAAGTTAATTTTGAAAAAAGTGTCTCCAGATAAAAAAAAAATAAACATCATTGTAAAAACATAAGATCATTTGCTTCTCTCAGAATCTAAAAATATTATATATTTGAAATTACTAAATAGTTAATGTTTAAAAATAAAGCTTTTTAAAAAAATATAGGAAGTTAAGGTTTGATAGAATTAACCCTCCCTCATTAAAATTTTTGATTTTTCAAACTGAAAGATTTTGAATTTATAGTAGTTTACAGTTTATACCAACTTTATCGATGCAATTTAATAATAGATATAGGGTTGTTGATAACTTTCAGTATCTTAAATCATGTTTTCCTGATCATAATTATTCAAATATCTATTTTTTTCACAAGATGACTCATCAAAAAAGTTTGATAAAAGTAATTTTTAATTTTTTTGAGGTTTTCAACTAATAACCTTAAAAATGACTTATTTTTAAGTCATTGATTTTCATAAGTTTAAAAAAACAAATAAGTTGATAAATATACCACACAAATAAAATGTTATACTATAAAACTTGCGTTTAAGAACGATTGACCGCAAAAAAAAAAAAAAAAAATTAAAAATACTTGGGATGGTACACTACATTTGTTCCCAAACAAACATATTATATGCTTACCCATGACCAGTAGGGCAGATAAAATATAAACAGGCATGAACTCGAGTATCATGGTACGTTGAAAGTAAACGTTTTACTTTCAATTCTTCTTGTAAATAAAATTCAAATTGTGTATCAATATAGTCCACAATTGATTTGAAACTATCTTCTTTGTTTATTTGATCACCATAACCAACAGTCTCAACAAGGGTCAACTAAACAAAAAAGAAAGAAAATATTGTTAATATTGCCTGGACACTATTACCACAAATTTGAATAAGAATTTAATAAGATATGTTTGTTCATTGACTAGATTTTAATGTTTAAAACAACAAATGATTATCAACAAAAGCCAATATCCAGAAGATTTTTAATACATTCCTTTTTACTAGGCATTCGAGCAATTTAATTGTTATCATTTTAAACATTAGAAAGCGTAAACATGAAACTTTCATATCATTAAGAACAAAACGACTAATATGTGTCACAGGTTATTTCCAAATAAGGCATATACCAAGTAGCTCATATATGAGAGTGAGTAGAGTGAATCGTTGTTTGGCAATTTCTTTATAGTAAAAAAAGCAAATAATACTTTTTAATAAATAAATGATAAATAATACTGATTTCTGATACCTTCAATTGTACGTTGCTTTCTTGCAGTTCATACGTGTGCGCCTTGAGTTTTACGTTCGGCAAATTGTGCGTGGACGGGGTGGACTCAAAATTAGTGTTGAACAACGAGTCCATAAGGGTCGATTTGCCGAGACCGGTCTCGCCTGAAACACAAAACGGTTAACAGTGTACAGTAAACCGACGAACTCACCGCACTCACCGATGCACAGAATGTTGAACACAAAACCGTGTTGGGCCGACTTGTGAGTCAGTTGGTCGGGCATGCTGTCGAAGCCGACGTGTCCGTTCAGATTGAGAGTGCGCATTGTCGCCTTGTTGTTCTCGTCCAACTGAAAACACAAAAACACCCACACAGGTGAGATAATTTTACTGTTGATACCATCATTATCATAAGTATTAGTTTCATCGGATCGCATCGCGACTCGCGTCGACGGTGAACACTATAGAACTCGGGCCGCGACAGCGATGACGGAACCACGGTGGACGATAAACCGACGGCAGCGGGTACCTTTGGTCTGTTGACAACTGCGGCCATGATTCCGACGGCGACGGCGTTTGCGGGGCTGGGACGGAGGAGACGTTTGGCAGCGGCTCGTGGGACGTTGTTTTTTTAAATGTCAACGCGACAACGCCTATAATTACGGTTAATGACGTTCGCCGGGCACGGCCAGAGACGGCTGCTGTGCAATTAGTTTGACGAATAATAAATACCGAGCGCGGCGGTCGTGTTTGCAGAGCGATTATTCCTTTATCGCGGAATTCTGTTTTGATAGCGTCACCCCACGGCACAAGACGTGACTCATAATATTATTACGCGTCATCCGACGACTGAGAACGCGCGCGGCCCGACACTTGTTATCAGGTCGCCGTTGATCCGCGGCGTTGGCGACCGCCGCGCCATCGGCCGGTGCAATCTGCCATGGTAGTGTTTTCCGCCGATAGATGACGCGACAGTAATAGTTGTAGAAATTAAAATAGTTAGGTCGCGAGCGAATTTTCGAGAAAAAAAAACGTGCACAATCACCACTCAATCCTACCTAAATTGTATCGTGCCACCGTGTCCAGAGGTCCCAATGGCTTTTTTTTCGAAAGAATTGTTTAAAATAATACAGAAAGAACTTAAAAAAATTATAATTGTTGTTGATATTCACAAAAAAAAATGTAGTTACTTCGTTAAAATACATATAACACATATTTTAATACATTGTGACAATTTACTATTGTATCATACACTTAATATGGTATTATTTTAACTTTTTTTTCCATAGTGTACGAGTCTATACAGAGTGTAACAGGTCTGTTTGACAAATGCAATTACTTTTTTTTCTATTCATTTTTTCAACTTTAAAAAAAAAAATCAAATGCTAAGGCCTTGCGCTACAACAATATTGTCTTCTAAAATTTTTTTTCTTTTGAAACTCAAATTTGAAAATTTAAAATTTAATTTTACCGTTTAAAAAAAAAAAATTCAAAATAGTCATTTTGTAAACCTGTTTTTAGAAAAATATTTGTGTTTAAAATTCTAATAAAGGTTGATCCATTCATTTTCTATGATTTTTTAAAGTTCGTGAGAAAGTTAAGAATGTTATTGTATACCACATACTATTATAACTCATATTATTGTATAACACTATTAATTAAATGGCTGATCCAAATTTAAATTTTATTCCAAGATTTTTGCTATCGCTTACATCTTGTATCATTAAATTGATATTTATTATTATGAGTCCAAGTTTCATGGAAAAGTTAATCAAATCACCGACTTCTTGATTGACCCGTAGTCCGTACAATATTAATTGTATAATAATTTTAGTAATTTACTTCACATTTTCAAAAAGTTTAAAAAATCATAAGAAATAAATGACCAAACTTTAATAAGATATTTTAATGACAGAAATTCGGTTACATTTACTTTGACGCGACGGCCACGAGTCTGATTATAGTTAATATTAAAGAGTGGTGGTAAAATGATTATATTTATTACTATTAAGCGATCAAATGTTTGTAATTGTTTTTTGTTTAATACCACAAACACAAAAGGTATTGTTTATGTCACTGTGCTGTGATAGTGTTGCATCTTGCATAAGAATGAATGTTGTTGGCAATAATATAAGTGTGTAATTATTAAAACGTTTTGGATTCTTACCTGCGTCCTGTAGAAAATAATGCGGTAAATTATATCAGTGAACAAACTATAGAAAGCTAGATATTCAAATTATGTTTGAATTTTATCTTAGTTGTAGATTAATAATAACTGTAGTTTAAAAAGATGATACGATCGATTGTTTATTTCTAGTAATTAATAAAAACTACAAAAGAAAAATGATTAATTTAATAAATATGTTACGTAGATATGCGTTGGTATAATGTGTAGATATGACTTACTTATTGAAACAGTGAAACAAGAGTACATTTCTATACTGATGTGCGCACTTATATTGAATAATATATTCGTATTTCATAATGATATTATTTTACACAGTAGAAGAGTTTTATTGTGTAGGTATTTTTGTGGGTACCTATTGCAGATAATACGAGTTCAGTCGTACTTCAGCACAAACTGCAAACTTATTTACTATATACACTATATCTTCTACACATAATAGGTATACTATAAACTTATCGATCTACGTTCCATAAATATCAGAAAACACTTTAGAAAACCATTACAATTTGAACAGATATAATAATATCGTGTTTGATTTTCGTTAGATTTTTTCCTTTATACTTTTAGATCAATACTAAACTGACAGCTGGAAAACCCATAGACCCATGTTTATCTATTATATTATATTGTGATATAAACTGCTTATATTTACACTCCAAATGTTTGTTAATCTGTTCACATATTTCACGAGTGATTCCATCTAATGAAAATAATAGAAAATTCTAAACTAAAAAGTCAAAAGGCTGTCGTAATTAATCATATATACGACACACAAACGGAGAGTTTGTGATATTATTATGTGTTTTGTTTATTATAAGAAAATTTTATAAATTTAACAATACTTCAATTATAAGAATTCATTTAACTCTGGACATAGATAAAATATTCAACTTTTCGATACACGCGAGTATGCAACATTTAATTCAGTAATATTGACTTGAATAAGGCCAACCTGTAGCCACAGTATCGGTAATGGACTATATTAAACTTATTATGATTGATTTTAAATACTCATTTTATGTGATGACATTTTAAAATGATAAAAATATTTTGTTGAATGTGAATTTAAGGCTGTTTAATATTAAGAAACCACGCGTTTCTATTAAGTAGATATGTGTAATTTATACATATATTTTTTTTTTTTTTAAATAACTAACTACTATATATTTTTCATAAACAAAAGGCTTATTAGTGAAAATAATTATGTGAATATTAATTTTGAAACGAAACAATAATGATTAATTGTGATGATAAAAACACATAGGTACCAAAAACACATTGCAATTTCCTTAGTTAATGAGTCATATCTCTATGATTTCGATAGTTATTCACTGTTTATTACAGTCTAGTAGGTATAATACATAATTATTATGAGTTTAAGGAAAGACGCCTGTGATATGTTATGGTGAAAAGGCGAATACATTTTATGTTAGGCTTGCAGGGTGTCTTAGATATTGACCTTAATACGAAACGCTACCAGGAAAAGATGTGATACCGTCGGGAAATAATTCAGGGTAAATATGTAGGCTGCAACAGTAATTATTGATCATTAATAAGAACGACTTGGAAGAAAGTGCTGAAACAAAAACGTTTTTGATTTTATGATATTGCTCAGAAATTAGATGAGCGGTTAAGACGAGGAGAGTTCTTCATTTACGACGAGAGTAGCAGTAGACATGTGTTAATGTCTTAATCAGTCATTAAACACGAATATGGGAAACTTAGCAAACCGTACTATAAAATTAGCAATAATAAAAGTATAGTTAACTATTCTATGAACGTTTTATGAAACGTTCAGAATAAACCATAAGTTACAATTTAAAAAAGGAAGGTATATTTTCAGCTTTTTCTTTGTTCAATATTAATTGACTGTAATTTACAAAGAGAAAAATCTCATTTGAAAAACCCAAAAATTATTTCCCCAAAGTTAATGTTTAAAGATCCACTTCAATAAAATTATCAATCGAAACAGGGAGTAGAAATAAAATTTTAGTAGGTATACTACTAATTGTTTTTTTTTTTATTAGGTACCTATGACTTTTTGAAAATTAATGTAAGCAAAGAGTACGTTTGTAAAATAAACATGTCAATTTATTATACACAGAGAAAAAAATACGTTTTTGCGATGGTAATTATTTTGTATACGTATATCTCTCCAAACATCGCTCAGAAAATTAAGATAAAATAATATTTGATAAAAAATTATTAAACCAAATTGTATTTTTGTATTTTTTCATGGACAAATGACAACTAACAGATATAAAAACTGTGATAAATGATCAAAATAAAATATTTATTGGAGATTTAAGGTTTGTTAATTTGAAAAAATTGTACCTAGCTTTGTATTTTTAATGTATAAATATATTACTGCTGGAATTGATGGATGATTTCGTTTTTGTAGAAAAACATCTAAATACTAAATTATGTAATTAAAATCTACAGTTAAAAAAAAACTTTACGTCATTCAGATTTTTGTTTATAAAAATTTAATTAGTAAACAATATTTACGTTGAGTAAAGATATTGAAAAACAATAAATTGATTAAAAATGAAAATTATTTTTTTACAACATTATTTAATTTCTCATTAAAATACATGAAGTTGGATTAACTTTTAAATGGTAGGTATGTAACTTTACGAATAAAACGTTTGACGTATATAAATTGAATAATTCATTGGAGTTTTACAACGTAAGCAGTTCCTTATTGTTTAAATTAATATTGTTAAGATACAATCAAGTTTATTTGTGTAAATATATTATGAAGTAATAATTTCACTATATACTTCCTGCTATGTTTTCAATGTTTTTGAGAAAAATCGTTTTTCAATAATCATTTTTAGCGTGATGTGAATATTCCTCTCCTAGCTTACAAGTTTCATTTAAAACTGTAATTCTAGTTTGTACACGTATTTTATACCGATGAAAATCAATGAAAAAAATAATATTTTATCATTTGTAACGTTATTTGTGGTGAGTTTAATATTTTTTAGATTCTGAGTGAAGCGAAGGATCTTATGGTTTTACAATGATGTTTATTTTTTTTTTTCTTTTTTTTCTGTAAACACTTTTTCGTATAGAAATCCTTATCCAAAAGTTTCGTCCAGCAACTTTTTAGATTCGAAATTGAACTGAGATGGTACTTTAGAGAGGTCATTTTTCCAAAATCTCCAAAGTTTTTCTAGTAATCAAGAATAACGATCGAAAAACTGAGTAAAAACGGTAAAATCGGTAAAAATCCGCCGTAAACGAGATTTTCACTGTTCAGATTTTAGGTATTTAGTCATAAATCGAAAAGTATTGAAGCTAGAAACTTGAAAATTTTATCCAATATCAAATACATAATTTTTTATATTGGACAACATTTTCAGAACAATTATAGCACTTTTGACTTAAATATAGAACTTTTAATTTACCAAATTGTTTGAAAGTTTTTATGTAATATAATTTTAAATATTTGACAAAAAGTTCTGAAAATTTAATATGACCTTACTCATATACCTACCTAATTATCCTAACAAAAGTTCAAAAATCGTTAGTCAGGATTTTTTTTTATACACACTTTAATAAATTATTATACGATTTTTTTCGATATTGTCTGATTTCTTTTAAGTTTATTTCTAATGAGTTATAATTGTTATAACAATTGAAGTTTAAATGAGTTATATATAATTGAATATTTTATGAGGGTTTAATTACAAAAAACCTCACCAAAAATTATACAAATAACCGTAAAATACGTAAACAGTATTTAAATAATAATATATTATATTACACTGAAACTTTGCTCAGAATCGTTTTATATTAAAGAAATGAGTCATCATTTCTTTAAAACTTAATACATTCATCACCAATATCTTGTCCGAGGACCGAAGGGACGAAGGACGAACTTGTACCACCATCATCTCACTTACCAGCTTTTTTATTTACGTAGATTGAAAACATGGTTAAGGTCGACATTTGGCGAAAAAAGGTTGAATGGGCTAGCATTACTTCACATTCATAAAGATACTTTCTATAGATATAGAAAATATTATAACACGCTTTGCTAAACAAAAGAATAGGTACATGCTTTTACTGTAGTTTTTTTTTTAATGTTATTTGATGTAATATGACTAATAAAAAAATATTTATGCTATTTGAAGTGTTTATTTTATTTCAAAATATTGAGGAAAGGTCTATCCAACATTATTAACCCTACGATCTTTTTTTTGTTATTTTCGCCTCCCCCCCTTAAAAGTCAATTATAACCGCTACTGGCTTTAGTATAGATGAGAGCAACACATATGAAAAATTCAACCAACTTTTCCGAAATTTTCGTCGATGGAATTTATTTGTAGTACCTGGTATGGCTATTTTTTTTCGACTGATATTCATGCCACTATTCATCACATTATTGAAGTATACTTTATTATCATAAGTTGGTGATAGTTTAATCCTGATAGTTTAATACAACGTACATCGAATGTAACGCTATAGCTACAGGGAGGAGCATTATTATTTTCGGTCGGTAGATTTTAATTTCCATCGTGATTCTGTCGAAACTAATTTTATCCGCCATGGCTGTCGAAAACCAGTCCATGGTTAATTATTATTCTTATCAGCGAACAACCTACTCGATAGGTAACGATAATCGCGTAGAAATGACAATAATAGAATATAGATATCATTAGAAAAGACGATCACTTAATAATAATTAGCTGTTGGCGCTAAACCGTATTTTAAATCAACAGTGATATTACAAAGATACCTTGGTTTTTTTTTTCATTATGACTTATGATCGAATAAATCCGTATATTAAAAATTATTTTTAAATGTCAAGAAAAATGAAGTACTTTTTGATAATAAGAAAAACTAAAATAAACACCGGGGAAACATAATTCAACAATAATGATTTAGATTTAATTTTGCTTTTCAAACTCGAAATTTAAGGTAAAATTAAATTAAAAAGTTAACAAATCTGATGGAAATTTTTTTCTCATTTACCCAGCTATCCTGAAATTGTTTCAAGTCGAAAGTTTTGGCGAAACTTCTTGCTTCAAAAACTTAAGAGTTTTACTATATTGCATTTACCTAAAAGGTTTTTTTTTAATTTTTTTTTCATAATTAATGAATATAAAAATATGAAATACAAATAAATAAATGATAAACTAAAAAAAAATATCCTTGTTCAACAATAGGAATTAGCAAATAAGATAATATAAAATTGTTAATATTAGTTAATGATCTAAAAAATTAAATTAAGATTAAAATATTTAAATGATCTGCTCCTGGAAATCTAAAATTGCACAGATTAATATTGAATAAATATGATAATAGTGTATAAAAAATAATAATTAAATATGGAATATTCATAATGTGTAAACTAGTTTGAAATTCATTAATTTCTATTAGAAAGGTGAATTCTTTGGATTATTGACAGAGCCGGATTAACATAGGTGCAAAAGGAGCTTTTGCTCCAGAGCGGCAAATTTTTGGGGGTGGGCATGTAATTTTTGTAATATAAATATTAAATATCGTGTATTTGTTTAGTTATTCAAATTTATACGTAATTAAATCGAGCAATAAGCTATAGCACTGAATAATGTATCTACAAAATTATAAGGATGGACCAGCGGCATGGTATAACCATGAATATAGTGGTATTAATCACAGTTTACAAACAATTTTGTAAAATTCTGTTATAAATAAACGACTTCTGTAGTTTTGCCTAATCGATTTAAATAATATAAAGTACCAAATGAATTTTTTAAACGATTCAACTTATTCATACAATATTACATGAAATACATATTATATGCTGTTTTAAGTTTTTAACTGCTTCTTGATAAGAAATTTTCTATCAAATATATATTGCTCCAGGGCGACTCTAACCCTTAATCCGGCTCTGATTATTGAGAGAAATACGTTTATAGTTGTTTATAGCATATTATGCATTATATTTATACACTATACAACCATACAGGTATCGAACATTGCACAGCATTTTTAGAACTCAGAGACGAAAAAAGTTGTGAAAATAAATGAAAAAAAAAATATCTTACAATAATTTAAATAAAATAACATTTTACCTTGCAGCAACTCTAAAAATGTGAAACAATATGAATCGCCACTAATGGAATGTAATCATGTTTTACGGGAGTGTGAAGTAACTGAAGTTTAAATTTAGATTTATTTCATCCGACGAAATCAAATAATTAGGAAAATTATATGCATATAAATAAAATATACCAATTATCACGAAAAAAGCACCTGAGACGATCAAGAATTATCATAATAGTGTAGATGATACTCATTTGTAGGTCTTGATGTCCATTGTACAATATTGAAATACACTGTCATTATGTTATGAAAAAATAATCTATATACCGTTGTGATTTGTAGCACTAGGCACTTATTTTCATCGGACCATATAAACTCGTTTTTTTGTGCTACGTGCAATAACGCGTCTTGAAAGATTGCGCGTTGTGTAGCCAATGTACAAACCTATTTCTTTTATTTAAACGAATTTATTTTTATTGTCGTCGAATAATTGATACGGTTATTGAGACTTTCCACACAAAAATTGATTGAGTTTTCACGTGTGTTTAATAATTAATAAGTAAAAAACAAACGAGCATTCATCCATGGAAATTCAACCATGAAATCCATTTATATCATCGCCTTTTTTATCGTCCAAATCGTAAACTATGGCTGTAACCATGTACATTCCAATTTCTGGTCTAGTCTGAAAAAATTAATGACCTAATACTTGGACAGTATCCCTAATTTGTTTTTTCAATATCAAAATGCATAATGATTGCAAATTAAAAACTCAAACATTTAAAATATGTAAATATTTCAATTTACACATTGTATTTGTGTTTTGTCGTCAACCATATTTAATTATCATTTATCTGTGGTGGACGTAAAACTGTAACTACTATCACTAAATCAATTTAGTCGGTTTCGTTCTTATTTAATATAAATTTAAAATGTTATTCGTAACCTTTTACATCGTTTGATTGTTGATAGTTTTATTTACATTTCATACAGTAGATAAGTTTACCCATGTCATATGTATGTTTGCGTTTTATTTCAAGCACCTATATAAATACAATTTTTCAATTTTCAACTTTAAATATTTATTTGAAGAAACTGGTTTATCTAATCGAAATGGAACGTTGAATACAGATAGAATAACAAGTTTTGAATCTTTTGGTTGAAACAAGATGTCTTCTTTGTTAAATAAAAAAACTAGATAAATAAAAAAAAAAAACTACCGATACTTAGACGAATATGATGAAATATATATTAATTCTGAAGCTTTTCTAGAACCGTTTTCCTAAAGAAATGATTTATAGTTTCTTTTAAAATTCATTACCTACACCCTTCACCATTAAGATCTTGACGAAAAAATGTCCGAGGAACAAAGAATATCCCATGGTGCGGAGCACGTACTTTTTTTTGGTTTAAAATTTTAAACAATTGCTTACACGAAACAGTGCCAGTGTATACGAAAATTAAAACGTGTCAATTACTCGGTTTGAAATATTCGGGTAAAAACACGGGAATTCGTTTTTTTCAATTCGAAGTTTTGTAATGAGTTATTTTTTGTAACAATTTAACATAAATGCTAGGCACGTAGACGCCATTCGGCGGGGGCTTTAACGCCTAACATCTCCCGATCTCGTCTATGTATACAATGTAGATATTTGAGACCCAGTACATGCGGAGTATACCTTTCAAACCAGAAGACATTTGTTATCAAAATGTCAAACAATCTTTTGAAATATAGCAAATCAAGGGTTGCAGGATATTAAGTTCAAATATTAAAACACGTATTGGATTTTTTTTACATTTTTATTTTCAACACAACTTTTTGTTTAAAAATTAGGTACATGCATACAAACGAAAATTATTGATAAAAAGTCACTTATAATTAATGTATGAGTACATGAACTATAAAGACTAATCACACAACATAATAATAATAATAATATAATAATAATAATAATAATAATAATAAATAATTAATATTATAATTTAAACAAATGTTATTGTATTTGTTGTTACAGTTGTTTGAATAAGATCAGCTCTACTACAACCTATTGAGCCGTGAACAACGGCCGCCAATTTTTTTTTTTTTTTTTTACTGTTGTACTTGACGATTCATAAGTATATTTCGAAATTATTCGAAGGTAAACACTTAGAAATTCTTAGGGATACGAAGTCATAAAGCAATTATTAATAATATAAAATTGTATGATTATAACACTATAGATATGGTCTCCTATTACAACACAGAGAAGTAAAAATAGGTATTCAAGAAAACAGTTGGTCCTTAATTAGCATTTCAACCCCATTTTTTTATACAAGTAGTAAAACGTTTTTGCAATAACTTAATATTTATTTTTATTTTTTTTTTTGATCAACAACAACAAAAATGTTCAAATATTATCTGAGCACTAATATAAGCAAATACCGATAATTTAACTCCTTTTATACAATTCTCAAATAGTTTTAATGAAAAAATAGACTTTTTGCCAAAACAACATCATCAGTCTTTGTTCAAGTACTTTTTTTTAACATTTAAAAAATTCTTAATTTTATTTTTCTTGGCGCTACCATTATGTCTACAAGTGCGTTTTGATGTAAAAACATTCAGTGTTGATTTTTAAATATTATATCGTTGATTATTAATATTATATTTTATATCCGTATGTTTTCCATTTTGTGCATCGACATTGGCGATTTGTTATTATTACATTTTTTTTTCTTTTATTGTATATTTATACATAATATTGGTTTTCCTGAACAACACCCAGTTAGACTTCCACGCGAACAAGAAAGAGTTGTTTGAAGGATACAAAAAATGACGATTGTCCTAACAAAAACAACGCTTATACATAATAATAAAACAGTTGTGAGGCACCTAAAAATTAATTACGACACATGAACTTTGTTTCTGTTTAAGTCTACATAATAAATGTATCATTTTCCCTTAATTTTTTTTTTTTTTTTTTTACATTTATACGTTTCACAAATAATAATGATAATAATAATAATAATAATAATAATAATAATAATAATAATAATAATAATAATAATAATAATAATAATTGTATAAAATGCACTAGCGTACATGTGCGCTTAAATACTAACAATGCGCTTAATCGTTAAACTTAATGTCTTAATAAAAAGCCTATAATAAAAATTAAAGAAAAAAAATTAAAAAAAAAAATTACAATATCAAAAAAATGTCTACCAACACACTGGTGTAACCGAGATATGTAAAGTAACAGTATATAGTTTTACAATAGGTTTTTTCCTTTACCGCAAGTTTTAACAGAAAAAAAAAACCAACCCCCTTATTATATGACAAAATACTATGTGATTTTTTTTCTCTAGACTAAAAGTGTACACGACTCTAAGATTTTTTTTCTATTATTATTATTATTTATCAAGTTACCACCACGTCGGCATATTGCGCATTGCGTGAGCTTTTGTTTTTCTTTTATCGTACATTATTCATCACGAGCGTGAACGTACACACCAAGTATCGACGTACATACACACACGCACGCACATCATATGCGACGTATGTGTATAACATCATAATATGTGGTGTATAACGTTTGCAATAAAAAGTTTTCGTTAACATGTGCAATATTATGCGCGCGCGATGGACACAAAACAAGCATGTTTTTTTATTCATATACGTCCAGAAAAAAAACACAAAAAGAAAGAAAAAAATCGTAAAATTGTTTTAAAACATGTCAAACGATACACGTACACAGATATAATATACAAATATATATATACGTATATCGTTCTATGCGGAACACCGTACGTATTACACTAAACAATACTTCTAAAAACCTACATAAATATATTCAATACATATACACGTACGTCATGCATACATATCATGATAATATATTAATACATAAAAATAGTAATACATGTATGTAATAATAGATAGTTTATGTTGTCGATAATATATATAATTACATAAAAAAGTATAAAAATATTTACATAAAGTAGACTACACGAATAAATAGTGTAGGTATATTATGTATGGAGTCCGACACAGACCTTATGTTTTATTTCATCGACCCGTCCGGCATGTTTTTTAATATGATTATAATTTTTTTTTTTTTTTTTTATTATATATAACTTTTTTCTCGTAACAAGTGGTAAAGTAATAATGTGATTTATTCGTTGAAAATGATTAAAAAATTAAAATCGTGAGCGAAAAACAGAAAATTATATTCAACTTTCATATATATATAAATTGACATATGTTTACTTTTTTTTATTTATTATTATTATTATTATTTTTAATCCTATCGACCGTTATCGAAGCGGTTTTCTCACGATCATATTTTCGAAGTACATATGGACACATATTTTTTCTTCTAATAGGTACGTATTAGTAACACAATAATATATTATAAAATATAATAGTATAGTAATAAATAGGTAACGAAAAAAAAAAAGTTGTACGCATTGAATTGACACGAAATGTTTACAAAGAAATACACACATACACGTATCATAATATAACATTATACTTGCGCACGCGTTTGTATGCATGTGTGTGTGTGTGTGTGTGTGTGTTTGAGTAAATTTTCAAGTACCCGTGAGGGATGGAATTGGACCCTGTGGCACGTATCATTATAACAAATTGTTGTTGAGAAAACAACCCGACACCGGGGAAGACCTACGTAGAAAAATTTAATACTATTTATATAATATAATATACATATACATGTAAATATATATATATATATATTTTTTTTTTGGTGCTTTGCCACAGATTTTTCACATTTGATTATCATAAGCTTGGCCGACACGAAACTACTACGAAGTGTAAAGAAAAATAAACGTCTGCAATGATAAAATAAGTGTGTACACAAATCGTACGAAATATATTATTATAGAATATTTTACCTCTCTCTCTCTCTCTCTCCTACTCTCTCTTTTCTCTCTATTTTTTATGTAATATACATTATTTATCATGTATATTAATCGTAAACGTACAGTAAAGTAGATGCCCTGATTTTGTATTTAAACATTAACGATTGTATTGTCTATATCATAACATAATACATTAAATTATTATTATTATTGTATAACAACAACGATACATTATTGTGATTGATTCCTAGCCGGGTAGGTACACCTCTATACACGAGAATAAAAAACGAAAACAATTATTGAATAATTAATTACACGCGGCCGATACTGCACGTGAGACCCCCGCAACCAGCGTATACAGGTCACCCACGATATTTTGAAATGGAATGTGATCCGATGATGTCACACATCCAAGCACTTCTAGAACGGTATGAAAATCAAGATTATTATAAAAAAAAAAAAAAAAAATTCGATTTTAACACGTCGTATTAAAATTTATTTAATTCGTCGTACCCGAATCGTTTTCGTTTTTACCGTTCCCGAGCGTTATCGACTTAATAATAGGAATAACGACAATAATACACATATATAATATTGTTAATCGCGGTGTGTAGAAAAACGGAGAGGGTACGGGAGGAGAAACCACCGACCTTGGACGTTCGTCTGGAGAAGAAAATAACTATATCATACTCTGTAGTATAAACGCGACCCGAAATGCGATAGCTAAAATACGTATTATACATTATTATTACAGCTATAAGTAGAGCTACTATACCACCTACGCGATAATTGACATTGGTTTATATATATATATTTGATTATTATGAATATACGGTTAGAAAAAAAAAAACATTCGATTGTTATACACTATATGATACGTAAAATAATATTACGTTTTTACACTATACTATAATATTACAATAAATCATAATGTCAATAATGATAAATCCCGTGAAAGGACAACGACGAGTCCGTGTGATCAGCACGAAAAAATTATAAATATTAAAAAAAAAACACGACTATACTATGTTATACCACCGCGTGGTGTTCTCCGGACGAGAGGAGACGGTGCATTACAACGACGTATCATTGTTCGGGCGGGCAGGGGAGAAGGGTCTGCGCGTTAAGTCTCGCGAATAATAGCGAACGCGTCGAAACGGCATTTGATTGTGGGCACGTAACGACGTCGTCGAATTCAAACTGTGGAACGGGTACGCTCGAATACGAACGCGACGAAATTTCACGAAAAACGTGTCTGTCCGTCCGGGGAATTCGTGGCGGAGAAAGACGTGCGCGCGCGTACGGGAATGACGTGTCGACCGACTAAAACGGCGCGTGAAACACCGGCGACGACGCGAGAAGAGGTGCCGGGGGCGGGAGGGAGCCGGCAGCACTGGGATCTCTTCCGAGATGAGCCGGAATGTCAGAAGGATATTCGTCGCCGGCAAACGCGAAATCCATTAATATAAACGCAACGTTTTATTTCTCTTGGTAATATTATAAATTATAATACTATATAATAACCCACGATGATGGGAACGGTAACGCACGCGATTAACTCTCAAAAATCCCTTCCCGAACGGACGTGTTGAAGTGTGACGTGTGCGCGTTAAATCAGGTGGATATTATTATTACAATAATTATAATAGTAATAATAATAGTAGTAATATAATAATAATAATAATAATAATAATAGTAATAAAAATGGCACATGATCAAAAAATTTTAAAATAATAATATACGATGTAATAAAATGGAAAAAGAAACACCAAAAAATAGTAAAATATATAAAATATAATCAATCGTAAATATTATGTCAAACAAAACTTAACACGGTCGAAAAATACGCACCCTGATTAAATTATTGTTAGGGAATCGAAACGATTTGAGTATAACGGCTGGTTACTTATCATAAATATTTGGTCTTGGAAACGTTTCCATCGAAATACATGAAACGAAAATCCATTCAATAAAAAGTCGTCCCATACGCCGGTAATAAAAATATTGGAACAAATAATGTTTAGGACCTCGGGGTTTCTTCTATTCTGTTCCCTACATAATAATTTCTTTTATTGTAAAAAGTAACGTTGGCACGATTATCAGATAATAATATTGAAAATATTACGTGTTGTCTACAATGTCTAAAATATTAATAATAATAATAATAATAAATATATATGTATGATTAAAATAAATAAATAATAAATAAAAAAAATGCATTAAAACTATATAATAAGCCATTTGTCGTATACCTCAATGGTTTTGTCCCAATGACGACTCTATATGGCGATATACAATATAGGAAACGTGAAACCAGTGTACTAATATGGGCGGGGCAAACACTAACCTTACACTACTAAGAATTATTACCAATGAATAGGCACAGGTTATTATTTTTTTTTATACACTACATAATATCATTACCATAATATTGTACACATATAATATTTCTAACTACAGAATAAAATTTATAAAAATAAAATGAACCAAAATATATAATATAATATGTGTGTGTATATATATATATATATATATATATATATATATATAGATGTACAATATATATATACTCATACTTAATAGTATAATATCTAAAGTCAAGCAAACAAAATCTACTAGAAAAAAGATCAAAAATCAAAACCACACAACAAAACCACTGACTAGATAAGATATTTTTTTTAACCTTAAAATATATAAAATCGAATAATCATGGAATGTACACACAGGAAGTAATAAAAATGTTAGTAGGATATTTGGAAGAACTTACGGTACACATAATGTTACTGATTGGAAAGCGATATCGCTTAAAAAATAAATTGGATATATGTTTTCGAAATTAATTATCATGTATTATAAAAATTATATTAAAAAAAAAAAATGTATAACAAGTTTTAATTATCTTTAAACAAAAAAAAAAAAAAAAAAAATAAAAAATAAAAATAAATAATAAGAAATAAATAAACAAAAATGCGCTGTCATACTAAAAAATAATCATAGGACACAATAATGTTGATATAATTCACTGATAAAAACGTAACATTGTGCAACAAAATTGTTCATTATTGAACTTATGATCGACAACAAGAACAATTTGATATTATTACGTTTTTTTCTGTTTTAATTTGTTTCAATTCGAGATAACACAAACTTTAGCAATTAATCGAGTAACTTAAAAGGGGGACAAGCGCAAGTTTACAAAGCCATTAGCTAACTAAATGCCTCATTATTAATTTATATTATAATCGTCAATAATAAATAATAATAAATTCGAAAATATCATTAAAAATGCAAAAATAATAATAAAAAATAATAATAATAATAATAATAATAATAATAATAATAATAAAACGCGTAAAACACAAACACAAACACTACATTAAAACTACATTATCATATTAATTTAATATCAAGGGTGCATTAAAAAAATAAAGAAAAAAAATTAAATACTGTGAAGACACTATTATCCTTAACTATAAGAATACGAAAGTACAAAAAATGTATTAAGAATAAAAAGTCTACGAATGGAATACCGTACTTTTTCTTTTATATAAAAAGGAGAAAATTAACTAAAATTAAACTCAACAATAATAATATCCAATAACTACTTAGACAAAGAAAAACAAAAACTAGTGAGCAATCCCACTATAACAATTATTACTTCCAAATAAAAAAATGATAAAATGTTTGTTGTTTAGTATTTTTATGTTTGTACGTTTTATAATTAAGAACTCAACGCTTGATTATTAATATAAAATAACAACGCAAAACATGAGAATTACACACTTACACAAAAATTGATTTAGTAATTAATATAATTCTAGAATAAGTAATTATATAATATAATAAATGTATAATTAGGACAAAAAATATTGTAAACCTGTACATGTACTAAAATATTTTAGAGTTCGATATAGAAATGAACGAAAAAAATCAAAGGATAAACAACTTAAATAATAATAATTTTAGGTAGGTATTTTCTTTAAATAATACAGGTTAAAAAAAATATGGTGCGAGCATCCGTACATGAAGTGGCGAAAAAAAAAATAGGAGACTCGGAATCCGAAATTTGACTAGAAAAGTCCCATAGAAAGGAACGCTTCAACAAATCAGAGCTGATACTTTGATGTAATAACAAAAATATTAAAATAAAAACAATTAAACAAAATTAAAATAAATTTAGTTTAAAGGCATATTGGTAAGAAATCTATCTTGGGAATTCAGTACGTTTTAATGAATACAAAAATAATAACAAAAATAAGTAAATTTCGCGCACTAAAGAGAACAAAGACACTCGCTAACCTAATTATTTTTTCTTCTACTACTTTTTAAAAGTTATGTTTAATAATAATTAATTCACATAATAATAATACAAAATAACAGTCCTTAAGTTACAAATTACAAGTCTCAGAATTTCAATCTAACCTGGTTACAATAAAATATGTATTAAAAAAACATCCAAAGAATAAAAACCCCGCGAAGTTAAAATATTAAAAACGTTAAAGTTAGTGGTAAAAAAAAAAAATCATAAAACATACATTGTTATTGGTTTTTTCTTTTAACTGGTATTATATGGGTTTTAAGTACTCGAAATGTAACAGGTTTACACTGTGAATTTGCTAAAATGAAACAATAATAATTTACTCAATTAATAAAAACATAATTATGTAACTGAACTCCTGATGAGCGTATAAACGCTCTGGACATAATGATATATAATATAAACGCGCACAAACCTGTGACATTTTTTTTTTTTTATGTATAACAAAATAATATGTGATGAGCAGTGACACAAAGAGAGCAAACAACTTTTGTTAAAAAAAAAAAAAAAAAAAAAATGTTAACAGGTTGTTTTTTTTTTTTTTTTAATCATGGCGACTTGATTCAATTTAGGAATGCTTAATAATGAGATCTACATTAACATCGGAGGTATTTGAATGTAACGGTAGATGTACAGCCGATAATCTTTGCTGGCCAACACGACGGAACCGTCGTCCATGAGGGCGACGTCGAAGCACTGAGCGTGTTTGACTTTGGATTCGAGAGCGGACACCAATTGTCCTTCCTGGGTGAAAATGGTCAGATTGAAATTGTTGTGATTGTCGGCGATGAGTATCTCGCCCGAGGCGTTTATGCCCACTCCGATCGGATAGTTAGTGATGCCCTGGCTGCCGATCTGCCTCAGGTACTGGCCCTCGTAGTTGAACACCTTGACGCAGTGTGCCCGGTTGTCGGATATGAAGATCTCCTGCTTGTCGTTGACCACCACGCCGTTGGGGAACTCCAGGTGCTTGGAACAGCCAAACTTGACCAGCACATTGCCGGCCTGGTCAAATATGATGACGCGCATCACCTTGCACTCGACCACCACGATGCGGCCCTTGTTGTCGACGGTGATGCCGCGAGGATGTTGCAGTATGTTGGCGCCAAACTTGCGCACGAACTGCCCGTACTGGTTGTAGATCTGTATCTGGTGCGTGGGCGACCGTTCGGTGACGATTATGTCGCCGGACGGCTTCACGACGGCCACGCGGTTCGGGTACAGCAGCTGCCCGTCCCGTTTGCCGCACTCGCCGAACTGGAACTTGAACCGGCCCTCCTTGTCGAATATCTGGATGCGGTGGTTGTTGGTGTCGGCCACGATTATGTCGTTCTGCGCGTTCACCGCCACGCCGCTGGGCTCGGTGAACTGGCCCTCCATGGCGCCGAACTCGCCGAACTTGCAGTGGTAGATCATCTTGTGGCGCTTGATCTGCGACTTGGGCGGGAATATGGACGCGGTGAACAGCTTGCTGGACAGGTCCAGTATCGAGTCGTTGTTGTCGATGGTCAGCGGGAAGTCCGAGGCACCGGTGCCGTTTTGGAATATGTCGCCGCTGCCGCCGTTGGACCACTTCTCGTACGGGTTGATGCTGTTCATGCCGCCGCCGCCCGCGCCGCCGCCACCACCGCCGCCGCCGCCGCCGCCGTTCATTCCATTCATGCCGTTCAGATTGCCGATGGCGTTCAGGTTCAGGTCGCCGATCGAGCTGGCCGAGAACGGGCCCAGGCTGTTGACGCTGTTGAAGCGCTTCGACAGAATGTTGTTGGCGTCGTACTGGCCGGACAGCGGGCTGGTGGACGTGAGCCCGTTCGAGTAGGGCCGCTCGATGACGCCACCGCCGCCGACGCCGTTGCAGTTGCTGTTCACCACGGTGCCATTGTGCTGCAGCAGGTCCGCGGGGCTGGCGCCGCCGCCGTTCATGCACCCACCGCCCACGCCGTTGGTGATGATTGTCGTTGCGTTTCCGTTCATCAGTGACCCGTTGGTCGGGCGCGCGATCGGCGGCTGCTTGCCGGGCCCGATGACGCCCAGCTCGGTGCTGGACCGCACGTAACCGAACGTG
The DNA here is from genome assembly GCA_027580255.1 of Therioaphis trifolii. Lineage (NCBI taxonomy): Eukaryota > Metazoa > Arthropoda > Insecta > Hemiptera > Aphididae > Therioaphis > Therioaphis trifolii. The sequence goes on from CM050407.1 coordinate 12,558,452, forward strand.
TTCCTCACGCCCACCTGAATGGCCTGGTAGTTGGACACGAACTCCAGGTCGCAGATGTTCTGCACGCTGTTGTCCGGCTCGTAGCCCATCAGCGACTGCAGCTTAGAGTCCAGCAGCTTCTTGAACAGCAGGCACTCCACCACGTTCGCGTTCTTCGTCAGCCGGTCCACGAACTCGCCCGTCTGATAGATCTTGTCCACCACCTCCAGGCCCTTTTGCGACGCCTCGTTGAGCGTCAGCTGCTTGGCGCTGTACACGCTCTCCACCTCCTTGAGCAACTCTTGCTTGCGCTCTTCCAGCATCGACCGGTAGAACGCGAACGTCTCGTTGATCTCGTTCTGCGCCTTGTGGTACTGCACCTGCAGCTTGTTGGACGTGTGCTCGATGTTCTTCACCATGTTGCGGATGTCCGTCGCCTTGGCCTTGCTCTCCTGCACCGTGCCGTTGAGCACATCCAGCAGCTTGATGCCGATCTCGCTCAGATGCTCCACGTCGTGCATGCTGAACTGGTGGTCGCTGAGCGTGCACTCCTTGCACACGGGCACGTTGCACGTGCGGCAAAAGTACTTGAGCGGCTCGTTCTTGTGCCGCGAGCAGAACACCACGCGGTCGCCCACGCTGGTCGGTATGAACTTGCTGGTGTCGTCGCCGTTCTCGAACGTCAGCCCGTGCAGACGGTGGTCCTCGAAACAGTTCATGTACTGGTGGGCCATCATGCAGTTGGCGCACAGCGTTTGCTGACAATCGTAACAGTAGGCCACCACGTTCGTGTTGAGATTCTTGCAGCCCTTGCACACGCCCGCGAACTTGTCAGGGTTCACCTCGATGGACCCGTTGACCGTGAAGTCCGGCAACAGGCCGGACACGCCGCGGTTCGTGAGTATGCACTCCTGGTGGCAGTTGGGGCACGTGATCTTCTCCGGCTGGTCCTGGTTGTTCTCTAGACAAGCGTGACAGAACGTGTGTAGACAAGGCAGCACGCGCGGGTTGGAGAATATCTCATGGCACAACTGGCACTTCCGGGAGCCGCCGGTGTTGTTACTGGTGCTGGTTCCGCTGCCGCCGGTGGACACGCCGGAGCCGCTGCTGTCTGAGTCGGTCGGAGAGTGGCTGGACGACAACGACCTGTTGTAGTCCGGGCCGAATGTGTTGAATCCGGATAACGAGTCTAGAGACGGCGTAGGAGAAGCCATCGTTTAATCCAACGGATTTAAACCTGCAACACGTCAAAATGGACAGGTGAATAAAAGTCAAATAAAAACTCAAACGTCCAAAGGTCGTAACGTGAGAAGACAACGGAACGATAAACAACGCGATTCAAAACACACGCGATGATTACACATTTTCCGCCGTACACAATACAGTCCGCCCGTCCGGCCACCGACCCCACCACGATGTAGCGATTATTTATTTGTAGAAAAAAAATAATGAAAAGTGATGAAAAAAAAAAACATAGTTAAGAGATTACATCGGTTCTTTGTTTTATTCGCACCCGAGATAGAATAATAAAGGATATTACGATTGGAGGATTTATGAATTTTCAACTATGAGTCATTGCGACCGATAATACTACTACTGCCGGCGCGGGATTACCATGGTTACCGACGCAGCAGCATCATCAGCACGATTCCACAGGGAGAAAACCTACACTTCCGCCATTGACCTCTCTGCCATCACCTGCGTCCACCCACCTACTCGCCCTAGCCATGCAGCGCACGCGCATCCTATAGCTTTTGTGTTGACACTCGGATCGTGACTACACACAGCCGCCGCGAGGGTCAACGAACCTTAAACCGTTTTGACCGTTAAACTTCTGATCTTGTTATAATAATAGCGACCGTTTTCTCGTTTAAAATTATAAACTAAACCATTACAGAATATACGCTAATTTTAAATTAAAATAGTTGACAATTTTAAGTTGCGTAGTTAAATCGGTTTAAAATTAATAAGTAGTACCTGTACTGAATTTTAATATTTGGGTTAATACAATTGAATGTAATATTTATAGGTTTACATGTATTTTTTTTATAAAATTATTCTTATGAAAATAAGAATACTAGTTTAGTGTAAGTAAACATAAATTACGTAAACATAAAATGGACTATGAGTAAAAAGTATTTTTGTTTCAAGTTTTATTCTTATTTGATAATTTACTCTAGACATTAATACATAAAAAGGAAACATATATGTTTTATAGAAAACACGTGGAATCCTCGCCACCCCCGGGCAATGGTATTATAGCGAAAAATTTAAAACCTAAGAAACAACACTTGAGGTCGCTCGTTTGTTGGTTTTGCCGTTATTTTTCTGTTCAAACAACAATAGCTTGAACACGTTTGTCAAGGGGCTACAAAAAATAAACGAGCCAACCTACCCGAGGAAATAATAAAATGATGAAATGAAAAAAAAATGCTTTTGTTAATACGTCGATTAACGTTCTATGAGGATTAACATAATTTTTCGGACACACACATGACTGACATGGGTTTCTATACAACTAAGAAAACCCATACATAAACTTGTACCGTGGTGTATGAGAACCAAACAATTTGTAGGGTAATGAGACCGCTTTTGCGTTGTGCGGTGAGGACGCAACGTACACATACAACGGGACTTGTGAGAAATAACGTGTCAACGGGGGGGCCCATCTTCTGAAAGGTGGTTCTCTTGTACACATTTCCCCCTACCCTTTCATGTTTATTAACTAAAAATGTTTTAAAAGGATCCACGCCCTGTGGATTTTTTTTATTGAGCAGTTTTATTGCCATTTTTCCCCTCGGTTACATATCTTGGGTTTTTCGAAAACGTTCGCACGTCTTGAAAAAACGGCTTTGCTGCTACCTCGGCATTTATTTACCGGCTAAAACCCTACAAGATATTTGTTGGTTGGTGAGGGTGGTTGAGAAGAAAACGCATTATGGGGACGACGCAGCAAATGCGGGGGTGAGAAATATACTAGGGGTCGATCGTCGGCGTTTCCACGGCAACTAGTTGCTCCGATGTGTACGCCTGAAACAATGGCATTCTGCAGTGTGCATACATCGTCATTTCTCTAGAGACCGCAATTCTCGATTTACAAGGCAACGCATATTTTTGTGTTTATAAAATATAACAGAAATACCGAAAAACAATCTTATTACACAACACAAAAATACTTTATATTTCCAACTAATAATTCCATGCATTTGTCAGTTTTAACTTTGAAATTACATTACACGTTTTAGGTGTATTACATCGCGCACATATTATATCTTAAAATATATACATTACACACTCACGCACATTAATATATACGTGTAGATTTTAGCTACAGAAGTAGATACTCTCACCCTAAATTTCAGAGCGATAAAAATTAATATTGCGGGTGGTCTAAGGCTTTTTATAAATATATATATTACAGGTAATGTAACAACATGAAAAAAAAACACACGCAATCGACCTTGGTGAAGTGTCTAGACATTCCTTTGGTTCCTCTGGTCCAGCTGTAATATAAAACGTGGGCGGGAGTCATCCCCACACACAACTCGTAGTTCTTTATTATTACTTTTATTGTTGTCTGATCCGATTCGAAGAAAACCCAAACCAGATAGACGGGCATATTTTTTTTGCCATTTAAACATGGTGTATAATCAACATTCCAGATTTGAATCAGAATAATTTTCAAAAAAATATTAATTTGAGTAATATAGTAAAGTAAAGGTATGATAAGTTGGTGCCGTAAGCAACAGGGAGAAATAACGTTGGATTATTGATTTGCTTTGGGGGAGGACCTTGAGCCCGGGCGCTCGCGTGGACAACCGGGGTCGACGACCACGAAAAAAAATAAACTTCCTCTTTCCCCTTAAAAACAGCAACACAAACTGTGAGAGGGGAGTTGAAAAAAAATCGATTCGTATATTTTTACAAGCTGTAGAGAGAAAAACTACCACCGCCGCGCCAGTTACATATATATATATATATATATATATATATATATATATATATATATATATATATATATATATATATATATATATAAATGTATAAATGCCAATGGCGTGTAAATTCAAAATTAATGAAGTAAAAACAAATGCAAGTTTCTGATAAATCAAATCATTTCGTCTGACGCCTGAGCAATCATTAAATATATTAATGTTGAATACCTATTATTATTATTTTTTTTTTATTTTTTGGTTTTTTTTTTTATTGAATATATACAATCTGTAAATTAATTTTACAGAATACCTATTAAACTATTAAATATTTAAATTACTAGAAAATAAAATTTTCTATGTTTCTGGTATTTATTAATGGCCATGAGTAAATAAAAATCAACGATAATTACTAGTAATGAACATTTCGTCGAAGTAGAATCCCTAAAATGTATATTACGACAATATTACGTATAGCCTTCGGCATTCGGTAAAAATTAAAAGGCTTCCAGGGTGAAACCATAAGTCGCTATCAAAAACTTTATTACACTATTTGTATCAGCATATACATACTAATCAACTCAGGAAGTGACCTTATTATGTTTTGATAGCAAAAGAACAAACAATCAATTTTGTTTTTTTCCTTTTGACACGAATAATTTTGTTTTGTATTCAAAAATCGATTACAATTTGCTACAATGTACACAACCAAGAAGCATTGTATAGACGACAAATAAAAATTAAAAATTAAGACATCTAACGAGAAATGACAATTGAAAAAAAAAAAACGATCTTTGCTATTATAATGGTAGCAGCACAGCGGAGTAAACACGTACATTACTTCCAGTGTCGCCAACCGTATTTAGTTACCACTGCCCGCACGAACCTTAACCTTGGATCCCGTAAACGTTGCGGTAGGTCGAAAGTGTGAAAATCTTACACACACACACACACACACGAGATAAATCCGGTTTAAGCGACGCGTATACCAGAGGCTACGTCGTATGAGAGCTTTATCGTACATACATATACACTTGAATATATTAAATAATATTTACAAGTTTAATCGCATAAAAACCGATACGATGAACATGAATCACACATACATGTGGTCATACGGGCCGGTGGCGATGGTATACGTGACGGACGGAAGTTATTTAACGGTCGCTAGACGACAGCCTGTGACGTCATGCGACCATTTCGTATGCAAACAATATCATTATAGACGACGATTCGTGGAGCCGCACACGTCGCGTCGGCCAGATCGTTACGAAAACCTCGACACCGATCTCATAATTGAAACGGGCAACAATAAAATATAGTCGACGAGATTATCGTGCAGCATTTGTAAAACAATAATGAATACGCAGATAGATACATTTCGTAAGCGATCTTCGTCATTCGAATACAATATAATATTAATAATATAATACATATGCAAGATATATACGGGTATCGACAAAGCAACGAAACGATCGTATAAAATACGAATGTATTATACTGCAGTGACTTACACAATCTACGTAATAGCTAGTCATTATGGACACAGTCAGATGAACAAGAGGAATCGCGCCGCGTTGATTGTTTATAAACTGACCGTGTCTTTAAACAGAGGGCCTTTAAACATATAATTGTAATACCTCGAGAGAGAGTGCGTAAAATAACGAACGCATACAGAAAAAAAAAACGAAAAAGAATAAAGCACCTTTTTTCCTTTTGTTCTACAGAGACGGCGGCACCAAATTATCGAGAATAAAAACCGCTGCCAAAACAACAAATAATAATAATTGTACGAAAAAGACACGCACGCAAGTCTTTTGTCGGCTGCAGCGGGTGCCGCGTAGCACCTGGCGGCGGCAGTAGTTTGGCGTGTATAGGTAAGTAAAAGCGATCACCTGCTCTCGTCCTTTGTGCGCGCGTTGGGTTTCGCGCGGTGAAAGGCGGCACAAACTTCGAAAATCGGTTTCAGGGCGTCGGCCGTGTGCACAGTTACAAAAAATAATAATAATAAAATACATAAAATGCAATTCAGGTCGGTACATTATATTTTGTACAAAACTCTACACGGCGGCGTCCCGATTACCGCCCGAAGCTCACGTTTCGAAACTATATACACCCCTACTAAATATTATACCCAGTACACACGCGTTTAAATGCGAAAAGAGGAATACACGTCTGGAACGCGCGCTGGTGGGAGAAAGTATTACGTGTAGAGTGTAGCAGTACGCGCGCACACATACTCGTACGCATGAAATGGGGTTCGGATCCAGTCTGATATATATCATTTCATTACACAACACACATAAACGATGACCTAACACGTCTAAACGTGTATAGTGTAGCGTATAGTAAACGTATCCTTTTTTAGTAGAAAACAAAAACACACACACGTTGAAGCGGTTTGTAACAAAACGACAACAACGATAATGTCGCACTCGCCTGTACGTGTATTATACATTGTCATACGATCGCATATTCATCGATAATTTAATTGTATTGACAGTGCTTTTTTAAAACACCACACGCCAATCTACTCAGAGCGTAAATACTAATTGGGTCACTGGGTCACGTCGGGCGTATTTCGCGAGTCCAAAATGTACGTCCTCGCATGCGTCCATGTCTGTATGTCAAGGTCCGAAAAACTGCGCGAAAATCACAAGAAACAAAAAAAAAAAGAAAAATAGAGAGCCTCCATCAATGACACGGCACGTTTTACACGCCCAACAAAATAGATTAGGTGTTTTAAAGAGTCGTCGTCGTCGAGGACGGTAAAGAAATCGAAAAATCCCGACCGAGGTCGTTGTCATCCGTTTTTATCCGGCATCGTCCTGCAGTCCCGGCAACGGCGTGCAGGTGGTGAACTCGGTTTTTTCGGGATGCGCGGCACAAGGCGAATACACCATACGGGACTATCACGCGGCCCGTGTGTTACCTAACCACGTGGATAGCGCAACCTTCATTGGATAATATGACCCATTGGCACAGATAGGTCTCTCTTTCGTGCGCGCGCATTATTATACGCGCAAACATAATTCTAATAATAATAATAATAATAATAATAAGACGCGCGTACAGACGGGGCGCCCGCGATCGGACTACTTTCTAAGCATACGACGTCGTCGCCTCCAGTTACGTATTGTTTGTATTTTACTCGGCGACGGGCGTACACACTAACGTTGCACATTTCCTCTCTGCGCCGAGTCAATAACATAATATGGACGGATAATAATCGTAAGAACGAAAAAAAATTAAATGAAAACTTAAATAATACATAATATGAAAAAAAATGAGATTCCTGAAGAATCGACAGCCGAACCGTGAAGGTCATCGTCGGCGACGTGGCGGCGCGGCGGCATGAAAACGCACACGTACGCACAGAGCGATCGACCGAGGGCCGCCGCCGCGGCAACTAGTGGGAAATCGCGTATTAGTCACGCGAAGCGCAAGGTCTTCGGCCGGAAAACCACCACGCCTCCTACTCCTCATCCTCATCCAACACCGCGTCTTAAACCTCCACCACCGCCACCCGAAAACTTTTCCTTTCTAAGACGAGAGTCTACGGCGACGACGCAAAACTCTACCCGCCACGGACGCTCGGCTTCATGGCCTGCGTGTAATCATCGTCTTTGTCACCGTAATTATTATTGTAATCTATGTATCATTTTACTGGTGACGTTGAGATCGTATTATTATCTCTCATAATACAGTACATGGTTTTAAAGCAAGTTGTGTTCTTACAACGACGACCATTTCGAAATTGAAACATACGCGAAAAAATAATCGTCAATATTACGAGTGTATACATAGTATTATGCGTGGAAGATTTGGGTCGCTCGAGAACGAGTTGCGAAAACGATTTTTTTTTTTTTAGTTTACCATGAGACATAATACTATACATACGAATCCTCGGCACATCGTGACAGTCACACACACATGAACGTTTATTTTATTTTACTGTCACAATGTAACTAGTATAATATATATACTTGGCCGCCTACGTGTACAACTCACTGTACGAATAACAATTACTATCATAATCACAAGCGCATTAGGAATACTTGTCGAGTGATTAGGGGGACCACGTTCGATTGAGCAGCGCTCGTGTCGAATTAAAAAACCAACACGACCGCCATCGTCGATTGTCGTGGACGCGTGTGTATAAAGGGCACCAATATTAATAAGATAATATGTATTCGCAACGTCGTGTTTCCGTATTGCCGTCACGTGTTATTCGTTGGTTCCAAAAAAAAAAAAAAATTATTTATGAGTTTAATAATAAAATAATAATCGTAAAACTGTAAGTAAAGGCGGTGAGATCATATTTTTTGAGAACGCACAAGTCGTAACAGGGTCGCCGCCGCCGCAGAGTAAAACGGAGCGCACAAACAAGCTAATGACGTAATCAGAGGCGAAATAAATGCCATCGACGAACGCAGACTGCCGTTCTCGTTTTTCTCGCCCTCGTACACCGTCTAAAAACACGACCGACGAAGAGTCCGTGCAAATCGCCGGACGGAGTATTTTTTGTGTCACATAGTAAATTGCGTAATTTTTGTTTTCTTGTTCTTTTTTTGGCACACTACTATTCCATTACCACCGTCATCGCCTCTTCGTCCGGTTATTAGCTAAGCAAACGAGTTGCAACGTACGAACACAATGGAAGAACCACGAAAAAAAAAATTAAAAAAAAAAAACCCGGTTTAATTTGTAATTGTGCAATATCGTACTCGAGCCCTATGTCGGCGTGGGCGCAATTAAATATTATAGTATTATATTATTGCGGAGCGGTAGAGAACTAATTTTATTATTAAATAATACAGCTGAAAGAACAACACCCGCCGCCGAGTAGGGGAAATACTGGTTGTGGCCACTACCCCGGGCGGCGGTTAACGCCCGGATAAAAATAAAAGTGGTCCCGCCGCCACGGCACACACGCTCACGTTGTTTACACTTAATACGCGCCGTGTGTGAACGCGACTCGTATGCGCGCGCGCGCGCCGTGGAAAAATTAATAATACAACGGACGTGAGCGCTCGAGAGTTCGCACACACATTGTATTCAACAACAAAGTTGAACACGCGCGCGTATTGGAAAAAAAGTAAATAAATAAAAAACGATCGAGCTGGAGTTTCGATATGTGATAATATTTAATCACTCGAGTGCGCGCGCATGTGTGTGTGTGTGAGAGAGCGTGCGAGCGCCACACGATGTCGCAACACACGCGCCTGATTGATTACACTGTTTACTACCACCTACGTCACACCGTGGCGGCACATGGTGGTTGGTAATCGAAAACGTTCCGAGGGATTTTCGTATTAATTCATCGAAAAACACACGCGATCGATGCGCGATTTCGGACGAACGACGATAACGTCATATTACCGCCGAGCGCTCGCAAAAACAATTAACCCGCGTATGTAACGAGTACGTAGTAATAATATCGTTGTTACCACACCGCGTACTCGCGTACATTCACACCGATCGAGAACGGCGACGGCGGCGGCCGATGAATAAGCTCGTGTAAGCGTGTGTGTGGGTGTGTACCGTGTGCGTGTGGTGTTCGAGTGCAAGCGCTGAGTAACGAGACAACACGCTCGGCCGGCCGGCGAGCGCGCGTCGCCGTGAGTCATGCGATCTTTAAGAAAAACAACAACATTGCGTGTAAACGAACCGTCGACGCGTGCATTCCGTGGCGGAGGGGTTAGATAATGGTATTACATGTGCGCCGCGCGGCGGCCGGCCCGCATATTTTAGCATAAATTTCACGCCGGCACGAAAGTTTCCGAACGCGACTGGTGGTGTCGGCGGCAGCAACACCGTGAATTTGAAAACTACCAACCAGCAAGGCCCACGCCACCAAAACCTCCTCGTCGGCGTGTAAATAGTAGTGTAGTAATGACGAATATGACGGTTAAAAAAAAAGACCTGACCGCGGCTGCATCGTGATAAAATATATCACGTTATTTATCCTAAGGACTCGGCAATAATCTAGATTAACTACACCGTAAACCGTTTAAAAAACCTATCTGTTTTCGGATTAAGACTAGCGGGCGACAGTAAATTAATATTCGAAAAATGTGTTGGCACCGCTATATATTATACAGTTTCGTGCATAAAAGCTGTGCTTCGAGACTATGAGGATAAGCTGAAAAATTCATTTTTTTTCTTTTGATTGATACTCCGAAGATAAATTTGTCAAATCGAATAAACGCAACGGGTTCAAACCAAATAAGATTGAAACTACGCGTCTTAGTTCTTGTTCTCCGAAATATTTTACGTTTTCGGAATAAGCGAATCTCGTAAACTTTTCTTTAAACTGCACATAATAGTCATTACTCATTAGTGTTAATACTATTTTATCAAATTACGAACTCCAAATGTTAAATAAAGTTTGTTTTCCAAGTGTTTATTTAATTATTCCAGTCTTGTCTTAACATGTGATAAATTTCAAAATGCTAGTTAAATTATCTTGTCATCAAATGACGATGTCATTGAAATTGCCACACACACAGAAGCAGATACATTATTATTAGCACCTATTTATATTTTATAAATAATACATAAACAAGTGTATAATTGATTAATGGAAAAAACAAAATAAACAACAGCTTTTAATTAGATTCCATTGCAAAATATAACAATATAAGTATTTCAATTCGTCGTGGTCCAGAAAATGTACTTATTTTACAGACACAAATAAAATTACCACAAATAAGAATGTTACTATTAAACGATTATTTTATTATAAGATTTCACACGAGCACCTCGCTGCTATCGACACTCGATTATAACTAATACGTACTATCAATCGACAAAAATGATTTTAAAGATTAAAGACTACAGTTTTATTGCAAATTGCTTACTACGATTTTGATGATCAGGATGATCGTTTAGAATAGAGACAAACGACAAATTTTGATTGATTATAAAAGATGATTTAATAAAGAGTAAAATTGTAGTAAACAGGTTTAAAATATTATACACTATCGTTACGTGTACTAATGGATGAATGGTTTGGCTCACGCACACATTCGCACGTGATGAAAAATATTAAGGCAAACCAAAACCTCTTTGATGTTATTTATTATTCGAGTAGATGTTTCTCGGGAACGAGAAAGAAAAGATACGAAAAAATCGTTCCTAAATTGTGAGACATTTTTGTTCAATTCAAGAATACATAAAAAAAAAAAAAAATTAACTGCACGTCGATGACGAAAAAAGCGAGATTATACCTACATGAGATAATGGTAGCAACATTTCGTAGATGGGCCGGAGCGTGTTGTGGTTTAAAATGCACGAGATTTCAAAGATAGAAGCGACATTTAGAAGATGACGATATAAAAAATACGACCACCAAACAGGTTTTGAGAACCCCTAGGCGTACTTTGGGAACGCGTGCGCGTTGAGTCTAGCAGACGTACCGCATATTACACTGCTTGTTGTTGCCGCTGCTGTTGTGACGACGACAATGCAAGGGGATCAATAAAAACCAGCCTGAGACTCGAGAGAAACATGTGTGTGTCTAAGTACCGTCATCACCGTACGTTTAAGCACGTCGCAGACATATGGGTAGTAATAATAATAATAATGAAAATAAAAATAATTATAAATGGTAGCGGCGATCGAATCAGTAACACACGCCGAAACCGACCAGTCGCGCCTTAATGCACATAATACGTCGTTACAACGCTCGCTCTCCACCAACATGGAAACCAATGTCGACGGACAAACAATGGATATAATTTTTAATAATTTTCAAGTATATACCTATATATAAAAAAGTTACGTTGAAACAACAGAATGATATAGTCGAGAAAAAGATAATAATCATCTAATTAACTGTATGCCGGACTACGGCGCAAACACATGACATAAAACAAACCACGTGTGTGTCAGTATATTACGACCGACGTGTGTGCATGTGTGTGTCTATAAATATGATGGTTATGGGTACAATTTTAAAAAAAAACTGGTGTACCACCCGGTAGCTACCGCAGTTGCTTGGCACCAGCTGGTTTTTGGCCCAAACAAGAATATGTTTGGATTAACTCGCTGCCGCGTGTTTTTATCGTAGTAACGCGCGCGTGTGTATAATATGTGTTTCATTCGCTCCCTCCGAACCACCACCTCTCACTGGGCACGAAAAAGAATAACCCCGACGGATACACACGCACGCACGCGCACGCATATATACATGCATACGTATACACACCATCACACGTGGCCCCGGCACGTAATAATATCGTCGCTCTATTTATTACACGCGCATACAGGGCCACATCCAACAGAGGGTTTTCAAAAGTATTTTTCTTTCTAATTTTTTGACGAAACAATTTAATAGTCTTTTAAAAACGAAAGATTCGGAGAACTAGTATTAGAATGCAGACGTCAAGACTCTACGAAATTACACATATCATTGTTGGGACGGTTATGAAATAAGCGAGCGTACGTTATTAGTCATTACTGAATCATTTTTTATAAATACAATACCATTTTATTGTGCTCAGCTATATTGTTTACCTCTCCACAGATATATGGTCGAATGTTTCACAACAATTCGTTACGAAGAATAATTATTGTTTTCGGATCGCTGCAAATACCAGTCCAGACTAATACGTTCTCTGTAAACGCGCGCCCGCATGTCGTCGATAGACAGACAAAAGCATTAACGATCGTTTTATAGAAACGTCAGGAATTGAGTTAGGTCAAAAAAACGACGATAAAACAGACATGCGAAACTCGGACTATAGTCGGAGTAATATTAGTGGACATCCGGACAGTAGTCGGTCGGAAAGAATGAAAACGCACTGTACAACCAGTGAACGAAGAAGAGAAGATTACATAAAGAAAAAAGAATATTATATAGCGCCCATCGTTCAAAAACATGCGTTAGCATTACTCAACGACGGCGGGAGAAAGTCTAGTCGTCCTTGAAAATAAAATCATAGCTATGACCCTAACCTCCAAGCCGACGGCGGTTCATTAAAAGTCCGCCCCCTTCTCTTTGAACGCTTTTTTATTTATTTTTTGTTCCCTTTAGAAAAATACGATTTCCACAGACGACGCGCTGTCGTCCGTCCGTTTCTCACGACTAATGCGTTTGTGTGTGAGTGTGTGTGGGAGTAGTGTAATATGGTGGTATATACCTACATTATTACCCGAGCCGTGCGTTTAAGATATATAGATATATAATATAAATATGTGGGGTAGTCGACCTGCTGGAAGGACAAAGGTATATATCTTCGGCAGAGATGGACCGTGACGTCGGCAGCGGCGGTAGAGCCTCTCCGGTCGACCGTAACAATAATTGGTGTGGGACGATGGTTGTCGGGCGACGAAGGGCGGGGAGAACGGTCGGCCGGGCATCCGTCCGAAACAAAGAACGTCGGTCGACCGTCGTCGTAGTAGTCGTCGTCGCTGCCGCCGCCGCCGCCACCACCGAGCCCCTACCATCGCGTCGGTCGGCCAGCCGGCAACGATGTTGTCGCGTCTGCCGCCGGCGCAACGTTTATGACAAAGGAAAAAACGCGCGCTCACGTCCTCCGACCGACGACAAAACCGATCGCATACGACCGACGATCGTGCTAAGGTTGTCGACCGGTCGCACACGAGTCATGGACTAAACGCGACAAGTGAACACGTCTAATTGTATTTAAATATATATAAAAATATTTTAATAACATAATGTTATTCGTGTGCGTGTTCAGTACGGGCAGCCGCCGCCGTCAACAAGGACGACGCCGTCGGCAGACAATGACCACGTGTCTCACGCCCACACCACGGGGTCCCCCCGACCTAGAGTCCCCCTCTCGCTGAGAACATTGCCCGAGATGACCTCGGCTGGGTCACACTCGTCCATGTAGAGAGCACCGTATAATATAAACCTGGAGAATAGATAGAAGGGGACAGTGGACGTTTATAGTTTTTTTTTTATTTTCATATAATACTATAATTGTTCGGATTTTTTTTTTAGAAAAAAAATTTAACGCCCGGCGACGACGATTACTGGTGAGTAGTGACATAGATTATGTGCTTATGATGAATTCTCGAAAATCCGAGCGCGCGAAGCGATTATGATGTGTTGCATCATCGGTTTGAAAATTTAAAGAGAGGGGAAGAAAAAACGATGGATTCGACAGAAACGATTAATTTTGAAAACAACGCGCATTCTATTTGTGTAAATGCATATTATTGAAATTCAGCAGATTATTTTTTCAGCTTTAAATGGGTCTAGTCTACGAATATTATTATTTATTTTTTTATCGTAGGTATTATGTGTCCGCATTACAGTTATAAAACAAACGTGTTCATATCGTCGAAGTTATCCGACATATAATAGATATATTATTTTTATACATTATATGTTATTATGTGTTAACATGTCAGCGTGTATTATGTACAGTAAAGTAACTAATAAGTAATAACAACGATACCAACACACGAATTTCATTTCCGCGGCGACGGCACAAGGGCATATAAACGCACGGCTATGACGGCGGCCTGCACGAAACCCCTCGTGTACACCGTATACATAATAATATGTCAAGGGTCCTGCTGTATCGGTGAGCCGATGCTGAGTTGGAGGTGGACAAGTAACGTGCACAAAGGACCAGCTGATTTTTATATAACTACTGCAACAACTACCCTAAGTCGACAACAATACACCTCGAAGAATTTTAGAGGGTTCGTCGTGGTCAAAAAAAATTGACGAAAAATGTTGTAAAATAAAACGCGAAGGGGTTAAAATAACACTATACGTACATACGAGGAACACGTGAAAAATATCTTCTGTGCCAATTTAATAATTAAACTTAAAATGAAAAAATAAAATAAGATGTGCATGTTTCTTACCTTTGAGACTGTTCAACAAATTATAGCAATTCGGTCTTCTCAATTCCATTCTGAAACAAACGCAAAATGATTCCACATTAGCCGGGCTATATATAAATGTGTGTGGTGTGTGCGTTCAATGAAAATACACAAAACTCTAAACCACGTTTATGTCGTACAATACAATCACACACGCACACATGAATTTAAGCGGCATAAGGAAATTCCGTTTGTGCGATAAAAACGTGGGACTATATAGATGTGTGCGTGCGCGTGTGTTTGGAGCGCGCGACAACACTAACGTTGCCGACGACTTACCACTAAAGTCCACAAGCGATTGTACAATGTACACGCGTTATTTTTAATTTTTCGCTCTCGTTTTTTTTTCTCCGATCGCAAACTAACACACTTGCGGGTCTTCAACGAAAAATAATAATAGAAAATAATATTAACACTTATCAAATAAAATAATAATAAAAAAAAAAAACAAACAACGAGCGAGGAAAAATTAATAATTAACGAGTTCAACACACGCGTGCGCTACTGCTCCGGGTAGGCGCTTGATTCACGAGTAATTACAACAATTTTTTTTCACTCGAACGGATTCTTATAACTTTTTTTCTCAGACATCGGATCGAAAAAAAATTAATAATAAATGAAAAACTTAACAGCGGACAACACACATTTGAGAAAAGAAAAAACTTATTTTTATAAACTTTTAATAAACATTAATTTTTTTTTTTTTTTTTTTAACCGGCTCGCGAACGTAGGAAACGTCTGCATGAATGTCGGTATAGGAACCGGCCGATCTACTAACTGCGTGTCTGCGTGATCGTCTGCCGCGACGGTGACGACGGCGACCCGGTAGCCCAGGTGATGGGACCGTGTGCGCGCCGGCTCCGCGCCGCTAACAGCGCGCTCTGCCGGGTCACGTTTTCTCCCCACCGACAACCCGCCGCGACGACCGACCGAACGAAGGAACGAACGAACGAACCAGCGACCGGCCGGCCGGCACGACGCGGCTGTGGCCATTGATTAGATTAAGTAACGTGATTATTTTCATTTGCACGCCAACCAAGAACGGGGAGAGAAAAAAAAAGGATAAATACAAAAATCAAATGCCCGCCAGTTCATTAGACACGCCATGGGTTGCGAGTTCACGAAAAACGAGAATGAACGCGACGTTTCGTCGCCGTGGACGTGTACCTACGTCAGAAGTTTATAATGTTCATTGCTGCTCGACAAATGAATGTCAGTTCGAGAAAACGAGCGGGGGCTATATGCCAGACTCTTTGTGCTCGGCATATTTGTTTTGCTCCTTGAAAACTGTCGTTATTTCACAACCACGTTTCTTCAAACGATAAATGCGTTATTCTTATTGCCGTTCGTTTTTATTAACCCAATTTGAGTGCGTGCCGGTGACCCGCGCGCGCGTGCGCGCGCGCGCGTGTGTGTGTGTGTGTGTGTGTCACACACATTATTATTGTTATTATAACATGTCGCGACAATATTGATACATCTGTTCAAATGTTCGGTGGAAATAATTATTAAAAATTTTAAACATTGACTCACCACAGCGATCACTCACGTACACTCATTCGTAATCACAGTTATTTCTTCATTACCTCGGTACGTTTCAAATGTCAATAACATTACATTTAATATATTCGGAGAGAATAGAGGTGTGTATTTTTAACTAAACAATTACTTATTTCGTGTAATTGTGTTATCAACTATTTTTAGTTTCGTTAATCGGAGAAAAATGTATCTAATTAGACTACGATTAAATATAATAATATCATTAATAATTTATTTCTGACTTCAGCATACATACTGCCTGCATGACATTAATTTAGATGATATTATCATATTACTAAATAAACATGTAAATTTACTTTATCTAGTTATGAATTAGCTACGTAAATGCGCGGTTAGGTTAGTAAGGCAGTGCGGTATCAGTTCCGCTAAGTCTTTAATTTAATATACTTTTCAACTTTTATGCGATGAACAATTTATTCTAGGATAGGAAAAACATTGATTACCTTATTTTTTGTATCCAGAACGGATGATATCATATTCGAACACGCCTAGATATTTTTATTTTTATTAATAACACTATTTATCGTTTGAAAATGAATATGACATAACTTATGTGTTGGTGGTGTTTGTACAGGTTGAAAAAAAGAATATTAGGTATTACAAAAAAAAAACCAAGTAGTTCATACACGTTCACTAACATGCGTACACAATGGTGTACAATACCTGCATTTAACACGGAAATGACATTATTATAAAAATAATGAAGCGATGGTAAATAGTACGAAAGTCGAAAAACATTTTATTGTATTATATTGTTTTAATTACAGAAATGAATGAATGCGCAACCGTGCCGTAGTATACAGTGACGACGTTCTCGTTGGTAAGTAAATATTCATTATGAACGTGATGATATCAAACACGTATACACATAATATTTTTATTGTACACGGTCTGTGCTTGAGTTTGTGTGAATAGGTAAAATACACACACACACACACACACACACACACACACACACACACACACACACACACACGCACACGACACACACACACACACATCGCGCGTACACATAATATTATTACGTTTAATAAACTGTACTCGGTGAAAACCAGAAAGTCGACAGTAGTAGGTATATAGCGAATTTTTTCGCAACAAAATACGATTCGCTCAGACGCACGGCGTCGATCTGGACAGTGCACACGATGACACGCAAAGTCGTAAACATCCGGAGAATTTACAGTAAAGTAATATCAAACGAATACGACTATTACACTGATATATTACATTATTAACGTTTTGTAGTACACGACAATATTGCCGTAATTAAAACACCGGAGAACACATTGTGCGCGTGTAGTAATAAAACGTACGAGCAGTGTTTTGTGTGTGTGTGTGTGTGTGTGTGTGTGTGTGTGTTTACGCAGAGAAATAACGAGACAATAGAGGAACGACGGCGCGGCGACGGTGAAAATAATATAAAATATACAGCATAATGGTGCGCATTTGTTGCATGTTTTGATATATATTATATCGGAATAAAACCGCTGAAAGCAGAGAGAAACGTGGTTTATTGGCGCACGAACCGACCGACGCTGCCGCCGACGTAATTTAACGATTCTAATTAAAAAAAAAAAAAATAAAGAAAAAAATATGCTTTTTGCATATTATAATATATACACCCAGGTATACTGTTTCTCCCTTCGCCCGCACACGTTCTTTCCGCCGCACATCAATAATTATTACGCACGTCAAACGTAACCGTTGTGTATCAAGTATTATGTGCGCGCAACACGCGAGCGATACGACGCGGCGGGAAAAAAGCTCGGGAGAAAGAGAGAGAGAGAGAGAGAGAGAGAGAGAGAGACCGACCGCATTATAACAACTTTTCGCGTTCCGACGGGATTTACGATTTCGTTACACGCTCCGTGCGCACGATTTTCCTCTGCCGCCACGGCGCGGCGCGGCGTTATTACCGCTGTACGGCGCGACAAACGCGGAGAGAGACGTACCGGAGAAAACGTCAAGAACCGTCCCGGCGACGGCGCGCGCGAAGTTTTTCTGAATACACCGGCGGCGACGGAGCGCGCGCAGACCGCGGGCCAGAGGTAAACAGGCGAGTGTTCGCGGGAAATGTTGCTGTTACCGCGGCACCCGCAATAAATCATTTTTTTCCGAGCGTCGAGACCGAAATTTCCTCCGCGAAAACCGTTCAACGAGAGCCATTAATCTATCATTCGCCGCCGCTTTCCGCGCACGCTCGTACATAATTTATACACGGCCGCGGTGCGGCGGTACGGCGACACCCGGCGGCGGACGAAAACAATATTGTGACGATAGAGAGTAGAGACAACAGTATTCTTGTGCCGCTGGTCGTCGTGCTTTTTTCCGGCGACGATAATACTACGCCGCTCCAGCTGAGAACGCCGCGCAATTAAAACCTGGCGCACCGCGTTAATCGCGCACGACTCGCGACCGCCGTCGTTACCGTTCGGCAAAAACAATAAATACACTGATGGTAATAAAAACAAACGATAATCATATTTTATGTATACGCAAATCATGCCCGGCGCGCTATATTATTTTCTTATCGAACGGCAATTTATAATAGTGAGGAAAACCGCGTGCGCGAGCGCATGTGACACCGCAGCCCACTAATCGTGCTATAATAATATTATAATATTATATTTTCAATCGTTAATTACCACGCAATCGCCGGGCAGTCAACACTCGTTGTGTGACGCATGTACGTGTATACATATGTACGTTTATTTTATACTCGTAGAAAGCGCGGTAGCATAAAAACCGATACGCTCATTACAGTTATTACGCGAGTGATGTGATAAAGACGTGCCTTAGTGTTATAATAGTAATCCGTGGTGTTGCACACGGCATAATCGTTGTATCGTTCGCGTATTCTTCGCGGTCTTTATAACTGCCCCCCGCAGCGTTTTTTTTTACGTATGAAACAACACAAACCGACAACAACGATCGTATGATATATAATTCGTAATTTAGAACGCGCGCGAGACTACAGGGTGGTATACAGCGGCCACGTTTACGTTTACATTCCATTTATCGTTGCCTAATGAGTGCAAAAAAAAAAAAAAAATTAAATTAAATATTTATGAATACGAAAAATCACCCAAACAAAATAGACTACGTGCGACCGGTAACTAGAAATTTCGAATTTTACTCAACGTAACGCGTCCGGCGCATCGTTCGTATAACGCGTAGTCGAAAACGGCGGAGCAGATTATTATTGTTTTCGCGAGCGGGGGTCGGCTTGTTGGCGGTATTTCGCACAAAAATTATCGCATACTGTTTATTTCGTCTCGTCTCCCGTGGTATTCGTACGCATACCTATGTGTGCCGTATATGTGTGTTTACCTACCCATGCGGCGGACGCGTGAGGATGTCGTATATTATGTTATATATTATTATATAGTGTTACACGGCGGAAACCGGCTCCGTCGACGGACGCACAGGGCTTCTCGTATACATATTTTATGTGCCTACTGCTCTGCACATACGCCCTCGTCGTGCGTTAAAACAAACGGATATATTAAGTGTCTCGAGTGATTATGGCGTATACGACGACGCGGGCGAGAGTGCATGAGACGGACGAACTGTATAGAAGGTGACGCTCTCGTGTGCAGTGTGCATGCGCGTGGAGACGACGGAGGCGGCGGCGCGGTCGTGAGAGGTCATTTAGGTGAGTATTTCACTCATACACACACACACACACACACACACACACACACACACACACACACACACACACACACACACACACACCACACGTGTTGTGTCGTCGTCGTCGCGAAAGTGTCGCGTTTCGTGTGCGGCTGAAAAAGAGAGGAAATGTCGGCCGAAAACTCAGTGCACGTGTGTGTACCCGCACGGCGGTCTCGGGTTACGACTCGTCTGGCGTGTACATGATGAGAGAATACGCGATATATGGGTTATTGGTACGTTACGACCTTTTACAAGCTTGTGTGCTACACACACACACACACACACACACACACACACACACACACACACACACACACACACACACACACACACACACACACACACACACACACACACACACACACAGACACACACACACACACACACATACACACACACACACACACACACACACACACACACACACACACACACACACACACACACACACACACACACACATGGCCCACATGCAGGTGATGGTGGCTTTGATGACGAGACTTCGATGGGTGAAAGACTATAGAGACAGACGTGTAATACGCTTGAGAAGAAAAACTGTGGATTCCGAGACGGCGGCATAAGCAAAAATCAAAACGAATTGTGGTTTGAATATGCGGATCGTCGCCTGGCCGCGGCCGTATATTTGTTGTGATAATATAATCCATTCAAGACGAACTGTATTATTGCCCGAGATTTAGCAGTTAATTGCTAAACCTATACATCCCAGTAGTTCAGGCATAAACGTGTTTAGCGTTTTAAATGCATTAATAGGCGTCGTTTTCGTCGTTGTCGTTTCGGTGCACCGCGTCTTATGTCTTCAAGTTGTTTGTGTAACTACGTTTATAAACCTACTACACTAGACGCTTAGGGAAAATTTATGTTTGTTTCGGAGGTGTGTCTCGGTCACAGTAGGGGTGAGGAATCTTAGCCGGAGCTATCTTTATTTCCAAAAGGACAGGGATATTTTTTTCCCTGAAGACAAACGTATTTTTATGACGTGTCAACGAGAAATATCAGTTTTATTCTCGACCCAGTGGTATAAAAATACTTGCGCACCAGATTATTCTGGACTAGTTGGCCGACGCCCACACGGGTGGTCCAAGATGATTGAATACATTGAGAAAAATATTGCATAATACAAAACGAACAGTTTTGGAAACGAAGTGTGACAACAAAAATCACCTTTATAAATATATATGATGAGGTAATATGAATAAAAAATCGATGCAGTGAAGTTTATAATTTTTATATTATGTATTTCATTAATAAATGTAAGTTTATGTGACTTGATCAATTGATTTTACTTTCGCTCTTTTGGCTCCGGAAATATCGGTCGCGTCTTCACATTACACGCATGTATACGCAATCATGATGAAAAAAACAATCACGTACTAGGAATACTAAAATTCAGCTACACACCGCGACATCCGTTGGCTGAATAGATAATTTATGATATTATTGTAATGTATACGCCTTCGTATGGTGATCATTATAACATTATTATGGGATTACCTTTTCCCAGTAATTGACCATATTTATCTTATCAGTAGTAGTTTCACGTAATTGACCTAACACCATTAATTTGTCAAAATGATATTTACGAGTATAATTAAAAAATAAAAAATACAAATAATAAGAAGATTTGCTGTCCGTGACCCCGAAGGTGTTCTTTATTGTTGTGCATTTAATATTTTAAAATACTCAGAAAAAGTCTCGTACATTGTAAGAGGTTGGTGTGTAACGAAATTTCTACGTCGTAAAAAAATAAAACCAGCGTTTTTCACCACCGAATTTCAGTACATTGTCAACACGCTTGAACGTATTTTAGTTTTTACTGAGTTATTCCATTCTAAGATGTTAGATCGAGAAACTTTTGGGATAAAAAGGAACGGATCGAATAACGAATAAAACAAAAATCTATCAAAGTTTTGTGCATAGCACTATAGCAGTAATTGGGCTACTTCAGTACTTGTTTCCATCTACCGAATAACGCTTGATCACATAAGTTAAATAAGAATAGGAAACAGAAAATCGAAACAAATTTGATTAAATATGAAAATAAGAGAAGTAATAGTTATATTTGTTATATTTTTTTAAGTTATATTTGTCAATTTTACTATTATAATTTGATATGATGCGTTAGATTATAAAGTTTAGAGGATTTCATTTGTTTAATTTCTTTTAATATCTAACGGGTAAACTATTACAATTTTAATATAAGCTAAACTTATTTATTGTAGCATTCAAGGTAAAATTAGATCTTAAGCTTCAAATGCTAATACTATTGAAATAATGAAAATATTATAAAAAGATAATTTTATTGTTTATAAATTTTCTAATAAAGAATTTACAACTATTAAAAAAAAAAAAAAAAACAAATATTTTGAATGTTGTTTCTTATACTTAAATTAGTGTTTTACAATAAGGTGTAAAATGAAATTTCGTCTAAATCATTATTTATTGTTCAGATTATAGCTTAAACGCTTTAATATAAATCAAGTATAAAATTATTATTATACTTAATGAAATGCTGTTATTTTCCGTTAGACAGACAAAAGTAGCCACAATAATTGTAAATGAATCCTTTACAATTTTCCGATAAATACATTTGACAAAAAAAAAAAAAAAAGAATAAATAAATAAAAGAACTCAGTTTATAATACTACCACGACACCAAATAATAGATAACGAAATCAAATGAATTGTCACGTATTACACATTTAAGCCTATTCAGTGGTGTGAAACTTTAGGTTCCAATGTATTGAAACTAAAGACCATTGTTAACGTAACGACCGCAACAGTAGAGATTAAAAATAAAATTTAGTTCAAGTTCAATTTGAAAAACAAATAAACTCATATTTACAAATTCACTGAACTGTTTTTTTGTTACTACTTGCTGCAGAGCACTGAGGTCAGCCGAAGACAATGTATGGAAAATATATAATATACAACAAACACCTAATATACATAAAGTCGTTTACGTAAACGAATTTCGATTCAAAAATGCTTTATGGTTTTTAAATTTTGAAATTAATTTCATAAATAAAACGAACATGTTCTTATTCATCGACGAATTTGTTGGTGATGTTGATTTGTTTAAGAATACAGAAAACTTTAAGATTTTTCATACTTTTAAAGATTGCAAGCTTAGTCTTTTATTTGTTATTATTAGCATCATTTAAATTCTGTTTTTTTTTATTGTTTTCATTCAAAAGCTATACGTTCGTTACACGAGTGATGAAATTAAACTCATCAAATGATTTACAAATTCTGACGATGTGATGTCGTGGACGAAAGACAACTAACATAATGTTCGAGGAATAAATCATCTAGAATATAAAAATAACTTATCGATTACTGAGTCAGGGGTAATTGTGCGTGACCGCACAGATCTTATAAGTAACATGTTACACTCAAAACGTCCTCGTTGTGCGCGTAATAAAGTTGAATAAAAATACGTAACAAATCGTTTTCGTGTAAATTCACGCCACATTTGTTCTCACAAAGTGTTTTAATTATAATGAATATAATGTAATATTTATGATGGTAGCCCGTGTCTATTCCAATTATAATTATGACAACAGCCGGTAATATATCTCTGTGCAAACAAAAATACATATTAAACACACACACACACACACACACACACACACACACACACACACACACACACACACACACACACACACACACACACACACACACTCACACGTCAACCACTATAAGACGGTTACACAAAATATCACACTGCACCCTACGTGCAAGCATGTCTGTGTGTGTGTGTGTGTGCACCATGGCGAGAAGACGTTGTTCTCACGTCCCTTTGACCTTACTGGTATGCATAAAATATCGTATCGGATTACACTATTGTGAAAATACGCACATACGGACCAGAGGAAAACGGTCACAGGGTGTCCCTCCGCATCCCGTGTAGCATCGAGAGAACCACTTGACCCTCCAGCTCGAACTGACCCCCACCCATTTTCGAACATAGCTCCCCCGCTGAAAACCAGTTTCCACACCATCCCCACCCACTAAAATATTATACACACATACAGACACAGTGTACATATATGAATATATGCGATTACGATTACGATACAACTATACGACGACGTCAAAATGGTATTATATAGGCAATGAGGAACAAAGGATATTTTATATAAAGTGTATGGTACACCTCGGGTTCAAAGCCCGCAGATGATCTGTATGTATTTGTACGCTCGTATGTATGTATATGAGCACGCACGCGCACGCGTGTGTGTATTGTGGGTATACGAGTATACTACGTATATGTGCGAGTTGCACTCTGTAAATGCGTTTTATTTTTGTATATAAATATATCGTAGCTTCCCTCTCTCTCCAAACATTCACAAGTATGTAGTATACTCACTTGGTAGGTAACAACTGGTTCCGCTAAGTAGTAGTGGGCGAAGGGTATAGTATGTGAGCGCACGCACTTTCCATTGCACACAAGACGAAGATTGAGTGGAGCTGATGACGTTAAACTTTAGTTAAAACTGTCAGCCGCTGTTTAATTATAGCCAGTCCTGGCTCGTTCGCTTTTTTCTTGTATGGTAATTAAAAACAAACAAAATCTCAGTTTCTGTATACAAACACGTTGGCCAACAAACAACAGCGTCTGTTTTGTGTTTAGAGGGAGTCACTATACCTATATTATATATATATATATATATATATATATATATATATATATATATATATATATATATATATATCTACATAGAATACGTGCGGCCCACCCGTACAACAACGGCACATTATTATAACAATAATAATAATTATATCTAACTATGTAGCGTATAACATTTTCAAAAACATCCGTTTTGTATATTATGTTGTAGGCATAATACTTTTATAGCTATGTATTATAGTATAGTATAAAAATATGCTCTGTACTGGTTGGAGGCGTATACCGAGTGAGCATTGACGTTGTATATATATTTATTTATTTCAGAGAGACTGTGATCAAAACCTTGTTCGTTATACGACAGTGTACGGTATTACAGGAACCATTGTACCGATAAATATTCAACGTTAAGTTTTCAATTGTTGAAATACGCAATAACTTTTAATATACTCGTATTTCATAATAGAGTACTGAATGAAAATACGTTTCGTGGAGACTGTTATAGTGTTATTATTTTTGTTTTTAAATAAAACAATGTAGGTACGAGAACGTTTTCAAAAATAAACGTATTCGGTAAAATCTATCCGTTTTACATTAAATTAAATGAATCGGAAAAGTATATAAACAATTAAATTGATCATGAACAGTAATCTTTGCGTAAAATTGAAACGAGTTGAAAAACTTTACACACCAAAGAATAAAGCTTTTTTTTTTGCTTTTGTTAAGAATTTCGCCAGAAAGTTTCCGAGTTCATTTCAATGATATACCTACATCAATTGTCGTAGCGTAATTTACAATTATTATAATGGACGTAAAACGAACAATATCAACACTTTTCAAATAAGACGTCTGTCTCGGTCATTTGTTTAAATTCAAATTTTATTCGAACATAGAATGACGTAGCATTTTCTACCGAACATTACACTCACTAAAACATACACTAACACACTTGTTGCTAGTGCGACGCACAGATCTATAGTGGGCACGAGGCTTCTAAAGACACTAGTATTGTCCTCTTTCACTCTTTCTATCGGATACAAATGCTCGCTTATATGTATCTATGTATCTAATATACATATACATTATAATGTATTACACACACACACACACACACACACACACACACACACACACACACACACACACACACACACACACACACACACACACACACACACACACACACACACACATTAACTATAGATTCACTTCCTTCTGTGTGTAGTGTTATACTAAATAACTCCGCAATATAACAAAATATCGATGAAAAAAATAATTTTAACTTTAATAATATACTGAAATGTAATTGGGTACTAATGAAAATAATATCCACGAAACAAAAATATATAAATTACCACACAATGGTTAATTCTAATTCATGAACATCCACTCCGGGTAACGTTGTAAGGTGTATATACATAGGTACATTATGGAGACGGAGAATGAATAAGTTCAACGGACTAACCACTTCAGTATTTATACCTTTTTGTTTTTGACTTTCTTGTAAATGTGACCCGAATAGATTACGTTGTGGCTGGAGATGATTTTCGTCGCATTGTTGTCGTTCGTACATGGACGAGTGTCTTTCAAGAAAAGAACAACAAAACCTCCGAAAACCTATAGCGTATGCTACACACACGCGCGCGCACGCGCACTCAAGTGTGTGTGTGTGTATGTATTTAATAAGTTTCGATTTCGAATACGGTTACGAGTTCTATTGTATTCTCTTGACGAACTGGTCACTGCATGTGCATGTGTGCACTCAATGACTACAAACAAAAGCCGAATGCGGTAAAAATACTGTATTCAACGATTTATATTTGAATTTTTACCCCGGCTCCTTTTGTTATAAGTTATGTATTACAAATTGTCTAGTAGTATTTTAAGTTTTTTTTTTGTTTTTCTACGTGTGTATTCTCTCATGGACGACTTGTTTGAAACCGGCACCGCGGAACCACGTCACTAGGGACACCGTGGACGGTGGGCACATGATTGCCCGCGGGGGTATAAAATAGGATGTACGTTGATTATTAATAACGTGGCTTTTGTGCATGACACGGTGGTGTGTGAGGTGTGCGGGGAGAAACGCAGAAAATTATTGTAGCACCCGGCAGTGGGCCAGGTGAAGTTAGCAAACATACATACGGGGTGTCATTAATAATTCCGACATTAGGACACCCTGTGTCTTCCTGCAGCGCCTGCCTTTGCGCAGCGGGACTACTCAGTCGATAATAGAAACGTTTAGCTTGTTGAATCGAAAATGTCATTATTTGGAAATGAGTGAGTGAGCATGCCTGCGAGGGGGACAGAAAAAAAACATTGTGGAGGACGTATATTTTTATTATGGGGGCAAACCAGTTAAACCGGCAACATTTTAGTGGTGGAGAGGGCATTGTGTGTGTGTGTGTGTGTGTGTGTGTGTGTGTGTGTGTGTGTGTGTGTGTGTGTGTGAGTCCATGACAAATGTCACCGAAAAACCGAAATACTATACCACCAACAGTATTTTCGAACAATAGGACTCCCCCTCCCCCAAATCGATCAACGTCTCGAATGATAATAATTATTGGACTTAACACAGAATTGCAACGATACACACATTACATATATAGACATACACACTCGCTAACGTACATATATATATATATAATGAATGGTTTCATTTTTTTTCGTTTTATCAAAACCAGTTACAGTCGCACAGATGTTCAGGTAAAAAATAAATTGTATTAAGGGGAGAACAACCGAATACTTTCCAATAATTCGATATCGAACGCGTCATTAACTTTAAATAATGAAAAAAAAATATCAAGAGAAGATTTCAATAAGATTATAAACTATCGTCTTTGTTGCATAACGCATGTCATAGTCGTCGTTCTCGTTGTCGTCGCACGCAACATGCCAAGGTGGACCGGACGCTATGTAACAAGCGATTATTTTCCAAAACCTCGGAAGTGCAGTGTGAAAGATGTGTTGGTTTTTTTTCATTGTCCGTAACGCTTCGGAAGACTAATATCCACGTGAAGTATCAAAAACGAAAAATTTGGATCAAATTCTTATGATATTTGATATTCGTATTAATAAATATCGAAAGAGTATATATTATGTTAAAGTAAGTATAAATAATACTAGGTGAAATCTAGATTTTGAAGATAGTCAGGAGGAAAAATTTACTTCTCAATTTGGTTAAACATTTTCTTTGTTGTGAGTACGAATATTCGTTATTCAATTTATTTTACAATCATTACATTTTCATTAGTCCATATTATTTTAGTTGATTTTTAATTTTTTTTTATAGAAACGAAATTTTTCATAAAAATAATATATGCATTGTTACATCAATGAAACACTTAGATAATGGCAGACGTTTTAAACATATTTGTATTTGTATGTAGTCACTATTATACTTTTTATGGCGACACAATGCAAAATGTTCAAGTATCATTACTCCGCCTGGAGGTGTAATCACAAAATTTCTACTCTACTTGACTATCACCGCCGAAAAGGAGATGATTTTTTTTCTTTATCATTTGGGTTTAGTAAGCAGTATAAAAAGAGCCATTGTATTGTACAGTTCAAGTGTGTTAATCATGTACGGATTCACATATAGAAGTTCTGGGTTATTCCGTGAAACTAATACCGGCTTGCGCATTAGTGTAGTATTTTGATAAATTACAATTAATAGCAATTTCCTTCTGGCAGTCGTCGGTTGTTGTATTAAATTTTATGTTCGAAAACACGTTGCACTAAAAAGATGAAAAAAAAATCACCTATGTCTACTATTATATTTGTATCGAACAACAATGCTTGTACCTATATCATAACGTTTATGTTACACGATGCGGGGTCGACAATGAAGGAAAAAAATTGATGTTTTCGACCTTTAAGACGACAATGGGAAACCAAAATCTTACTTTCTCACATATCGTCCACCCCTTCACCGACCTTGATTCAATAGGATTTTTCTACCTGATTGCACAACAACGTCTATGCTAAATACGCGTAACGTCTGCTTGTCCGCATTAATTTATGTACCCTGTTTTTTCTTCTTCCACCGAGACTCAGGCGCTTAGAAGTGAAAAGCAAAACAACAGCGCACACACGTCATTTGAAGACACCACACTGCCGGCAAATGACATCATTCCAGTATTATTGCACCGGATTCGTTGCGACATTTTTAACGAAAAACTCATTTCAAAATAGAAAGCGAGCAAAGAGTTGTAAAAAAAAAAAAAAAATCGACGGTATTGTTTTATAATATAGTACCTGTATATAAGTATACTGTTGAAAATTTGCGTTTCGATTAACGTTCTCAGCTCTCCGTTACTACTGCTAAAAGGTTAGAGTTGCGTGTCAAAGGTGAATTATCGGTTTTTATTTTTAAGTGTCCAGCGTCTGGGCGTGTTCTAAAAATATCTCGTCTTAGGTCATATGCCACACCAGATTGTGTAGTTAGACTATATTATACGAGAAAGACATGTAATATACTTTTCACTCGTGTAGCGTTATTCCGTCGTAACGTTTTTAAACACATCATTTAAAATAGAAAAACAACAACACGTTTCTTGAACGTTTTTATATTATAAATTTGGTGCCAATAAAATATAAAAATACAAATAATTATGCTTTCATAGCATCGTGTCACAGATCGCCGGAAATCGCGTAGTCCGGAAATGTTTCGAGCACGCTGTGTATACTGTGTGAGTAAATATTATTTTTTTTCTTCGAAATAACATTAAGAGCCGAGCCCAAAAAAATCGTGGATCATTGCCAAATTAAATTCTGGTGGAATGACGTAATTTAAAATTGTTATAAAATACCATGGCAGATCTAGTTTATGGACGGTTTTAAGCCAGTATGCACGAGATTTAGTTCTTATACAAATATCAGATACATCATTAGTTAATTAAGAAATGAAAAATAATTGCATACGCAAACAAATAATAATCATAGTTATAGTTCTTAATCTTAGAACGAGTTGATTTCAATTTTTATCTATTTCAAATCTATTTTTGAAAACGAGACTGATTGTATCATTTACTTAAATTTAAAGTTTACATAATGGAATTTAAACTACTTAGACTTTAGTTATATTTCATTAGTTCACGATTAAAAAATAAATAAAACTATTTTCACACATTTTTTTTGATTCCAACGATTCTATAATTTAAATTTAGTTTAAAAATCTATATAAATTAAAAAAAAATATCTATCACCGATGTTTAAATCAATATGAATAGTATTATTCCAGAAAAAATTAAAATAAGAAACTGTTATGAAAATTGAAAGGGATTTTCACAATCATTATGAATAACCGAAAAATTAAAAACTTGAAGTATAATTTTTTTTATCAGAATGATCGGTGAGGTTGTTAAATCGAGATTCATTGATCATAATGGTTATTGTTATTTTCACTGGAAATGCCACGAGTCACAATTAATGAGTTCTTAAACTCGAAACCACGTCCATATCCTTTGAAAATTGCAATCCATTCGACCCTGGAGGTTCCGTTAGTGGTTTATCGTAATAAAGAATAATTTGAACATATTATAACGTTGTAACATTACAATTATAATATGTTCAATGTTGGCATACATCTCATAGACCTCTTTTTGTTTTGGGTTCATCGTTAACCCTATTTTACTTGGATTGTTTTAAATTGTTTTGTTATGTAGAGAAAAAATACAATGCAAGTATATATATACTGTTAAATTTTTAAAATTAACGAGGTAAGTAATGACTTATGAGATAAAATATCGACATCATAATCCAGTCAATATTATCGACATAGTGGGTCAATATTGCCCTATTTCTAAATATTCAGTCATATGATTATTCGAAATGCCATTATATAAATAATTTTAATTAAACATATACTTGCGTAATAATGTTTCCTAAATGTGTAAACGAAGTTACCTATATAACTATTTTAAAAGTAGATACATTTGAATATTTTATAATAATATAGTGTAACTAATATTTTTTGCTAAACATTTTCACACAAATAGCGAATATTTATTACTAAAAAATTATAATTTTCATCATGAATAAATTACATCACATGAGTTAATTTACTACTGACATTAATAAACTAAACTAATACCGAATGAGTGAGGTTGACAAAATGGTTTCGTTTTACTTTAATTACTGCTTTCTTGGATTCACAAATGATCTCAGATACTTCAATATTTACCATTAGCATAACTAACGTAATCGGTGTAAGTACAGCGTATATAGGATTTCGTCGGTAAAACCGAAATCAACCGCTTGTTTGCAATTTTGCCACAAAATAATTACACGGTTTTAATGGTAATTACATTTCTAGTTAAAAACTGTAAGTACTAAAATAATTAAACTACACGAATTTCAATGAACATATAATAATAATTCAACGTTTTGAAAACGAATACAAACAAGACGAATCACGTTCAAATAAATTGCATAATCATAATAAATATTTGACAACATAAAACTAAATGATTACTCAAGCCATAAAATTACGAAATACGAATTAAACATTAAAAATATACATGAAAAAAAGCTGGATAGTGGTAGTCGAAGTTTGTCCTTGAATATAAACTGTTCTTCTATAGACTTGTTAAATAATTAAAATGATTAAATATATGTTGAATCATGATTTTACAGCTACAGATTTCGTACCATTCGATTTTGAAAAGGATATAGTACTCAAATAGTATTTGATGTATATGTATAAAACATATTTTGAATTATGTTAGAATAATATTCTAGAGGTTTGTCAAGATGCTCTTGAAAAAAGAATTCTAGTAAATTTTGTTAAATGTATTCCGTATCCTTTAGTTTTTTCCGGACTGCTTTAAGATACAGTGGCTTTTTTTAAAAAGAATGTCAATTGGTTGACGATACAATAAATCCATTTCATTTCCATTCGGAAAAAAAGCAAAGAAAAAAACAAACAGCTGTCACGGGAAAACCATAAATTTGCTGGAAAACTTTACACTTTTTTCTCAAGCTTTCCATTAAATCCAACAATCGTCTTGTCCACTTCCAACACGGCAACACAACAGTGGTCCCAATTTCTTCTACTTTGTTTTTCTTTTATCCTGTGTGCATTTAATGAGGCTATTGTACTTATTCTTCATTATTTGTTTAAAGACAAATCGTTTGGCCCTCGAAAAAACCAGATCCGAAGAGTGAAAGCGATTTCTCCCGCCTACAGGGTGAGCCAATTTATTCCAACAAAAGCGCGTGTACATTATACCGGCAACGTATTAGACCGAGATTAACCGGCTATCGATCAACGTTGGAATAAAAAATGAGGGACTATCAACACGACCACTGTTTAATGAATACACGTTCATACGTCATCTTGCAGACGTACTTCGTTGTTTGGAACGTCGTGTTTATTTTTTCAGTCTTATTTTTCGTATAGAAACGAGTACCTACTTGTAAGGCATAGACCAACAAATAAATAAATAAATAAATAAATAAAATAAAATCCTACAAAACGAAACGAATCAATTTTTTTCTACGGAGTGGTGAACGTACTGTGAAACAAACAAATTGTATGATGTGATTATTGCGCACTTCAATCGTATTTGAGTTCATTAGTAATTGTAGCACGCTGTATGCAATGCACATGTAAATGAATAGACGAGACTATTATAGATTCAACTTGCTCACAGAGTCACGCGATTAAAATATTCTAACAGTATGTGTTGCATATAGCCGTATAGGTAGTAACTTAATAAAACTTTCCTTAGTATGAATCATCATTAAAACACATTAGGAACAATCAATCTTTTGCAGGATAGCTGGTGACAATATTTGTCATATTTAAAATATGTTGTCTATGCGCGATAACATATTCAATGGGACTGTGGTAAAAACAGACTACTTAAACTGAACAAAAGCGATAGTAAATAATACCGCTATCGGTTACACTTTTACTCGTGATATTAATATTTGAAAATATGTAGTAAAATTATTACTAAATGTATAATTGAATATAACATAAAGCTTTATGATCGTGTTTATCCAGAAATATATTTGGTCAATAAATCATCATCTAAAGTTTTTCGTTGCCGTATGATAAGAATACGTACATTAGTTGTTGCTTGCTATTATATGTTATGCGCATTTCATTTTTTTTTTGACCTTTTTTAAATCTCGATTGATATTTTGCCGAATAAAGAAAATATAACAAGTCGAAAATGATATCGAAAGACAATAATCTCAAACAGTTTTTATCATTACATAAACATTTTTAACAGTGAGAGGCCACAAGGGGCTTAAGTGCTTATATAGCCCATAATAAACATCGAACAATACGACCTGTGCACATGAACAGAAATTTTTCACTTTTTTTTTTTTTTTGTTTTAAATTTTTGTTCAAGCGACGTAAATTATTATACACGCGTAATCTGAAAAATATGACTCTGTTACGTCGCTACAACTATATTATAATATTATATATTTGATTCGTTATAATTGACTGTAAGCGTGCAATACTTGATACCATTTCTCATTGGTTAACAGAAATTATAATTAAATCGCGTTTCGATGTAATTATAAATTGTTAATTTTAATTTTAAGTCAAAAATATTTAAAAAGAATTGTTTTTATGAAAAATTACAATTGGCGAACAGTCAAATCTTCATGCATTTTAATTATAATTAAATATGTTATTATTACGCTCAAGGGTGATTTGCATTTTATTGCGAATATTTTGTATCAACTCGCGTTCAATGCGGTAGGTACACCGATTTTTTTTATTATTCGTTTCGTGTCATTTACTTAATTACAAGAGGTATATCAGTACACAATTAATCAGATCTCAGACGCCATGAATAAATACAAATCGGCATGATTTTCGATTCTTCCGGACGATTTAAGTGACCTCATAATTAATTAAAAGCAATTTATTAATTCCGGTGATAACGAATTCCGGCGGATACCACGCGTACGTACGCATGCAATACGTGTAATGCGTGTGTGCGTGCATTCGGAGCAGATAAAAACTCGGATCGTTTCACATGGAATAATAATAATGATAATGAAAAAACAGAAGAATGATAATAAAAATAATAAAAATTACGTCCGAGGACCGTGTGGGTCGTTGACACTGGGTCCCTATCCGTTCTTTTGTTTCAAGTCTGCAGGAGAACACTTTGAAGAATGCGTCGACGGCGACGCATGGTGCGGGCAGGCGGCCCGACGCGCGGGCGGCGGCGGGGGACAACCGGCCGGCGAGCGCGTATATCAGCACTCCCCCACCGTACAATATCGAACAGGTGTTGTTGTTGTTATTATTATTATTACGTTTTCTTCACTCACCTTGACTCATCAAAAGGAAACCGGACGTAATGCTGAGAAATCGACTGAAAACTACAGTTTGTCCGATCCTGCGTCGGATGTTGCTGCTGCTACTGATACGGGCGAGAACAAGCACGCACGAGACGAATATTCGAATATATCTGCGTGTAAGCAATATCGTATGATATTTCGTAACGACACGGCGTGAACGGGAAACGTTACGTTTCGAAAACGGATAATCGTAACGTTATGGTCAATAAAACAATACAGTCATAAATATAATATATTATAGATCGCACAACAACAATAATGTCTAATAATAATAATAATAATAATAATAATAATAATAATAATATAATAATAATTAATTCGTACGGGAATCACAAGGGACTAGAAACGGTTGATATATCAATTATTATGATATTTAACAACAATATATCTGTATAAATTTATAATTTTTTTTTTTTTTTTGCACGAGACAGAATTAATTATTATCAATCGAATAAAATAAATATATATTTTATATGGAAAATAATAATAATCAACAACGCTCTATTATAATATTCTATGATATATTATATTATTATTATTGTTATTGCGACGGCAACGAGAAACGGACGCGCACGCGGACGTCGGTAGCGGTGGCGGCGGGCACACGCGTGTTACGATGGCACGTCGTCGTAATATCGTAATATGTCGTGCGTCGCGTATAAAGTCTAAAGTTTTCGCGTACTCTCCGGGACGTCAGCGCGCGTTGGTCTCCGGTGTGTGTGTGGTGGACGACTAAATCGGCGTGAGCGCACACGACAACTGCTTGCCGGCGGCGGCGTTGTTGTTTTATTCGTCGGGGTCCCTGCCGCCACCGCCGCCGCAGCGCCCCTTTTTCGCGCTCACGGGGGTCGACGACGCGGCGCAGGGAGAGGAAGAGTCCGACGTTGGTGTCCCCCACCACGGACGTCGTCGATGGCGGTGCGTTGCAGCAGTGTATCTACGCGTGGAAAAATATTATACCCGATTTCGAGGGGATCCCTCCCGTCACCGTCCCTTTTCCCCTCAAATGCTCGTCTGCGTGTACGCGTGTATACGAGCGCGCGCACACACACACACGGGGGCGCGCGCGCGTACATATTCGTAAGCGTCCTGCACCCCGGACTTCTCCTTACGCGGTAGCGGTGTGTGGCGAGGGGCGGTCGACAGGGGTGCAGGCTGCTGTGAGGGGGTGAGGGAGCGATCGCGCACGATTGACAGCAGGGCCGCGTGCGAGCAGCGACGTGCGGCGGCCGTGGCAGTGGCGGCGGCGGTGGCGGCGGCCACCGCCAGGGGGGACCGCCACCGCCACCACCGTCATCGTCGTCGTCGCCGTCGTCGTCGTCGTCGGGAACAGGGACGCCGCGGCGGTCGATACGCGAAACCATCCCTTTCGACGTCGCTCCCCCTCGCCGCCGCCGACGCCACCGCCACCCCATCCCTAGCGTGGTCATCGCACGCACCGATCCCCGCGCTCTCTTTTCCTCCTCCACCTCGTTCCCCTCTCGCGCCGGTCGACCGCCGACGGTTATAATATCGCCGTGTGCGTTGAATGCTTTTTCCTTTTTTTCTCTTTTTTTTCCCCTCCGATTTTATTTTTGTTTTTCCCCTCACGTGACCAAGTCGGACAGATGCGCGCGTGTACGCCGCGTACGCTTTGTAACGTACACAGCAACGATACGCCGCTGCGGGACGAGAAACGATCGCGTTTGATTTGATTCGGTTTCGCCTCCACCGCCGCCGTCGCAACCGTTGACGAGTTCCGGTCCATCTGGCCTGGCCACGCGGGGACTTTGACGGGGCATAAAAGCGCGGCCAATGGACTCGTGCACAGTTCACGACGAGTAGTTTTATTTTTTGGGGTTTTTTGTTTTTTTTTGTTTCCCGTATACAACTGACAGAGGTATTATTTTTCCGCCGTTATCGCCCTCGCCGCACGTGGACATAGTAATGTTATTGTTAGGAACGTCACTACGCGTACTACACATCACACGAGTGACTCACGGTTTTATTATTATTATTATTATTATTATTGTTCCGACTGTGCGGCTACTGCTGTTATTGCTGCGCTGTCCGTTGGGGTTATTTTCGCGAACAAAAATTGTTTTCAATTTATTTCTCATTTATTTACGGTTCAATATTACGCATTTGCTTGATTGGTGTACGCTAAAATATCGTCGTGTACCTTCGACATCACGCGATCGTCCCGGCGTTTGCAGGATTTTATGCAACGTACACAGTTGCGTTTTTGCAAGACAGCGCGACGCGGACTGCAGTGCGGATGGTACTCGGGAATTTAAACGCCGGCGTGTAAATAAATAATTCGCGACGTGCCGTTCTGAGTTCACGAGGTCCGTGACATCTCGTTGTTCAATTATATGAATTAATTTCAACGCGACTAAAATTCAATTTTTTGGCACAACGATATTTACGTTTACGACGATGATAATTCACGCGGTATTCGATCGTTGCCTGCTGCACGTGAAGGAACCTACAATGACTTATAAACGTATATTTATGGTTATTGAATTC
Source organism: Therioaphis trifolii (assembly GCA_027580255.1). NCBI lineage: Eukaryota > Metazoa > Arthropoda > Insecta > Hemiptera > Aphididae > Therioaphis > Therioaphis trifolii. The sequence continues at coordinate 12,594,968 of CM050407.1, forward strand.
GATTTGACAAGGTGTGCGTTTAAATAGTACATTTATACGTGTATCACGGGTTATCAATAACCGCATCGTTTAGCTCCGAGCTGACAGCTGAAGAGCTACAATAGTATCATTTTTTTTCTATTTCAAGTTACTGTAGCTTCTCGATTAATCATTATAATCCCTCACCGTCGCGTAGCACGTTAGATTTATTGAAACGTGTTGAAGTTGTGAATAGAAAACTAATGGCAGTGCAAACTAGGGTTTGAATTGCCATATAAATTGTTTATCTTGAATATTGTTGTACGTATACCTACACGTCGCGCTGCAGTCTCAAAACCAGCGTGTGTATGTATATTGCACCATGAATATAAAGCGACATTAATAATTGAGGTGTTCTCACAATAGTCGATTCGATCAACAAGTGACTAAACAAAGAACGAAATGGTACTTCTAACGATTGTTTAACTATTTAAGTGAATACTGATATATGCACATCATTTATATCGCATGCGCTTAAGTACTTGGCGGACACGATAATATTTTGATGACACGCAAGAGACAATAGCATAATTTTATTTAATAGAATTGCAATCGATCATTGAAATTGAATAGTTCTATACGATATTAAAAAAAAAAAAAATCAATCATATCATCTTCAATCATGTGATATAACTGTATAGTTTTTTACCGTTTATTTTTTTTAATCGCGAAAACCCATGATGTGCTTCAAACCACCTGTGATGGGTCATGGTTTTCCTGTCAGCGGGTGAAAATATCGATGGCTTTAAATATGCGAATTGTTTACCGCGAATAAACGAAATTCATGACCTAAATAATATATTATTTTGCAAGTCTAAAAGGCCAAACCCTGATGTTTTATATTTTAATTATGTTTTTTCTGACTTTATAAATCAATGTTAGACATATAGGTACCTATATATAATGATGTGGTGAACACATGCTTGAACATGAATAATAAACGAGTTGTTATAAATTATAATAAATGTAGTCGTCATGTTGTAAAATTTCAGTCGTTTCGGACATGGTACACTAATTTTGAACACATAATTCAGCATGTGAAATGAAAGGGACATCGGGTTAGCTTTGAATATAAGATGAATGAAATACACACTAGAGATTTTATGTCATCAAAGACGAGTGTACAATTACGTATACTATAGTTGTTCTGTTACAGTATTTTACTTGATTGAAATAATTACTCATGCGGTCTACCTAAAGCCGTCGAAAAAGGGATGTATTTTATTTTACAACAAAAGCACGATTCCCACGTTTCACGTATTATAATTATACCATTAGTTTTATCAACATTAAATGAACGGAATGTTTCTCGGTTATACTAATGTCATACTCATTTATCATGTTACCTCATCAGTATATTGATGTTAACATTTATCATGTTATATTATATATAGCAATTTGGAATAGTGATTTTATAAATTATATTGTAGATTATGAGCAAAGAATCTATTAGTTTTATAATGATGCTTATTTATTATTTTAGAGTAACTATTTTTTTCAGGTTGTAATACTTATCGTTTAAAGGTTTAATTCTGCAGCTTTATAAATTAAAAATTGCATGCAGCATTGGTACATTGAAGAGGTCAATTTTTCTAAGTTTTAAGGAAACATTATTAAAGAATCGAGTAAATCGATTAGGCACTATACGCCGAACAGAATATACGCTGTGTCAACATTCGAATAAGAATCTAAGTATGATAATCTAGATATTTGACGACAGCCGATGATTAAAATACACGAGCCGGTCGAGAATTCCATATAATTTTAATAGTTTTTAAATATTTATTATAATTAAAAGTATACAAATTAAATACGAGTACTGCATAAGCTCATAATTGGAAAAACAGTGTTTTAGCTAATTGATTTTCTACTTGATACATACTTTTTAATTATACTAATACATGGGTGAAACGTACAATTAGTGCGTTCCTGGAGGTTATGAGTTATTAATTATATCATTATATCTATAGGAATTTTACACATTTCTGTACAATACATCTTGCCTTTAGGCAGATAGGCAGATACATTTACAATAATGAAAACGTGCCTTTGAAATTGTATATACAATTTTATAGAAATAATATGTACTCAATTAAACAAATAAATTTAATAATTTTCAATCACTGTAAACATTACATTACATTCTCATACCAAATATACAAACTCGTATGCACTTAACGTGAGAACAAGTTGAACTATATAATCGGTCATTTATGTATACATATATAAATATAAATATAAATATATATAATAAATAACTGGTTGCCCTTGAACCTCTACATTGCACTGATGTAAAGATTAATAATACAGCCCTAAAATAATTGTCTAACCTAATATATCTATGAATAGTGTACGTGTGCAAGTATGAGTGTTCTCCACACTTTGGGCCTTGGTGAGAAGTATATTTTAAAATATGTTCAATTGATCATGTTTTACACTTTAAGAAAAAAAATATTTTTAACTGTAAAAATACAACGGAAAATGGCAAAAGAGCCAAACATATTTATATTAATTTAAAATGAAAGTTTTTGATTTAGTTTCTGATATACATATATACGTTTTAAACTTGGCATCTAGAAAACTACGAACCTTAGGATTAGCTTACAAAAAAAAAAAAAATTCTTATACATTATAATAAATCAACTAGAATTACTTGTTACATTTTTCATATATTAACTAGGTTTTATGTCAATATTTTTAATATGTAAAATTATAGTATAAGTTTAGGGCAGGCGTGCGATCGTATGCAATAAAAAATTATTCTTGCTAAGATTATTAAGGGGATGTAATGCTGATTTGATGCATATAGGTTGAAATCTGTAACCTGCACTGTGATCGATGATTTTTGATTGAATATTAGTGCCTATATGGCTATTATTATGCAAACATATTGTATATACGTTAACATATATTAAATGTGGGAGAGACGATGATTTATTGTTTTTGCTATCTAATTTGAATAATATTATTGTGGCGCTGTGTTAAGTGCGGTTACCAATATTTAAATTGTACATATTATATATATGCATATACGTTGTGCTAAAACAGCAACTGATTTTTCATGACCATTATAATAAAAACAATAATTTTTTTATTAAACTTTCAATTTGTATTTTTTATATAGGAATAACGGTATATACAAAAATAACTTGTTACAAGACCTAACAATATATAAACTTATCCATTGTCATTTTCATTCATATAAGATTTTTAATTAACTAAAATTAAAAATGTCATATTTTGCGCTAATTAAAATAAATTTTATTTTTACCAGATATAAGTTGGCAGTATCAGTGAATAGCTGAGCCTTATTGTCAAACTTATCATTTGTACAATGTAGATACTAGATAGATATATGGAAAATAATGTACTTTAATAATTTTATTTTTGATTTATATCTTGAAGTATTTATATTATACTTGACTGATATTACTTTGGGTTATTTATCTTGATAACGTGACCGTATCCATTATCTATTCTTTGTAGAATTTACCGTTTTATTTTTGCTAAATGTTTCAGTTCGGAATTATTTAAAAGTTTAAAACACGCTATGTAACAAAAAAAGAACTCTATAATATGTCAGCCATTCAAACTGCTTACAGGTGTTATTCAGTAATTTCGATCAAAATTCTTGGTTATATACACGTTACCTAGTTATTCACGTTTAAGCGGCAATGTAAATTAACTAAATACGAGAACCAACATTATAGCATGCTATTAATTCCATAGTATTGTGTTGAGTGTAGACAAGGTTTTGCTGAATTAACTGATATGTAAAAATAAATACTTAAATTGCTCTGAAATTTGAATTTTGAAACTTATATTTGTTTAATTATTATTTATGATGACTTAATAGTGTGATATATATATATTAGCAGTCTCGGATTAACAGCGAAATGAACTAAAGGTTTACAAAAAACGAAATGCCTGTTTCCGAATTGAGTAACCCTCACTTTTTAAACGTTTTTTGACAAAAACAATAATAACTCATTCTTAATTGATATAGTATACAAAATAAAACAATAAACAATTCTTTATGACAATAATAAACGCGGCGTATCGACTATGCATGGTATTATACGAGTATATTGTCGATACAGTAAAAAATAGAAAACACACAACAGTAAAATTATGAGACTAATTTTTGGGCCGAAAAATCAAGGGCCTAGGGCTGATGGTTATTTAGTCAATTCGTTAAGCCGGGCCTGCCTGTAACTATACGCGTTTTATCTAAGGTTTCTCCGGTATTGAATTTTAGTATTTTATTTGTCTTTAACAAACATTTATATCGCATGGTGTAAAATACAAATACTCAATATAGACTATGGTGACATGTACAAATTATAAGCTTATCATTATAAGCTCACAAACAATGTTGTTTACTCGTTGTGAAAAAAAAGACAGCAGTGGCAGTAATAATAGCACACGGTGAACAGCGAAAACTGTAAACGACGAACGGAGAAGAATAATTTATTGATTTGGACATCACGCGTTAATTGATACTTCTTCGACTGTATCTTTTTTTTTCTTTTGCATAAAATTAAAACGACTTAATGAACGGTCGAACGTTTTCCGATGAATATAATATTCTATACCAAATAATACATTAATATATATATATATATACAATCGTGAGTGTAGATGCACCGTATCAGAAAGAAGAAAATATCTCGCATACGGCGACAGCGTACCTTCGTATTTAAAGTTTTTAATCATACATCTTTTGTGTACGATATAATATCATGTTCGCACAGAGACTATCCGAAAAATGACAAAAGTTTCGAGCAGTTGAGCGCCGACTGCGCATTACGAATATTATATACGAGTATATAATTTAATATAATATAATACAGCGGACGGCTATCGGTGTATTGAAATATAATCCGTGGCCGACCAACTTTGTGCGCGCGCCGGGAAATTCGTAACGAAAGTAACCCGGAAAAGGCAAGAGATATGACGACGACGATCGAGCTGCAGTCAACCACACACACACGCACGCACACACGCGCGCGCTTGAGTCATTTTATCTAAATGTCGCGGGTCATTTGTTTTCGATTTCCGATAGCCCGCGTTGTTGACAAATTACCGTAGTCGTCGACGATAAACGTAATTAGAACGTTCAAAGCTATATGCGTTCTAATTCACGTCGGTAATTTCGTGAGGCGTTCCGCGTGTGGCCGATTCAGAAATAACGTTTCGGGAAAAAAAAAAAAAATTAACGAAATAAACTTGACGACGAATCGGTGATAGGAATTTGACGCGATGCTCGTACCGCATTATGATAATTTGTTCGTATATTATTTATACACGTATACGAAATGGGAAAAAAAACAAAATGATCGGACTATCCATTATAAGAACTTACGTGTGAACACTTACTATAGCGGAGATTTCGTGCAGCGTTTATTCTTCAAGGTCACTCGTAGGACTGTTGAGCGAGTGAGTTCAATTTTATATAGAAAACCAGTAAAACATACGTATGGTATCGAGATTATCATTCTTCGTCTAACCGTTTTTTTTTTTTTCGTAATATTTTTCTAGTCGATTATTACGTACAGTATATGTGTACAGCCCGGTTTAATATTATATTATGTAGGTGTAATTACTAATAACGATTTAAAAAATGGACTCAGTGCAACAACAACCGATAAAACAACAATCGGTGCGCCTATATAATTAATAACCATAAATAATAATATTAACGCGTCTATTGTCTATATAAATTTTTATTGTTCCTCTCGGATCGCGTGTGCATCGTCGTCGCCTCCGAATAACATACGAGCATGAAATACATCACACGTACATTTATAGTTGTGTGAGCGCGTTTACGAATATAAAGCCATATAGGTACACGTGTGCGTAAAAAGAGTTTGTATATTAAACAGTAATAATAATAATGATTATAGTACGTGGCTAATAGAAGAGGTTTCAACTCTGTTACGCCGTCGTATCGTATATATATATATATATACATTTATCCGTCCAGCGACAAGGTGAGTAAAAAAAAAGAAGAAGTGTCTCACTTACCGTATGTGTACAAGGAGCCAAAGCCAGGAGCCAGAGTTTTCCCATTTAAATCGTGTAAATTCTTCCGTACTCGTCGGCAAAGTCTGTTCAAAGTTGACCGCCGAACACATTGGTCTTTCTTGTGGTCGTATGGAAATATTGCAGTGCAGACGGATAAAACGGGTGACTTGTAAGCAGACTGGTTAAACGACTTGAAAGTTACGAACAAAAGTGTTCAATATTTTCGATTACTTTTACTTACGGGATAATCGATAAAACCCATGTAATATTATGTAAAACAACAAACGTCCATAACGTCGAAATAAAATTGTTTCTAAAATTAAACTCAAGTCAATATTTAGTGAACTTGCGGGCATGAATTTAATTAAACCTATTCATAATAAATACATTGTGAAATAAAATACATAAAACTAATAATTAACAATTTAAGTACGTCGATGAATTGGGTAATAATTTAATTTATTATTTATTATTATGTTGCATTGTTGAAACTTCCTGCCAAGTATACATTGACTAGGGTTTAAATTTTGAAATAACTTTATTTCCTTATCAAAGATATTTGTGATAGTTATTCTTATAAAATATGATTTTACTTAGTTTCCTTTTAACATCGTGTCTTTTAGAGCTTTAGTAATTACTAGACTTACATTATTTTGTTTAGCTTTTTTTAACACAAAGATATAACGGAGTGTTTTTGGTGAGATTGTGTATACTGCACGGCACGCGTTTACGAAAAACTGTCACGTTCGGCGGTGACGAAATCGAAGGCTTGGGGCGACTGCATCAAATCGACCGTGCCGTCGGACACATATATATATATATATATAACATATATACACCTACATACTCCCGTGGGACAGAAAAAAAAGAGAATATAAAAAACGAACCGAAAAAGAATGACCGTATATAACATAAAACACGGTATACCTTTGAAACTCGTTACCATCATCACCATCACCAACAACCCCTCCGACCTACTGGTATGCGCTCGATTCCGTCGATACTTTTATTTATTATTCCATGAAACCACGCATTCACGATAAGTGACGATTCAGAAAAGTTCGCTCGCAGTTGGGCTCAGTGTCGTATTTTCGATATAATATAATAATGTAATTATCTGTTTTTTTTTTTAAACTCCGGGCGCGCGTCGACATTGAAAGGAAGTATTCGAATTTTCATCTCGTCTGTGTACACGGGGACACGGCATTTACCAGGTATGTATTATTATCGTGTTAACGAGTAAATGATACGTTACGCGCGAGACGCCAAGAATTAATTTTCGACCGCGCGTTTTTACACAAACACAGTGCCGGACACGCGACATATTTTATTATTTATTAATAACATCGCGATCAGTTCCGTGCCACGCGTAATTATTATTATAACCACCGCGATTAGTGTAAACGGATGCGAGTGCGTGTGCGGTGTGTGAAAACGTCGAGGGCAAACGGTAAATTAGACCTGCGGTCGATTGAAATGTCGACCAAATCGGTTTGACAATTGACCGAAATTAATTGGAAATAGGTACCGCACGATAATAGTTAAAATCAATCGCCTATCTGAGTATAAATCAACCGCGCACTTGCGTCCTTCGCGATTACATTCGGACGTAATTCAAGTTTGGGAAACTTTTCTTCTATCTCTTTCGACCGCGCCCGCAGAGAGGACGTTATTTATTGAATTTCGTTTTCATTATCTGATTTTTATTTTTCGTCACGCGGATATAAATATAAATCGACACCGCTGCGGACGACAATCTGTTTCACTGCGTCGCGCCGGCCGAAAAACTTAATTTAGTCGCCCCGCGACCGTTTACTCGTTTACATACATTATACAGTCTATATGTGTAGCCGAGGTAAAGAGAGAGAGAGAGAGAGAGAGAGAGAGAGATAGTGTAATATACTCTACTTGTAATTCGATACAGTGCGGCACTCGAGTTTGTGCAGCAGCGATCGTGCAGGACGTCGTCCTTGAGGCCGCACAATTATCTTGCCGATATCAAAACACAAACTTGACCCGTGATAAACAATAAACGCGTATACGTTTTATCTCGTGTTTACCCTCGTCGCCGGTCGAGTGGCGCGTCCTCCCCGTCGACGACGGCACGAGCGTAGGTACCCACACACACTGCACTTGCACCGCGGTGAGCACCGCGACGTTCCGAGAGTTGTTGCGGTTTTCCGGCCCCGTTTACCGGGAGGACGACGCCACTGCGGGCCCACGACGTCGCCCGGCCGCGGCCGCGGTCAGACGTACTAACATAATATACACGGCAATCTAGCGGCGGCAATGGCGACGGCGGCGACGGCGAAAAGCCGACCGCGGGCAAACTTGGAATCATTGACAGATCAACATTGACATTGAACAAATCAAATTAGTCTTGGATCCGACCGCACGGTCTTCGAACCTTGAATGCGTACAAGGACCCCTCCGGGCGACTCTTAATTTTCATATACGAGTTTTTTTTTTCCCGTAATAACTATCTGTTATGTGTTCAGTACGTATACGTACCTATACATTCTTACAAATTATATTCAGTTCATTCGCGCCCAAAAACAAGGACGAATTATGAATTCATTCTACCCCTCCTCTTGTTTTGAATATTTGAAAATTTGCTGAAACGTTTTATTTTCATACGTGGTTCATGTCGAGGTTATTTTGTATCGATTAAAAGAGAAAAAAACAAGTACCGCCATTGCCGTCGTACGTATTCGATACTATAAAGTCATTTTTAAAACATCTGCCGAGTTAATATTCGTTTTTTTTTTTTTTTTTGTCAATCATGTGTCACTCGTTATATTGGGATTTGTCTGGATCAAATACGATATTACGTCGTTATGTATCATCATCCAATTAGAGTCGATGTTTCGTAATCTTAGTTCTCACGGAACGTATATCTAATAAGACAGAGTATTTATTTTCTATTTTCTTTCATTTGAATATTTAAATCGTAAAACGAATGTCCACTGTATACATCAAAATTAATATCATTCTTTACGTCAACAACAAACCGTATGTCGTAGAATCGTAAATGAACACTACTGTCTACTCGTTACGTTATGTTTGAACAGCAGCGATATTAGTATTACTACCTAACTTGGTGTTAATTTGTTTTTCTGGTTGAAACCGGTTGAGATGTAATGATTGATGACTACTTGATTGTCAACCATTTTATTTGGACATAACATACAGTAAACAACAAAAAGTGAATTTCGTAAATTATCATAAAAACATCTGACATCTGCACTTAATATAAATTATAAACATACTCGACAAATGTAAATTAAATATTAATAATAAATAATAATTGTACGATTCCAGAAGAACTTATATACGATTTATTTGAAAATAAAAATGATTACTATGTTTATATAGGATTAAACGCGTTTATGTCAATTTTGAAATACCTATCATATGTGTTTTACATTACCATAGCGGATTGAATAATATAATGTATCTAATGTGTATTATCTTGTTTATCATTATTTTATGATTTTAAAATCATTATTTTTGTAATTTCACAACGCAAATATTTTCCTCGAAATTTCACTGCGTAAGTTATAATCAAAGAAATTCATACTCAGTAGAGTTGAGATATTTTAATTTACCTCAATAGTATAACGTTAACGTATTATACTCATACGTTTGTGCTAAGTATCTAAATAACGTAAAACTAATACTTATTTGAATTCCAGAAATGAGAATGTGCAGTGCGCACACTGCATAGGTAATATTAACAGAGTTAAGAGTAAAACTATTTAGCTTACACTTGAATTTATTTATCCACGGTTCATAATATTTGCATACGTGTGTTTATAAAAAGTTTAAATATTTAAAATTTGACATTCGAATAGGAATTGATCACATACTTCATAGTTGTTTTGTATTTTTATCAGTGTTTAAATTATTAAAAATTTAAATGTTAATTATTCTTACTACGACCAATTAGTTTTTGTTTTCCTACACAAAAACCTTTCGTTAATCTGTTATTTATTCTGCGGACTAGATCATTACGATCATTTAATTATACGCATGTAATTCGATGAAATTCAAAGTCAAGTGAATTGAACATCTATCGCTGAAATCACTGATCCGATTTTTTTGTTGTTAATTGTTTCGTTTGCTTGGGAATATTTTTGAAGGTAAGAAAAAGAACATTGATTAATTAAAATAATCAAGGTACTTGTGAATAGAAAACAATTCACAAGGTTGAAGTTAAAGCATTCGAAATGTTTTCAGATAAAGGAATGTAAACGAAACTCATAATTATTGTTGTCGTTGAAAAATCCTCGTTGATGTGTGTTAGCTAACACATTTTCATAATTAGAATTTGAGTTTGAATATATTTAAAATATTTTTAATTTTTAATATTGATAAATGTTTATTGAAATATGAAAATTGGATTGTGTTATTTGTAAAACTATTTAACACGGATAAAAAAAATAGATAATTTTTGCGAGGAAAAAAGTCGAGATTATTATGTTATATCAATATTAAGGTTTAAACACTAAATTAAATATATTTTGAAAATAAATAATCTAAAAATGAACAATCTTGAGTTTGACCCTTACTTGATTTATGATTCATAGAAACTTAAAACATCACGGAATTATTCATCATTGATACTGGTAAATTGTTATTGAATTCAAAATTTACTTGTAAATTTACTAATTTACTTTATTTATTCAAAATTCAAAAATAGTGGCTGGCCTTTACCAAATTAATATTTTTTTCAAAAATGTATTAAATACCTACGATTCATTAAACAAGTTACAACTTGTGATTTCTATGAATTGAAATTAAATGAATCGTAGTTAACATAACTGTTATAATAATAAAATGTTTGACATTTTAACTGTGCTGTATAGATATAGTCATTTTACTACGATATTGTTTTTAATTTAATTATATTACAAGATCATTGTAATTTGTTTGTTTAAATACATTTTATATTTTTAATAATAAAGTATTGATTTTAAAGGTCAAAATATTAAAAAACCTCAAATTTAAACTACGCAACAGTGGAGGCCAATGTGAATGTACTTAATTCAGCGGCCTTCAAAACACTAAATAAACGTCTTTAACGTTAAGAAAAAAAAATTGAGTGATTTTATTACAATAGTCGATACGTATTTCACGAATTGCACCATTATTTTCCCAGTGTATAATTTTACAAATGATTGAGAGGAAGACATGCGTTAATACAATATTTGAAATAGGTAAATGAAATTATATAGTGCAGTAATAAGTATAATATATAAATTTAAGGTGACTAAATAGTACTCGTATTTTATAACTCATGGTTTTTCGTCATCGGGCAGAATATCTAGTCAATTGTTTGCATTATTTCGATACCTTGTGAACAATTTAATTTCAATTTTGAAAAGTATAAATACGTTGTTCATTTTAAAATAATATTACGGTATGTATTAAAACGCTTCGAATATTTCGAGCGAAGCTTGAGAATTTATAATAATGAAAATCCTATAACATACATCACCATTTGTGGATTAATTAATTTAAGTACCACGTAATATTGTTGAATTTACGGCACTTCTGATGTTTATGGAAAGAATTAATGGATTTTGAACCCGGTTAAAAGTTTATACACGGTCCGGTTTGTAGACTAGCCGTATAGTCTGTATGTATTTACTGTGGCTCCAGAATTTCAGTTAGTTTTAAGTTTTGTCCTACACTGAACAAAAAGACTATTAAACATTATCGATTATTTTGAACGAGGGTTCATTTTTAATAATAAAATGAGTACTGAGCGTGAGAAAGTTTTCAATACTCTATTTTTCCATGTATTGAATTGCATTTTAATATTAAAACACATTCTAATTCACTTTTTATGACAATGACATAAAATGACTGGTGTTTTTTGCAATGAAAATTAAAAGTATTACACTATTATTCAAATTACTTTTATTATTGTCCAAGGTCAACTTATATATCTGTTTTTAATTTATTTGATTCGTTTTCTTTCACTTTTTTGTATTAAATAAACAATTTATAGAAACTTGAAAATTCTATGTCTTTTCTTTGTTTACCTGTTTTCTTTATTTACCTTATTACACTGAGGAAATTTCAAACTAATAGTTAATAGATTATACGTTTTTCTATACTATGTGCTTTCAATTTGAATAATAAAAAAAACTTTCATTCATATCTTTGGGTCATGTCTTAAATATAAACACGAATATCTCTATCGAATTAATTAAAACTTAATTTTTTTATTATGATTTGAATACAGATATATTTTGAAGACACTTAATTTAGATTGGTAAATAAAAGTTAATGTTTAATTATTTTTTTTCACAAGATTTTTATACACCACGTATAAGTTAATATATTGAACAAGATAGGGTAGAAATCGTTTTCAGTGAGATACTATTTCTAAGATATTTTCTTTGCCATTTTTCCATCTTCCAAATTGCAGATCTGAATAAAGCCATATTCTACAATATATGTTATACTATTTTTTTAATCGTGCCTCAATGTACTTGAAACTACAAGTAAAATACACTAATTATATACACAGAGTTATTATATCAGAGTCTTCTACTGTAATCCTCGCTATATTAGCGTAAAATTTGATGACCCTGTATATATTAATACGGTTGTCAAATTTATTTATTTGTGTATTATAATGTTTGGTATGTAGTTGATATTTGAGTACAATGCATTTTTCTCCACCCTCATGTATTTTTATAAAACTACTAAATCATCGTAAATATAATATGAAATTTTAATAATACACCCAATAGTAATAAAATTGAAAGTAAATAGTTTTATTAATTTAATAATGTACGAATTGATTTAATAAAATGACTTAAGTCAGTTCATAAGTCATTATGATTCATTGTGATATTAATTTTTAACAAAATTTATTTTAATTTTAATAATTTTAACTAACATTAATTAATTAACAAAAAAAAAAAAAAATGTCTAATGTTAAATCGTTTTTATGATATCTTTAGTAACTTTAGGTACGGGCAGGTATACATATGTATAAAAAATAATGAAAGAACGAGTTATTATAACGTAAAATATACTATAACCTAACTTATTTACATCAACAGACTGCAATATTACAGAGATCAAATACAAATATTTAGTTTACTTTAGAAAAACGGTTAAATATGTGTTAATTTAATCTAATTAATGTAATGTTGTGTACGTGCACACACGTTGAGTACACAATATCACAGGCCTTAGGACCTAAACGTATCATGTGTCAACAGGAAATATTATGTATAGTAAAGGGTTTGTATATGACCATAAAACAAAATTATTTATAACAGCACATTCGTTGGCATGTTGTATATTCGTATATTCGTATATGCGTGTACATATACTATTATAATATATATATATATATATATATATATATATATATATATATATATATATATATATATATATATATATTTATTGTATATACATACATCCATTTATTAGTTTTGTATATAATTTGAGTTTGAAAAAAAAATGACAAATGCAGTGAATACGATATTTATTTATTTTTCATAATATATACAGTTTTGTAATGTATGGTTTTGTGAATTATTTATGTCTGGTTTATTTGATGAGAACGAACGACCTCATATTATTGTGTATGTATAATGTACGCGAGTCAATTTTAAATATAAACATTGCAATTTCTGTTACGCAAACTAAGAAATATTTATATTGAATCACCTGGAGAGGGTGGGTTATTTAAAGAAGAATTCGTTTTTTTTCTATTTATCCTCCTGCTTAAAGGATCAAAACATTTTGTTGCAAAGCTGTATATACTTCTTGTGTTATACGACGTACGTACACGATTGTGGCACCGAACGGATTTTGATTGAATTTTTATCCGCGACGCATCTAGCATACCAATTGGACTTTTCAGAAATGCTACCTCTTTCGTTCAAACTCTATCATTTTATTACATAAGATAACAGGTGTATGAACTTCGTTGAATTTTTTTTCTTTTTTTTCTGCAAATCTCGAGACAAGCTTGACTTTTTTTACCTCCGAAATTCCACCCGACTAATAACTACACGTGCGTATAGTACATTGCGAAAATTTAATTTTGAAATCCCATAAGAAATAACTACATACACACATACATTCAATATATGAAACCATGGGAGTACGCAATATTTATTCAGATATTTCAATACCTATAGGTATGTAAAAAAATAGAAATAAATAAATATTTTTATGAAAATTAGACGCTGAACGTGTTATACTGCTATATATACGAAAATCATGTAATACGTACGTTGTTTAGTAAATAATTTCAGGTCATGAGTCCTCGTCATACGTATATCAAGAATTAAATTTAGAGGAATATCTTGAAAAAATTAAACGAAACCGAGGCGTTCATGTGAACGAAAAAACAAGTGATAAGGTATTCAAAGACGTTCAAACTAAATATTGAGTATAGAAGTATCGATCTTATTCAAAGTCTGACATATAAATATAATTTAAATAAAATATAATCAGTATTGTTTTAGTCTACTGCAATTAGTACGATGTGAGTTTCATGTTAATATTTTTATCGTTTATCGCCATCGTTTATACGCCATCTTGAATGCGTACAAAAACAATTTGATGCAGTTAAGATAGGTCAGGTCTCGGTCTCGTAACTGTAGCTCCATAATGCCGAAAAAAAAAGAACAAGTCTTAACGAATCGCTGAAAGCATACACCTCATGCGCAAAATCGGTACTTATAGAAGTAGTGGTAATATTGATTATTTGTATCATTATATTACGTCCTTCGCCAAAACTCGATTTACCGCCGTTGTACAGACGACAAAGACGTTATAAATTATACGTGCGAAAAACCAAAGCACTGCACGTAATTATCAATAATTGTTATCCGCGTGTTCACGTTTTCCATATCATTAACTGCGGTGGCGTTGACACGCGCAAACAGGGTTAACACCGTAATTACATTATGAGGTCGCATTATATATCTTCGTAATGTATTACGGTGTGCACCGTGGCGGTTTGCACACTATTTCGGCAGCGATCCATGTGTACGGACGACGTGCGATAAATTGGATCCGGCGCATATGCACTGTTCGTCTCACTGTCGCGTATTCAATATTATGTGTACGGAGGTATTGGAGGTCAATGGGCAAACGTACTATGGTCGCACACGCGTACCTATACCCCGTGCACCAATACCTCACGTGAAATGAAAAATATCGCAATTACTGGACAGTGATCACCGTTGACGGACGAAAATGACGTCGTGTCTACACATTATTGTTTGCGTACACGTGCAGGGCGCCCTATACACGAAGATTTACACCACGTGAAATCCGTGTATTCGTCTTGTGAATCTTCGTAGAACTCCGCGTGTATGTTACAAGGTGCGTCTGATGTTTGTGTGTTATGATGTTGTGCGCGAGTGAGCAGAATAATTGTCACTATACAAACATGGTATACTGAACGCAGGTCGCGAACGAGGCGAGTAGTAGGAACACGCATCCACGGCGCACCGACACCGATAAGTCGACGGGAGGGCGGAGAGAATTCATGCCACGACGTCTTTCTTCGGCGGCACGCGGACGCGGACGAACGAAAATAAAAAAAACGTTTATTGTTCTCGATTCGTAAAATGTCGAACGCGTAATAATTCATCGGGAACTATATTATAACGTCGTATACGTGTATCGTACACGCGACGCACATCGTACCGCGCACGCGGCACAGAGGGAGTGCGCGTCGGAGACGTCACGTCCGAGACGTATTATTTTGCAATACCGTCGCGCGTCCGTCTGCCACGGGACAACAACACCGCGCGTGTAACATAATATCGTTACCGCCGGCGACGGCCGTCTGACCACGTGCGAATTAATTGCGATTTTTATTGCGGACGCGCACGGTAAAAACGTAAAAACGCTTACCGGTTGCTGCGAGCAGTGCCCATTATTTTCGTCGAACCATTTTTATCGGTCACGCAGTCGGATGTCGCCGTCACACGCGGTCCCGGCGGATTTTCCTCCGGTAATCACGGGCCGCGAAAAATTTTGAGAAAAAGAAAACAGGTCCCGGAGGCTAGTGCGACGCACAGCATCGACCGTAGATATTATCTCGTACTCGTGATACACTCGTACTATTCGCAGTGGCGCCGTCACGCGCGCGGACGATGGGGTTGGATCGCCCTCCATCGCTTCTGGAGCTTTTATTTTTTTTCTTGTCACGCGTGTATTAAGTAACGACGTTATACCATCGGCCATAGACGGTAGTCAATGATCACAAACGACACCTGCAATCTAACGCGTCTCGGTTCTTGAATAGTCAAGTTTTACACGTGGGGAATGCTATGCGGTAAACGAGTTTTCTTTTCAAATTACCTAATCGATTCAAATATTGTCAACACAGGAACACGTACAATGCATGATAACATATAAACGTGTACAGTCGCATGTTGAAAAAACACACACTTGCTCAGGGAGAAGGGGCAAAGCCTTGCCGTATGTTTACCAATAAAACCATCTATCCTCGCAGCACGAAAGATAACTACGCCACTGTGTCACTTTGGTTCTAGATCTACGCACGGGATCGACGCGAGCACGTTTGGCCGGTGTGCCGCGGCGCGCGCAATACGCTTTCGGGGGTCGGAAAGCGCGCGGGTGTCGTGCCGTCCGGTAAAAATTTGCCGCTGCCGCCGTTGCCGCCGCCGCGGCGCATTGTCTGCCGAGAGTCAAAGACCACGCGTACGTGTGGATATTTAATGTCCGTGCGCGTGTTTATTATAATGAGATCTCGCCGTCACGACCGTGAGAGAGCTCGAGTTGATTTATCGTGAGCAGCCAATCCAATTATTATATGGCGACGGCGGCGACGGCCGAAGGTGCTGTGTGCAGTGCAGTGTATGGATCTCTGCGTCTGTGTTTATGTGTGTGTGTGTGTGTGTGTGTGTGTGTGTGTGTGTGTGTGTGTTTGCGTGAGTATATATTATGCGCATGTATATATTATATGTGTGTGTGTGTGTGCAACAAGGTCACCCACCTCCACCGCCGCCGCACGACACAACCCGGTCAACGCCGCGCCGCACAGTGGGGCGATTAATAGACAATATCGGACATAGTATAAAAATGTAAATCATTGAATTTTTATTTGAAAATGATGAAGATCTATTTTCAAGTAGTTTAATTTAATGATTTTAGTAACTTAATTGTTTTTAAATAAAAATAAAATGAGTAAATAAAGAACAAAAATCGTCATATTCAATAATTTGAAATGTATAGAAAAATTGCTATTAATATTATGTTATAGTATTAAAATTTAAAATTTCGCTAATCAGGTACTAGATCACTTTTAATAATTTTAATCATTAAAATAGTTATAATGAGGTATATTAACATAATATGTGTACTATTCATAACTATTGATCTATTTTTAAACAACTTAAATTAATTATCAAACTTTAAAAATAAAATATAATTATGAAGATAAATTTTATGTAAATATATTCTTGAAATTGAGATTAAGAAAAATTGTCAAATATTGTCGATCTGAAATAAATTGGAGGTGGTTATCTAACTAGTTGACTTGATATTTCTGTAATCAGTTTATCCGACACTGTCCGACCCTTGAATTAATTAACATTTTACGATAATAAATATGAGTGATATTCGCATAGACGTACCTGTATTAAACTTCATTCTGTCTCGTCTTACGCGTCGACTGAATTTATTTAGTAACCAGTCATATATATTTTCACATTCTACATACGTCTATCACAGAACTTTTCGGTAAGATTTATTTTTCGATATTAATTGTTTGTACAATGGAGTCCATTAGAACCAAAAATGATTTATATTTATTATTGAAGCGGTCAAAAACTAATTTTAATGATCATTTATTTCTTCAAACTGAAATTTTGAAACTCACCAAAGTTAAGATTTCTGAAGGTGCCCTCAAATCATTAGAATTGTCTCTGAGATATTTTTGTAATAATTTATATAAAAAATGGGTTAGCTCTTCATATAATGAAATTCGATTTTTGAATAAACACGAAACGTGGCTTATGCAAAACTATATATTTCCGGAAGATTTTGCATCTGAAATTGGTAGGAAAAATGTGTTTCCTAAGAAAATTTCAAATTTGAATGAAGCAAAATTTAATAATTATTCTGATAGACATAAAAATCGTATAACTGAATGACTAAGAAATAATTATTCGAGTGATGAACTTCTGCATGCGGCAAAATGTAAATGTAAAACTGAGGGTAAAAATGACATGGCTTCAATTCTAAATTATTTAATTGAAAACCCCAGTGAAGCAAACAGAATTAAAAAAGCATGTGAAAATAATAGTATTCATTTAGACACACTTCCGAAAAATAAAGCACTTGGTATGATTATTTTTTTAAAATTATCTAGATATCAGTACAACACTTTGCGGTATAGTCAAACGGTAAAAGACGGTATTAATTACTACTAAATGAAATAGTGGTGAATGAAACCGAGACTATGATGGAAGTAGAAGATACGTGTTGATAAGAATATCGTATATTATTTTAGATTTAGTTATTATCAAAGGTATGGTACCATATATATATATATATATATATATATATATATATATATAAATATATATATATATATATATATATATATATAATGATATGATAATATATATAATATGATATATATTATATTAAGTATATTAACGTTATCTTCATGATTATTAATTATCAACGTCAAAAAAATAAAAGTATTATGACGTAATGTCCGAAACTGTCTATTAATCGCCCCACTGTGCGCCGCCGCGACGACGCGTGCGTTTATGTTTTCTTCGTCTTCGCGGCGCGCAAGTTGACCCCGCGCCACGCCGCCGCAGTGTTCTACGTTTGCGCCGCGCCGTACGTGTAGCCAGACGACCGACCGACCGGCGTCGGCGGCGGCAGCAACAAAGTTGGATGACCAGCGGTAGGAAAAAAAAATAACGATAATAATAATAATAACGATAATAATAATAATAATAATAAACGGAGGAAAACAGCGAAGAAAAGAAAGAAGAACGCTATGCGCGTTTGTGCGCGCACGTCTTGTAATAAGTGTATTTGTATGATAATAAAACGCGCACGAGAGATGTGCAACGGCCGCGTAAACAAGACCACTGCGCCGCCGCCGTCAAGGTCGTGTTTTTTGTACGCGCCAACGACCCACGCACTCGCTCACACTGACACACGCGCTGTCCAATACAATTTTTATATCGAAAGTACGTAATTGTATAGCTAAATAGCTTTACGAGATTATATTACTCCTGCGTATGGTTGAGTTTGTGTGCGTGCGCGCGTGTGTGTATACGCACGCGCTTTTGTGTATTAGTGTGTGTGTGTGTGTGTAAAATTCCGTTGTTATTATTGTTGTTTTTGTTGTTGTTGTTGATGTTGTGATGTTCATTACCGTGGTTAACAGCCTCAACAGTGCTTTTTTGTATAATGTGTATTTGAAATTTCAGAATTTTTCTACTCCGACCCACGCTCACACGGACCAATCGTAATAACATACACATGAAACATTTTTCAACTGAATAATTATTATTACTACACGATTTTTATACACCCATTATAGCGGGACTACAACATAATACAACTGCCTACGTGTACAAATTTCAAATTAGCCATGAATGCCCAATTCGTTGTCTATAGACACAGATATGAAAATCTTTTGAGATTATCGTACGCGAGTCATTATTTTTCGAGCGATGATAAGAGTTTTTTTTTCAAATCATCATAATCCTTTTTAACATTATAAGCTGTGTTTAATGAAATGCCTAATGATTTTTTCTAACGAATCAAAAAACCATTAAATAATGACTTTTATTTGTTTCTATAGTGTTTACGTTGCAAACATTTCGATTGGACATTTTCATGATAATTCTCAGTACAGTGTCGCAGTGGAAAATATTTTTATTCCATCATCACCATCGAATATTATTACGGTATTGCGTGTTACACGTATTACGTATTTCGGATTACACTTATTAAACATTTTCGGTAGAAAATAAAATGATGAAACAACGAGCGTATACTGTGTCCTTTGATATTGTTCTATTATTTTATTTCTCCCTCACAAACACTTCTACTGATTACAGTGCCGTTTCGTAAAATTAATAATTAAAACAAGCATTACACATGATATAGTCGTCGAATCGTTAGACATTTACATCTTCCTAGAATTGATCAACAACGTGTAATAACAAAGAATAAAACGCTTTAAATTTTTTTCTAGAGTTCACTGTGGTGTTTGACCCATTAAATAATTAAGTTTTATTTGAATATATAATTATAAACTTTTTTTTTTGACACGCAATTTTTATAATAATTATGCTGTAAATAACGAATGATGATATAGATGAAAAGATAATTTTTAATTTTTATCATATGTTTTGAAATGTGTTTTCGCAATACTGTCTTAATACACCTATAATATTACTTTTTTCAAGATTATATAAATTAATGTTGAATTTGTATTACAAATTTGAAATAATTAATAATTTATTCTATAATATGTAGTGATTAATAAAACAAGAACAAAACATCGCCTTTAATCACTTATACTAATTGCCTATGGATTAAATTCTGATCTAGTTTTTTTTTTTAAACTTATCTACCTTATCAAGTTTGATAATAATGTACCATGGTATCTAAATTATTTTGAACTGATAAAAAAGTAATAATGTGAATAATTTTAATGTCATGTCACTTAGATTATAATATATTTACTAGTAGACACGGTTATCTACACAGGTTGGCGTACGGGAGTGTTATCTCTGTTAAAGTGGCATTTGTAGTGAACTATTAGCGCTAGTAGTCATCGACCCGACATTAACATGTAAATTATACAAAAAACTGTAGTTTTTCATTCTTTGCTCATAAACGATTACAAGAACATAAAAATTGTTAAGCACCTAAATTATAGATTGAACATTTTTACATCAGATAGAATTTTTTTGGTGTTTCTATCTTCAAAAGTACGTTTTATTTTCAATGAAAACAATTATATTATTTTGGTGCCAAAAATCAAAATAACATTAGTGATAAAATGCCAATAAATTAATTAATAAATAATAATAATAAAATACAGAAATCAACCTATAATAATTACATTTTCTTTTTGTAATAATTATTTAAAAACCAAAGGGAGTCTACATTATCACCTTTGTGTCATATTTTTGATCGAACCGGCCGAATGAATAATTATATCTTTATTAGACTTATAACCAGATGTGCATCCAACAATACAACACTTAACCATTTTAACGATACACGAAAATTCAAAATTGACACACTCGGAAACTCAGACACTACGACTACGACAACGAGATAACGAATAAAGATTTAAGATACAATATAACAATTAACAAAAATTATCACTTATCTGAAAACATAATATTTTGTTTTTTGGCGCCAAAATAATATATTTTTTTAATTGAAAATGAGACGTTATTTTAAAGATAGAAACACCAAAAAAATTCTATTTGATGTAAAAATGTTCAATCTATAATTTAGGTACTAAGCAATTTTTATTTTTTTGTAATCGTTTATGAGTAAAGAATGAAAAACTACAGTTTTTTGTATAATTTATATGTTAATGTCGGGTCGATGACTACTAGCGCTAATAGTTCTCTATAAACGCCACTTCGACAATCTAATGCATGGAATACATATCGTCGTACGCCAACCTGTGTAGATAACCGTGCTAGTAGATAATACTTAATAATCGATCCTTGTATATACCTAATGATCGTTATCTCGGATTTACAGATATTTTTTTATTACTTAGGTACTTTATGATTTATGTAAAAGACATTTTATTTGATTTTTTTTTAAATAGGTAATCGGATTTATGAAAAATATTTGTAATGAAATTATATATATTATATTCAAATATAAAAAAGCCGATAAGATAATGGTGGTGGAAGTTCGTCCTTCGTCGCTTCGCTCCTCGGACAAGATAATGGTGAGGAGTGTATAGCACTTTCTATCATGGGATCACCTGGTTTACGATAGTTTAGTTGTATGGTACTTTACATTTGAATGCAATGATAAATCATTGTAAGTTAAGTACAGGATACAGTAGTTGGGTGGGATACACGAGATGCATTGCTAGATTAGGCATTATTGGATAGATTTTGGAATTATTTTATATTATAAAAAAAAAAACGATTCTGAACGAAGATGAAGATGTCAGCCTTAAATTGTAATATATATTTTATTTTAATATCCTAGATTGGGTTAAATTTACATTTGTCTATTCATGTGACTTCTGCTCGTGAGCATTGGACAAACCAGGATGTGCATAGATAGGGCGTAGGTAAATACCATATTATTTGCCTAAATGCACTATCGTGACGGCACCACCCGACCCCGCCGTCCATATATGCTGAATGCTCCGTGGCTACGTCTATTTAAATATTAATAATTAATAATAATATATAAAATCCGCATGTTTATGGAACTGATACACTCATTAAAATAACTGGAAATTGGAAGTTAGTAACGTTCTATTCAACCATGTAAAGGTACGTTATACACCTTGTGTTTACAATCTACCAATATTTTGTATAGAACAGCTGTCAGCTACTGATTATATTATAATAAACTTAATCTATTTAATTATCTTTATCAGTTGTGATATTACATAATATTTTCATTTCTTATCTTTGAATACAAAAATTTTTATACATTTTCAACTACAAAATAATTTGCAAATATTCGTGATTTTGAAAAATTTTGTCGATTTTTGAACTTCAACTGCTTATAAAAAAAAATTGTGCCTATGTATTTGAATAATTTTTGAATCACTCTTAGATCAACTTATTCAAAACCTTCTATTAAATTTTCAAGCGATTTGGTAGGGCCAAAAAATTGTTATCGACTTTTATAAAAAAAAATCTAAGAAAAATCGAATTATTCAAATGCCTATAAATAGCTAAAAAATAAACGAAATATTTTGAAAATACAACTATGTAAAGAAAATGCCTATTTAAACATTTTGTAAAAGTTTTAAGTTTCTACGACCTATACTTTTTGAATAAGAACAAATATCAAAAATCAATGATGCCTAAATTGTTATTTTACGCGATTATGTGAAAAAATTGTAATTTCAAACACTCATAAAAATTTTTGATTTTATTCCAGTGCAAATTTTTTTACAGATAATTGAAGGAAAACGTATGTCAAACTTTGTACCGAATTTACAATTCTTAGTTTTGAATACTTAAAATTTTATGAATTTTCAACTGCAAAATACATAGCAAATATACATGATTTTGACGAATTTTGTCAATATTAGCACTTATAAACGCTTATAAAAAAATTTTGTGCCTATGTATTTTTATAATTTTTGAATGGGAGTTAGAACAACTTATGTGGACCCTTCTATTAAATTTTCAAGTATTTCGTCCGAGCTACATTTTTTTTATCAACATTTATAAAAAAAAAAATAAAAAAAATCGAATATTTCAAATGCCTATAAATTGATTAAAAATGAGTGAAATCTTTTGAAAATAAAATTATATAAAGAAAATGCCAATATAAACAACTGATAAAATTTTCAAGTTTCTACAACTTATACTTTTTGAAAAAAAAAACAATTAGCAAAAATCGTTTGAGGCTAAACCGTTGTTTAACGTGTTTTTGTAAAAATTTAAATTTCAAACACTCATAAAATTTTTTTGTCTGAATCCGGTAGAGTTTTTTTTGCAGATAATTGAAGAAAAACTAATGAAAAACCTTGTACCAAATTTTCAAAACTTAGTTATAAAAGAAAAAAATTTTACGATTTTTCAACAACAAAATTATTTGCAAATTTTCGCAATTTTTACATATTTCGTATAAATTGGAACTTTGAGCACTTATAAAAAAAAATTGTGACTTACGATTTTGGATTTTTTTTTATCAGTTATGGAACAACTTATAAGAAACCTTGTATTAAATTTTCAAGATTTTCTGGCAAAAAAAAAAAATTTTATCGTTATTTTAAAAAAAAATACTTAAAAAAATTGAAAATTTCAATTGTCTATAATTAGCTCAATAAAAGTCAAAAGTGTTCAAAAATTTTACCACGTATAGATGATTTCAATATAAACATTTGGTGAATATTTCAAGTATCTACAATTTTTGGTTTTTGAGTAACGGCTAAATAAAAAAATCGATTTCGTCGAAAACGGGTTTTGCACAAAAAGTACCGGTTTTTCCTCATTTTTTGTTTGTTTTTCCCGTGGCATTTGAAAACTTTTGGGAATTTTCACTTGTGACCTCTCTAAGGTACCTCCGATATTCGTTTTGCCACCGAAAACATACCCTGAAGTTCAAAATTGAAGCATTATTTCGAGTAGTTATGGTGTACACAGACACAAAAACAAAAAAAAAAAAAAAAAACACACATCATAGTAAAATCAATACATTCTTCACTTCGTTCAGAATCTAATATTTTAAATTAGGTAATACTGGAATGAACGTGTCAAAATCTTCCAAACTGAAATACGTTCTATATGGTTGAAGAGTTTCTGAATAAATAGACATGTCATAACTTATGCAAATAAGTGAACGGCAGAGTAAATAATATTAATAAACAATGTTTTAGAACAATTTTTAGGAAATCTTATTTGTAATAGGGTTTAAAAATTAATTTAAAGTACGTACATACATTTTAAGGCATAAGAACAAAATAACTGTAATTATTAATGATGATGCATGCTTGAACCACATAATTATTATAGGAAATATTTTGAATTTTAATATTTTTTTTCTATTTTTTTTAAATGATTTATTGTTATACTTATGACTGTACATTAAATTTAATCAGTATATAGAAAAAAGTTAGTGTTTTTCGACGGACTAAAAGTCGATATTATAATTTGAGTTCTACTTTATCCATCTTCATAAATGCTCATTGATTTTTTACCTTATAAATGGAACAATACCTATATAAATATAATACAATATTATACATGCACAAACATAGTAGATACACACACATCAAGAAGATGTTTTAACACACATCTGTGGCACTGTAGAGTATAGAGCCGTAAAGGGAAAAAATATAAGATTAAATTCCTTGAAAGATGACAGACAACGGTAATGACAAAAAGGAAAGAGAACCTTTTAAATATACTGACAGGTGACAGCATATATTTCGTGATGATATCTTGGATACATCTATTTGATTAAAAATATAACATTTTATTTTATTTTTTGTGCAGAGAGATTTCATAATTTATTCAAATAATTACTATTTAATAAACTAAAAATTGATAAAATGTATATGTATGTGCGTTTTACATAACGGTTCGTATTACATTTATAGATTTTTCAGCGTAGGATGGTACAATTGTAATGACATAATATTGTATGAAATTCTAATTATCAATAAATAAACAATAATAAAATAAATTAAAATGTTTTAAAGAGAGGCCGATAATGTACATAAAAATATTGGTCTTCCTGTTTCGGTTTACCCATCTATGTACAACATAATTATTACTATCAACTTTTTCGCTAATATTCTTCACAATACATACAATTGTAAGTATTGATACTGACTTTGAGTTGTTGTGATTAGTAATTTTTTTTAATTCAATATTGGCAAATAATATACGTATAACTCTAAAAATGTTGTACACGTACAATAATAAGTATAATGCTAAGTACATAACAATATTATATACTTTTCAATAATTAACATTGTTGATTTGTTATTTTATTGACAATATATTTCAAATAAACGTTATAGTGCTTTATGATTATTAATCAGTTGCATGTTTAGCTTTTGTCTCTTGTTTTGAAGTAACAAAATTATATCTTAATTATCATAATATATACAGACAATTATTTAATTTTGCATATTTTGTTATTGATTAAATAAAAATGTTGACGACATTACGAACCTAAACTTATTTTTAATTTCGTCTGTTTTGTTTTTGATTGGGTCTACTAAAAAAGTTTTGACTTAATTTTAATTTATGAGATTTTTATGTTCAATAGAACTTTTATTCAAAACTTTTTCAGACTTTTGTGACTATTTTGATAGAAGGAAATACGGTTTTTTACCTTGTTTATCACAACTTGAAAAACTAATATTTAAACATATTGAGATATTCCATTTTCAATCAAATTCTATAAAAGTCTTGAATTGAGTTCTGTTCATTTGAGAATGTTATTTGAAATTTAAAAACAAGGTTATTATTTTATCATAATAAAGTATGTTTGTAATTAATTATATTTTTCATCTTTTTGATTTCAGGCATATACATGCAGATATTTAATATCTTCTGGTCAACCATTGTACTTACTTTTTATCGAAGATATATCTATTTTAACAGCGCTGTACGTAAGTACTTAACAAATTAACATATTTTTTTTTAAATGCTAGGTATTAGATATTTTTTTCATTTTTAGTGAATAATGTTTTCTATTGAAAATTCAATATAGTATATAACTCCTTAATAAACACATACAAATTTAACTGATGTTGTCTGTTGTGAATGAAGAACTGTATTTAAAATATGTTTTACTAAAACGCTCTTGATTTATATTAAAATACGTAATAACAACGCGCATTAGGTAGTCGTTTATGTCGCAATGACGTAGAATATATTCGACGTAGTATATATACTACAAAATTGTTTACTAAATATTAATGTTTTTTGAGACACAAATCAAACGTTATATCCATCCAAATAAATAAATGCGATAAAATAATGTGCGAACATTTAATAACTGAAATTCCACTGAAATGGTGTTTTAATCAAAAGGCGTACGACAATAATTCTATACATAAAAAAAAAAACAAAAAATAATGATAACAATATAATGACCAACGCGTTATTGACAAACATGTACGTAGACACGAGATGGACATTATAATTTTGTTCTCCGTTACTGAATATAAAAAATTAGGTACATATAATATGTATAAATAATATGCATACATAAACATGTATATATATATATATATATATATAAATGGAATAAATTCCGAGGTCATTGAAATTCAACGGAGTAATGAACCATCCGTTTTGTTGATTCATTGTTTACGATTTTATGGTGATGGCATAATTATTATGCGCGCGATAATAGAGTGATAACGATACGTCGTCATGTACACGTATAATATATACCACGTTATATATATATATGTATATATTATATTATACACACGCGTATAATATAATACACGTCGTATATCGCATTTGTGACGTTCGATTTTCGGCACAGCTCGCCGAGTACGATTCGTGGTTTTATATATTAGAATATAATATGACGATCCATGATCGGCGCCGGCTATTGCCTTCATTGATTATGAATCAATCGGATGAACGGAATGAACGAATCGGCACACGTAATAATATGTTGTCACAGTTACGCGGCGTGTAGCACTAGACTAGGAATATACGTGCGGAGGTGAACGTGTTAACACACGCTGTTTTAAGTGTAATTCGTTGTACGGTCCCCGTACGCGACGAGCACGCGCGAATTTTTCGCACGCTCGTCGCTCCTGTATTCTTAAATACACCGCGGCCGTGATGTACTCGAGAACGTACACATATAAGCACACTACGCCACGCCGTGTACAACATAATAAAATGTTACCTGTGTCTGTACGGGCGCACGTTAACACCGGGCTCTATTATAACGAGCAGCTGGACCAGGGCGATCGAGCGATTGGAAGTGTCAAAAGTGCGATCGACCAGCAACGGTATGTGGGCGGTCGAAAAGAAGAATACGAGTATTTCGTTTTTTTTTTTTTACATTTTTTTTTTTCAAAATGTTTTATTTCATACGAATCTTAACCACTATGAACACGTTTTCCGATTTTTTTCTTTCTACAGAAATTATTATGTGTGTAAATTAATTCAACACGAACGTAAATTGTACACACAAATGGAATATATTACCGCCTATTGGCCTTGAAATACTGTTATTACCAGAGCCGGACGACCGAAAAAGATATCTGTGGACTACAACACAATTCAATGAAACGTACTTAACATTTATCACCTGAAAAATGTTGAAATTATCATTTAATAAATATTGCACCAATGTTTTGTAAAATCAAAAAGGTTCCCCGTAGTCTTTTACGAGGCTTTTTTTTTTCAAGATGTAAAGCTCTCTTGTAGTCTCTCCTTATTACGTCAAATCGACAATGGTTACTACTTTCTCCTGGGCCACATCGAATTAACGACAAAATATACGAGGCATAATTTTTCAATAATTCCATTAGATGATGTAAATGATAATTTATTGGGATGTGGAAGCAAATCGGTATCATAAATAAAATATGGGGGAGGGGGGGACAAAAACGACGGACAGGCCAGGAGAAGTAACTGCGCTAAACACGCTTGTAAGCAAGTAATAACTAATAACTGTAATACTATGCTGCGGTGTCAAATGTATAAGATTTATTACGCAGTGAGTAACTCTTACCTGTATGTTCCGATGACGCGGGCTCCGAGTGGCGAACGTTATCGAAGGCGGCCGCGGACGAGCAATGACGACGACCAACGGTGTTATTATTAGTTAACAACAATGTATAACAATAACAACAAAAACAAAAACAATTGCAAACCTAACAGCAGTGATGACCGATGACAATGGTGATTGTTTTAACGAATAGACGCAAAACTTCCGATGGGATGGAAAAAAAAACGAAACAAAAAACACGAAAGCGTTTACTCGAAACGGTCTAGGCCGCCGCAGTTAGTGAGAGAGAGAGAGCGAAAGAAAGAGAGAGAGAGAGAGAGAGAGAGAGAGAGAGAGAGAGAGAGAGACAGAGAGAGAGAGAGAGAGAGAGAGAGAGAGAGAGAGACTCGAACTTGAGAACGTGGTGTGGCGCGGAAGCGACGGGAAAGAGAGTTACGGCGACGGAGGTGCGCGGGAGGAAAACGAAATGGAAAAACGGTACTCGGCGTATAGAGACCGATGTCGGGCGGCGGCGTAGGAGTGGCGTGTGCGTGTGTGCGAGCGTTTCGGCCGTGCGGCGTTATTACGTGATCGGAGCGGCGGCGGCGTCTTCTCTCTCGCTAGGCGTGTCGACTGCACAAAGCATGACTCCGGAGTGCGCGCCGCGTCGCCCAAGTTCAATGTCAAAAACCCGCTCGGCGCGCATCCCTTCGATACCGCCCGCCCGCCCGCCCGCCGGCCTACGACGACGGGCACGCGGTGTACGGGCCCCCGCTGCTCACCGTACGTACGCTCTGACGCCGCGGCTGCTGCGCCTACCGGACGAAGACGAATGCGGCACGTGCGTGCGTATGATAAAATACGTTCTCGCCGATCACACGGGACATCGCGTTTCGCTCAGGTCACACGCATACTTTCCGTGTTGGCCGAATGTCGAGCAGGCGCGGATTTAAGACTTCCAGCCGGGGGGGAGGGGGGCGAATAGACAAAACACGTACGTTTTTCACTTTTTCACACGCATCTTTCCTTTTTTTTTTTTAATTTCATTTTCACCCTTATCGTGCTCTCCTGTGGATCCGCGCCTGATATCAAATAGTGTGCACGAGACGTTTCTCAAACGCCCGCGCGTGCGCGCGCGTGTGTGTGTGTTTTTAACTTATGTGGGACGTGGCGAACATTTAATAAATATTCAGTGTTCGGCAAATTTGATATTATGACGACAAACCGTTTGATGATTCGGTAGTGCACTGTGTCAATGAGAGAGATTGAAAGTATTCCGTTTTCACCGAGTAGCCTTAAAGTCTCATCCGCTCTACTTGATATACGGTGAATGTCGAATATTATCGAGTATTAATGCTTGACGAATAAAAAAGAAAGCGTCTTTAAAAGTAACGTACTTGTTAAATCGAATTAATCGTTATAGTCGGAATTTGTCTTTAGATCCCGAGATGGGGACCCGAGGATCTTTATTTATATTTATTATTATTTTATTATATTGGTTTTACAATGACATTTATTTTTTTCTCTTGTCCGCGTAATTGTCCAAAAATACTCGAGTATATTTTGGGAAGAGAACATTTCTATCGGACAAAAGAATTATAAAAGTAATATCGATGATTACAAATAATAATCCAAACTTACTACGATCGAAAACGGTAAAATGATATGTAAACGGTACATAAAGTGACCATATATTTTTTTAGTCAGAACGGGACAAAAAAAACAAATCATTATTTTTATTATAAATAATTTTTTTTTTTTTAATTTAAGAATTATCAAAATTATGTTTTTTTTTATCTTTAGAGGACAAAAAAATTCATTATAGATAATAACAAATATGTAGAAAATATAAATTTGATTATTCTAACCATGTTAAAAAATCACAATTGAGTTATGAAAATATTTTAATTACAATTTCGGATAATCAATCTGGAGGTTTGGAACAAACATATTCCCCGTGGTGATAAATTAGTGAGTAGAAATGATTATGTTTGTGCATTACACATTAAGGCTATTTCTAACAGTATCTATGTATAGTTAAATATGACTAGTTCAAAATAGATGAAGGAGTAGTAGAAAAGCTAGAAAGAACTACTCCAATTTTAAAAACTGAGGCAGTCCCAACAATATTTCCAGGTCTTCCAAAATATTTAACCTCAACCGTAAAAAAAATCGGTTTGCACCAAAATTACTTTTGATAAATCCTACAAAAAAAGAAAAATATGATGAGAATAATGAAATAAATGGTACAGACAATTTATAACCCGATTCCCGATACACTAAACAATCCCGATACCGTTTACAGTCATTACCGCTAATCGACCATATACACATGCACGTAAGAATTAGATATACTTAGATATAATATAATTAGATATGTATAATAGAAACGATAGAAAATTGATTTTCGTTATTTTTTTGTCTATATTTTGAAACGGGACATTTTAGTATCCCGAAGATTCCTCAAGAGACAACAGGACAAAAATACAAAAAACAGGACTGCCCCGTTCAAAACGGGACGTATGGTCCCGTAGTATACCTTAGGTATACATCACGTATTATTTCTTTAGAATTTTGAACACTCATCAGTCATTATCATTATTTGGTCAGCACATCAAAGGAACATACATTCTACGAACTGCGTTATATTTTAGAAATACATGAAAATGTTTTATCAAGCGAGTTTTTTGTTCAAAATTAATTAATTCAAAATATTATTTCAAGAAATTTTGTTTTCATAATATTTACCTTTGTGAGTTTTAAGTCTATTATTTCATTACGTTATTGTTATTTGATCTATTTGTGGTTTCTATATCTTTTTAACGTATAGAATATTTATACATTTGTACATGAGTAATTTTTGTATTTGATGTGTTTAGAATGATGAATATGGCTTCTAAAGTCGTGTTGATGTTATTCACCGAGCAAAGACCACAAAGGCGACGGCTCATTTTAAATTAATTTGTCATCATTTTATTTAATCTTGGAATAATTAATCTTCCTTAAATTTAGGTATTAAAATATCTATATAAATTGATTTTTAGTCTATTGAAATACAAAAAGTATAAAACGTTTTAGACGTCTTTAAATGCATTATTGTATTAAAAAACAATTCTTTAAGTATTTTTTTCAAAGGAATTTTGAATAGTTCTTAGTTACATTGAAACCTGGGCCCCAAGCGATGATTATTTTTCATTCTACACGACAATGAAAACAAACATAGAGAGAAAAAAACGACGACAGCGACGCGACGGAGTGATTTTTGTTTTCCATCATCATTTGTACTGATTGCAGTAGACATTTTCAGTAAGCTCACGTTTTTCATGATCGTCGTCACGTTGACATGTACACGGAACTTATGAAAATGTTTTTGTTTTCATCAGTCATCATGCCGCACGTTTACTCTTGTAAGTGCTCGCTCAAAAAATCTTAATGTTCAAACGTCGAACGATTATATGTTTAGTCTACGCGTTCGACAGGAAAGCGAATGTAATATCGAATTGATACAAAAAACGTATCCAAACAACGTTGAACCATTAAGCACTTTACGACAATCATGACAGGATCGTCCCCGAGATTTACGAGATCACGCTCGAACGGAGTTGATCAAAAAGCGCGAGTATTCATCAGGAAAACGACCGACGAGTTCAATATATATGTTATCGAAACAATGACGAACGACATTAGACATGACGTGTCCACGAGTGCTTTTTAAAATCGCCGCCGTACGCGGCATAACGTTTAATCGTCTATTTCGCGGCGAATGATTCTTACGATCGATCGCATTTCCCCTGCACTCTGCTGTGTACATCATCTATACGTATGTATATATTTATTTAAATTTTACATCGCGACACCAGAAATTTTTTTTATTTGCACGTATCACATTATTACCGGTGCAAATTATTATTTATGATTTCGTACCGTGTCGTCGTCTGTTATTGGTGACGGACACAAGCGGGTTTTAGAGTTAAAACTCCCTCTAAAAATTTTAGGAACAGTTATTTCAAGTGTAGAATAAATGTATATAAAAAAATTATTTCAGTATAGATTATTATTTTTCCGCGTCTACCACTGCCTGTTCTTGTTCTCAAATATGTGAATATCCGGCATCGGTGCACTTATCGGCTCGCTGCAGTCGACTTCAAACGTAGGTACATAGTGTAATGTATAATGTAAACGACCATGCGGCGAAACTGCTGAGGTACGTGGTAGTTCTTTGGCCAAACCTATTATGTGTACAACGCACTAAACGGAATATAGTGTACTTGAATGTATAAAATAAAAGTCACCCTCAAGTTGTGAACACGAGTAGTTGTTTTCAAAACGTTTAAGTAATAATAACACCGCCACCTTAAAGCCGGCATGAAACGGGCATCATATTTTTGCTTTTATATTCTCTCTAAAATTCGCTTCCTTTGTACGCTAAAAGTTTCATACAGCGCATTATCGTCTTTATATTTAATTTTGATAAACAT
This sequence comes from Therioaphis trifolii, assembly GCA_027580255.1. Lineage (NCBI taxonomy): Eukaryota > Metazoa > Arthropoda > Insecta > Hemiptera > Aphididae > Therioaphis > Therioaphis trifolii. The sequence goes on from CM050407.1 coordinate 12,627,919, forward strand.
TCATAGTTCTGTCTGTACGCGTATAACAGTAAACTTTTCGATAAAACTCCGTCTCACCAAGATTGCTTCTGAAGAAAAAAATTACGAAAATCTCTCACGAATTTTTATAAGTGTTTTCACTAAATCTATAATAACAACGTAGCATAAACGTGGTCTTGTAAATTACGTTTCCCTGAAAAGGAATTTAAGTAAACAAGGTGACTCATTGTGAAAACAATGCTATTATAATCTTAGAGTTGTTTTCATATCACGAAAATGTATACACATTCTAATCTTAAGTACTTTTGATATTTATAAAATACTCACAAATACAACCATATTGATAGTTGTTTTTTTTTTTATTTCAAAATTTGACCAAATACCGTAAGAATACGTCTGGATGAACGTATTGTAAATCATACGTTTTATACAACACACTATACGTTTTGTTTCTGTGAAGTAATTTATGGGACACTGCATGCTATATAAACGTTTATAAAAATGTCTATTCAGTTATTTCGTTTCGCCTTTTTGATTTTTAAGTTACTTTAGAATAGATATGTATTTTTCTTTACACATTTTATATTTAAATGCGTTATATGTAAATATATGTAACTGTACTGATGGATAAATTGTGTCTATTGAGCAAAAAAAAAATCAGGTACATTTATATTATATGATATAATATGATGTATACTCTCGTTCTGTTTAAAATCCTGTATGAGCGTAATGTGGTTTTAAATTATATCAGTGGAAATTATTAGAATTTAAAACGTACATTATGCTTTTGGAATAACTAATGTACTTAAATGGTGCATCAGTGCGTTAAAACCGATCACTCTGATTGGTGTGTACAAATATTCGAATATTTTCAGAGTCTTGAGATTTGTGTAACGTAAGTTTTCGACGATATTTCCAAGGTACAGTTAAGATTACCCCATGGTATAGGGTGAACGAAAAAAATAAATGCAGGGGTTGTTCGGCGCTTGCGCCTGAGCTTTTTAGTGTGGCTTTTATGAGAGACCGAAAGGGGAATTCTACACACACAATCACAAATATATACACACTCGCATACACACAGACAAACGTGAATTCTATTTCTACCGCACAGTTCTCTCTGCTGTATATCCATCTCATTCACCCTCGTTCTCCTGTACTCCCTCCCGCACTTCCGCTTATCTTAACTGTCTCTCTCCTTCTCCCCTCACACTTTCACCCTCTCTCTTTACTATAACGTCACTGTGTGTGTGTGTACGTGAGCCAGCGCATGTTGTAAGGAGGAATATTGCCAGAAGCTTGGCCCCTTATTAAACTCGCACCCTCTCGCCAAATACACATAACGGCCACGACGCTGCGCACATATAAATTATTCGGTCCCCATAATGAAGGGGGTGGTATACGAACTGTGCAGGATCCCTCCGCCGTGGCAGTCAGTTTTATCTACGACGAGACGCTTTCGCCGTAACACCTGGGGTCGCTGTGATAATTTAACTTTGCGAAGAAATTTTAAACACACCGCACCGCGCCGCTCCGTTTGCTGGAGAATTCTAAAGTGCGTCGATAAACTTATGGTCGGACTAGATTTCATTACACACAAAACAAGTGTTTGCTGATGCTACGTTGCCGCCACTTTCTACAGGACTGCGGAACGTCGTAAACTTGTAAGGTTCGAGTGCGTATACGTTACGCTAAACGTGAGGGTCTTATACTGTTCAAACGGCTTTGATGTTAAATTTCACCGGACTCAACGACGGTGAAATTCACGTGAAAAAAAAACAAGGGCTTAATGAATAAAATTGCAATAATTTGCTTTTAGGTTCAAGGACTTTTAGACACATACATAATTAGTTATAATACCTTGAAGCTTTTTAGATGCTCTTAAATAAATTAAAATCAAATCATTTCTTTTTTTTTCTCATGTAGCGCACTTGTAGAACTGTACTCTCTTACATATTGATATTTCGATTGTTAAAATAATAGTTATAAGATTTCAATTTTTTTTTTATTGCAATTGAAATCGAAAGCTGAAAAGACATTTGCCTTAGCGAAAAGTGTAATTTTAATATTGCAAAATTCATTGTTAAAAATTTAATATGTTAAAATAATATATTTATGTATAATAATTAATATAGTGTCTGGACTATTTTTAACATACTGAATTAAAGGTTGATTTAGATAAGATCAAATGTTCTGAACGAAACACGTAGTAAACACTTAATAAAGCACCTGTTATGTTTTAACAGATACATAATATGAAAGTTATATTGGTTCAGGTGATGTATGGCAAACTACAGCCAAATGTACGGTTTAAACTAACAAAGATTATTACTTAGAAAAACTCTTTATTAATTCGAACATGTTAAACTCTTGATATATTTCAATATTTATATGCTTGAAAACGAGAAAGAATTAATAAATATTTATATAAGAATAATGTTTAAATATTTTTTTAATCAATAGGTACTTGACGGTACTTGTCTCTTTTTAGAAAAATAAACCTGTCTAATGTCTACACGTAATTACATTCCAATTATATTGATGCTAATTTTCTTGGAACATATATTTTTTATTTTAAATATTTTAATTTTTTAACTGCTTGTATAATTATTAATATTTTTGTTGTATCTTTTTTTTTCTGACGATATTTTCAACGCACAAACCCAATACAGATAATTTTTAAATAGTATTGTTTGTGTTTTTAAACTGTGTTGTATTGTTTTGTAAACGAAAATTACCTTTGGTGTTTTTATTCCAACTCCTCGTTTAAACCCACCCATTTTCCGGCGAATTCAATTCGTTCCTTTATTTGCGGCTAGATGTTGAATAAAGTTTTGTTTCGTCATGTACAGGATAAGTCACGATCCTTGAAATGAGATGTCTAAAAGTAATTGTGTGTGTGTTTTTTTATTTTTAGATTAACAAAGTTTTATTATTATTTCTTCGTCGCATTCATACGAGAACTTTTTTACGTTTCAAACTCAAGCCGCGTACGGTACGGTACGCATGATTTTATACGCGAGCCGTTACGCGTCGGGTATGGAATTCGAGACACGGTGAAATATGACCTAATGGATTTTTTCCAACGGGTGGTGAATTTTCTCGCTCGTCGCGGAACGGATTTCCTCGCGCACGAATCGAATCGCGCGACATTATCGTGCGCGGAGAAACAAATAAACGGTTCGGAAGGAAGCGTCGCAGACGTCGCCGTCGCGGCCGAAACGCAGACGTATTCCACAACCGCGACTTCCACCGTGCATTACTACGTCCGCGGGGCACGCGGCGCTCCGCAGCCGCCTCCGTCCACGCACCGGCCCGTGCACTCGAGTTCCGGATAATTACCGTCCGGCTCCGAGGTTTTCAGACACCGGAACAAGCAATTTCCCGAAAACGTTCGCCGCCGCCTCGCCGAGAAACCGTTCGACTCTGAACCTACGCACGGCGGCACTGCGGCGGCGGCTGTGGTACCCACTTGGGATACGTGCAAGTCGTGGCGTGCCGGAGCCGTACAGCGTATATATACATATATATATATAGTGGATACGGTACGCGAGTATCTCGTTCAAAAGTCGGTCGACTCGAACGGCTCCGGGGTTGATTATCATTCTTTACAGCGGCGCGTTCGAGGAAAAAAAACCCTGCTCTATGAGCGTTCCGAGTTTTTGGGGCCCGACGGATCGTGTAAAATCACATCGAAATGCCACGGTGGAAAAACGACAATCCAAACAGGCGAGTCTAACGCGGTTCGAGTCGTGAAGGTTTCGATCACCGTTGATTATCGCAGGCACGACAGTGAGGTTAATAGGATTTGTTGTAGTCTGGACTTATGACCGTTGTACCTATTTCTTTTTCTTCTCGCGACTCGTCCGATCGTTAAACACGCCTCTGATTTGACGAACATGTGCGCGAGTCGAACGTATCGGCACGAAACACGAACGGCCAGATGCGAGTTATTGCAGTTTTCGTACAAAAGCTACGCTTGTAAATAATATAATATAATATATATTATACACTCGATAATGATTGTGTTCGGTCGACGTGGATTTTTGTTCATTCCGCACGTTTCTACGAAGTCGTTAGTCCCTTAACATTTGAGCTGGTGTGCGGCGGTCCAATATTATGATGGCGTGTGTGTGTGTGTACATATAGACGTATTTGCGCGCGCATTAGGTATTTGATTTGAACCAAATCACTCGTATAAAACACGGGCAGTGCGATGCGCGCACAGATGCGTATATACGGTATGATACGGATTCGGAATAATTTCACACATTCAGAGGGTTAAAACGAGAACATCAATCGCTGCAAAACGTAATGATTACCACGCCGCCGACCGTGGGGCATAATGAGCGCGATGGACTCCCGTCGACGTCCCATCTGCGCCCTCTCCCGTGCGTCTCGCGGGCGCGTTCACCTCTCTCGCGGCCATTCATTGAAACGCGTTTTAACTAATGAACGAAACCCGTCGTCAGCACGTCTGCCCCGACCGTGCTGTGTTTGGCGAATCTGCGCCGACGACATTAATCCAAGAATTAATGATAGTATCCGCTCCCGAGGAGAGGAGGAGGGGGGCAACGGGGAGGCGTGAGAGAGGAGGTATGATAATGAATTATTTTCGCTGACATTTCTGCGCGATGCGTGTTTTTACAATGCAGCATTTGCAGCGCTGCAGCGCACATAGGTCACGTTAAAAATACAATTGTTTTCGAAAGCAGAATTACCTTGACTGCTGTATATTGATTCGAGTGAACTGGTCGATTGAAGGCGATTACCAAGATGAATGGGTATATATTTATCTTTTTATTCTGTAACTTGAATATTATTTATTAAATCGCTTTGACCTTTCAGTTCCCAGTGCTCTTGCTCGGCTGCAGTAACTGCTATTAATACGAGTTTACACAGCGTAATGTTATAGTGCTAAATATTACACAAAGATAATTTTATTTTAATGATAATACGTAGGTAAACGATATCATACACAAATTAAAATATTACAATACACAAACACACACGCGATAATTTGAATATATATATCGAGAATACCGGTTTGCTGGCAATAAAGAAGTATTTTTTTATGTTATTGTGATATTTTATCGACCCAGCTACAGTAGACAGTGACGAGAAAGAGCAGAGCCAAAGAATAAAAACCGAAGAGTTATCAGACATTCAGACATGCAATCTTTTTTTTTTTTTTTATTATTTACAAAATATAACACCACTGTAATCCATATACATTATATGCATTCGAATATAATGAGTATATTTGATATGACACTAGACGTAATTGAAGAGAGTACAGTTCAGTGATGCCACTTCGAGAGGAGTGTGTTTAGATAATGATAGTTCTCGAAATTGGAAGTCTAAGGACGTCCAGGGACTTAGCACCGGACCAAACGAGGACAAGTATGAAGTATTACGGATAAGCATTACAGTCGTTTTCAAAGGCCTTCGGACGTCGTTGAGTTTTGAAGGCACCTATATATTTTGTGAGCACGGATTTGCATGACGAGCATCCTTTGAAAATTGAAACCGAAATCAAAGTATCATTTCACATTAGCAATCATTAGTGCAAAAACTCGAAAACTTCACAGCGAACCACGTAGGAAACCGCGCGCGTGCGCAAACGGTTAGAAAAAAAACACGCGTGAATAATGTCGTGACCGATTCAATGAGAAAATCGCGGAATGATCGTTGAACACGGTCCTAAAAATACGGCGCCGAACGTGCGTAGTGCGCACTAGTGTAATTTTACCGATGCAATCGCGTCGAGTCAGAGGTTTTGTAAATACGTTTTATCTGAGATTTTACGGAGCGGGGCCACTTTTTGTGAATCGTACGGAACAATTGACTCGATTATTCGTGTTTCCAAGGTTCTTACGGAAATAGTTTCTAGAGTACAAAGAGATAAATGGCAGCTGACAAATTTAATTTGAAATAATAAAGGAACGCCGCGCAGGCGTCATTTCCAGTCCATATGGTTTATGGTTATAAATCGAACGCGTGCGAGAACAATTGGACGTATGTTTTCTCTACAACGAACTTAATTATTTATGGGATGGCGTGTAGTTATTTCAACGCGTTAGAGGTATATTTGAGCACGATCTATACACGACTGTTTATTACATCGTATAATGCAAAACGATTATATTATTTACTATAATAACTCTGAAGTATCAAGACAAATTACTAGTGGATATATTATAATATACAGTGGCGGCTATCCTCAAATTAATGTGTGTTGCTGAAAATATTTCTGAGGACCCACCCACCTTCATATATTTATTAGAAAATATAATTACCAATTATCAAAATATAACTTGTAATAGCTAAAAAAAAAACATTATCCTCTATTTTATAAATTAGTTACAAAATTAATAAATTATACTTACTACTTACTATACTTACTTACTACTTACTTACTTACTACTTACTTACTACTTACTAAACTATGAATTAAAACAAGAACAACTTTTTAATTACAAAATATACATTGTGCAATACCCTTAGTACAATTAAATTAAATGTTTGCTTAAAACCACACTTTTTTTGTACTGTTTCGTTTTTACTTATATTACACTTATAAGTATTAAGTAATAAGTCATAGTATTATAAATAAATACTCTAACACCTAACATCCATTTCACCACCAACCCAGGTACCCACCCACCTACCAAATTTTGTATGTGTTGCTTAAGCAACACATAAACCATAGGATAGCCGCCACTGATAATATATTATACATTTATGTTTGTCTTTTGTTTTTTGTTATTAGAAGTCGATATAACCCTTGTGGAAAAGAATCACAATAAGTCCATAATGCGATAAGTCATTAGAGACACTTTATTCTGGATTTATATGATTCTTTAACAGCTGTTATGACGTCTGCTCACACTTTTTATGGGGTTTGTCTGGTACGGTTTCGAGAAACCAAGCTCTTGAGTAGATTTCCATGATTTCATGGTCACGAAAGCATTTATGAAATTGAAGACGTTTCCCTCCTATAGCGATTGTTTTAAGATAATAGCCATCCAGAAGCGTATTTTTAAAATTTTTTTTGCTTTGAATAGAGAAAGTAATGTTTTTAAGTGCAACGTTCTGAGTTTTCGGATTTTCATGTTTGATTTTGGTCGCAAAAACTCACGACAGTTTAGAAATAAACAACTTAATACCCAATGACTTTATTTATTACAATTTAAAATCTGTAAATCACGTCTTGTCGTTATTTTACCAATTACTGATAATAACATTTATTTACGGATATATTACTATGATGTTGATTGACGAATTAAGTACAAAATAAACATTAGTGTTGATTTTTATGCTTTGTAAATCATTACATGTTAATCCTTAGTCTGTAAATTATCAAGTATTATATTATAATCACAAATAAGCTTGCAGTGAGTACGAAAAAAAAAACAAATTTTATTACTATTTAATACACTCATACTCTTTAAAATGTGTTCGGTAAAATTACATCTATCACTCCTTCCTCCCTATTTTTTATTTTTTTCAAAAGGTTTTAAGTAATTATTTTGCTGGCAGTTATAAATGTGCATATTAAAATTTAAGTGACGTTGAACATTTTCAAAGTGTCAAGAGTTACAAGTGAACGTGTTGTAAAGAAAGAAAAATCAGTAGCAAAGAAATAAGAGATGCTCGGATAAGGCACGTTGCAGGCCTAGTGGAAGAAATTACGGAGAAATGTCTGACGTATAAAAGATCCAGAAGTGTTGAAACACAAGTCCACGAGGATAAACGCAAAGTTGAATTACAAATAATTCTATTACGTAGTTAGAACTTAGAACACGAGACGGTAAATTATGTACATACATTGGATTTCTAATAAACAAAATGCAACTATGAGCGTAATGTGTGAATGTAGTCTTTACTCTATTGTTACGAATTACAGAATATGATTTTATGGGTCGTTCGCTCGGTAACATGTTACATTTTAATTACTTAAAAGCTGCTATAACTAAAATGTGTGCCGTACCCCAATAATAGACCACCATTAAACTATTTGAAACTGTAAGTCATGGTAACTATAAACCAATAGTGTTAAAATTATATTAAGTCAGGTTAAGCTTATAATCGGTCAATGATTACACCTGAAATCTGTATTGGCCACACAACTAATTTTTATTCAGACAATATTTTTGAAGCCTGCATGTTTTGTCAAAGATCGAAATGTTTTGAAATTCGATAACCGACCTCGACGGTTCAAACATTTAAATATTGATCTTTACATAAAGATCATAACAGTTCGTAAACACATTGTCACATTGTCCTATTGGGTCAGGAATAAATTTGATTATTTTAAAATAACAGATTTACGTCGCCTAGTATAGGTATATCAGTCAACACAAGTATCAAATCACTATATTTAAAGTCGAGTGCACTGCAAAAGGAATGTTGAATTATTCAAAACGAAGTCATCAATATCAAGTATGTCTGGATATTTTTATTTATTTATTATTATTTTTATTTTTTTTTTTAAACAAGAAATGTATAAAATCATTATTATATTATCGTCAAAAAAAAATAATAAATTTATTCTTGTCATTTTATCCAGCATATAATCTATTCACAACCATTACTGTAAAATGTATTTCAGAATTAGAATTTTTCTGTGCCGTTTGTTCAATGAAACGCGAGCCATTCAGGAATACTCTCGATCAAAACGACGACGAGCCGTGTCTGTATGATTCGTTCTAATAACGACTCTTTTATCTTAAAACCCAAATCAAACACGTAGGTGTCGATGTACGTCGTTACAATAGACGCGCCGCAATAAGTGTAAATTTAAACGGCATAAATTAACTCTTTATAAATCAATTTGACGTCTATCGAAACGCTGCACGGATAATTAAATAACAATAAATCTATAAAGCATACGTAATGTGTGTGTGCGCGAGCGCGCGTTCAATTAGGCGTTCGGCCACTTCGGTGAAACGCTTAAATATTTCATGTATCGCGATGCTCGGATACTATACTTTGAAATCGGTTTCAAACACGATTAACATTTGTTACGCCGGTCACACGCACGCACGCACACGCGCTCAAACACGTGGGCTTGGAGCGTACGAAAATACATTTTGCCGAACTCGATATCACATGTAATATCACAGCGACGTCCTGTTTAGAACCAAATCGGATTCGAAGAGACTCTGTCGTCTTACCGGCGGTCGACCGCGTACGGGTGTGAGAAAACGCACGCCGCCGCAGCACCGTGTACGGGGACGACGCGTATTTTTTCACGGACGGCCGACGTGTACGTCAGGTAACAGCGCCGTCGTGTTAACACGTGCGATTCTCTCTCGGCAAAACGTTTTTCGACGCCAAAGTTCAATCGAACGCAACGCGTGTACACGACTCTCGCCGCCGCGCCGCCGCGACGATGTGTGATAATTATCACAGCCGATGTTGGCTTATTTAATATTAAATTTATTATTAAATTTATACGCGCGTACTAATACGATATTACGTGTTATTCCACGCACGTGCGTGGAAACGACTCAGATGAAATCACGGAACGTCGTGAAAATCGTGAACGGATTCGTATTTTCTCGAAGGCGTGGCCTCTATAAACCGTGTGAGTCGGACAATCAAATCGGTGCAGTGTGCGCGGTGAGAAATGACGAGTTGGACTCGAGAGACGAAATGCGCTGCTGCAGGATCTCATGACGAGTAGAATATTATTGTAGACCGTTGTACTTCCTACTTTAACGCTTTGATGTGTATATCGTATATATAAATATCTTTATTTATTTATTTTTGTATATAGAAATAAAACCCACGATGCGTGTGTGTACAGTGTTTGTTATACGGATAATAATTTAAATTGCAAAAAGAGACGCGCGGGGGCGCGAGATGGTGGACATCTTTTGACGATTATGGTGACTGCAATAGTTGTGCAGTATTGTAGTCGTCCGAGTTACGTGCGAATCACTTATCGCAGTGTGGTCCAACCTGTTTTGGTCTCGCGAGACGATTTATGTGTTTAAATCGAAACGGCTTGTTCGAGAAAAAAAGTAATAATCATAATAATAATAAATAAATAAATAAAAGGAGAAAAAATTAAAATTAATTAATGAAAACTTAAATTTATCGCTATGATACGAGTAAACTAAATATAGTAATTTGTAATTTTTTATATCGTACGTTAATAATATATTATTTATTTATTTACAAAGATAAACGATTCGGTACACTCGGCTCGAGTATAGTAATAGAACACTTGAAATATTACATGGGTAAATTTACAATAACGTTTTCCGAGTCGTATAACACTAAACCTAAACGGAATCTCAACCACACCGTCAATAACTAAGTCATATCAACTACTATTATAACCAATGTCATATGTAACTTGGTAACTGAGTATATCTAGCAATAGGCGACTCCTCGGTGTCAACGACTCGACGCGAAGACGATCGCATGGTATAAAATAATAAAACACACACACACACACACTTATTAACTGCGACGTGGATGACGTATGGGATAAAAATAAAAATAAAACCGACGACCGCCTGACTGCATCGATCGCTCGTTATTACGACCCGCCGGGCCGCAGAGTGACGGGTGCGAGAGGCGACCGCGCGCGGTACAGACCATATGGCTAACGTGAGAATTTTTCGAAATAATGACGTTATTGAAATTAGTTTTTGTTTTGTTTTTTTTTTTCGTTCCGTGTTTCTGGCGCGATAGTTTTCGCCCGAGGTCCTCCGTGGCGAGTTGCGTACGCGGTTAATTCTCTGTTTTAATCGCTTTCGTTTCGACCGCTATGGTTTACACATCGGCGTAACTACGTAGTTATACGTTTTACTACCGTTTTTTTTTTTGTCTGCGTGTTCACTAATAACGGAGTTAATATAAAAATTGAGTTTACAAAAATCTCGACGTACGAAAATGAGACAGATATACGAACACTGTACCGAATAGCCGAAAAATGGCAAGAAAAAAAAACATGTATGGAATCCTGCTCCGAGACGTTTGTCATGAAACCTGCAGGTGCTACGACGACGATCGGTCCGATCCGATTCCGCGAGCACAGTATAATAATTTATTATTTCCGTCTAGACGACGACGACGGACCATATAGTTATGAAAACAATATCGTCAGATTACAAAACGAAATAAGCAGGTACTAATACACGCGCGCACCACACACACACGAGCGCACACACACACACACACACACAAATTCCCATGTGACATTACGGTTTTGTTGCGGCGTCGCAGTCGTATTTTTTTCTTTCTTTTCTTCATTCCGTGTGTCCCTTTTGTCCGCGGTATAGCGGGCCCTGTGCTCCTTTTATTATTATCACTATGTTTTTTTTCTAATCGTTTAAATGGAATCTCACACAAAATCCCTATAAAGAATCTCAACGCTGCAAAAGGCGAACGCACATCACGTTTTTCATTATCGGAGGACGCATAAAAAAAATAATATTCTTTCCCTGTTTATACGCCTCCTACTCCTTCTGCTTCGTTTCCTCCTCCTATTTTTTCTTCTTCTTTTCGCATTCAGACATCAAAGAAATACTACGTACAACAGACGAGCGTGTGGTAAATAAAATATACGCAATACGCATATATATATATATATATATATATATATTTATTATACACGTAGATTTGACATTCAGACAATATTATATTATACACGTATATCTTTAACGTGCTTTGCTGTATATTATTATTATTTTTATTGTTATTTCAGTCTTGGATATTTCTCGACGATTTAAAACCGTATTCGCATACGTTCAAAATAATTTCATGCTTTACATACGGTAAAACGTGATTTTAAAATTAAATTTCAATTTTGAACTTTAATTTTAATATAGCCGATTAAGAAATAGTATGTTGTTGTCTACATATATTTGAATATTGCGGGACGACTTTGTTTTTTAGTTCAAATTTCACCTCACCGCCCGTATTCGGTCGCAACGTTTTTATTAAATATGTGCCGCTGTCGTCACATTATTATGTTATTTACATCAGAGTAGTTGAATACGCAAACGAAATACGTGTCATTATAATGTATACGTAACGAAACACCACGCGATTAATGTATGTATTAATGTATTTTGTATCATTTGACCGGGGGTTTTGTTATTCAGCGTCGACTATTTAAAGCACAGGCTATGTTTTTCGTAGGCCTAGAAGCCCTTAAGTGTGGCGTCTCACACGCAGCGGGCCGGGTACAAAACTAAAAATTGTCCCGATCGGGTTCCACAAAGAATAACGATTAATGAAACCACTGATTCCGATTGTATTTGGGAAGGACGGGAAGAGAGAGCTATTTAAGTCTCGACGATGACATGTGGCGCATGAGCTGTAGACTACTAGTGATGTATTTCGCCCATGATTAATCTTTTCTCTCCGCACGAGGCACACAAATATTTTTTCAATACAATTACGACGTTTTCATACGCGAGCATTAGTATTTATTACTACTTAATTTCTTCTTTTACTATAATATTTTGCGACAGTCGACGAGCATTGATAATTTCGAGGACCATAGGCGCCCGCAGAATTTTTTCCAGGAGGGGGCACAATTCAATACATTACTAGGAAATGTGGAATTTACTATAAAACATTTATGGTAGGCAGTTCAAATCGCAATGCATTTGTTTGCTATGCAAGGTACTTCACAAGATATAAATGTGTTTTCAACTGTTTCAAGTAAACAAATTGCTATCAGGATATTGTTTTCGGATATTTTTATGCACTTATGGTAATTAATTACTAATGCATTTTCAACATTTTTAACCTATTTTAGTAACATTACAAAAAAAAAAAAAATTAACTTGACTTAAGATTGAAATACCAATAATATTTTTTAAACATAATCTATTTGTATTCTTATAATTTTACTCTATAAGAACATTAGATCATCCAGTTTTAGAATAAAACAATACCCGATTTTGTTTATAAGTCATTCTAATTTGGAAATCAAAAATTAAATTAATAGTTATATATAAATTTTTGAAAATTGTTTGCATTTTATCAATTTTTTTGTAGTTTTTGGGTCTTTTATTCATTTTTTGAAAGGCATTTAAATCCAAAACTCAAAAATCGCATCTTATGTAATATTTCTAGTATTATAAAATAGATCCAAATAATACTTATTATCCTGTTCACAAACGTATGACTAGAAAAAAGTTTTAATAACATAACTAGGTTGACTAAGGTAAAATCTAATGATAAAATTCATTATTTTTTAAACTTCTCAAGTAATGAATTTCAATTAAAATATTGTCTTATATTAATGGCTCATGTTTGGTTTTTAAAACTCCATAGGGGACAAATGCCCCATCTTGCCCCCCTATTCGGGCGCCTTTGTCGAGGACGCTTAAAAACGAAACACGAAAACATTAATTGACGATTGCTTTCATATCGTAATACGTATCATTATTTCCTTCGACTCTCCAAGGTACATAAATAACGCCGAATCGTGTTTTGCACGGCTAGCTAACGCATGTGACGATAATATTTTTCGCAGAGGGCAGATTAATACAAAATATAATATCTCCCACAAAAGATAGCTTAGGTTTCCGGTGAAACGCGATCCGAGTAAAGCGCAGGCGAGGAATCGCCGTTGTTCGTTTTCACACGTAGTCATACCATATCCTGTATAGGGTTAACCACTGCATGCATGCTGTTGTGTTTTTTTCAGTTTTCATCATAGAGCACTGTATAATATATTATTCGTGTCGTACGACGTGCAATCTCATATGTCTGTGAAGTTAGCCCCCCACCCATCTCGGATCAATTCCAAATAATTTGTAACCTCATTTTTTTAATTTGTAACTATTTGTAACCAACTTTTTGAAATTTGTAACTTCATAGTTCTTGAACTATCGCTGATTTCTCAATGAGGGGCTAACTTCACGCCAGCCCCCCGACCATGCATAAATCGACCGGGATAATTTGTAACCTATAGTACTCAATTTGTAACTATTTGTAACCGACTTTTCGGAATTTGTAACCTCACCGTTCCCGAGTTACAGGCAAATCAAAATGGGAGGGCCAGCCCCCCATCCATGCGTAAATCGACCGGGACAATTTGTAACCTATAGTACTCAATTTGTAACTATTTGTAACCGACTTTTCGGAATTTGTAACCTCACCGTTCCCGAGTTACAGGCAAATCAAAATGGGGGGCCAGCCCCCCAACCATGCGTAAATCGACCGGGACAATTTGTAAACTATAGTACTCAATTTGTAACTATTTGTAACCGACTTTTCGGAATTTATAACCTCACCATTCCCGAGTTACAGGCAAATCAAAATTGGGGGGGGGCAGCCCCTAAATTTTAAAGTTGAAAACTGACGTAAAAATTGACAATTTTCATATACGAATTTATATGAATTTATTAAAACGTGTATAAAAAAAAAAATTTTACATAAATCATTATTTTTGAATAAAATAGCGATTTTTTTTCTTCAATTATAACTTAATATAATTTGAAAATATCTAACTGATAAAAATTGTTTACCAATAGACTCGCCACATATTTTCCAAAATTTGGTTTAAGAATCATAAAGCTCATAAAAAAAAAATAATCATCGTGAACCACAATTATTTAATAATTACATTATTTTAACATAATATGTTTAGTAATCCCTATTTCTTATAAAATTATTTTGTTTAAGATATACACTCATTGCAGTAATTGATTTCATTGGTAATAATAATGTTAATTCGGTTGGACATAATATAACCTACTGCAGACGAATCAAAGGACATTGGGAATGCCACAATGATTTATCAATGATAGACAAAGGATAAATCCTTTAATGAAAACAATAAAACCACATTTACTTTTTTATATTAAACAATAATATAAAACAATAAAAAAAAATCTAAATAAAATCAAATTTCAGTTTTATATCATTTCAATAAATACTTGTAAATTATTTATCAACTTTCCAATAGTACCATAAACATTATAATTAGTTGTTGTGAGTTTTTTGAAGTGAAAAACTTGAATTTTTTTGAAAAATTGGTTCTCCATATTGATTTTTGAAAAAAATTACATATTAGACGCAATAAGCTATTAACTGTTGATTTAAATGGATTAAGAGGGTTAGTCCCCCATTTTGATTTGCCTGTAACTCGGGAACGGTGAGGTTACAAATTCCGAAAAGTCGGTTACAAATAGTTACAAATTGAGTACTATAGGTTACAAATTGTCCCGGTCGATTTACGCATGGTTGAGGGGCTGCCCCTCAATTTTGATTTGCCTGTAACTCGGGAACGGTGAGGTTACAAATTCCGAAAAGTCGGTTACAAATAGTTACAAATTGAGTACTATAGGTTACAAATTGTCCCGGTCGATTTACGCATGGTTGGGGGGCTGGCCCCCCCATTTTGATTTGCCTGTAACTCGGGAACGGTGAGGTTACAAATTCCGAAAAGTCGGTTACAAATAGTTACAAATTGAGTACTATAGGTTACAAATTGTCCCGGTCGATTTATGCATGGTCGGGGGGCTGGCGTGAAGTTAGCCCCTCATTGAGAAATCAGCGATAGTTCAAGAACTATGAAGTTACAAATTTCAAAAAGTTGGTTACAAATAGTTACAAATTAAAAAAATGAGGTTACAAATTATTTGGAATTGATCCGAGGTGGGTGGGGGGCTAACTTCACAGACGTCAATCTCATCACATCGCAGTCTGTTGGTCTTTCGGCTTAACAGACACATAATGTAATGTACACTGTATCCGTGAATATAGGCCCTTGTTTTTGGTCCGTGAGCTCTAACACTTAACTAAAATTCGCAAAATTAAAAAAATTTGTTCATTGGGAGATGAGAAATAGTTATTTTTAAAAACATTTTTATTATTATTATCTTCTAAATTGTTATCAATTTGAATCGACATATTTGTATAGTAAGTAATATATTTTATATGACAGGACAATGACATTTCACGCTCGAGGAAGAAATCGCATATTTATGACACCTTTAAATATTATTACGTTTTTAAGTTTTCAAGTAACGGCACCGTATTTTTAAAATTTTTTTTTTGAGACGTTTAGTTGGGTTTCCGAGGATGAATATAATTATTGACAATTGTTACTCAAGCGCTGCACGCTGTCAGAAAAAGAATCCGACCAACAGATGGTTCGGAAACGTATATTATATTGATTTACTGACCACAATAAACGGATGATATCGAAAAAAAAATTTCAGGGACAGCTTTTTTGTGGTCACGACTCACCCCCCGGACTGAGTGTTCACTTAAATCGTAAATGACCACAGGCGTTGTGCTTCGTTCGGTTCGCATTTTTAATTACTTACAGAAATCAGTTACTCTTTTTGATACACGAACGGACTATTTTTTTTTTTAAACATTTATATTGACTTTGTCATATTTTAACTTGGAACAATTTTTCACTCAATCGAATTTAAAACCACAGCATACCTGTTACAATTGAAAATTAATCGATTAATTAATGACGTCTGGTATAAAAGAATTAAATAAAAAAGTCTCGACAAACATAAACATTCCTGTTTTTATAACAGCATGAGTTCTTAGTTTGAATTATTTATTTATTTATTATTATTTTTTTTTTTTTGTCATAGATCCGAAACGAAATATTTAAACGAAAACAACTTATTCACAATACGTTTTGTACGTGAAATACCACCGCATTTATTGCTACGAAATCGCATAGAGTTTTATTATTTTTTAATCACCGCGTAATTGAAACCGTACACGCACACTCTCTCATCGTATTCAGTTTATTATCAATTAAAAATATAAGTAGATTTTTCAAAAATATTTTTCAAAGTGATACCTCCTAATGATTTTTTTAATTTATTGACGAATTCAGGACATAATATTATAATGTAGATATTACGTACCTATACTTATTATTACGCCGCACGTATTACATTACTATGGTCAGATTAAATAATACGGTGATTACAATCGTCGTGTATATTATTGTTCGCCCTGAAATGGCTACAGATTAAAGTAAAATGGCAAAAACGTACGTTGTAATATAGCCGAGTGTGGGTCTACATAATATTGTATTTATTGACTCGTGGAAGAAATTGCAACGAGATCACAGATAACACACATTTAACGTAAACACAAGAAAGTAATAATTTTTAATCGCACGTGTGGGTAAACTTATGTTGCAAAACTCGTTACAAAACATGTTGGGTTTGTTTATTTTCGTGCGATTAAATTTATCGAACAATATGTGAGACGAGTATATTACCTAATACCACGGGTTTCACATCTCGAAAAAAAAAATGTATTTTCGACTACCTATAATAAAATTTTATGATATTATGTACCTACGCAACGCACAAGAAACGTAAAACCGAAACATATTTTTGAATTTTCACTCGATTGATTTTCGGGTATTAACGAGTGAAGAAGTTCGGTCGGCTTGTGGGCGATAAACACGTTAAGTCTTTATCCAGACGGTGTGTGATTTTATCGAACAATATATGTTAAATGGTATTTTTGTTTTTCATTATTTATACATGTTCCGATCAAAAGAGTTTTTCAATCATGAAGTTATTATTAAATAGAATTATTTTACTATAAATGTTCATCATGGAAATAATTAATTCAGATTTTCCCTAAAAAATGTTACCGCTTACTTCATTACATTTATTTTTGATTTACTCTGTCAAAGAGAACACTTTTTTTTGGGTAAAATGCGAGCTATTGCTTTTTAAAAATATTTAATAAAAAAAAAAAAAACGTGTAGCAAACCAGTAATAATTAATTTGTATTACAATGTCACCAGGTAATTTGTACCTGTATTGTTTGTTATGATTTATATTTTCTGAGAAATGAGTTCTTTTGAAGTTTGAATATTTTCAAGTTATCGAGAGATGTTCAAGCCTCAAGGAAACGAGTTTTTCTCTGTAATAGAATTTCTATCTTTTTTTCTGTCTCAGAGCGAAATGACCGTAATGTGATGGAGTAGGTATCTACTTCAGCTTAATTCTTACGCTCGAAGTGTTAACAATTAACAGTCTGAGTGTATAATTGTGTATTTCATTTCAATTCACTTTAACTCTTGAAAGCCAGGAAAAAAATAATAGTAATAATAATGAAAGAACAGTATTAATTGTAATCACTTTATGCGTACTGGGAGAGAAAAAATATTAGTTTACACTATACGAATTATAAAACATAATGCATACAATTTCCACTAGAATACTTAAATGAATAACATTTTTTACAAAGTCTAAGTATTTCAATGTTTCTTTCTGAGATCGTAAAAATATATTTCCGGAAACTCGATTCGTAGATAAACGAAACAATTTAATTAAGTTTTTTTTGAATACACACGCGAATTAGACTATTGAAACAACAAAAGAAAATATGTAATTTCAACGAAACTGTAAATCTTAATTTAAAATATTTAGTTTTATAGCAGTTTTATGGACACGTGTCAAATATTTAAAATCGTGTTGTTTAGTTTACCAGTACCGACCAGGTCGTTTCGATTGTTTACGTTTTTCGAGCTTTAATATG
Organism: Therioaphis trifolii; assembly: GCA_027580255.1. Lineage (NCBI taxonomy): Eukaryota > Metazoa > Arthropoda > Insecta > Hemiptera > Aphididae > Therioaphis > Therioaphis trifolii. The sequence continues at coordinate 12,646,414 of CM050407.1, forward strand.
CTTTAGAGTTTAGAGCGTACTGTGATACTGGATGTTTAACCTAAATTACATAGATGGCAGTTTGCAAACAAACAAAAACTTATTTAATATTTGAGACTCAACTCTATTTACTAAACTATATTCATTTAGTAAGTGAATTCTACTTTAAAGTTTCAATATGACACGATATACCGATAAATATACAACGTGTATAATGTAGTATAATGTATATTATAATATCACGGAATCGTATTGTGAAACCAATTAATTCAGTATTATATTGACTAGTGATGATGCAGTCTGAGCCGTACTGAACACGGTTCGTACATTTAACGTACAGATTTGAATGAATAATTTTTGTTTTTTAACTCACGCGTACACGAAAAACAGCTTCTGAGTTGCCGGTATTAAACACACCGTGTGCGCGCAAAAGCTACGTTCCCACACGGGCAGAGTACAATTTGTGTGCACATTATCATATATTATGCGCCATCCGAGTAATAAGCTTAAATTAATAAACCCACGGCTTGGTATTTTCATTGATACGATGAGCGTATGAGACAGTGTACGGTGCGTCGTCACGTTGAACGCGATTTAAATAAAATATCGAGTTTTATTTTAATTATTCAACCGACAATAGCCGCCCGTTAATCGCTAGAATAATATCATTTCCGTGGACGGCGGCCGTGATCGTACGAATTAGACGACGATCGATAAATGACTAATAAAATAACCGCGCGTACCAGCTGATGTCGTTCGATATTTGTGTTTGTGTGATCGCATTACATATTCGACGATGTGATGATCGAGAAAATAATCGTTTTTATGTTTCAACACTGTACATAACTAGTAGTTATTTTCAAATGTCCGGCAGATTTCAAACAATAAATAATAATTGACACATATTTTTCTCAACATTTTACCGTCTATTATCATAAGTTATGATTCATAACGCATAAAATCATCGCACGTTTTCTGCGAGATTTCCTCGTTTATTTAATTGAATGTTATATTGCGTTTCGTACTATAGGTATTTATATTAATATTAATTGATCATACATAAAAAAAAAGCAATGTTATTTAGATAATTTATTTCTAAAAGTTTTTTTTTGTTATGTGTGTATATACATACATATATACTTATGAACGTGTACCGAGAAAAAAGTTTATTAATTTTTGGTTTAGTTTTAAGTGAATTTGAGTTACTTTTGAGCAAAAAGTTACATGGAAATTATGAAAATTAACCACGAATCGCATTCAATATTTTGCAACGGCGTATTGTAAACACGCGATATTGTACAGACTTCGACATTTATTAACGTAATTAATTGTATTCATACTTACCCTGGCGAACAGTACGGTTAATCGCTGATAATTAATTCACAACATTATCGTATCGTTTATTATAAACGTGTAATAGAGTTCTGACGCTCCGATTTATCCGTCGAATTTATTCAATCACATTCGCACGCACACGAATATAACGCGTGGCAATAAATATACCGTTTGGCATTTATGATGTATCTGGCACGACGGCGTTTATTCGTTCTTTATTTTACCGACCGGCGCAGATATTTTAGGTGCAGATGTTCTCGTGAGGATTGTTAAAATAAATCGTTTATGATAATGGTGTCTAGAATTCATGCGCTTAGCTAAAAATGAAACGGTTTAAGTACACTTAGACTACAGAAGGATAAAACGTGCAGTTTTTTTTCGAAAACGACGCATTTAGTATAACGTATTGTTTACGATGAATATACGAGCACGTGAAAGATGACAACGTTTTTAAATATTAATGTTACTTACGCCGACGGTTTATTTTTCATTCAAACGTAATATACGTATTTATAATTCACGCGGGAAAAAATAAAACGAGTAAACGATACAGATAGTTCACGATATTTTTGATACCGTGATAGCTACCCGCATTGATCGACATCAATGACCGGTATTTGGCTCCTAACCGTAATTCGCATGTCCAACCACTCTACGATATTATAGATATTCGCGGATCGTTTCGTTGGCAAGATCGCGAGAATTGTTTGATCATTATCTAACTCACCACTAGATGTGTACGTTAACGCGACAAATAACGAATTTCCATAAAACGTTTTTCTGCATACGATTCTGAGTGAAGCGAATGAATTGTTTCGAGGCACTTTTTCGGCTTATAATATACTTCGTCCAATAGTTACGTTTGTTGATCAGAAAATGTGTCTTGACGGTGCTTTGAATACGATATTTATTTGTATTTATTTCGTTTTCAAAAACAGTACATTCAACATTCATAATGTACGATCGACGCATGCGTATACAGAACACAATGACGTTTTTAAATAGTTGCGTAATTTACGTCGAAAGTTTATTTTTTCATTAAAAAGAAATTTATTCATAATTCATACGGGAGCAAGTAAAAATAATCAACGATATAGCTAATTTTTTTTTGTTTATAACTCACATTAATTGACATTAGTGGCCGAATGGCCCTCAGGAGTGTCTGTACGACCGGTCATGCAAACAGAAGATAGAAGTTTTTTTTGCTTTTTTTTAATATTTAGGTTATTACAATATGTTATATTGATAAATTCTTTCACTAAAAAGTAATTTATACGAGAAAAAGTAAAATGAGCTAACGAGATGATAGTTCGTATTTTTTTAGATAGCTCACATTAATTGACATTTACTGCCGGATGGCTTTCAGCGGTTTAGGTAGCACGCTCGACTAGAGCCCTGTACATTCCTTTTCTAGTGTCATTAGATAAACAAGACGAGTCGATCATCATTACACTCTTATTCTCCATTGGGCGTAAACGTTTTGCGATCAATAACGTTTTTCTGTCCGACACAATTGAACCGGCCATAAGTTTTATCTCGCAAAATTATCGCGTCAATGTCTTATGAAAATGTTAACCTCACGGCACATGGTATTGTGACGCTTCCGTGGATAATAATAATTAATCAGTAATAAAATCGATAGAAAGAAAAAATCGATGAGACCATAAAAATCACTTATTCATATTATCGTTCTGGAAGGAAATCGAGATATTTGCAGTCTTGAAATTATCGTATGCTAGGTATACCTGCGTGTAACAGTATAGCATTGAAGTTATTGTGTATAATTTAGAGGTTCCCAAATCGTATCGTGACCCCAAAGTGAGTCCCGACTTATGTTTTTATTGAGTCATCGAACGTTTTTAAATGTTTTTTTTTTGTTTTGCTGTAAATCGTGTAAAACTGTAAAAAGTCCACACGTGGTGTGCGCTTTGTACGGTTACAAATGAGATCATATTCGACCATGACTATTTAATAGGTCAACTAAATTTCAAATTTGTCAAAAATGAGTTATATCGTGAAAAGTTTCGGAACCTCTTGTAAATAAAAAAAAAAGCGTTTGAATAATGTTTGAAAAACGTGAAGCAAGTTATGGTAACTAACAACCAACATATTCGAATCCGTGCGATGGTGTTATAATAGACTTATCTGTAGAATAGTATTTACAGACAAAGAAAGAAAAAGACGCCGGTGTCGAAAACCATTATCACTGCGACGAATCATGGTATTTTGATGTTGGTATCTGTCAAAGCCCGAACATTTATAAAAACTCATTTAACTCGGCGGTGGTCCGACGATGGTAATTTTATATATTTGATTTTTTTTTTTTTTTTTTTTTATCATCTTGATTAGCGGTTGTCATGAAACTGGAATATTGTCAACGGAAAAAAAAATCCGTTAACGATAGCCGAAACAATATGGTAATAGGAAAAGTCGGCCGTGCAAGTGTTACGGAATTCTATTTATATACATTTACGAAACCCCACAAGGGCTCGAGTCTAATAACTGCGTACGTCATTCGGTCCTTAAAAACTTTTCAAAACTCAATTCCACTTCAATGAATAAATTAAAAACGTGTTTACGGCGATAACCGTGTACGAAAGTTATATCACAATTTCTTTTGAAATTCACAAAAATGTTTAAGTCTTACGGTTTTTCCGGGCACGATATTTAATGTTTAAACAGCCGACTTTTTTTGTTTCCACGCGTTTCTGGCTGCGCGTCGGTATAAACGAAGTACTGCGAAGGTCGTTTTTTCACGCGTCGACCGTCGAAATCATTTGAATGCCGAGTTACGACCCCGCACCACGGACGTTCGTTTAACGATTTCGGTTTGAAATTACAAACGGAGTGTGTTACATATTTTACATTTACAAAACAACGCGATTCGGAATCGAGTCTCGCGGACGTGGATTTTTTTCGAATCGAAAACGTATCTATCGCCATGGCCGTATATTTATCACGAAATAAACGTCGACGAAACGCGTATAGGCCGCGGATCACGGGGCGGTTTTCGTCGACGCGAACGTAGCGGGCAAACAGTGTTGATAAGAGAATAAATGCGATTTTCCTACAGATGTTTACGGCCGATCTTGCAGTAGCGTCGTCGGCAACAAACAGTAATAACGTTATAACATATTTGGTACACCGTCATGGTTGCGTCCGGGCAAAATGCATTTTCTCGCGTTTTTCAATATTTCAAGATTTCTATCGGTTATATCACACGAATAGTTTTACGACGGAAATTTTTCACGTATTTCACGGACTCGGTGCGATCGACGACGCTTTGAATTACGCTTCTCCCCCCCTGCCCGCCTCTCATCGAATGATTTGACCCGGGTCGCGGCGTGACCGATTTGTACACGTCCCGGTCATATTACACGACCGTCCGATGAAAACGATTTACCTTTTAAATTAGAAATCGAGAAAAATCGGAGGTCGAGCGGCCACCGTGCGTCGGGCCCCGCTTCCACTCCTCCATGTTAAGGAGCACGGCCATAACAGGGCGTCCTACGGAGACGTGACGTCGCGTACGATCTATGACGTCGCGTCCAGTAAATAGGCGACGAGTAAAACACCCACGGCGGTGGATGAACAACCCGCCACAATCGATTGTGAACTGCTTGCTGTCTCTCCGCGACAGGCGACTGCAGCGAACGAGCAAAAAAAAAAAAAAAAAAACAAAACACAAAAGAGAACGAACGAACGTGACCATATATTTTTCGCCACTGACCGGCACGTTATCGTAACACCGATTTTTCCGCTCTCCGAGAGACCGAGGGTCGTTTATGCGCACAGGGCGCCTTTCGGCGGTATTTATGCAATACGACTCGGCCCTGTCTGATGAATAATTTTCAAAATTTTTTTTTCTCCCCGTACGATGTTTAAACACTTGATGCGTTCGTCACGCTCGTTCGTTTATATTACATTCGAGCGCGTATTATATTTTCTTCCAATCGACGATAACATTGAGCTGTATGGGTCGGCAGTTTATCCACACCTCGCAAAGTTCGTTTCGATACGAACCGGTGCAGTAGCGTGTTTTATTCTGAACAGAGCGGAGCGTTGCCGGAAGAGGGACCGTACGAACATATTTTTCACGGTCATACCCTCGCCCGAAGAGAAAATCTACTCTTGACCGGTGATCGAAGGCGATAACGGCGTCATATTATATGGACGAACGGAATTGGCCCGCCCCGGCCAAGTCGTCGTCGTATATGCATTGTGTGCGATGATAGTATTATTATTCCCGCGTGATGATCGACAGAGGACGAGACGAATTCGTGTTTTTCATTTTCTTCTTCTTCTTTTTCTTTTTCTACTGTAGCCAAGATTCCATTGTCGCACACACACACACACACACACACACACACACAAACCCTCGACCGACCTCCCGTCAACGTGGTAAATACGCGGTATTTATACAATATATATTCTCTCGTACGATAACGTTTCTCAGTTCACCACAGGTGGCCGCCACCGTGGCCGTAATGCGTACATTATACACATTTATTATTATTATTATTATTATATTGAAATACTCAATGCGAGAGGACCGATTGTAGTGCTGCATATTCATCGGACTTAGTGAGTGTGCGTGTGTATATGAGTGCGTAAAAGGAGCGATCATTATATTATTATACTCGTGCATGAGTGTGTGTGTGTGTGTATGTGTTTGTGCGTTTATGAGCATTGTGTGCGAAACTTCTTATAATATACTGTGTAAAAGATGACGACCATGCGACAACGATGTGAGCACAAAGGGATAAACGGAAAAATGCGGGTCCGTCGCGGCGCGTTGAAAAGCAGCCCTCCTCGAAATGCTGGGTACGCGATCGTCTCCGTGGGCTGCAAAAAATTAATATAATAATAATAAAAAATTGTTGTAAAATATAATAATGAAAAAAAAAAAGAGGTGACCGTTTTTTCTTTCTTTCTTTCTATTTATTCGTTTGTACCTTTGCTTATCTTACCGCCATAATCTGCGTATTATTTCACAATGGCTCTTCGTCACTCTTCCTCTCACTCTCTCTCTCTCTGTGTCTATCTATCTACCTATCTCCCCCTCTCCTTTTCTTCCTCTCTCTCTCTCATTTTCTTCCTCTCTCTCTCTCTCTCTCTCTTGTCTAGTCGTCAACGACATAATAACATTACAACTGTGACGCCGTGGGCCGTCGCGGCTAGCCGGGCGGTTTACGTCATATGGCGCGTTGCGCAGGGTACCCGTATAATAATATAATATGTCGTGTGCATATTATTATGTTATAATGTATGCCGCGTACGCTCGCCGTATGGGGTCCGTACGTACCTGGCCAACGAACATTCGAAATACTAATCTATAAGTCTCACGACCGTTTCGCCGACCCCGTCCGCGGCGTCGATCATCGTTATGATGTTATCGATGTAAGCCGTTCGCATGCCTATTCAACCGCACGGCTCCGAAAAGTCGACTCGACGCGTAGTAATATTCGAATTTTATTTCTAATTATTTATTTACTACGAGTCGGCGCAAACCCTTTTTCGTATAGCACGTAGTGCAATTATTATTGTTCAAACATTACTGAGCGTTTGCATATACGTACGTATCGTTCGATACGAAATTATCAACTGTCGATAACACATACGCCGGAGCGTTATTACGATTTGATAGATGTTATGTTTTACAGGACTGAATTAGTCGAACGCACACTGGCAAACTCACACGCGCACGTGAGTTGTAATATTTGTATTATACAATTATGTCAGTGCACTTACAAATCAAAACATTAGCATTTAAAATACGAACAATAATATAATTGACGTTATTGCGGTGTTTTTTGAACCGCGTTTGTTTCGACTCGGGTTTGATTAATAACGTTTCTAATAAACATAATACGTACGCACGCGTGGTGCTTTAAATCACCGACGACGGTAATAACCGTATATAACACGTGAGAAATATATCGTGCGTTCGACCTACCCTTTGTCGTGCACGGCGTATCTACAAATACCTAAATAAATTCAAGAACCGAACATGATAATAACATAACGTGTAATAAACTATCTCTGCGGGTACGTCGTTAAACCATTTACGGCGTAATGATACGCTCAACTCATTTCCCCTCACGATCGAATACTTTTGTATGGTCGACTCATTATCCACAATAACGATAATAAGAATAATTTATTTCAGATCTGATTTTAATGGGTAGATAATAATTGAATATATATATATATATATATATATATATATATATATAAATATTTGTTTGTATAAAAAAAAAGAATGTTCTCCGACCAAACTGCATCGTCCTCGTCGACAGCCGTGGCGGTGTGATGTGAACGAATGGCATCCGCTATGGCGCATTCGCTTTGGACAACAGACTATATGATACACACGGACGGACGCGGGACGGCCTACCTATAACTATCTGGTCTAAACGATCGTGATAATGGACATCACGTCTTTAAACGCGTCACACAAATGAGATATATACACGCCGGCGAACTCACACAGTCATGTTACAACAATCGGAGAGAACGTAACATTTTTTTTTTTTTTTTATATGGAAGTCGACCCACCCTTTTCTAATATTTTTCTTCGTGCACGCAACAATAATGTGTAATGTTATTAACGTCCGGGGCCGAATGGCGTTGTGTTCTTTATCCCTCACACTGGATTATAACATTGTCCGTCTCCCTATTTACATAATATCGTCGAAATGATTAACGACGCACGAGATAACGTCATCCGAACGACGGTTTTCATTGGGCCCGCAATTGAATATTGTCATATATGATAATGATTTTATTGGTATTTCAAAACGTATGCCTACGTCCGATTCGAGTATAGCGGCAAACACACGGGTAGGCATACGGTTTTTCGACAGAACGCTTTTTCACGATATCAGTTCCGAGAAAATACGAACGGAAAACAATATTAATAGAGTCGATCGGAGCATGATTATAATATAGGTAATATGAAACTTTACACTGATACGTTTTCTTTTATTTCAATCAACCGGAATCCGGATCGTTATATTGAATAATGGTAAATTAACGTTAGTGAACTACAGTGTTATTTATTACATTTTTTTTTTTTTTTTCGTAACATTATTTTCAAAAGAAATATACTTACGATTCATACAATAAATATGACTAAACGCCTAATTTTTACATTTAACATAAATTAATAATTATCATTTACACGAAGACTCCTACGCATCAGTGCCACGACCTCTACTAGCGTACCTGTCTTAAAAAAATGTAGTTAGTGTTTTGATTAATTATTTATGAATATATTATTAATACATTTTTTCAATGTTTTCAGCAGGTGTCTCGGCCATTGAAATCAAACGTAATCAAACCTAGCCGAGTCGTTACACGATCGCCTGATTAGAGGGCCCGTTACGGGAGTTTAAGTCCGATTGGATTTAAGCGGTAATGACGCCTTAGGCTGCCGATCATGAATTCAAGTCGACAAAAACAACAAAAACATTGCATTCGGTTTATCGTGACACTGGCTGGTCCTGATTTCGCGTTTGTTGAATCGGTCGAATCGCAGCGCGAACACCGATTGACGTCAACGGACGGGCGTATTATACGGTCAAAACGACCGGAGACGCATTTTATTTTATTTTTTTTCCGCGTCGAACAGACGATACGTCGTTATGACGTTGGTATATACCTATATATATATTTATTTATTTTACATATGACATCATCGGATTATAAAAATAAAATAAGAATAAGGTACAAATGCAATAGAATAGAATGATCTTAATAAACTCTATACTATAAGATTATATTATAACAAACAAACTAATACTATGACTTTTGAAGATTATAGCTAATAATGGTATACAGGCAACATTGGTAACTTTTGATGTGCTAGCTTACAGTTTTAACTTCAGATTCTCCATCAATTTCACTGCATCCTCCTCTGCTTTATGTAATTTCTCCAGGCCTCCAACAAAATGTGTTTGTAAACAATTATCAGCGATATGGCGTATAGTTTGATGCATTCGGGGGTGATTCTATCTTTCCCCATTCGTGCATTACCTATGTAGTTAAATTTCCCTTGTTCTGTTCTTGCTCTGTTTAGTGTTGTCCATAGGTAAATATATATAAGTATGTATGTATGTATGTATGTGGTGTACACGATATGATGATGGCGACGTGGAGAGCGATTTTTCTTCAATTTTTTTTTTTTTTTTTTTCATTATCGTCATCGTTTCGACGTGATTCGCAGACGTGCGTGACGACGGCGCGAAACACGTAGCGCCGTAATGTAACGATTAGTTAATAAATGGTCGCGGTATTTATTATTATTATTATCATGCGGACGCGCCGCGCGGTAGGTACGCTGCGTACGGAATACGGAAAGGCAAGTGTACCCGCAGCCATCCGTCATTATGGCTCGTGTTGTTATACTCGCGCGCGACCACTCGGTGTTGTATCAATACGCTCTGCGCATATCGACGGCTGTGTTAAATTTTTTCTCGACGACTTGCACCGCGACCGCAGAGGCCGTCGAGCGGGTGAATTCCAGTTCCGGAACCTCCTCGCTAGGACCGTTAAAATGTAAAAAGAAAAAAAAATGATCACGAGTCGATTTCAAACGTCAACTTCGTATATTCACGTTTTATTTGCGCGAGTTCTCTTTTGTAACGCTTTGAAAACTACGAAGACGTTTGCCATCAGCAAACACGTCATATTATAATGTTTTTTGGATATATTTTATTTGAAACGTCACGTCAAGTCATGCATAGAATTATAGAAAGAATTTTCCACGTTTGGATCTTCTCCCCCAGTCACGTCGCTGATGACGGGAAACGTAACGTCTTTTGATACGGACGAGGATTCAACATTTTTTCCGACTAGTGCGCATGTGCGCGCGGCTCTTCCGTAACTTCGTGACACTACCGGTGACCTAGTGAATAATCTTCGACGAAAAAATAGAATAAAAAATGTCGTAAAGCCTCAACTACCCGGACGAATTCAAACGCATTGTCGTCCCGATTACTGAAGGTTTTTCAAGAGCGCTTACTCAAACGACGTAATCGTATTGTGGTTAATTTAATTAATATAACATTTCGGTCTTAAGATAAAGTCTCGTGCTCTCGAGGACGCTTTGATACAAACGATATTAGCGTTCGGATATGCGTTCACACAGGAAAAGATTACCAATAAGCAACGTGACTCGACGTGCTCTCGAAATCAAGTGTGTGTGTGTGTGTGTATGGATTAGCCGGAATTACGAGGAATAGATAACGCATACCATTAGTATAGTTTGTTCTTTGGTTTTATATTCGGAGACTGTTGTGATTTAGAGAATTATTTCACGAATGGGTAGGAAATCGTACGTGTATATTTGTATATATATTATTTATTTGGTAAATTCGCCGTTTGGAATTTTCATTGCTAATTGGGCGAAACGCTCGAGAGATCACGGACGTTTTTATAATTATTTTAGCGAAAAATTCGTGAAAATTCGTCGCGTTCGACACACGCGCACTCGTTATCGTTCCCAGATCTGTTGGCATCAGACCACGAAAGTCATTCTTACGTGCCCGGCACATATCACAGCCGTGAGCAGTGCGATCCGAGTCATATGGCGTGGAACGCAAATTCATCAATACGTTACGTCATGTGTGCACACAAGTCATATAGCCATACGAACTGTACAACCGGCGGTGGCGCGACGAACGCGCAGCGGTGTTGTGTCCTTAACCGTCCGGATTGTGTGCGCGTGGCTCGTATTATGTGTGTACGCGAACGTACAGCTGCAGCAGCTAAGTCCTCTCTAAATGCCGATCACAAAATCGGTGTGGGATTCGTCGGGTGCGACGCGATTTTCGGGTCGCACGACCCCCCCCCCCCCAAAAAAAAGGCAAAATCGATTCCCCGAGGTTCGCGATTCGAACTCGAGGCTATTCGAGTATTTACGAATTTCAAATTTCATATCGCGATAATCGCCGACGAACTTGTACGCAGGCCCGTCGCTAGGGTACAAGCAAGCCATGCGTTGCTTTAGGGCGGCAAAATATTTTAAGGAAATTGAGGCGGCAAAATTAAATTATCGAATGTTCAAAAAATACTTATCAAGGTAAAAAAATCTTGAGTATATTTACAGTTATCAACTTTAAAAAATTTATCTTAATATTGCGACCAGTTTAAGAATCGTTCTTATGACTCCAGTGACTGTAACGTCTGCTGGAGGAAGTTTCTTTAAACTAAAACTTACGAAAAATCATTGAATTTTATCCATTGAAGCGAAGTCGGCACAAACTTGAAAAATTAAGTACGAGATTTTGCAACAAAAAAGGCAAGAAAAGTTAATTTATAATGCCGCACTATAATTTCAAAAAGCTATTATAATTATTATAAATATTTTTCTCGTTTTGATTTTTATTCAAACGAATAGTACCTTTGTGTATGATGTATACTCGTGTTTTATTCCGATTTTTTTTAAAGTTGTATATTTATTTATGGTTTTTTCAAATTAAAATTTATGAACCAACACATTGACACAAATTTGTTAATTTCAATATGATTCATGTACTTATTTAATTTAGTATTTAAGAGCAGCATTCAAATTTTCGCTTTAGGGCGGATGATATATTACGACGGGCCTGCTTGTACGCATCTTATTTTTTTGTACGGGCGAATTTAGTACGAACATCGAAACAATAATACATCGCGTCATTGGGTTTGTGTTAGAAATTTAAATGACTAACGTTACACAATACAATATGACGAATGTATTACAACGAAGTATGATTCAATTATTTACACTGCGTATGATCGCTACGCTGTAATGATAAATATTATGCCGATGGATTGAAACCAAAAATACACGTGTTATAAATGATGAATTAAGACGATTTTCAGTTTTATCCAGATTCTTCTGGGCGTTTGTTCATATTTATATTATAGATTCGGTGAAAAATGTTATTGAAAAAAATTATCCTTTTATTTAATATGTATCCAGAGCGTAAGCGATAATTTTATAGAACAAAAATTATTAATGCGGTCGCACGGTATTAGATCAAAAAAGCGCATTACTGAAATTCAATACATTGTTTAGTTATATACGTATAAATAGTGTATTATACGGAATAAAACGTATCAAGTGTGTTTTGATATGATAGTATTATGATGATGCGTCCATGTTAAATGTTTTGCCGTCAAAAATATAATGATGACTAGAGTCCTGATTTGTATGCACTCAAAAAGCCTAAAATAGTATGCATTTATGCATCTAAAAACTTTTAAATATGCACTTGACATGCTATAATTTTTTTTAATTTTATGCAAAAATATACTCTTGCCCAAAATATATGGATTTATTTGCATAATTTTTTATGCACTTTATTATGTTTTTTTTTTTTATATCTTTCATAAATAATAATTCAACTAAATTAGATACCTAGGTAACTTAATTTTTTGATTGCAGACATCAACTTACAATATTAGCTGAGGAATAGTAAATATTTAAAAATGTATTCAACAAATAAAACAAATATTTTAATTAGGGATAGTAAAAAATAATTAATGAAATCATATTAAATCCATTTATACCATTTCTTTGGTAAATATTTTTGAATAAAAATACAAAATAAAGAAATTTAAAAAAAAACACTGTTTTATAAAATTTAATACTTAAATAGCTACCAAATATGCTTGGATATGTAAACATTTTTAAATATGTCGTCATCCCTGAAATATGCATTTATATGCAAAATAAACTTTTTTCTATGCATTACCTTTTACACAAATCGTCCACATTTCTTACTGTCATCGAACTGCATACACTCATTACACATATGTAAATGCATACAAATCCGGACTCTAATGATGAGTAACGTAAAGGCTATAATTGAAGCCATTGAAACGGGGCAAAAAAATCTGAATTTTATTACGATTTTCACCGAAACTTTTAGACGGCAAGTCACGAATGTGTTTTTCCAATAAGCATTTTTTTATATTTTTATCGAAGTTTTGAAAGGTTTCTTTTAGAGGTGGTTAATGAAATAACTACTAAGGAAAACATTTCTAGTCGCGCCACTGACAAAATCGTTATGATTTGAGACGTTACAATAATCGCGACGTTCACACCCTGCACTGTTGTCATTCATTATCCGACGTCCATAAGTGCGCATACCGGCGAAGCTATGAAATCCATTTCGAGGTGTATTTAATTATTCACTCTCCGTCGTTTTAGAGTTAATAGAGTCGCTGTCAACTATACTAATGCCGCCGTGCTCGTGTGGACGTTTTTGATTAAATGTGATTTAAATGACTTCGCGGAAAATTGTAGTGCGTATTAGTGTACTTTGCCCTCCGTCGGTAAGTAACTTTTAATTTAATGAAGAAAAGTTATCGTTCCACTAGGAAACTAATCGAATTTACGATATGTATTTCCGAATCCGTATGTTGATATACGCTGACCGAAATGCGAATGTTCCGGCGGATACGCATAAAATTACACATTTTAAATAATGTTTTGCGTCGCCCGCCGTCGTGAGTCGGTACCTATATTCCATACCATCAAACTTTTTCAACCAAATTCGGCTGCTCGTAACATTTCGACGGTTTCTAAACTACAAAATACGTTACGACTACGAGTTTATACACGTGTCAGCTAGTGCGTTAGCTTATAACGTATGTGTATAGTAATCACTGTACTTCAACCGAAAAAATCACCGAGGGGAAATCCTGCCGCAACGTCGGTGCCTTGACACACTGGTCAAGGACGCGAAAAAAAAAATAGACAACACAGCGCAAATGGAAATGAAAAGGCACCGGACCGTACGGAGGGAGGAGCTTGGCAAAAGCGTTAAAGAGATTTTGATGATATGTAATAATCTTTAAAAAAAATATACACCTACCTTACGTACGTAATTTATTTAACGAGAACGCGGTTATGCATAGCAAACGTCCAATCACCTTGGTTATTATAATGTTAAACTTTTTTTTTCATCTCTCAGGTCTTGGTTCCACAGACCAATATTCACCGTATTTTTTTGGAGTTATGACACACCAAATGCAGCCATCGAATACTCTTAATGCCGGCCGATTTTTATTTTGTGATTCAAATAAATAATCATGATACGAAAAAAATTAAAATTTTTATATGTAATGTTGTTTCAATAGTCTAACCTCTACTTTATTGATTTAATATTCAATTAATTCATTATAAAGATATCAATTAATGAAATTCTTTTAGTAACTGATCTTATATACTAATTAATCAAACGATATACTGTTTATTAACGTGATCTATTTACATTATATAACTTTGAGCTCTGTTTCTAGATCACTTACTGTTCACAACCCCATTTCGACCAATAATCGGCCGATAGAAATTAAACTTCAAACATATACGCTGTTGAATAAATAGCAAATATCTTTTTAGATTTAACATTTTTTTTCCTCGGATAGTCACTATGGGTATTTAATGAAACTTTATAAAATAAAAAACAAACACGTTACAATTATTTATACGTGGTGATTGTTTAATTTAAAACAAATTCAATACAATATTAATTATCTGGCTACAATATGAACACTAGCCATTTTTTTTTATTCACTTTTAAAACACTGGAAAATACAAACGCTAAACTTTTTTACTGTTGTTCATAGAATTACACGTTTACAGTATAAGGACAGAGTTTGGATTTTGGCGCTGAACGAAACCAATTTTGGCAACCTCGAGTAAGGGTTCGCCTTTGGATTTTTAGTTTTTTTGCTTTGTGATTATCGCCAGGCGAGACCGCAGGTACAGCGCCTTGTGCTCACAGTATTTTATAATAATTAATAACAACGCTTTAGCTATTCCCCGTCGAAGATCAAACGGTGGGATCTCGTATACTCAGCTAATATAACGTCGATGTAGCGTCATGTTTTATAATTCGTCTCTCCTCCAAATATAATATCACGTAACATGCGTATAATCACTACGGCAATACCGTGTACATATGTCGTATGTTCGTATCATTATAACACCCAATACCTCCAGAGTCGACAAAGCGTAATCCATCGCGTCGAGACGTGCGTGTTAATGATATCGACGCGCGACGGTTAATTTCGATTTCCCGGGGCGGGCGTGTGTGCCTGTGTGACACATACCGGGTGTTCGAAATCGAGTATTTTTCGCGCAAAAATACTACTTTGCTACTACAGCGCGCCGTGAACAGAAAGGCGGCGCGGCGGGGGCTGAAAGGATGTCGAACGGTTTTGTTTTGTTTTACGAGTGTATTATTTTTTCCGGAGCCGGCTGTATTGGATGTCCTGCGCCACCGTCGGCCGGAAGGCATTGGCGTTTGATATTCCGGAAACGAGAAAATCCGTATTCGCGCGAAAAAGCCGATATTGGATTTCGAACGCGGTTTTACGGCACGGGCACCTGCAGCGCGCGCGGCGGTCATCGTCGTGTGCGGAACCGATCTCGGCTTACGCGTTACTATAATTGTCCGTCGTGCGCGAGGCGTATAAAAACGTGTCCGCTCGCACACGCCTGAGATAGGCCCATACAGTCATGGCCGGAGATATGATTGAATTTTCGAGGACAGTGCTCGAATCGTCTTTAAATTTTAAGCGCTCACGCCTCCACGCCTCTCTCGCTAAATCGAAATCGGAAAAATTGCCTAGAATACACGAATAACACGTGCACTAAAAAATAAAAAAATAATAAAAAACTTTCAATACTAAAATATTTTATCGATTCAATACAGAATTTATCTATTTTAAATATTGAAAAACTGTCGAATCTATTTTGTTACGTATTATACTGGTATGTAGCCATGTCTTAATCTTTCACACACCACTCGTGATATCGTTTACGGTTAAGTTTTGTTTTGTTCGATTTCGTTTTGAACGCGGCGCATATTATTCGCGAGTTAAAAAACGGATAATAATAACCGGGATCGAGAGAAGGGCGACGTATACATTCGTGTCGTGCCGCCACGCCGTGGTAAATCGTTGAAGTTCGGCCGGTCGACGGCGGCGGCGTGTCCATTGAGACGACCCTATGGGTGAAGGATTGAACTATCGTCTGTCGGACGAGTTGGACCAGAACGATCGGGACTCCATTGACTAAAAAAAAAAAATTCTAATTTAAAAGATAAATCGTATTGATCTCGTTCATAATTATTGGTATACTGTGTCAAGTCAAATCTTTTTAGACTCATCAATTCATATAATCACTTTTCGTTCATAAATTAAAATCTTGTTTTACACTTCGGTGAGCTAAAAAAATTTCAATCGGTGTATTACGCATAATAATAATATGTTTATTGATAAATGTCTCGTTTATAAATATGTTTAACTTATACGAAGAAAATCGTGAT
Organism: Therioaphis trifolii; assembly: GCA_027580255.1. NCBI lineage: Eukaryota > Metazoa > Arthropoda > Insecta > Hemiptera > Aphididae > Therioaphis > Therioaphis trifolii. The sequence goes on from CM050407.1 coordinate 12,663,057, forward strand.
AATTCTCAAGAGATTTTAATCGATTTAATGAGATCTTCCATACCTATTTTAAAGCTTAGTCGGAAATCATCTGATCGAGTTACTTAAGGCGATGAGAGACCCTGTGTACGGAATTTTTTTCGGACTCCAATTGAAGTGAAGGATTGATTGGTCTGACAACGGCATTTTTTTCCTGTAACCACTTTTCGGACAGTAGATTGCATCCCAAAATCACGTTAAATCTTTATATGGATTATAAATAAAATTGCTTCATCCGTGTACGCTTTAAATTGATCATATTTCTCAAAAGTTTTAATCCAATATTTGGTAAACAAGATACCGCGAAATCGACTCGAATAATTTTAGTTATAAGTCCAAACATAATAAAAAAAGTATATACACGTATAACTAAATTAAACACATCTTTTAAAAATGTTCATAGAATATCGAATCCTGCACTTTTATACGAAGACGATGATAAAGTCGAAAAAAACAAAAACCACTGTACGACTTTAATAACGAAAATATTAATTTTTTTTATCGAACAAAATTTTCGAAACTTCCGAATTCGCGACGTGAAGATTTTATACGATCACACTAGTATGTTATATTCGTCTAACGCTTTTTCGGGTAACGCTTTTAATTTCTGTTCGCTGCTCCGTGTTACGTACGTCTACGTAACAGATATAAAAATACGCAGATTGTTTTTAACCACTATAATTTATTAATTTGCACTCAAAAAATAATGGAATTAACAGGAAAATGAAATAACATAGGTTCTGACAGAGGGTCTGATAGTTCACTGAGTCTGACACTACACTACTCGACTGACGCAAGACTCTCACTGTCTGCCGGATGGGGAGGACGAGACACTGCTGTATGTGTATTCGGAATGTGTCGCATCGGCATAAAGGGTTTGCACAATACGACACAGTGTCTTGTCCTCCTTGCAATATTCATTCGTTTAGTTCGACGTAGTGTAAATTAAAATATCAGTGGTTCGTAGACCCACTAAATATAGCAGTGAAGTAATGGTTCACAACAACCGAAGCTTTGGTCCAAACGATTCCACCAAAAAGAAAAACCGTCGTTTTTTTTTTTTTTCATATGATTCATTCGCCTGCCGTCGAAATCATTATCCGGTCCGAGAAACGAGGAACGCACAGTGGTACGTCCGATCGGATCCTTTTCCCCTCGTTCGTGTCGTCGCGCGTCCGTTCCGCGGCGGGTCGCCGCGTCCGTTCGTCGCTCCTTTCCGCGGACACTCGGCCGCCGATCGTGACCACGTCGTTATTTAACGTCGCACCGCGCACTCGCGCACGTTACACGTGAGCGTCGTCGTGTACGCGTGTACATTTATACGTTCGTGCGTCGATAACAGTGATAATATTATTATTATTATTATTATTATTATACTGCTGCTGCGAGGCGGCGACCGGGTAGATCTCATCTCACGTGTCTATAAATTAACGCGAGATGTCCGCGCGGATAACTCTGCAGCGGTCCGAAGTCTTTTCTCGTGCTCGTTGACCGGTCGGGTTGCGTTAGGTCGGTGCTCCCGTCGTCGCGGCTCCTCTCGACGGATCCCCCGGCCCCCGGATCAGTGCGACAGACCCGAGCGCCGGGTGGTGCCGCTACGTCGTGTCGTTATACGTAATTTAAGTTTATTGAGCGTATCGTATTGTTCGCTGTGCGATGGCGACGAGCCAACGCGCGCGTGCACGCCGTACTTAACGTTGCGCGCGTACAACCCGTTCTGACGTCGAAAAAGATTTTAAAAAAACAACCGCTTTATGATTGCGTAGTTAATCAACTTTCATAATTGAACGTTTATTCGAGTGTTGTGTTGTGTTATTACTTGAAATGTTTTGAATTATTCAATATCGATATTTTATTTCAAAGACACCAAGTAAATGTTTTGTAACAATATGGACGATTTCATTCCGATCAAGGTGATGCTATATGTTCGGAAATAGTTTGAGTTATTCAAAAACGGGGAATTAGAGATGAAAAATCAAAAATCGCTAAATTATTTTTTATACCTGCAACATATATATTATATATTATGTTTTTGAGTGTACAGTAACCGTGGGTCGCTAACGGTTCCATCGAATGCGTATGAATTGGGTAAAAACAATATTGCGAACCGTGTGTGAATTACACGACGACTGAGAATAAACAAAACTACAATCGATTCGCCGTGACGAGTCGGATAGTCTCGAAACACTCGATTACTCAAAGTTTGCGACAATCCCCTAGCCGATTTTTTAAAGTTTTTTTTTTCTACATTTGACTAGAAAAATACTTAATTAAAAGTTTTTCCCGTTCCTCTTCGGATGTAGTTACTTACAGGTGTACGTGATATTACTACGCGCGTTTTAAAATTATACGCATATCTGGTAGGTAGTTAAAAAACTTGGAATGATTCTTTCACCGTTCTCGCGACGTTTTCCATACACAGTGGCTGTACATTTTATCGCAGCTTTTTATACTTTGCAGACTTTTTTCAGTCTGACCAAGTTTCCGAGTTTACGTGTCGAACTACTTTCGTCTCGTCTACTTGTAATTCCGACATGATTTTTTCAACGAGCCATCGTATTTGTGGCACGACGTACACAATAAAATTCAAACTTTCAGAATACGTTTTTTTCCCATACGTTTTTTGTCACTTGGAATTTTTCCTTCGGATTTTTTTCAGCACTTGTTTCACTGTGACAACTGGTTTAGAACTTGGAAACAAAATCGACCACTGGCAACTGCGATAATATTCATTTTTCAAAACAATTTGCGACTGGATATCGACGAGCGAACAAACTTGTGAAATACAACATGTTGTGCGTCTTACATACAGGGTGTATCACAAAGGTATACTACGAGTTTACACAAGTGTACGACTTTCGTGAATCTTTGTCGGGCACGCTGCAGTATATCTCGCCAAAGTTAATCGATCGGTTTGCACTCCGTTACGTTTACACGGCTGTATTACGACCGTTCGTACGAAAACGTTTGAAAAACGATATACTCTAAGAGATCTCTGGAGAACAGGCTGCGGAGACGTCTGTATGCCACAATTATGTACTTCGCACGATCAACCACTTTACGACTACACTGCACATCACTTACAAGTACTACGTACTTTTGCACTCGTCTATCGAACACGTAGTGATGTGTAAGACACGGATTTAAATGTCGTGAAAGATGCCGTTTCGAAAGATGCAATCACGACCCGAAATTCATATATATCAAAAATAAATTCACAAGAAATAATTACGTGTTTTACTATCAAAGATTGTATACGCTGTTGAAATAAAGAAGTGTTTGGATTGAGCAAGAAAATCACACATGTCTGATATGTTTGGATGACTAATCGGTTGGTTAGACGTAAAGGTAAATTTGAACCTTTTCGTTTTACTTCAAACAAGATGATCTAATTTGTACATTAATAATACCACATTAAAAAAAAAACACATTTGTATTACGAATGTTTATATTTCAATGTTGAGTCAATTTTTTTCTCGTTATATAACTATATATAGGTTAAAATGATCTAAATAAAAAAAAAAAAATGCCTTTTAAAGTAAAAGAAATGTTGACGTTAAAAAACCCGTGTGCCTACTCGAGATACATTTTCAGCTCAGAAATCACCGCGTCGAGCATTTCAAAAAAAAAAAAAGAAAAAAAAGATGCAAATGAACCGAAATCTCACCCTGGCGATGTGTATAAGCATGCACTTCATGCGCACAGTCATAAAGTATTGACTATATTGATAGTATCATTGTGTAAAGAGTATACATAAATAAGTTTGGAGACCTTTTTTCTTCTCGTGCCATTCGTTTTCGCCGAAGCTTTAACGATCGCGTGCGATTCCGTAGCACACTTGTTCGCGCTGATTTCATTACGTTTCATTGACTACGTGCACGAGTGTTTTTTTCTTCTTTTTTTAAATCACTATTAAAGCGATTTCGTACGAATTATACCAATCAAATTACAGACACCGTTGCACTCGTTCGAATTGAACTTTAAACCTCACCAACACGACGCTACGAATTGGCAGGACGCGTTTTTTAACGCCGAATCCCGTTATACGTCGACTAGGTAAAGACGTCCACAGTACAATATTTTTTTTTTTAGACACTATTAGTGTAATATTTTTCGTTAAAGGTTTTCGTTCGATGTGAAAAAAAAAACGATTGATATATAATATTATAGCACGTTATGCGGCGCGAACCCGCGTGGTCGCTATTGCTAACCGCGTGTCCACCTCCTATATGTCGGCATATCTATTACGTTTTATTCGCGTCGTGTTATGAAATATAAATCGATTTTGACCCACGGGGAAAACGCGACGAAACGGCGTGGAGTTGTGAATACACGGTTTTATAATCATTCTCGAACACGTCGTCGTTGGTATCGTTACTGTTGACACAATCGCAGCGTATTATTAAAGTTGACGTAAGAATTGAACGAAAAAAATAAAAATAAAAAATAACACGTATTTACACAAAAGTAGTAATAAGTAGTTCAATCGCTTTTTTTTTTTTCCACTGACGTTATGGAAACAACTATTAGTAAACAAACGATTTGATCAGTATTACACGTGTTCGTAACGATTATGGTACCTATCATACACATTCGTTCGTGAAAAATCCATTTCGAATCCACAGCCTAATTATGTTGACCGAATACCGTTTTAGTGGTTTTCTCGAGCTCAAAATTCAACCTCCTAATGCGTCGTCGGATATCTTCCAGTCTGATCTGTGATTATTTTACAAGTCGACACCAGGACCGTCGAACCCAGACTTCTACATTTGAGTGTGCTCAGCCTATTTTTGTAGTAATTTTTTTAGCTATAAACAAAATTTAACTGAACTGTTTCTGGAATTTATTTAGCAAATAATTTTTTCCGTAAGACAATATACAAAATATATTAAAATTATATTCTCGGTTTTCGAGAAAAAGCAATGTTTTTTCGCTAAAAATAGTTTTTACCACCACTATTAGACCGATTAGACCGAAGTTTTTGTATGGAGAATAATGACACCGAATATAATATATTGAATATAACGATGAACAAGTAAGATGTAATGATTTTACTAATATAAACATCCAGGCTTCGATAATGATATAAAAATATCGATTGGTAAAAAATACACGTAATTATTATTTCAGAGACTGAGCTCTTGCAGTTTTACTTACGAAAAACTGAAATTCAATCAATGTGTATTTATATCATCCAATATGGCACACCCGGCACACCCCGTAGATCCGCCTATGGTCGACAGTGTATCAAAACAGATCGAATCGCACAGTCTCAGACAATACGTCAAGTAGTCAATACCGCGTTTGTTTTTGTCGTGAAATATTCTTTTTTTCCCCGTTTTTACACTATGGATTAGAACGAATCGTTAATGTATTCGTGGACGAACGTTTGTGTATAGTGGTTATGAATTAATTCGGAAACGGGCGTTTCACGTCCTGTAAAAGCCTTTTAGATCCATTCCGTCGTTAATCCGAGCTTGCGTGCAATGAATTCGTTTTTATTTCGGGAGTAGATCATTTTTACCGGCGCGGTGCCGATCGTGTACGTGTACAGGGTCGATTCCACGGCCAGGTGCTGCTCGTGATACGCGTGCATATGTACACACGGTTAAGTTTTACACGCGTGTACGTGTACACGAGTCATACTGTGCGTATAGTACGACACACAGGTATACGAGTGTATTATACGCCGCCGCGTGCACTACGACGCGGGGGGACGTTTGACGTTAATTGGAACATCGCATGTACAACGGACCTTTTCATTAAATATTCGTGTGTTTGTTTACATTCTACTTTACGGCATTAGACAAATTATAATTTATTCAGTCCGGTTAGGCGGCCGTATAGGCGAGTGCACGGAGGATGAGTTGATATAAGTATAATGATATTATTATATTATTATTATTATTATTATTATTATTATTCAACAGCATTCGTTTCACGGCGAGCTTTATGTTATCGTACCGTAAACCCGTGCGCGTGTCCTCACGGTGTATATTATTTTTGATTCGATTTTATTTTCGCCCTCGACCCTCGGTCTGAGCCCGGACAATGACGTTATTATATTTCCCACACGTAATTACGCGTTACGCAAATAATTCGTACACAATCTTAGCTCCGTGTTTTGTACAAATGGTATAGTTACGTGTATACTGAATTTTTTTTTGATGTCTTATACGTAGGGTCATAGTAGTATAAGTACTGTATTACTAATATTTATTTTTTTTATTTAAGATAAATAAATATGTATTTACAATCTGAAATAAAATAAAAAAATAAGTAAATTTGATAATTATTATTTTTTATTTGTATTACTAATATTACAAATACTACTGTTACTATATTACTAATATCTCATTCGAGTGTAAAATAACAAAAATATCAAAACTTATTAGTATTCAAACTGATTAGTTGCGTTAGTAGAGCCAGTACGGGTACGCCGTCTTGTCCCCTTTGGCCATTCCTCTTAAAGTAGTAGCAATTTAAAAATAACAAATTCACAATGATATCTATCACGTTATATACAGTGATTTAATATACGTACAGTTCAAAATCACTGATAAACTTAAAAAAATAATATAGATTAAAAATATTTAAAAAAAATTATTCGCGTAAAAACGTATACAACTTTATTAGTGTTATAAATTGTACATGGAAAATATTCAAATCTACGCATTAACCAGGGTGTATCTCCACGGGACTTCACCCTGTGTAAGAGGCACCAGCTGATTACGTTTTAAAGTTTCACAGTTTTTCACGTCGACTGATAATACCGTCGCTTATATCTGCTTCACATTTGTATAAATCCGCAGCTAATTGAACTGACGAATATCGCGTACAAAGTTTTAATAATCTGTAACAACGTGCACGGCGATAAGTTCCGACAAATTGTATACGCGTATTACCGGCATTCACACCGACACCGAGGAGAACGACATCGATAATTCTTTTGCTCCGGTCGCCATTGTGAAAATTCCAATGAATTTGGTCCGTTTCTTTTGTGGGCGAAGTGATTGGTATACGTGAAAAAGTGAGAGAGAGGTCGAAATGGGATTGAATCGGGAAAATGTCGTTTCGTAATAGTGTTGGCAAAATCATTCGAGTGGCTAAAGAGGATTTGGACGATTTGAAATATAAAAATGGGTTTAACTTCCTGCTGGGATGTTTAGAGCGAAAACTTCTGGCTTACACAATCATTTTAACTGCCGGGTGGATTTATTTTTTTAATACAAACTTTCAAAAAAGTTTACGAGCGTCAAAAAAACGTGTGCCCGCGGATATACATGCATTCGAAAACATGTATGAACGTATACATACATACATACATACATATAAACATATAAATAAATAAATAAATAAATAAAAATATATATATATATATATATATTTATATTACATACCTATACACATTATACACTTTTCATGTGACTATTTTTTAAATTCAGAGTGAAGTGAAGGATCTATAATTGGCTTTGCAGTGATGTTTATTATTATTTTTTTTTTTTTATGTGGAACCACTTTTTAGTAAGTTCTTCGAAAAGTTACATTCAGCCCTATTGTGGATCATAAATTGCTTCTTCCAAGTACTCAAGAGAAGTAATTTTTCTCTATTCTCCAAAGTTTTCCCAATATTCTTGAAAAAGTAACGATAAACCAGTAAAATATGACGTAAATATGATCCGTGGTGTTGATTTAAGTTATTTAATAATAACTCCGAAAACAATAATTAATATTTAAGTCGAATTGTTCGGCGCTTTTGTAAAAACTTCACGAGTTTCAAAAAAATATTTGGCTTCTTTAGTATTAAACATAGAATTTGATGCATTAAACTTTGAAAATACTTTTTTTTTATCAAATAAAGTTTTTAATTCTTGGTATTAAGATCTGAAATATTATCATAACCTTACTCGTAATTTTCCGTTTTGAAAAATTTCAAAAATCATTAAGCGGGGGTTTTCTCTTTTAGAAACTATAAAAGTTTTTAGTTTTAAATCTTAATTCGTGTAAACTGCCTAAAGCTGTTTATAGATTCGTTTAGCCAACGAAACGATACGTAAATGTTTCTTTAAAATTGTGAACGCTTGCCGCAGGCATAACGTCAGAGGAACGAAGAATCCCTGTGACGCAGAATATGCCGTCGTCCGGCTCTTATTTGAATATTGTCGCTCTAACGTCCGCGTCGTCACGCGCTCGTGTGCCGGGAACGCCCCACGTGATGTAAACGCGCACACGTGTGTACACGTTGTGAAAACGTGCGAAACGCGTCGGCGATCGGAATGCGCTCGGGGGGACCATTGCGATTCGTACGGCACGCGCGTTTTCCCGCGACACGAACACGTGAAACTCTAATTTTAATCTTTACAGTCTTTATCCGCAACCGTATAGTAGTTTTCCGTGGTCTACGTGGTGGTGCCGTTCGTTTCGGAGTGTGAGATTATGTTACGGGCAAAAGTCGAAATCGGGCAAATCTCAGAAGTGCCCGGGCAAAACGCGAACTGCCTACAATCCTTGGGCAAAATGTCATATTTCGGCTTTTGACCGGGCAAACCTAATTATGACCAGCCTCATTTGGGCAAAACCGTATACTCACTTTTATCGTATTGTTTTTTATTACATATTTCACATGACTGTAAATATAATAACATTATATATTTATATCCCTGGTAATATTTTTGTATTTTCGTTTTATCGAATGCTCCATTCGGGTTCGACCACCATGTCCGCAGTTTATATGAGCCATGTGCATTATATCAAACATTTCATTGCATTTTAGAAAATAAATAATTTCACCATTGGATTTACTCGGTGGAACTATTATCTTTTCAGACTCACCGATTGTGAGCACGTCAAATCTATTTAGCCTCCTGTATCCGCTTGTTGTTTTCTTTGAACGGACCTTCGCTTGTTCTACATTTCTACCATGAGTTCATCGTATCTTGTATCTCTTATTAGAGACATTCATTTCTTGTGATTTCATTAAGTTTTTTCAAAATTCGTTTAAATCAGACTTACACATTTCGTTAGCCATTGCTAAAGACGTACTTGATATAAGCTTACAAAAATACGAACTAAAGTACAATATTTTACGATTTAGATAAGGTGTATTTTGTGTACCTTAAATATAACGAGTTGATATAATACGAAAACAACAATAAATTAACAAGATACGTGTGGTCATTTATAATCGTAATAAAATCGTACGATACAAATCACTGTTTGTATTTAATATTAGCGAACGTATATAAGACACTACGGTTTTGCTCTTACGATTAAAGCCAGTATACGGTGTTGTCCAAATGAGGTTGGTCATAACTAGGTTTGTCCGGTCCAAAGCCGAAATATGACATTTCGTCCAAGGATTGTGGGCAGTTCGCGTTTTGCCCGGGCATTTCTGAGGTTTGCCCGATTTCGACTTTTGCCCGTAACATATACACACGCGGACCCGCGGCGACGACGACGACGAACAAACCTCCCGTCGTTGTAGGCCGTCGCGTTAAAGTCTCGTCCTCCACCGCGTTTCTTCTGCCGGAATTCACGTTATTACGTATTACTCGGCGCCAAAAGGTAAAACGAACCGCTCTAAACTTTCGCGGGCACCTGCACCGCGCGGCGTAACGACGCTTTGATTGATACCGGCGCGTGGGCGGGGCAGGGACGGAAGGGGTTCGCTTCTAAACGACGACGTGTAATTCGCCCGCCGCCAAACAAACGCAGCGGTCACGGGATGTGTATACATTATGATAGTGTTATTGCGCCTGCTGACCGGAGTGGTTTTCATATTCGTTACCGTGATGTTGTGCGTGTTGTTATTCGAGTCCGATTTTCTTATCGACGACGTTGCCACTCACGGGGGAAGAGGTAAAGGGTCGGGCGATCGACGACGGTGGAACGCGTTTAAACGATGTTTAATTATTGTAAGTATACGCGTTTACGCGTAAAACGTTTAATGTTGCTTTTTGAAACGAATTGAAAATAACTCCGACACTAGAGTCGATCATGTGATTTTACTGAGCCGTATCATATAAACACTTTTGAATCGAATGTCGGCATCGCCTCCTGCACCGGGAATCGTGTGTGAAAATGCTATACGTCTGTCGTGACGGAGAAAAAAAATACACGTGTATATTTGTATATAACGTTTCGAATTTTGAATTGACACGCGCAATCGGAAGCTTATACATCGGTCGAGGCACGTTTGGACCAGGGACGTTTGGGCCACTAATAAAAATGCAACTCGTTTGGACCAGGATTTTGTGAACCCGTTTGGTCCAATTTTTTATTCGTATATTTTACTTTAAATTAATTGCTAAAAAGCCCGCTTAGACGTTCCGTTAAACTGTGTAAACTAATTTGTAGATTGTGTACGTTGTGTTAAGCCAAGCAACATACTGCACACACGATGGACACAATATAAAAATGGTCAGATATCTCAATTGACGTACTTGAAGATCATTGGACAAATGTTTCAAGCAGCTCGAATTTAACATAGTAATTTAACATAATATAATATACAATTATATATTTTTATTTTTATGCTTATTTCTAAAACAAAGTAACCACTCATATTATTATACATATATATATTTAAAAAATCAATAATAGTAATAAAAATAAGAAGCTGCATTTTTAACCATGCCAAAGACAGTCCTAAGCCTGTTAAAAATAAAATAGGAAGGAAAATGCCTTCCAAACGAGTTTTATACAACTAATATTTTTTAGCCCAAACGGGTCTTCAAAATTGGTCCAAACGAGTTGTGTTTTAGGAAAATTGGTCCAAACGGGTCCTGCCCTATACATCGAGTTTTACCATCGATCGCGGATATTTCAAAAATATTGTATTACGACAGATACTATATTTTATGTAGGTATGTTATTTCGTTTTAACGCGATACTAATTTTGATTAAAAAACGATTTTTCCCGTGATTTCACATCCCTGACTAAAACTCCTGTTTTCGTGTGTCACTTGAAGTTTGTAATTATTAGGCGTCAGGGTAAAAAAAATTATAAATTCGAGTAATAAAATATCGTAGTAGAGATTTCAGAGGACGGCAATACTCGTACGACGGCGCGGCGTGTACATAGTTTTGCATGAAAACGTATAATGTGAAATACACAGATAGACGGCTACCGTGAGCACATTTCAAAGACGTGTGCATTCGAAAAACGCGAAATGTCTTTTCTGTTCCGCTCGTCGAGTTGAAGAATTCTCAAATTTTGTACAAAAAAAAAAAACATAATAAAAAATCCTGGAAATCTCTCCAGGTGCGTGGCTGTAATTCAACGAATCGGACGGGCTAGTGCAGGCTACTACGCCATAATATAATGCCATTTACAAGGCAATGATGTCCGTATGTTGCACAAAACAGCCGCCAAATCGTTTTACAGACCCTGTGTGGAATGTCCTGCGAGACGAATGTAATCGAATGGATTTTTCATACATCACGTTTTATACCTTTCCGTCGGTTTTATCGCCCCACGTCCGCGACGCCAAGACGACAATACCCGCCTCGACCAGTACAGGTACAACGAGCGCGCGCGCACCCACACACGAACACACACACACACACACACACGCACGCACGCACGCACGCACGCAAACACACGCACGCGGGCTGCAGATCTCATTGTTAATGCTGACTTTAAAATCGAAACGGTCGATGTCGACTGCGTTCGTCATTGAACAATACAACGAATTATTCTCAAAATTATAAAATCATACAAACCCAGAATACCGTAAATTGCATCGCATACACTGCCAGAAAAACCTATCCGCCAACTTGAAGAAACTATAGCAGAAATTGAATAAATTCCAATAACAAATAGACAATTCAAATAAAAACACATCGGATTTTACCACAGAATAACGGTCCACCTCACACGTTTAGTTTTATGCATAAATCATTTCATTTAACCATATTTTGTTTTTGTTGCGCCTGAATCAGAGATTGCATTAATACTCTTTTAATTAAAAAAAAAAAAAAAACAGAAATATCGTACTATTTACTTCACTTACGTGGTGTTGCGTTGCGGTGTGGATCGTCTACCCGAGTGCGTGTATGTGTGTGTGTATGTTCTTCTCGGTTTTATCACTCCCACGCCAGATGCTTGCGCGTTCGGGGTGAATTATTATCAATAAAACTGTGGCAGCGGGGTGACCTTTTTTTTTAAATTTTTTTTTTTTTTATCATTGAATCTCGACGTCTCACGCTCGTCAAACGCCATTATCTTCACGAAAAACGCACGAATTCCACGAGTATTGTGTCGACACACGTTTGATTACATAGCACGACGGCGAGGGCGTCCTCAGTCCTCACATTTAACTTTTGGACGCGGACGTACGGGATCCAACTGTGGGGATCGGCAAAAAAATCTAATTTAAATAAAATTCAGGCCTTCCAAAATATTACTCTTCGTAAAATCACAAACGCCCCACCATTTGTCTCTAACATGACCCTCCACAAAGACCTAGGTATTAAAACAGTGTAAGAAGAAGCTGCTATCTTCTATAAGCGTTTTTATAATAAATTAGAAAACCACAAAAATCCTCTGATTTAAAATCTACGTATCCCTTCACTTCCTGGAAATCCCCGTCGCAGGCTCAAAAGAAATGGTGTAGGGATCACCTAAATTAATCCTAACATTCCTAATAAGCTAAATAATCATATAATAAACAAGCTAAGTGCTACTGATGGAAGGGCTTCTTATTCACGCAACCCCATAATGTTTTGTACCCTAATCTCACATATACTTATTGCGCTTAATTGTATAGATTGTATATTTCATGTAAAAATTAAAAAAAAAAAAAAACTTTTGGACGCGCGAGAGAGCGACGCGGCAGGCGATTCGAAATCAATAATATTACTATAAAATGTTTTTATATATCACAACGTAAAACACACAGACGGTATCACTATACGGCAGAGATAAAAGAAAAAAACCAGTTGGTTTTCGCTTTGAATCGTAAAATATACCACACACGCAGGCTCCTAGGTAGGCGCAAGAAACCTAAACGGCTATAGGTATAGTCGTATGACGTTTTGTGGTGGTTTTTCTGGTAAATCACCTGTCTCGGACAACACATGTTTACCGTAGAAAAAAACCCTTGATTCTTGTTCAAATATAAAATTACTGTTTATTTATTTATTTATTTATTAATTGAAATACGGGACGTGCCCAATTACAAGAATGTACATAAAATAGGAACTTTACATAAATTACAAGAGTACAAATACAATTAGGATAGAGAGCAAATAGACATAATAACATAATAACTATGAACGTTGCATAAATTACAAAATACAATTAAAATATTTAAAAAAAAAAAAAAAAAAAAAAATAGAACAACAGATAATAATTTATTGCCAAACATTCAGGAATGGTGGGTCCTCATTCGCTAGTTTCATCATACGAGCTATAGGACGATTTACTAAATAGTTACAGCGGCTAACAGGAATTTGGAAAGGGAAGGAGTATCTGGAGTAAAAACTTGGAACTCTGAAATTTAATTTAGATAGGAGGGCAGGGGAATCCACTTCACCATTTATTAGTTTAGTGAGGAACGTAAGATTAGCCTGTTTCCTCCTGTCACATAGGGTAGACAAATGGAGGCGCTGTAATCCCGAATACATTTAGTCGTACGTTTCAAACGATTATTTTGTTTAAATTATTACGTTTTGGTATTTTGGATACTCAAAGAAGTAAAAAAAATCATTCCGATTCGTTGAGTATTTTACCGAACGCGAACAGTTTAAACTTTTTAAGTTTGTTCACAGTTCATTGTAAATACGTAATTACACTAACGCAGCTCCCCTTTGCACAAAACTCTTTGTGTATACCCATGGGTGGACGAGTAAATAAGAATTGTTTTTTTTTTTAATTCATATTTATTTTAGCGATTCACGTTATAAACAAAATTAAATATGAACTTAATAAAAACAAATCAAACCGATGTACAGCTATATCGAAACAAAATATCTATTACAGAATTTAAGGTAAATCTTTTACGTCTATTTAGACACGCCGCTCTATGCGTATCAGATAATCAAAAGTTTTATCAATATAGCATATTATTATACCGTGTTGTACGATACGCTATACGTATTGTACTATAATATACCGGCGCGTATTTATTATGTATAGTAGATAAACAATCATAATGAAGTCTTAACACGTGAAGTACAATTTTTTTTAAGTCCGCCGACCTAACGTGTTTGTTCCGTGAACCTATTAATAACATAAAATGAAGAGTTTCATGTTCTATTGATGTCGGGTGTTTAGTGTCATGTTTACAAGTGCACGGAAACAACTTTGAACTTTTTACCGAACCCATTCGTTCGTATTGTTGTGCAGACGAAAACAAGCACTCGCGTTGTTTTTTTGACTGGCTGTTAAACGCTTTCAAGGTCTTTAGCAAACGATTTCAAATATTAAACTACGTATGACTATCGCTTCGATAAAAGTACCCTTTAAATTGTGACTGTTTGCACGCTCAAGTTCGCAGAACTTCTGAACAGTCATTTTACGTACGAATAATACAATTTACATATACGAGACCTAATATCACCGGTGTGCAGGTGTTTTCATTCATTCTTCTTAGTGTTTTATCGCTTAAATTATTGTTCTCGTAGTTTGCACTCGAATCGATAACCGACGCGGAAAAATCATATTTCTAGGAGATTTAAAGACCGATAAAATACGGGAAAAGACGAATTTCGTGTAAGGCAGCGATTAGTAATCGAATTGTTTATTTCCACGACGCGGCGTTGCGTAAAACGTACGTGTTTACGTTATTTTGTAAGTACGTATACACGTGGGTCAAAGCGGTTCGTAACGTATAATGACGTCGGACGGGATTACTCGGTCTGGCGAGTTCCAGGTCAGAGATGGAGCGTCGAAACAACACTGATGCGGCCGGGCCGGGCAAAGAGAGATCCCCGAACGCGACGGGTGCGGATTGATGGACGTCATAGATTCTATTATTATGTTCACAACGATCTAATGTACTTTTGATGAGACAGACACGCACGTCTCGGTGGCGCACGGAGACGGATCTCGCCCGTGGGACCGTGGGCGGGCGGTCGACGACGAGAAGATAGTGCGGGAGTAACCGAATTGGTTCCCGTTTGGCCGAATTGGTTCCCGTGCGAAAAAGGTATTTTATTAGGTTGAGCCGAATTGGTTCCCGTTTGTGTACAGATAATCTTTAATTTGGTATAAAATATAAATAAAATTAGACAGTATAAAATATAAATGTAAAATATAAATGAGACCTTAAACAGTATTCAGACATTAAATTATATTAAATTTCGAAGTAATAATACTAGAAAACTTACTAGCAAACAAGAAAAAAATAGCAAATTCTTGGAAAATTTTATGACTGAGTACACTAATAAGAAGCTTACGCGCATTGAATACTTAAAAAAATTTTGCTTTAAATTTGCAAATCAACGGTTTTAAATAACTGTATTTATTATATTTTATTATTTGTATTTTATACCTACACCTAGTGATGACTATAGTTGACTTCCAAATCAACGATTTAAAATTGTATATATTATATCATTTTGTTTTATAACGCACATTAACGCACATTTTTAACCAAGCCTTCTTTTAAGTTGACAGTCCTGAGCCTGTAAAATTGAGAAGGAAAATGTGCGTAATTAAACGGGAACCAATTCGGCTCAACCTAATAAATACCTTTTTTAAACGGGAATCAATTCAGCTTACCTTAATAAAATACCTTTTTCAAACGGGAACCAATTCGGCATGTGGGGTTAGAGCTCGGGAACCAATTCGGTACCAGCCGATAGTGCGGCGGGTCGGTCGGCGGACTTTGGCTAGTCGTCGTCGTCGTCTCGGCGGTACTCGTTTTCCATGAAAATCCGACGTGCGGACGTGCCAACGGCGAGCGACCGACGACGGCGTTGTATGCAAATCCGTTCGTGCGTACAAAGCGAGATCGTCGTCGTCGATAAACACACGTCCCGGCTGCTGCTGCTGCTGCTGCTGCGTACGACCGTCAAACAGCCGTTTTAACGTACACGGGGGCCCGATTAGAACGCGAACCGTCTGAAAAGTCTGCGGCGTGCCGGGAAATCGTTTCGTTAAAACGCAAAGGAATATGTATATATCGTATTATACACGCGTAGTGTCGACAACGCGGTCATTATCGCGCTTTTAATTAAACGTGAACTCTCGTTGTTCGAATCGACACGTTCGAGTTCCCCGGGATCTGCAGCTGCGGTTGTGCCCAACAGTTCGTGTTGTTCTACACGCGGGCATACATACGTGTCGTGTTCGTTGTTTTTTTTTTCCGTTTTTTTTGTTTCGTTTTGTTTTTTTTTTTTGTTTTTTGTTTTTTTTTTTTTTTATCGCCTTCCAAGATTCGCTCGTAAAAGTCACGTCGGAGCGGACGTTCGTTTCGTACGCGCGAGAAAATATCGGGTGATATTCGTGTGCGCCGGAGACGCTGTAGTCAGCGTTTGTTGACGAAATGTCATCAAAGCGGCTGGATATGCGCGCATAATGACATTCGAAATCTATGGTCGTAAATATTATCACATCACACTTATTAGAATCACGTCGGTCCCCGTCCGTTGGACCGGTTCCAGAGTGTCGAAAATTAATTTACAATTCATCGTTTTGTGAAAAAAAAAAAAACCTAAGCGTTTTTTGCTCGTCGGTTTTATTAAAGGGTCTCGAGGTTTTCAAACGGGGGTTTTTTTTTGCAGGCGGTTCGCTGGCGTAGATGTTTTCGATAATGTGAAATTTCTCCGAGAATCCGAAGACTCCGCCGCGTCTCTGACCGCGGAGTAGCGTACGCCCCGTGCTCGATATAATATTATCGTGCGCTGAAATAATCACGCTCGTCAGCGTGTATAATTAATTGAAATTCGTTATTGTTCTCGGTGTTTCGAAACGAAGACGTCCTTTTCGGGGATTCGGATTGTTTCGTGCACATTTTACTATAACACTAACCACGTTACATACATGTGGTTATATAATAGTATTACGATGTCAAGGCCGGCAATAGCGCTTTGCGTAACGTTACTTTATGACGATATTGACAAAAGCCCGATAGCCGTCGCGTCCGATTCCAAAGCGAGCCGAGCTTTCGACGCGCGAATCGTTTTTCACCGTACGACCGTGCGATGTACAGCGTGTCGACGAGTGTGTTTTCTGTCTAATCGTCGCCGCGTCGGCCGATGACGTTTCGTTTAGTCGACGGGAACCGATTAAAAGTCATTTTGCAGGTATATTACTAGGTATGGCTCGTCGTCGGTCTGAAACGACGAGACTTTTCGCTGTAAATAAAAAAAAAAAAAAAAACGCGCACTATAATACGCACAATCATAGTCGACGACGTTACGATTGACCTTCGTTTCCAGACAATGAGTACGCCGCCGTAGTCGCCGACTCAGAATATCCACCGGTATCCGTGTGTAAAAAACACCATAGACAATCGTGGTTTTTCACATTTCGAGTAATACACTCGGCAGTAACGTGGTTTCGCGGCGCTTTCATAGTCTCACTACACAACGCATTCCGAGAGTTTTCGATCTGACTGAATTTAGCCATTTAAACCGCATTGCATGTGCGTACACACACACACACTCACTTACACATGCACACACTCACGCGCTCGGTGTTCGCTAAATTAATATTATTGTTGTTTACACGTAAAGCACAAAACACTATGGCGGTGGTCACGTTGTGTGGTGCGGTGAAAATATGTTTTTACACAACGTGTTTGTAAATGAATAATGAATCTCTGCGCGTTATATACCTCTACCCGTCTCGTACACGGGCATGACACACATTTATTTATTTATTTATATAGGTAAATGTGTAAACGCACACACGGGCCGAAAACCATCATAGAAGTATACGTCGGACAATACAAAAACGTGATTATTGTTATTATTATTACTATTATTATATTTATACCCCCTCGTAGGCGTTCAGGAACCGTGCAAACGCGCGGACGGACCCCGGCAGGCACGTATTTTATTGTTTACCTCCGTGTGCGCGTATACCTAAACGCGGCGCAAGTATGATGGCTGTCTCTCCTCGGCATTTTACCTATCTCGGCAGGTAAACGGCGGCCGGCAGGTACAGAGAATACAGGCACGCACACACACACACGCACAAACACACACACACACACACACACACACACACACACACACAAGTAATATACACACGGTCCCGCGTAGAGTGCGGAGGACACAATGGACGTCGGCTGTAAACATTCTGCGGCGCGTGTTGTACCCGTACGTGTATTATGTATTATGTATGTGTGCAAACACTGTACGTGAGCGCGTCGATCGTAGGAAACCTAACCTAACGCTACCCGTAGAAACGTATTGTCATGTTATACCGCAGCACACACACCGTACACAAGACGGGTTTCTTATTTTTTCTTTTTTTCCCTTTTTTTTTTTCTTCGTCGAATGTATAGGAGACGGTACAGGCATTTCTGGAAAACCTCGAGGGCGCGCCACTGGGTGGCTCGCCGCCACAGTGTTTACACGAAAAACCGAACGTGACTGGGACTAAGGAAACGGACGCAGCCCCTCCGTCCCTCCCGCGCCCGTTTCTTTGTAGACGAAACCTCCCCTTCGTTTTGAAACGGGTATCGCGCCCTCTTCCGCCGCCGCGTCGAGACGTCATGTGTTCGCGAGTGAAAACGTTGGCGCCGGTCCAGCGTCAGCACCGGCGACGACGACGACGACGACGATGCTGCGCGATCGCGCGCGCGCTATAGACGGTCGAGATGATGACGATGAAAAAAAAATTCCCGGGACTCGGCGAAACAGCATTTTGTTTCGACCGCATAAACCTCGTGTGCCGCCAGTGATTTACACGTATTTAAAAAAGAGGAGTAAAAAAAAAAATTATCGCTCAGTTGGAATGCTGACAAGTATTGGTGGTGGCAACGGCAACAGTGGCGGCGGCGGCGGCGGTCGTCTGGTGGCCCGGCGAGGTTCAAGGCTCTGTCCTTGACGGTGTGCGCTGACTCCGAATCCGGCTGCCAACAGAATTATTATACATCCTACACACACAAACACACACTTACTCACTCACTCAGACTCAGACACACACACACACACACACACAAAACGACCGTATAGAATGGTCTCTTCTACCTGGGATAAATCCGCTCTTGGCATTGTCTGAGAAAGAGACAGCATAAAAAAAAATAAATAATAATAATAATAATAATATAATACACTCACACACATGTACATATATATATATATGAAACCATTTTTATTATTATTTTTTTTTTATTTATATAATATATCAGTTGTGTGGGCTATTGATGGCAATTGAAACGGCTGAGGCTTAGACGATGAGGAGAAGGAGGACGAAGAGGATTGGGCTACAGTAATTGACGGTTATGGAGCCGACCGAAAGTGAAAGTCACACGTGTGTATAATATATATATATTTAAAACATTTACAGACGGACGGAGACCGGCGGATTTTGATGAATACCTTTGTATACGTATCTTGTATCATGTGTGTGTGTGTGTGTGTGTGTGTGTGTGTGTGTGTGTGTGCGTTATTTTGGTAGAGAACTCAACGCGTATACATTGGATACACTTAAAAATTAATAATATCGTAGCCGTCGCGTCGGCGAAGGAAATAACACCAATTTTCTTAATTATCACCGTAAACTCGAGTAAATTGATTTTTATAAAAAATACTAGTAAAATATATTTGAAAAAAAAAATAATAATTCTGTTACACCCATTCTTCGATTCCGCGTCTATTTACCTCCGATGTGATTTATGTATTGTGTAAACGTGTATACGTTTATATCGTATACTTATTCATTTTTTCGAAAACATTGTCGTTTTCAACACAACTGGTTCACACCTATTTTATGATTTATTTACGAGACAGAAATCAACGAATCACGATCTATTACTAACCTTTTTTCGTACGTAACTTTTTCTTAAAGTTGATACTTTTTTCCAGGGGCACAATGGACCATGACGTATATTATATTACATAGTCTGTATACATAAGAATTTTCCGTCGTTTTTCGTTCGGATATTTCTGAAGTAACGTGCTATAAGCAGACGTTCGAATACATATTCTAATAGAGCAAATTTCGTAAGTTTGAATTTTTTTCCACACAATATTTTCATGCCTGATAGTGATTGTGATGATCATTCTTGTTTTGGAAACAATATATGCACTGACATTCTGGTACCACATGGTATAAACAGATTTCTTTTGGTATGTAAGTCGCTGTATCAAAATATTCAAATTCGTTTTAAACCCGATGTTTAATTTGTATCATCTATTATCTGTATTTTATAATAACGGTAAATAACAGTTTTTTTAACAGGAAGTATAAGTTGTTATTAAAGAATACTTATAGGTGAACAGCAGGCTTTTCAACGTAAAGCTAATTTCAAAGTACAATTTAGTGATAATAATAATAATAACAATAATAATTGTGTTTTCCCGTTTAATTATTTTCATAAAAACGTCTCTACATTCCAATAAACCATGTATAACATCCCATCGGAACGTATAATTTTTAAATAAATACAAATAAAACGAAAACAGTGTTTTTTAGCTATTAGGTAGTAAAAAACATTAAGACGTAGTTAGCATAAAAACAAAATATATCTGTGTAGCGTATATTCCGAATTTCAGGAATAAAAATTATCGATGAATGTTTTCCGGGTATCCTTATTTCACTTAGACTACGCGCACGCACACACACACACACACAAGTGTTGACGTGTAATATACAAATCCATTGTGTGTTTTTCAACCGAAACGCCATTCCCCTCGACGAACGTGCCGACTACCACGTGCTTGATCGATTACCATTTACCATTGCACGTTTTATCCGCAGATCACTAAGTAACTTTGGGTCACGCAGTTACGTTTTATACTGAGAACTGTAATAAAATGTCGTGGTGGAGTTAATTAAAATGTCGTAATAATTAAGGTTAGCGACTTAAGTTGAATTCCGTGTTAATTATAAAACACGTAGCTACCTGAGTAAAAAACTGCATTATTTTGTCCTCGGTACTTTTATTCAGCTTTTAATAATTAAAAATAAAAAAATAAATCGATTATATAATAAACAGCTGCAGTGTATAATATTTAGTTGCAGTATATTTTGCGATAAAAAATTCTTTTCGATTCGACTTATTATTATTTATGAAAATTTTAAATCGACCACCGTATATTTTATGTTTTGATTTTACTACTATCTCTCGACTGTTTGATAGTTCAAACATTTGTGTGTACATCATATGCCGTCATCAAGTTTTGTTTTGTTTTCGAATTCATCGAGTTCATAATATTGTAATCGAATTTATGACTGTTTTCGTCTCCAACATGTATATATATATAATCATAGACGTAAAATTGGACCTTCTCGAGTGTTTTTCGTCACTCGAGAACACACTGGTCACTGCGTGAGTGTATGCCGTCCATCACGCACACCGGTACGCATATACAAATATTGATTTAACGAAAAGAACGAGACCCGTAACTATATTGCGTCGCCACGTATCGATTTTACCTGTAACACGAAAAAATAAAAATGTACACAACCCACAAAATTGTGAATTTTAATCGACTCACTTGACACGAAGTATATGACGAAATGATGACAATCGATTACGAACGAAGAAAACAAAAATGTTATTGTATTTAATTGATAGAAACCCGTGTGTTCGCTACAATTGTGTGCGATTTTATGTTATTCCTTTGCCGCGAGATTTTAATTAATCATCAACGACCCCGGTGTATAGTGTTAATATTAAATTACTGCCATTGGCACTAGTAGTTGTAATAATAATCGTCAACATTCGAGTTTATGTTTATTATTATTATTTTTTTTATTTACTGCGGAAATGGCTGAAAAGTTCACGTATAACTACTGAGTAATAACCAGCTACCTGCATTAATCGTAGTCATCATGTCGCCGGCTCTTATTGATCAAACGCCGACGTTTTCGTCTGTTTGAATGCGATATCATCGTTTTAAAATATAATATATTATGTAACACGTTTTCGGTAAACTTTTCGTCGTTCAACTGACTCTAAAGCTAATAATTAGCGTTAGAGTTAAATTATTGTCGTCATTAAGGTAAAACGACGAACGACTGCACGCGTTGTTCCCGTAAACCGCCGCGGTGAACACCGGTTTGATAATACGATATGAAAACACGCCACCGAACGAGACGACGCGACGTACAAAACAAATTTAAGAAAAAAAACGAAAAAAAAAAACAAACGTCCGAATGATTATAGAATAATTACGCGTCCGATCGTTTCGAAGCACTGCATAATTTTGTTATCGTGACGTATCGAAACGTATAATATTTTACGATACGTTCGTATCTCGTAGGTCGTGACGTCGGGGCAGAAAATAATGTATATATATATTTTTTTTTTTTTTTCGTTATCGCGTCGACTCGGTCCGGAAACGACGGACGGTTAAGTCGAGCAACCGGGTCGTGGTCGTGCGTACGCGCCGTCGTAACGTAACGTCATTATCACACCCGCCTACAAACGACGTTCTCGCCGCAGGTTTTTAACGAACCCCGTCCGAGTGTCCACCGTGAATATTAATGCGTAACGTATAATAAATACTCTCTAAGACTCTTCGTACATTACACCGCATTACACTGTATGTTCCGGGCCCTCTATAATATATATATTATATATATATATATATATAGTTTGTTTGCTACAACAACGTCATAACACAAAAAACATGATTTTACACAAAACGAATTTGAAAATTGTATTTACAATGAAATCATATTAACGCAATAACTTAACAACTGCAGTCTAGCGGCTAATTTTGAATGCTCACATATGTCGTTCTTGCAGTATAAAGAAAAACATCAAAATTATTATTATTTGCAAACAACTCAAAAATGACGATTTTTGTGTTATGTCGTTGTTGTAGAAAACAAGCGATATGTATATATATATATATATATATAATATATATATACACATTCAGTGAAACCTCCCTTAACGGACACCTCCAAATAGCGAACGTTTTTATGGCGACGGGGACATTTTATCTCTTTTATTTTCCTCTTTGAATAGCGAACACCTCTAAATAACGGACAATATTTCGGCATCCGAAAGTGTCCGGTATTCAGAGGTTTCACTATAATATATTATACTCGTTTATATATTACATATATTTAATAATACGTAATATAATGTACCTGTGTGTGCGATTGTAAAAAGGACGTCGAAACGTAGTACGGAACCGTTTTCTAGTGAGCTTTGTTACGTTTTATGAAAATGTTGTTCTACTACGACGAAAAAATAAAAAATAAAAAATTAGGCAGCAGTCGTCTACATCTGAATTACGTGCTGCTCGGCCGTGCGTTTTCAAAGACGATCGCTTGGCAGTGCTGCCGTGGGACACATGTATGACCGTAGAACACGTCAACGTGTTTTTTTTTTTTTTATCGTAACGAACAAAACAAGTGTTGTGCGTTGTCATGTCTGTGCCCGGCCCGTAAAAACACCCTTTTAAATTTCGATCGCGCCTCACGAGTTCGAAAAGGTCGCCGAACCGCTGCTCCGGCCACGACGTTGACTTTTAATTAAAATTAAAAAGAAAAACGCTCGTTATTCGTACGAGTGTTTTTTTTTTTTTTTGTATTTTCGTGTATTTTCAAAATTGTCAAACCGTAGTAACGCTATACACGTTAAAGGTTTGGAGCAAAAAAAAAAAAAAAATAAATAAAAAAAAAATAAAAAACATTTACTTAAAACGATAAACCGAGACGGTGTACGCAGCACTCACGCGGTGACCTGCATGACCGAGGGAGGGGGTAGAGATGCGTATACGTGCGCAAAGGGTCCGCCGCCAAGGAGAAAAGACATCCGTCGCCAAGGAGAAAAGACATCCGCCGCGCCGTTGCCGCAGAGCGCTAAACCATAAAACGTGTTGTGGTGTAGAGTGTAGACGCCCGTGCGTGCGTGTGTGTTTTGTACTTGAGTGTGAGTGCGTGCGTGTGTATCTGTGTGTGTGCGTGCGTGCGTGCGTGCGAGTGTATTTGTATTTGTGTGCATGCGAGTGTATTTGTATTTGTATGTGTGTGTGTGCGTGTACGGTGTGAAATACGAAGGATCCGCCGCCGCCGCCGCCGGTAAAGACTCACTGCGCAGAGACGGAAATAATGCAACGGCGGCGACGGCCGTCTCTCTCTCAAACGAACGCCGACGACGGTGCACACGCGTTGTGTCGTAACGACGCCGGCGCGCGCACACACGTGTATCGTCGTCGCGGAGGAGACGTCCTCGTCGGCCGTCGGTCGCGGACACCTGCTCCGTTTTTTCACCGCTCCGAGCCCCCGGCCGTACACGGTCCTCCGTCTCGTCCGCCGCGTGTGCACGCCTAGAGTAATAACGAACGGACGAGACGCGTACGTTACGAATACGTATTAAACGTGTACAACTCTCGAATATGTTAAATGTGTACAACTGCGGCCAGGGCAATACGTATTTGTTTTATTTTAATTTTTTTTGCACTTGACGAACGGAGTCTAAATAAATCGCAAACGTGCCGAGTATAATAAATTAATAACCCGAACGATTAGAGAGAAACGACCAAACTTTACTAACGTAGCTCTTCATAAGTCAGCAATGTATAAGAATTATTAATTTCGATTATTTTTTTATCGTAGTCCCACGTGCGACTACGGTCGCCACGCATCTGGCCGCGGCCATTCCTATCTCGCCGACGGTACAGCCGTCTGGAGTATCGAAGCCATAGTAGACGCGACATGAAGTAGTATAGGCTCGATATTCTGATCGATACGATTTTCACGAAATCACGTCTATCCGTGGCCGGCATCAGCGTGTCGACTTGTTTTATCGAGCACCTGGGTGGTTCATAGTCTTGTTTCTACTCCACAACGTCTCTGCGTGACAACACTCGCCTACTCCGAACGTCCGTTTCGATCGCACGTCGGCGCCACCGCGTTCACGGTTATCACCACGACCACGGTCTCCCCGGAGTCGCGGCCGCTCTTCCGGCACATGGGAGATTTCGTCTGCGGTCGATTCACACACGGCCATGACGAATAATTATTATTTCCCTACGCTCTGCGTTACGTATCGCACTATTGTCTCCGGTCGACACGGCCGCAACGCAGTCCAGGAGACCGACACGGGACGCGCGTTGTGTTTTTAGTCGCCACGCCCGTTATCGCGGTGTGCGCGCGCGTCGTCGACGATCTCGACTCCTCTCGTTACCCTTCTCTCGAACACGTCAGCGTCTGTAGGCACTATACACGCCGCCGGAGAGACGGCTCAGACGACGACACGACGGTCGGTCGGGGTCGGGGACGACGAGTCATAATATACGTATTATACGCGGCGGAGGCCGTGACGAGGAGGCGTACGGTTTTGTTTTCGTTTTTTTTTTTCGTTTCCACGTCGTTTGTGGAAAGAAAGAGAAAAATAGAGAGACGGAGGGATAAACAGAGAGAGAGAGAGAGAGAGAGAAGTAAAAACGTATACCCTTAGAGAACACGGCCTCGGGGTAATTAATTTCGAAACGTTCTTCCGACAGCCGCGGCGGCGGTATTGCAGCTCCCCGTGCGCGCGCACGCAGAACCGAAACAACCCCTCGCCG
This sequence comes from Therioaphis trifolii, assembly GCA_027580255.1. Lineage (NCBI taxonomy): Eukaryota > Metazoa > Arthropoda > Insecta > Hemiptera > Aphididae > Therioaphis > Therioaphis trifolii. The sequence goes on from CM050407.1 coordinate 12,688,728, forward strand.
CCCGGATCGTGATAATAATTAATCACACGCGCTCCCCGTCGCCGTCGGATTCGTAGCGGGCGCGGCAGATTTTCGTCCGGGACGACGAGAACGTTTTTTTCGCATTCCAGCGCGGGCGTAACCGTGAGGGATCGGAGGGCGCGGTCGAGCCCGAATCCACGAGTTTCGGGGGTCTGGCGCGCGTCCCGTCGTTTTTTATCCGAGTTTTCGGCGATCGAAAAAAACCATTTGAATTCTATTTCATTTAGAACGCTCTTTGTCTGAACACTGTGAATCGCCTCACGTGCGCTCGTCAATTATACCGTTTTACCAACACGCGATCGATGTTTGTTAAATGTACGACACGTGTGTGGCACTGTGAAATCTTCTCGTCCGCAGGCACATTCTCGTGTGATTCGCCCAGTGTGAATATTGTCGCTCTCGGGCTCGAATTTCGACAAAATATGTTCGGTCGATCGTCGGCTGCCGTTGCGCGCGTATACTTCACACACACACGCGCGCGCGTCTTTATTCTCGACCCGTTCTTCTTTGTTTTTTGTTCTCTCGTTTTAAGCACACGTACAGTATCCTGTAGTCTTCACATAGTCGTCATCCATACTTATGTATATATTAATATTCAAATCGTCAAAACGCACTGTAGTAGTGTGACATCGCGTGTTTTAAATACGATTCATAGGTAATTTTGAAAATTTTTAAGCCGTTAAATTCCGTTTCAATGAGCAGAAATGAAATGATAATAAAGTGGCACGCAGAGTGCTAATGCCTCTCAAAAAAACGACTTCATCATTAATGAATTAATTAGTTAAAAAATTAAGTCAATTTTTACATTTTACTTAACTCACCGATTATAATTTTATTCCAACCTTATTGTTTTGCTCTTGTATTAATATTCGAATCAATTAACATTGAATTTTCATATTGAAAATTCAATAGACATCATAGACGTATTTTATATATTTCTTTTATTTATTCGATTTATGTATCAATTTTCATTACAAAGAATAGGATTGATTTTGGGTTTAAATTATAAGTAAATTATGATATTATTATTATTGACTAAATTTTGTTAAAAAATATCATTCGATTTCTAAAACATGATTATTAATTACTCCAGCCAATCACAAAATATATGCTTAATATCAAAATGTATACAACAATAATTTTAGTACCTTTTTTTATTTTAAATGAATAAGTCTTGTCAATTTTATCAATACAACAGAACCAAATATAAAGCCTTTGATTTCACTGTCTATTTGAGTTTGTCTATAATCAGGTATGGGCAACTGGTAATTCGAGGGCCGCATCCGGTTCATGTACCATTTATTTTAACTCGTGTTACCTTTTGAAATTTGAAATTCTAATTTAAAAATATATATTACTTCTGAAAGTTTTGAAAAACGCTCACGAAAAAATCATTATATAATATAGATTCTTTGTTTTTAAATTTCGAAGTATTAATATATAAATATATATAATTGAATACCTAATTATGCATAAAAAAGCAATTATACATAAATAATAATAAAGTAAATCACGACCATTATTAGTATGTTTAATGATCTCACACATGAACACACACACACACACACATACATTTATTTTGATTTCTGGCTCGCTAAGTTTAAAGGTCTGAATATTGACCGTCTTTTAGTAACCCAAAGTTGCCCATATCTTGTCTACAGCTTAAACAAGTTTATGGGGACGGACCTATACCTATAATCCATCCCCGTAATGGGATACACACTCGTTACTCTTACACAATAGCGATCTACGAATGGAATTAAAAATTCAGATTTATAACGAGAAGATTGTTTGATTCAATTAAATACACACACGCACGCACACTCTTATTGGTTTTTCTGACCAAGCATCTACAAAATTACGTTTCGAACACATATTGTCTGTGCAGTAAACTCCGGTGTAGATTCAATGGAATTCGACATGAACATTGTTCTAATGCACAATGGAACGAAGGGCAATTTCTGTGGAGTCAACCGAGCGATAAGAGACAATTGTCACAAGTGTATCGGATGTAATATTCAAGGCTGCAAGCTACTTAATTGCATTTTGACGTCAAGTTATTAAAAACAAATTTAGACATAATATACTTGCGTTATATACTCAATATTATATTATATATATTATGTGGATGTAAAAAAACATTTTCTCCGCCGCTACGGTCTATTTTATGATCATCATCTCACCTTGGTACAGTACACTGCAGTGTATACACGTTCATCTCGGAATATGTTAACGTCGTCGTTATTTGTCTACTGTGTGTGAACATCATTTATTTTTGTGTGATAGATCTCTCGGTTCAGGTACACGCACACAAACGCACGAGCACGCGAGAGGAACGCGTGTAACAAAAGATTTATTATATTTTCGTCGGTGTATGTCGTTCTCTCCGGTTTTTTTTTTTTGGTGTATTCGAATGGTTCAATGGACATACCGTGTTCGGTGTAACTTTTCGAAACGATTCGGTGAAATATACGTACTTAACGGAATATGCTCTTGTACGAAAATATAATACACAAAGTAATTGTAGAGCGTATTGTGTGTACGTAAGGCACAACGAGTCTCGACGAACGTTCCGGTATTGTTCTCGCGTCTCCATCCCCACGCGCCCGCGTGTTTTAAAATAATATCCGTTTGTGTACGACATTATACAATATCACCACGACGGGGCTGGGCGTATACGGAAAACGGTGAAAAATTTATACTCAATATAATATAATGGATTTCACACTCGGACGGTGTTCGTTAAACCACGCGTATTGTTCGGCGTCCGTGGCTATTTTCGGAGAAGAGATAAATCTTGCGCGCGTTTATTTTTCTTCCACGGCAACGACTGTCAATCGTAATCAATTATGAAACGTTTTTCTAATGCACGTCCATTCTACCGGGATTAGGTGTGCGTTTCGTGGGCACGTCAACCCTAAATACGGGTCCTCCTGTATATGGTGCGCACGGTGGATTGTGACACCGAATACCCGCACGATACGTCACGAACATCTGTTCAATAATTTCGGAATTTCTACAGGAAATTATTCAAATAGATTCTAGACACATCCTCTAGGAGATTAATTACCTACCATTGTTGTTCGGCGCGCATAGAGACTTTTGCATAAGTATTTAATGAGACCCGAACGCATTGTCTGTCATTGTGTATTTAAGTAGGTATAACATTATTGCGTATCTAATTGAAAAATTATTCAGGTAAGCTAATTACGAAAAGGATAAACAATCGCATTCAACAATAACCGTTGTTCGAGTAACTTAACTTTTTCATAATATGGACCGTTGAAGCCGTCATCGTGTTATTGATCAATAATAATATTATTGAAAACAATTTTTACCATCGTCAGTCGTTTTTCAATACACAACAATAATTCATCGCCAAACGGTAGTTATAACAATGTTCGTACGATAAGCCGAGTTTTGAGTTTTCAGATATTCCATTTAGTTTTCATAAATTATACACGACCGTGCTTAATGTTTTAATGTACCATTTTAATGTATTAAACATTACCGTTTCACGAGCGCCGCCGCTCACGTTCGTGATTGCTGTTTTCAGCTAATTACATCTTTGAGTAATTTACATTTAAAATGTACACCGTCAACGTTGGATACTTAATCGTATATATGTATGTATAATAATAAATACGTGATACAGTATGCACACTTTTAATACTAACCTTGTAACTAGTTAATAAAATAATGACGAAAATGATGATTGCACTGAAATTTAACGAAATGATTACCCCCCACCTTTCTGAAGCGACGAGATTATTTCGATTTGCCAAGAATAAAATTCGTGCTTGTATAAAATACACACACACACACACACACACACACACACACACACACACACACACACACACACACACACAACTGGAGCGGTACATTCATCAAATATGGAAACTTTCGTTTTCGTCGTAGATGTATGTTGATATTGCTAAATAATACAGCGTTTGCTTCCATGACATTGCAAGACGATTGCGTGTTTTCAATGTTTTCAAAAGCGTGTCTTACTAAACGTAAGCATGTTTGCGAAACGATCACAAGGCATTGTTAACTTTGTAAAAATTAAAAAAAAAAACCAACAAAGCATAATAATATTGTAATGTCAGAGTGTATATTATGTTTTTCCCTCTCTGCAGTCGGTTTTATCCGGCAAAGCGTCGGCGTTTTCGTTCGTATTTCCGGGTATTCAGCCTTTTTGTTGTTATTTATTTTTATTTTCCACTCTCTACGCACCCTCTTTTTCCGACGGAAAGTTTTGCGTCCCCCTGACAACAGGTTTTCGGCGACGGCAACCACCCTAAAAACACGCGCGTCGGGGGTGGCGCGGGCGAAGGGCAAAGAGTATTATACGCGCAGGGGACGCACACCCCTCGGCGGCGGAACGAGGGTCGCAATACGATTCGGATCGATTATTTCGGCGGCATTGGCGGCCGGGGGGACGGAGGCGGCGGCGGCGGCGGCGGCGGCGGCGGTGGTGGTGTTTCTGGCGAACTAACGGCTAGTAGACGTTTGTGTGTGTGCGCGCGGTGCGTATTTGTGACCTTCAAACGAAATATTGACCTCTAAAATTCATTTCGTCCTCGCCGCAGCCCAGAACAACCGTCGTCGCGATTTTCACGTGCACGCGCGCCGCGGCGGTTTTCCGGCCGCCGTCCGCGAAAACGACGTCACGCGAAATCATTCGCTGCCGAACGACGCCGGGCCAAATAATAATAATAGTAACAACAATAATAATAAACAACAACGACGACGAACGGTGTTTTCGTGTCACGGACAAGATGAACGCGAAATGACGCTTTTTCGCGCCCTACAAACGGACGAGGACGAGGAGCGCCGCCTGTGTGCGACGCGCGTTTTTTTCACGCGACACGTGATTAATCGATTGTCGTTGCGGCCACACGATCGTTGTGGATTCCTCCGAAGCTGCAGGCTCGCGGCGCGGACAAAACGTCGAAAAATCCAACGGATCTGTTCGGACGCGTATACCCTGTTCGCACGGTCCGTCACGCGAGTCTCACACGCAGGTCGTCTGCAGTGGCGGTTTTCCCGGGGAGGCAAGGGCAGGGCCGTCTTTAACCTATTTGAGGCCCTGGGCAGAGGTATAATGGGGCCCCTATGGGCTATGACTTGGGCAGAACACTATTTTATTAAAACAGGTAAATAGACAATAGTGAGGTGGTAGAAAAGAAAAAGTCTAGATTAATTTAACTGTAAATTATTTTTTTTTTTTTTTCATTTCACATTAAATATAAGGTAGTAAACATAAATTTAAAAATAATTATAAAATAACCCAGAAATGTTGAACATTATATTTTTATTGCAAAAATACCTTTCTACTCGTATATTTAAGATCGGAAAAATCGTCAATTACTTCTTTGAAGTCTATGTTTTGGAGTACCTATATCACATTCTATTGACATCAACGACTAACTGTTTAAAGTGGAGGATTTGTTAATTGATGGCTACTTATAGAAGTTTCTTCTTTGGTCAAATATGATTCTAATTTTGGTAATTTTTCTATAGGTTTTTTCTGATTGACAGCTTTTTCCTTTTTTCACGGTTATTCATCGATTAGATTAAGTAGATTAGAATATTAGATGTTGACAATCATGAGATACGCGCGCACCCACGGGCGACGATATAAATTATTAATAAATTATTTGTTTTTATATTAGTAAGTTACAACATTCGATATTTTATTAATTCTTATTGACCCGAACGGTCGTATCCTGTGTCTGATTGTATATATATATATATATATATATATATATATATATATATATATATATATATATATATATATATTTATAGAGGAGATTATGTGCGTGTACCGTGCGGTCGGAAACTAACCCGTATCAATCATATTGTATTATTATTATTATTATTATAACTTTTAGCGATTATTCTATGATTTTTCTCTAAATAAGTTTATTAACAATTGGTAATAAATATAGATTATTGGTTGGTGATCTGGCAGGAGCTAGGGGGCCCCACCGACCGTGGGGCCCTGGGCATATGCCCAAAATGCCCAATGGGAAAGAGGTGCCTGGGCAAGGGAGGCAGTGCCTCCCTTGAAAATAAAAGAAACTATACGGTTAATGTTATTTAAATTATTAAATATGTTTTGCTTTTAATTTCAAGCACAGACACTTTATTAAAAGGGAAATTAATAAAAATAAATATAAATATAAATTTAAATTATGTATTGATCGGACTATGGAGTATACCGTGCCCGGTCTCGATCTTTCAAGACCGTGGTGCTCATCAGCTCATGGGTAAGAGAAGAGAATGCCCAGTGCCTGTGTGGCGTGCCGCACTGCTGCGTGCACGGTGCTCAACAGTGACAGTCAACAGGCGAATATAATATTGTTTAGAGTAATATACTAATATACTAATAATATCTCGTGTCGGCGGTTCCCCACTTTCTCAGGAGGCAACCGCTGCCACAGTTATCGATACGTTACATGTGTACACAAATTTACACACACAAACGCACATAAAATATGCCAATTGCGCATGCGCGATTCTCCACGGAGACTGCACACTTCCGTTGCCTCCGTCGGAAAACGTCACAGGCTGTGGAATCACTGGAATCACAGCGGCTGACCGATAATATTATTATTCTAACTTTTGGGTACAAACAGAGTTTAGGCGTTCTTCATGTTTTGTGTGTACAAGTCACGGTCTTACCTTTTAATTATGTGTTATAGTGAAAATGAAACCGTTCTCTGACAGATTTTTAAAGAAAAAATTGTATTTAAACAAAATAAATGAGTTTTTAGGACTGTGCGATTCGCTTTAATAGGTCCAGATGGGTTGGTACAAAATTGTTGCCTCCTCAAAATTTTAATGCCAGAACCGCCACTGGTCGTCTGTCAGAGCGGCGACGTATACATCCCACGCGTACGTAATACGAACACGCGAATATCATTGTTTCGTGGCCGACTCGCTCCCGTCGGAATCGACAGAGGCGGCAAAGCGGTCGCTGTTTACGGACAACATTTTGTTTACTCCCTAGAATTTTAGCGTTTCCAGATGAAAAAAAAGGACGCACTTCGTCCCGTGGGATATTCTTCGCTCATCGGAAGAGTTAATGGGGATCGGTGTATTGAATTTTAACGAAATGATAGATCATTTGTTTAGTTTAACTATTCTGAGTAAAGCTTCAGAGTTAAAGTATACCGTTTGGACGGACGTATTTCTTCAAATAAATTGTCAAAGTTGAAATTTTACGCAAAAACAGTGTATTTTGAAAAATCGTATCATATTTTACCTAAACGCTTATTGATTTTTTCAAAAACGTTAGAGAAGTGTACAAGTAAAGTCATATTGAATTTTCAAAAGTTTTTGTCAAATATTTTAAACTTTATCAGGGATAAACGGTTAAAAAACAAAGTATTTTAAAAGTTCTATTTTTGCCCAATTGTTGTCAAATTTTTTTGAAACTTTTTTTAAAGCATATACGTACATAATAGATAGTTGAGTTGAGAAAAAAAGTAAATAAACATCAATGTAAAACCACACGGTCCTTCGCTTTATTCAGAATCTACCATATAACGTCAAAGTATACTCGTTGTTATAGTTGATATAGAAATACTACTACCACGTGTTACTTCTCGAGTAAAAATAAAACAACAGAGTTAGCAAGGGGCTGCTGCTGCGTTGCGTTCGAGAGTGCCGTATTATAAAAACGCCGTTGAATACGTATCGAACTTTCGAACAAAGCGATAAAATTAATGTTTTCCGACGATGATTAGTGTTCCATTCCGAGATCCGGCGTGAACATTTGAATTTATTTTGCCGACTCACACCGCTGCCGGACACGATCGGTACGTCAGCAAACGTCTAGCCGCATCGTGTATACAATCAGTGGCGGGCGCGAGAGCCGGACCGCGGAGTCGATCGCACAGGCGGGGGATGAAATATAGAAACGATATAACGAATATTCGCGCACACGTGATTCGCGTGGTTAACGACGGCGGCGGTGGCGGTCGATATACGTTTTCGATGTTTCGTCGTTCAAATGTTCACCGCGGACGCGTATGCGTTTATTATTTTCCGTTCGTACGCGTCACGCGCTTGTGTTGTTATTGTTTAAAATTTGTTTCCTGGCGGCGGGTCGAACGGGAATTTATCGTTCGTTTTCGTCTTGCTTTTCGCCCGAACACCACCCCGCACGGAGGCCCGCTGAACTTCCAACAACTCGACCCTCCGGAAATATCAATCGGTGCCCCGTCCCCCACTCACTCAAAACCCCGCACCGCACGAGACGACGACGACGACGACGACGACGACGGTCAGTGACGCGGTTAATTTTATAACGCGGGATCGGATTCGCGCGAAAACCGTTGCGGTATTTTAAATATATGTACACGTCTCGCGACGTGTTATTATTATCGTCGAGGTTCGCGCGCGCGTCGCACGCAATTCCCTGCCGACCAATTAATTTCAAAGTACTACATTACATACACACACGCTGACGGTCATTTCTCTCTCTCCGACGCGCCAGTTTCGACGATAACAGTAATATATTATTATAACACGGCGCCGCCGCCGTGATACGTATCCGAAGGTGACGGTGGTATAAAAAAAAAAAAAAAAAAAAAAAAAAAAAATTATAGCAACAGCTCTCCGTCGCCCCTGAGACGTGTACGCCGGCGTGTGTTTCGATCGTCTACGCACGCGGACAAAGGTCGCGCGCGCGCTCACGCGTTCTGCTACAGCGCCGCAATATCGACGCGCGTCGTTTTCTCTTTTTTTCGTCGTCCCGTGAGACGCTCCGCCGCGTCTCGGTCCGTTTAAAAATAATATATTATCGTTCGCGCGCGGTGCGTGCAACATCTCTCGGGTGCACCGCGGACCGACGGTAGAATAAACGAAAGACGAAAACGGTGTTTGAATATCGAACGCCGCGAAACAGGTGCATACATTACATTATTCATCGCATCTTTGTTCGAAGTATCACGCGCGTGTGTGTTGTGTGTGTGTGTGTGTGTGTGTGTGTGTGTGTGTAACCTACGGTTCGAGGTATCCTAAATATCATAATACGCGTCTATCTATATACCGTTTAGGTGCGGTGCGTACACAATAATAATAGTAATAATAATAATAATAATAATAATAATAATAATAATAATAATAATAATCATAATCATAATAATAATAATACGAGTTTGTACCTACTATACGAATATTTTTTCGAAATGTGTTTTGTGCTCGATCAATATCAATGCGGGCACAGAGAGAATAATATGATATAATCAGACCGGCTCGTGTGTATATACGTATGTTTCTATATATACATTTATGTGGATGAGCGATGTGTAGGATTTGTTCGACGAGAACGAGTATTGTTGAACGACGTCCGTCTTCATATAAAAAAAAAAAAGGGAAAAAGAAAAAGAAATGATGAAGAATTTCTTATAAATAATAATTCGTTTCATTCACGAAAATCAGGTACATAATACGATATGTATGATGATCTATATATATATATATATATATTTATGTATAATATATGTAAGTATATATGTATATTGTATGTATTTTCTTCTTTTGTCCTTTTGCGTGCGTTCGACGGAAGATTATTGAATTACCTCCACTATATTTAATAAATCCCGTGTAACATCAGATTAGAAACACCTGTTCTCCCGGCCCGTCGTCGATGCGGCGTAATATCGTTTTCACGTGATAGGAAGTCGATTCGATCGTTTTACGTGTACCCCCGAATCCAAATACCCGTGCCCATGCGCGTGCGTGCGTGCATGCGTGTTTACGGGTTACGCGCGCACAGGCTCCTGTTCCCGTGCGCCGTCGTGTAAAACATGCCCATAAAAACTCAACGGAGATCTCGTTTACACGACGAGTTTTTCACCGTCGGGAAATGTTGTGTTCCCACAAAAGTCTAGAGGCCAACGAGAACATTGTTCGTGGTTTTGACGACGCGGCGACGACCAAGGCTATACGAGACGCGTATATTATATATATAATATGTATTATGCGTTTATATGTGTGTGTAGGTACTTTCTCGCCGATTTTATTGTATAATATTATGTTTTTTATTTTTCCCAGTGTTTGTGTGTGTGTGTGTGTCCCCGCGAAGTGCGCGGCACTGATTTTTATCGTGTATTTTCTGAACCAAAAAAAAAAAAATAAAATAAAATAAAATAGTAAAAAAAAAAAAATATATAGGTATATATTTATATGTATATAAATAATAATAAAGTACGTTTCGTTCGAGTATATTATGTTTTATTTGTGGTTTTAAGACCGATCCAACTGCGCCGCCTGTTACATGTTGTAGCGCTTTGTGACTTGTGTCGACACGTCGTTGATTTTCATAATATTATCCCGCCGAGATCTTATCGAGCTCAAACGCGTAATAATAATAATTGAAAAAAAACCTCGGAGAAGACGGATAATGTGTGGTGTGCGCGCACGCGTGCGTGCGTGCGTGCCTGCCTGCCTGCGTGCGCGCGCGTACTGCGTTTATGTGTTTATAACATACACTCGGTCTGACGGAAACGGGTCCGCCTTGTAAGTCACGCGTTTCCGTCGGCCACTCGAGTGGTCTACACGGCGACGGCTATAAAGAATACCGAAAATCCTCGGAGAACACGTATTTATCGAACCATTCACTTTTTTTTCCCCCGCGTGCACTCGACGACGACGCACGGCCATTGTAAACGTCTCGTCTTTAAAATTGAAAAAAAAAATAATAAATGTATATTTTACACGGGTACGTGTACGCGTGTGTGTGTGTGTGTGCACGGCACGATATATTACAGTCAACCGAACCCGGGTCTATTATTATATTGTCAAAGAAACACAGACGCCGTACAAAAGACCAAAATTTTAAATAAAACGTTCAAATATACACGAAGACGTGTGCGTAGAGCGCGCACAATGGAAAAATAACGAATGCGCTCGTACAAAATATCGCCGCGCTACTCCGCCATCGGGCGTGATGAACCTAGCCCCGTCTAGTGGATCACCCTGTACATGCACGCGCGAAATTCTGTGAACAAAAAAGTATCGATCGATACAATAAAAAATTCTGTACGTTTCTAAAAAACGCTCTGTCGTGACCTGCACGTATACACATAATATTATTATACAAGGACATTTTTACATTCCAACGGAATGTCATCTTCCGTTTGGTTTTTTCGCGTATTAACATTTTTTTTTTTTTTTTTAATTTTTTTTTACCACCGTTTTTTTTTTTGTCCTCGCTTTATTGTTCAATGGTTTTTGAATCACTTATTCATTTGTCTGTAGCATCGTTGTTATCAGTATCAACGATACGGGGTCGTTTTAACATTTCAATGATTCTTTCGATAATGCGTACAGCGAAAGATGAGGTGTCAACAGCGCCGCGTACTTCGAGTGCAGCAGCGCCGTGTACACCCGATTCATACGATAAAACGTCACGGAAAACACACGAATGTAACTTTTATACTACTAGGACATTACGGATGGAAAAGTGTTTTACACAGGAGCGTGTGCGTACGCACGTGTGTTTTTGAAAAATCGCAAAAACGATTGTGATGACACCTATACCGGAGCTATGACGACGAGGAGCGAAATATGCGTGGCGCGCAAAACGTTATTGTCGAGATGAAACATTCTCCGTGTACCGCGGCCGCCGCGCGGACGCGATATTTCTGTTTTCAATCGGCAGTAGACCAGACGTGAGTACGGCGTGGTATACCGCGGATCAGTAATAAAACAACGAACGATTTTTCCGCAGATTAGTTTTTCATTTGGTTTTTATTCATAGCGACGAACAATTTATATATACCGTGTATTTTATAATATTTTTAAGTATGATATTCAATTCAACTCGAACAATGCAATATTTTGTTTCTATTTGTATTTTTTTTCGCCATTAAAATATATAATGCATTTTTCTCACTCATCGAATCGTAACAGAGCGTTCGATTCGCTAGTAAAGCAAATTATAAGTACAATATTTTTATGTACACATTATATAATCGCATTAAAATAAAAGATGAGACAACGTGATGGGTCTGAGTTACGTGAATATATTTCGAATTAATATCACGTCTTAGTTTATGTGTGGAAAAACCATCAGTGCGAATCTTGCAGGTGAATGAACAACGAATATTAAGTAGGATAATGTGTATGATTACACGTCAGTAAAACTGTAATATGATAATTAATTTAATATCGCAAAATGCACTTACATCATATACGTGTAAATAATGTGTTGTATGTTTTATAAATACGTTTGGTACATCGTGTTATGTCGATGAACCAATTTCGAGAATAATATTATTAATTCGCTATAATAGTGTACGATTAAGACGACATTTACACGTGAAATTTTCAATGTACGTGCAGCCTTGTAATAGTTATTAATAGAGTATACATAATTATAATCCTTAGGCACTTCAACTTTTCTAGACTAATTATGACAAGGTAGTTTGTTAATTTTTTTTCGTTTTTGAAATCGACCATACTTGTTATGCAATTTCAATAATTATGATATTATCATCTCCTATTTATATGGCTGTACAGTGATGACAGAATTGCGTTTATCCCTACTGGACATCACTAAAACAATATTTTTAAGTACAATTATTATAAAAATGATTAGCAAATTCACTATTGAATAAACGTGGAATTTCACAGCGAAGTTTTTGAGAAGCAAACACATTTTTCCGTTGTAATTTATTTCTGTTGAGCGAATAAATTCCGAGTAAAAATTATTTTTAGTTTTTACTCTGTTGTCATTTTCGTCGTATGACTATAGGCTTAAAAGCATTGTAAATCATATTATGTGATGACTGATGACAAAATATTTTAATTTTATCTCAAAAAAAAAAAAAAAAGTATTAGAATTGAAAAAAAAATTAATAAAATAACTACTAATAAGCACAATGTATCGTTATTATCGTGAAAACATTTTTCACGCTCCGTATTGAGAATAGCGAATGTTTATAATATAGTAATACATAACGGTCTGTGCTCGGTTATAGATACCATAAGAACGAACTTATTCTAACGAACTTATTATTTCATCGTTTCAATCGAAAATCGTAATGACGTTTCCGTACGCATTTTTTACCCGACACCGCGCGGGGCTACGTAAACAGATTTATTCAATAATAATAATAATAATATTTATCTTTATTGGTATAACGTCGTCGTTATCAACGTACGATACGCTTTGATGTTATTACCCGTGAGCGCGGGCGTGTTGCGTAACAGCTCTACGCTCGCTCGCATACCTCGTATACTTCGAATAATAAAAAATAAAAAATAAATAAACGAAACATTGTTATCAGCGTGTGTGTATTCGGGTCTCGGTCTCTTCGTCGACGTGCGGCAGGTGTAATAACATCGTAATAGTGGTAATAATAATACAGTGTTCGTTATTTTTCTTCTTCTAGGTATTGTTCGTTCTCCGAACGGCGGTCGAACGCTGCGGCGGCGGCGGCGGACGATTACGACCCGAAATTGGGTTACCGCGCGCGGCCACTCGAAAACTATGTCGATCCATAAAAATCTTCGAACCGTGAAACGCTGTCGATCCTTCTGCTCCGTGGATTACGTGCGCACGCACGCAGAACCCATATTGTATGCATATATATATAACATAATATATAATAAACACACACACGACGTAGGTACTCGGCGTCGGTCCTTTGTTCCCGAGGACGGCGGACCGCCGATTCCCGGAGGTGACCTTGAGACGAATATCGTGTCGCGTCACAACCACCACGTGTGACGACGACCATTCGACGTTTCGACGGACCCGTCTCCAGGATCCGCCGTGCACGCCGTACCCGGTGGCGAAACGTCGTCGCCGGTGATCGATAACCGGCCATAACGATCTCACACCGCACACACACGCACGCAGGTGTGTGTAATGTACGCGCGTGCACGGAACGACGCGGCGCACATTAATATATTATATAAATGTATGTACACGTCCGGTACGGATGCCAGACGCACCTATTTTTTTATTTATTTTTTTTTTTTGTATCCGCAGCACGGTACTTACTTTTTTGTCGTCACCACGACGAATAGTCTCGAGTACACGAAATCGCACTGTTTTTTTTTCCATGAAAATATCAACGGTTAATATATATTCCACGATTGAATTATATTCATATTTTTTATTCCATTAACGTTTTCCCGCCATACTACAAACGACCCACTACGTCAGTTGTACATCGGACGTTTGTACGTAACATAAACAGCATATTTTTTGATGTCAGAGGAACTTAAATTCTATAAATGTTTTTTCCAGAATAGTCACAGAAGACCGCGTCGTCGGTGGACGTGGAATCCGTGACGGAATCGACTGTGAGAAAAAGTCGGCCGACTCGCGAGCAGGTTGATGTTTTCAAGGTCTCTCGACAAGAGCGTGCGCTTGCACGCTCGCAGGACGGATCCAGAGTCGATCTTAATCGGTCAGAAGTCTGTTTGGACACTGGGCAGTGATAATACTATTGATAATAATATTTCTGATTAATATTGTTAGTTACGACTATGACGTTATGTTACGCTTATATAGTTAATATTATCACACGAATTAAATATTCATCGACCAAGTCCATAGTCCGTCCGATATCTAGCACGTCGGAACTCGGAACTATTCAAAAGTTACGACTTCAATAAGAACAATAACGAAGCGGTGTTATATTTTATGAGCACTATACTTGGAAATAAATGCGTATACGGTGTTTATGAGTTTTAAAAAAAAAAACACGTTGTTTGTGCCTGAATGCGCTGTGGCCGGTGTCATTAGTACCCGAACGTCCTTCACCCACGACAAAGTATCGTCGGGCACAGTGGGGCGCGACCAGAACATGACTGATGCAAGGGGTTCCAAAGATGAAAACCGTGTTCTGGACAAAACGCGATATTCGAGCACAAAGAAAAAAAAGAAAATCCACGTTTACCGACCCGAACGTATGTGGAAATCGACGTTTGTTTCAAACTAACGTGGTCCAAGGGGGACGGGTGTGCCACAGGGCCGGGACGACGGAGTCTACGTGAGCCCACTCACGTCGCGGATTCGTGACGCTGTCGTGGCGTGTGCGCGCGTTAAGGCCTTCCCACACTAGATACGTCGGCATCCGTTGCGTTGACGTACGTTGACGTACTCTTTTTAAACCCTACGTGTTTAAATACGAGTCCGCACACTGGATACGACGCGTCAAAAACCGTATACGTTGGTACGTCGCGTCGACGTACGATTTGAAATTGCTATCAGTTGAATACGTCGAACGTATCGTATATTTGTATTTAATCTATATTAGACTATTATTATTATTGAATTTCCCTAATCTAATCGATTATTTCTCAGTTATTATATTTTTCGAGTTCAACACATAATATTTTTCGTTCTACGTTATTCGACCACTGACTGACAGACAATTTGGTCAATTATTTAACTCACTAGTTATAATTAATAAGTTTATAAATTGTGTAAATAATAAAAATTAAACTTGAAAAACAACGCAGGAACAATACAATTCAAAATAATTTAAGTTGTAGTTGATTTTTCAGGAAAGTACGAACAAACCACACTACCACCTGTGCACAACACACTAACGTAATCTAACCTAACGTATTGTAACGACGTACGTAAATAGACGTATTTAGTGTGAGAACCATGTACGTCGCGTCAAACGCATAATTTTGACGTATTGGTTGTACGTCGAAAATTACGTTCGTTGACGTATCTAGTGTGGGAAGGCCTTTAGACGTAAACGGTTCTCGGTCGCACGATACGTCGTCCTCCGTCCCGCGACGACGGCGTACGGAAACGAGAGAGCACTTTTTAAAGGGAGTCTCGGGTGAACGGGTTTTACAGCGGCGCATGAATCGCGTCCAAAAAGCGAAGATCGTTTCACCGTCACAGTCATTGTCGCGGTGGCGGTTTCACGGGCCGGATACTCTGATCCGGGCGGACGACCCGGCTCGGAAAGAGTTCGTTCGCGGTAATTAAAAATTTCAACCGCACCGTCGTCGTTTCAGGTATAGCGTATACGTACATATTATACATTTACGTAACACACACACATAGCATATACTCAGAGCAGCGGTTTTCACGCAAAACGATTAACGCGTTTTCCCACGTACATCTACGCCGCCGTTTGTTTAGGACATTTAATAAAACTCGATCCGTTCGCTTTGTCGGCGGGCGGCAAACGTATTAATAACAGTCGAGCTTTACCATCACGCGTCAAACGTTGCGGTCCGCTGCTAAGGTAAGCGCGTGCTCTTATGGCTTCGACATACCACGGCGAGAGTACGCGGTGTTTTGTTAACAATAACAACAACAACAACGGATATACAGTGATAACAAAACGTAGTACTGTGAATGCGATGTTATAATACGCTTTCGAGTGCGACCGTTCGATACTCGCAACTTCCCAGGTCTAGAGTTAGAATTAAACAAGTTCTGTCCACATTTATTTTTTAAAATTAAGTAAAAATCAGCTCTTGTAATTATTATCACTTACATGTACCCTTTGATATCTAGTAATAATATAGAAATACAATTTTAAATAATAATTACAAAGATATTAGCTTTACACGATTTCCCTGCACAAGTAATCATACATGTGTTTTCTTTTAATTTTCTGTCACACGTAAAGTAAAATAATATGTCCTCTCGGCTCTTCACATATAATACAATATGCTACAGTTATTTTTATTATTAGTAACTTAGAGACGTTGAATAATTTTTATGACGTGAATATACCCACGTTTTACCGAGCTCAGTATGGTCTCCGGTATTTTTTTTATTTTTTTTTTTTTTAGTACGTTCTTTTTAAAATTTGGAAAGTGGCTTTGCGCTGCTCGGCGCGCACACACACCACACACACACATACGCACGCACGCACGCACGCTCTTATTTACGCACACGTCATACATAAGCGTATATACAGCGCACGCCGCGTTCGTCTGAACAGTTTGTGCGTGCGTGGGTGAGTAACGAGACGAGGTGGAGGTGGAGGAGGAGGAAGAGGGTCTCTCCGTGCAGGAGAAACATATTATAAATTCACTGTTCGGCGCAGGTATGTGAAGACGTCGCGTCGCGTCGTAGCAGGTATACGTATGAGTGTAGTCGTCCTAGCGGCGGCGATAACGAGTGAGACAAGTGTTTTTTTTTTCCCCTCGAGAATACTACACTCTGTCCGTTACTGAGGCAGGTAGGCACTATGCGTGCGCGTACAGTCGGGTATATGGTCGGCGTGTAGGTACCCCGAATATATACGTATATATACGAGCGTCGAAAATCAAACCACCGCATCGGAATGTGTTCTTTTATTATTATTACCACCACCACCACCGCTGCACAGACGCCGTCGTGTGTAACACACTAAATAATACAATATGTCTATAAATAATACGATGGGCGTGTATTCGGAGGTACCACGGTTAGACGGCAACGACGACGCGGTCTTTTCCGAACGTTTTATATTTCGTCGTGCGATCTGTAAGACGGCCGCGTCGGCGTGTTCGACGACGGTCCGCAGACGGGGTGTGTTTTCGTCGTCTCCCTCGGGGTCGCCGTCGCAGCCGCCGCCACTGCCCCGCACGTCCCACGTCTGTTGTACTCCGTATAACGACCGGAGGGATCGGACTCGGTGCAGTGGTTGTCAAAACGTAGAGATTTCGTGATCGCGCACCACGGGCCGGCGAATATAATAATAAATTAATAACATAAAATTGCGTTGCTGCGCTCGCCAGTCTCGTCGTGTACGCTCTTCACGGTCGGCCGAAACGGGCTGAGAACCCCTGGTGAACGGTGCACTGCATGCGGAACGCAAACGCGTGGCAGAGGCTGAAACGTCGAAATTCTCGTACTGCCCGCGTCGTAATACAACGCCTAATCGTACCGTGGGATTCAGCGGGTCCCTCCACGCCGGTCCTAAGCCACTTTCTACGCGAACCGTCGTCAGACATTTGAATTCCTATTACAATTTCGGAACTCCAATTACGGACGTGGTTTATACGCAAAAACCAGTACATAGAATATACGTAATCACGACAGGAATTATAAACGGTATTTTGTCGCTTCGTTGTACCCAGCTGTTATACAACTTGAAACGCACTAGTTGTCGTACGAGTGCTCTAAATCCGCGTCCACACTATGCCAAATGGTTAGTGGTCGATTTTCAGCTTGGCCACCATATGTGTGGACTAGTCGACCGACACAACTGTACCGACACGTATATCGAGTGTGTTTTGTGTGTTTTACGAGTGTGTTTTGTGTGTATTATTTTCATTATTAATATATTCAATATTATTGATTATAAGTAGGTAATCACCTATAAAACGAATGATTCAGAAGACATTGCAGTGGCAGCTGTCGCAATTATAATTGGAGTCGTTAAAAGCCAACAGGTTCGTCGCCGCCGCCCAAGGAGGTTTTGGGTAAGGCCCAGCCTTGTCCGAGGCAGAAAAAAATATAGCACTGATGAGTTTATGAAGGATTTATTGCTGGATGAGGTTGATGAACTGAACTTAGAATACAGATGTGATTTGGGCTTTAGAAACTAATATACTATATACTATAAATCAAAATAACATCAGCTGTAGCTTAAAAGTCGAGCAACATACTTCGACACGTCTACATGTGTACTACATACTGTTGTCAATTCGATTCTCTTTGATCCGTACCGACTTGATTCGGGTTGCGTTCGACTCGACTCGACGTGTTTTGACAATGCCGGGCGAAACGTACACACTTGTTCGATCATTCTACCATTCGGCATAGTGTGGACGCGGCTTAACAACTGTGCAACTTAAAATGACCGACTGACATACACCGACGACCGATGACGGCAACACGCCAACGAGTTTCGCGACGCGTTACCGTTGTCCATTCCGTCGGCGGTGTTTTGAGACGAAACCAAACGTTTTCATAAATCGCGTTCCGATTTGATTTATATCACTGCGGCGCGGCGACGTGTTCGCGCTTTTTCGCGCCGAACACAGTCTCTGCAGTCGCCGGACACTACACGCGCGCGGTGTACGTATATCGTATCCAGAACGTGTGTGTATCGTACACCAGTGGCGGCTTGAACTTTTTTTTTCTTGACTCACATTTAATATTTTTACACCACCCACCCTCTAATCAGTAACCTACTATAATGAGTAACGTTAATCGTTATCTTTCATCGATAGTTTCTTCGAATTAACAAATATAATATTTATATTCCGTTCTTTAAACACGCGGGTACTAGGGTACGACGTCCCTTAACCTAATGTTGGCTGTTACTGTACGACTTACGTTGATACACATATAGAGCTAAACATTATATTTCTAATTGAATTACCAACTTTCGAAAATTATTCAAACTACCTTTCCCAACCACAGGACACCCACCCACCCATTAATAATTCTATGAATCACGTGATTCAAATATACCTCCTTCGAGCCGCCACTGTCGTACACAGTGAGACTGAGAGAATGGTCACGGCGCGGCGACGGACCCTTTGTGCCGGTAGGGAGAGAGACGGAGAGAGGACGAGACCTCGTGACACACGCGTCGCGTTTTCGCGTACAAAGCGACGACGATAATTTTATTATTTCAAACAGCGCGTCGTCCGCTTGGCTGGGCGATGTCGACGCGTCGTCGTTATTCGTAAACTGTATTCGCTCGTCCGTCACGTCACTCGCACGACACGGCTGCGTCCTTTGCCACCGTGCCATATGCGTAACGTGCACAATCGTGACGGTCACGAAAACTTTGGTCTGTTCCCATTGTTTTGGCGTCCGCGCGATTTCCACGCGGCACGTGGCGTGGACCACTGGTTATACGACGGGAAATCGCGATGTCTATACATACAGTGCGTTCTCGTCGGGTTAATAAAGTAATGATAATCTATCGGACAAAACCTCATTACGATTTAATTTCCCGACTATTGATCGAGCACGGGGGACACGGGAACAAAATACAAATCAATAGAGCTGGTTTGCAGGAACTTCTTTGGGCGGCGGCGTATCTACTATGGAACGGTAGCTTAAAGCTCGTTCAGTGAATCAATTCGTCGTTTCCTTTCAGGACGTAAGGATGCTCATTAAACTTGAGAAATTCGCTGTTTACTTGTAGAAATTCAAAATATTAATACCGATTTTCACTTTTTAAAATATTTTTTATCAAATTTACAATTGATAATTAGCTCCGCTACACAAAAAATAATCAAAACGTAATATTTAATATGACGTTCGTATGGGATAAAATAATATAATTCGTATGAAATTAATACCTTGGTAAGTATCTATGTTGATATATTTTAATAATTGATGTGAAATATTTTTTGACGTTGAAAATTCATTCAAACATGCAGTAGACGTCGTCGGTACGATGGTAGATGTAATATATTATGTACATTAATGTGTCGAGTATCGGACAAAAAATATACGGTAGAAGGTAAATTAGAATGTTGGACCACTGTAGTTAGGTCTTACCGTCTCGGCAGTAAAACAATTGATCGAAACTGAGTTCTGCGATTTTATCCTATACTGCACAATGTGACCAGGCGGTAGTCGATGATATTATATTTTATAACAGTCAGCGAAATAATTAGCGTTATTAGTAATGCAGGGGTGCACGGTAAAAAACTCAAATGATCCGAAGTGACTTTTTTTTCCTAGTGCCACGCGTTCCACGGTGTCTCGCAATAATTCATCGAAATGTGCTTAATGAAATGTGTAGTTTTAAATCAGCTCGGTGTTATATAAGAGCTTTATATAATATATAAACGAGCATTCACCCATACACCTACTGGAGTACACTGTTAGTTCAAACCGAAGCAGTCACGAATTTACATCATTTCGCCGGAACCATACGTTTTCCAATCGAATTTTCTCATTCTATACGTCTATTCATACACACACACACACACACACACACACACACACACACACACACACACACACACACACACACACACACACACACACACACACACACACACACACACACACACACACACACACACACACACCATACATTTTCTGAATCGGTCGCTTGTCGGTATTGCCTGTATGCGAAAGGACCGATTTGTACGTTTTCCAATTACACGTGTACCGATCAGACAAGACCGTATAGTAACAACTGCGAAAACTAAAATATTACGCTCATACATCTACAAGTGTCCGTGGTAAAACTTTTGGGTTTGACGCTGCGAAGTTAGCCGCACGCTCCTAACCATTCACGTTTTTATGATATTCGTGTAACGTTATCGATTCGATGAGAGACCCAAAATCGACCAAGAACATTAGTATAGAATGGTAACACAAGAATGATCTGACGCACATAATAGGTGTGTAAATTATGCCTATTGTATATAAATATTAATTAAAATATACGAATACATTACATGATTTTGTAGGAATGCGAAAATTTGACGTTTTTACATTCAAACATATTCAACAAAAAGTGAAACTTATAGTCAATACTACTCAGTAAGGTGTTTTATGCGTTACGCGTTGGCATATGTTTGTGTGTGTGTGTGTGTGTGTGTGTGTGTGTGTGTGTGTGGGTCTGTAATACACATATTATATACGTTGAACGAACGCGAATGAGTATGTGTGTGTGTGTGTGTGTGTGTGTGTGTGTGTGTGTGTGTGTGTGTGCACATTCATTCGTAGTTATCCCAATAAATAATCAACAGCAAGTAGATGTGTCAATCTGCGTTTTACTTAACGACACGTCGACATAATACTATGGTTTATCACTTGTGCGAGAGTGTAAATATACGCGTACGTAATAATAATATTGTCGTGTCAAATGGTACTGTAAGGTGTGGTCTATAAATACGTATAATATATTTATTTATATCTATAATGTGTGTGTGTGTGTGTGTGTGTGTGTGTGTGTGTGTGTGTGTGTTGTATGTGGAATGACAAACAGTAATATATGAACATAATATTATGAAATATATGGCATGGCGGCAGCATTGATTAGGAGAACCCAGATGATATGTTCATACAAACAACACGGTATATTAACTGAACTACCGACTTTATTTTCATTCAAAAAACGCGAATCTGATTTCCACTCTTTAAACTAAACTTTTGTTTTAAACAGATATTTTTCGTTGGTCAGAAAAAAAGTCTTTACGAATATTGAGTATACGAAGTATACTACGAGTATACGAGTATATTTTATTAAATATCTATATTTAATAAAAAAAATATTAATTTAGAATATTATGTCGTATACATGATTTTCCGGAATATCTGATAGATAACGCAACGTCAAATTATTAATTATACGATAACGATAAAAAAATCACCGGCATATCGCCTATGCCTTTAGCAGCCTCATCGCCCCCACAGGGGTCCTTGATTGCGGTAAGGACCGAGAAAGAAAAACACATGGCCGCCGTACAATTATTTGAAGCATAATATGATAATAACAAATTACACGTTACGCGTGTACGCGTGTACTTATGATGCGTATTTTCTCGTGGTTTTTAATGCGAGTCATTTCATTTCGGAAATAATTCTTATTGTTGAAGACACGGCGAACAGAACGTTTGAATTCAATGACCACTCAACACTTTGCTGGAGTTTTGTTTCGAATTAATTTTACGTATGTATACCGACTCGATTTATGACGCAGCGCGCGGTGAATAAACCCTCATTGTTAATTTTTCCGCCAGAACGTCAGATATTCAAATTACAAGATGTGCCCGTCAAGCAGTCACGCCACCTGACAAAAGTAATGAAATCAACAAAATTTTAACCAGCTCCGACAAATTGCATTCTTCGCCGCCCGTCGTTTCAGTTTAATTATTAAATTCATTCGTTTTTACTTTTTTTTTATTATTATTCGTATTTTGCCCGAGCGTAAATAATAATGATAATACTTTCAGTCGTTTTTTATTTCGTCTGAACGCAGTGGCGGACTGGGAGAAAAAAACAGCCCGGGAAAATCATAATTTTAGAGGCCCTCAGCATACTAACGGCCCCTTAAATATATATATATATATATATATATACATTTTTTTTTTGTAAATACAATTTAGCTTTTAAATATTTTAATTGATTATTATAAAACAAAATAAAATAACTATTGTATATTTGCATAAAGGTACTAAAGTAATCATTAATAGTAAATACTAATAAAATTTATATTTTATACTAGCACCGGCCCACCGGGAAATTTCCCGGTATCCCGGTCGTCCAGTCCGCCACTGTCTGAACGACATTTTCACGGTAAAAAGAAAAATGTCGAACGGCTTAAG
Source organism: Therioaphis trifolii (assembly GCA_027580255.1). Lineage (NCBI taxonomy): Eukaryota > Metazoa > Arthropoda > Insecta > Hemiptera > Aphididae > Therioaphis > Therioaphis trifolii. The sequence continues at coordinate 12,712,005 of CM050407.1, forward strand.
AAATAATAATAAAAAAAAAAAAAATAAAATAATAATAATAATAATAATAATGATAATAATTATAATTATAATAAAGACTCGTAGTGATAATATAATAATTGCGACGATAATTTCGTTACTTCAGCGTCGACGCGAGCTGTGCGATTATCGAATTTACATCGTTAAACGGTTAAACGATGCGACGTCGAGTACGGCGATTCGCACGCACAATGCGTCGGAAACGCCGAAACGCGGCCATGTGACGGATGTCACGGTGACGCGCGTCGAAAGGCCGATATCTCGTCACTCGTACGAATGGCGTGCGTGATGTTAATTTCGGTTCGATCGCGTCGCGACCGCCGCGCGATGACGTCCGAGCGCCGATCGGATTTCGCGACACGTTGCCGCGTCGTCGTACCTATAATAATATGCCATTGACACGTCACTTTTTACGCGACAAAAACGCACGTTTCGGTCGACGGACGTGAACGATACGACACCGGTCGCCGTCGTCGCGATATTCAGCCCGTAACAACGCGCGCAGTGCGTGGGCCGAAGTGTTATAGCCTATAACTTATAGGTATTTTTTCCACACATACAGGGTGTCCCACGAGGTTTTAAACACCGTCGCGCGGTACCTGCCATACGTGTTAGGTTGTACACTGTACAATCACACATACACTGTACAATCGAAATTCCGAGCTATATACAATCTCGATGTATTCAATTCTGTCGTAACGTCCCCCCCCCCCCGTTGAATAAGATCGTGGTCCGATTCGGCGAAGACAACGTGATGTTATACAGGCGTATCAACGTACACAAAAAAAAGGCCTATCTGAATTTTCCCGGAATCCGCGCGGGCGTATTCACCTGAGTATATCTGTACACCCCATCATTGCCGTGCGCAGATTCTATTCGTAGGTTACGCATGCAATAAGAAAAATCACCTCGCTCCTAGGATAGGATACTCGACGTAGGAGAGTGAATTGAATTCGAAAGAAAGAATAAATAATTTATTCTAAAAAACGATACTGAGCAGTGCGTATTTGTACCGGAAAAAGAGTTGGCGAGAAAAGTGCTGGAAAAAGAATGTTTGTGTCAAATATTTTCTTTTACCACGTACCTATAGGACTCGATCTACATTCTAAGTTTTTGCAAATATACTACTTAGTTTCTTCACGCGATCGGAATCTAAAATCTCAGATGGTTTAAAATTTAGAAGATTATACAACACAACACTGTAGTAGTTCGTAGTTTGAATTATATTTATTCAAATAAAATGTATACACCTTCAAGTAGTTAATGTTATACGGGCCTCTTATTACACGAAGCCGCAGACAACGCAGCGGCATACTTTGCAATCTTTGCATAGTACGCACTGTATACCCTATCTAGTGTGTGTACGAATTGAATAAATTCTAACGAGCGTTGGGTTCGGATAATATTTTTAATTGTAAGCGTAAAGAGACCGAGAGTATAGTCGTGGAGACTCTGTGTCCAGAAAGAAAAACGTTTTAAAACGTAATCATCGAAATATAAAACCAATTAAATGTAATAAAAAAAAAAACAATTATTATTGTGGTGCGGTGCGTGTCAAAGCTCTTAAAGTGAGCTCGAAGACAAGACGCGGACGCACCGCGACGTGATGCGATGTTGCGCAAACCATCCGGCGTTCACGTAAAACCGTCGGGCCTGCGCCGCCGTCGCTGGTAATAGAATATTTCACAGTAACGTGTCCGTTTGTGCTCGCGTGTGGTGTGCACGTGTGTACACTGTATATTATATAAACATATAATATGTGTACAGTGGGCCGGCGATGAAATCATCCCATAAATATCGGAATCACGTACGCCAGCATTTGTATTATTATTATTATTATTATTACTATTATTATTTTTGTCATTATTGCTGTTATTATTGTACGATTTATGGAAACCGCCGCCACCGAGTGTTGTTATATTTTATGGACGACGTTTACGCCGCACAAGTCAGCAGCTTTTTTTTTTTCATCCTGTTCATTTTCGTTTTTTCGCCGTAGTGCACGCCCACACACGCGCTCGACCCTCGACGTGACGGACGCGCGCTCTGATTTCGAGCCGGACCCGAGCGCACGCTTCCAGCCGATAACGATAAAAATGTGAATATTGTACGTTCACACGCACGTGCAGCACAGCTGATACGGTGACTAAATACTGTGTGAGTAATGCGACACACTTACCGCCGTTGCAAGTACACGAAATGAAAACGTGCGTAGAGATCACGTTACACAAAAATTGACTTGAAATTTAATTTTATGACTTTAATCATAATAATTGTTGTTGGCTGTTATGAAGTTGTCTGATTTTGTTTTAAAACTCGTATAATGAAACGTGTGGTTAAAAAAAAAATTGTAATTTACACTAATTATTACTTGCGTTTAACACCAAGAGTTAGGTCTCATAATTATTTGTGCAATTTATCAACTAGAAAAGTTTCAGCGTTAGAGTGCTGTTTCTAAATTGTACCTGTATAACCTAACGACTATAACACAATTAAGTTATGAATAAGTTAAAGTAAATAAAGTAAGTATGTAAATAAGTTTACAAATAAGTTCGTTTTTTTTTTAACAACTATAACACAATTTAAAAAAGAAACGAACTTATTTTGTACCAACGGGTATTCTTTGCTCTCCGAACAATCGTAATCATGATGGGTGTATTAAATCTTGAAGAAACGTTAAATCATTATCCAGTAAAACATTAAGTGTTTCATTATTAAGTTTCACTCGGAATCTAAAAATATCAAGTCGTTGGTTTGTAAAGCACATCATGCAAATCATGACCTTCCCAGCATTACGGAGGTACTTGGAGCCAGGCCCGACAAATAAAACTCGAAAGGTGCAGTAAGTATGAAAATTCAGACGGTTAAGTCTCTGTGTACAGAGTATTATAATACCTAGTATTATAATACCTAGTGATATTACATGACGTATACACGTTGTATAAGTGATGCAGAGGCGCGTACTTGTTTTTATATGAATATATATTTGATCGATGGGTTCGAGTGATCTGCGACGGATTTGTGATTTCTTTCTCTGTTATTATTTATTAATTTTTGTTTTATTTTCGTGTTTATTGTGCCGCTCGTTCGCACGCTATCTCGAATCGGACGTGACGTCAGGACTTATATAAAAAAAAAAAATAAATAATAATACGCGGCGTCCACGTGCTACGGGAGACGGGAACAGTATTGGGTTTCGGACGCTTCGGTGTGCGCGATCTGCACGAGCGTGTATTGTTATTTGTTGCAAGCGTGCCGGGCCTAACGTTACGCGGAAAAACGTTATCGCGTGGAAGCGACTGCCGCCTACGTCGTCAATGCCGCACTGGACGTAATAACAACGGCTATAAATTACGATATTACGGAGGTACAAAAACGCGGGCCGTTAGTCGACGGGGGACGAGAGAAAAATACGTGCAGACGACCACCGCACGGACGGACCGTCGTGACGGTTGCGACGAAAATAAACTCGCAACCCGCCTGACTTAGAGAGATTTTATTGTATTTTGTTTTTTCCGAATCGAATGAACGACCTTCTGTTTTGCTGCGGCGCGGCGGTCGATGTTGACGATTCGCGGTATCGCCGAACGACTGCAGCGGGGGGCCTAAAATATTGAAAATTTCGTACCGCTCGTTTATTATTTGAAACGCACAGACTCGTTAAAAGCTAAATCGTGTACCCGTTTACCAGTTTAAATCAAAAACAATAAATAAAATGAAATATAAATACGGACTTCAAAGTGCTATTCGGTATAGAGCAATGTCTATATATTTTTTATTTTCTTTATCTGCAATGCAATCTGTTCACCCTGCATGTAGCGCACTCGGAATTATTTTCCAGAGGGGTTGTTGATGTGTGCTATGATATTGCCCTCCTTTCAAGTCCTTTGGATTTCTCTCCTCCTTTACTCCTACACCTCCATTCAAAATAAATGCACGTATAAATAATTTCGAGACGAGGGGTTATGGTTCTTAAACCGGCGCTCAGTGCGCGCGCCACCGCCGCTAACAATATTAAAATAATTATTTCGATAATAATGCCCCGAATGTGAGTGAAACTCCTGCGATAATTTCAATAAAGATTTCTTTTATTGTAAACGCACTCTGCGACCGCGCGCTTTGTGCTTACTGCGTTTCGTTCCGTACACTTAGTGATTTATAAAACACCCCATTCCAGGCTCTTAAGTGTAGCGACACAATAACACGCAAGAGATTTCATTGTCTAACCCGTCTGATCGTCTTGAGCTTACATGACGTTATTCATCTGATTAAATCAAGGGTTCAAAGATGTGTTGCTCAACGCTAGAGCCTAAAGATTCTAAGAATCTTAATGACCGGGAAAGTGAGTAATTAAATGAAAGCCTGTTTTCGACGAAATTTACTGACATTGTTTAGATACGTTTATATTATATTGGAAAATAGGTTGACGCTAGCGGTTCCTGAGTATTATTTAGAAAAGCAAATCAAAGATAAAATATAAATTGATTTGATGTAATTAATTTATAAATTAATGCAATTATAAATAGCGAATAAATTGTTGTATACAATTAATTAATAATATTTTAATATTTTTGACGTGGTTAATGCTTTACTCATTCCGATCGAGCATATCACAACCAAGAATATACTCAGCCATTGTTTTATAGTTGGCATTCCGTATTTTACTAGTTACTAGATTACACTGTTACTGTTATAAAGCACAACGGCGGTAATATCATATAATAATATTCGACGCGGTTTTTATTTGAAGTCTGATCGTCAACGATTTATTTTAGTTACGCCCAAGAGAACTTGGTTCTCGCCAATGGAAATACCGTAGCCAAAAGGGGTTAACTTGCAAATAATATATTTAGGAATTCATAACATATCAACGTATTATGATAGAGTACGGTGATATTTTATGGCTATTGCATAGCATCAATGATTTAATGGGAAGAGTATTTTTTGATTCGTATAATCTATATAGATATCAACACAAATATTATGTCTCACCACAGACTAATTGGTTAGGTATAGTAGTATAATTTCTATATGTTTAACAGTTGTTTTTTTTTTCATATAACAAAATATATTAATATTATGCTTATTTTTCTTTAAAAAATGATTAAATAATATGACCGTCATCTAGTTTTATAAATGTAATTTTTTTAAATATTCTCTTGATTAGTATAATATTAGTAGATTTTTATAATTTGATGTTGTTGTAGACAATAACTGATAGATTTCGTACACAAAATCGGAGCTTTTTTACCATAACATTTTTTTCATAATATTTCATTCTATATTATGTTGATATACTGATTGTAGATTATTCAAAATGAAATTTTAAATATATGAATGTCTCATTTCATGTTATACTTATTGACTGTTGTGGCCTATATCGTTTACAAAAGTATATTCTCTAAATCAATAATATTGTCCTTGTGCATTTATAGATACAAAAATACGTATACACCATGACACATAATTATATACCTACTATAATACATATTATAATACGGTATACCATTTTCACATTGGTCATAAGCATAACTCATATTGAATAAAAAAAAAAGCCCTAATGGTTTTAGATAAAGCACAATTGATTTCATCACAAATGAAGACACATTTTACGATGTGTAAATGTCTCGCCCGAGGATAAATCCACGCGCTTTCCACTCAAGATCCAGTTCATTGCAATATATACTGTCGGCGCGTTAATACCGCAATTATTCGTGTCTAGCAGAATGGTTATCATTCTTGTTGGTTGACATTATCTCTTCACAAATACGACGAATTCACTGACGGCCTCTAAGTTTGAAATGACACCGTCTTTCAGGCTCAAAAGCCATACGGGTCAAGAATAATGTTTGTAATGATAATAACCCTTATAATAAGACGAAAAGTGAAGTGCCGTAGTGATGTACAACTATTTTTTTTTTTGGCGCCGAGCGTCATAACGTGTGAATATCTCCGCTGTCGGTCGGTTCTCTTTTCGTTTTTTTCCTCGTTCGTATTCCTCGTGCCACACACACACACACACACACACACACACACACACACACACACACACACACACACACACACACACACACACACACACACACACACACACACACACACACACACACACACATATATATACGAATAGTAATAGTGATACTGATGACTATGGTGATATTACAGGCGCCACCCTGGGCTCCTGCGCAAACGGGTTCGGCGGGATTAACTTCAATAAATAAAACGACCGAGCGCGAGCGGGCGTTGACGGAACACGGACGAGTCCGACGACATCACAGCAGCAGCAGCAGCAGCAGCGCGCGCATTGAATGAATAACTTTTTAATTTAATCCTCTTATTACATTAACATGTAATTCGAATAAATCGAGTCTCCAAACTTTAAACAGTGTTTACTCCAGATAACGCTTTTTTTCCCGTCCTCAGATTATATTATTATTATTATTATTACAATACACTACGACCGTGCTCTCGCGGCCGGAGGGCTTTGGGTCGGAGATTATAATATTATACTGACGATACGCGCGCTGTGGGGGGAAGCGTAGACTTTGTTTCTCGTTTGCACGAGATTTTCGCGACCTAAACGAAATTAACGCGGCTGTACGCTCGCACACGCAACATCGAATTCGGACGGGAGGGGGAAACGGTCCCGTATCGGCCCTGGCGACAATTTCTAAGGGTTGCACACATATCTCAACTAACTCGGCGTGACCATAAAATGTTTTATTTATTCTCAGCAAGCGAGGTAAATTAATAAGACGAAACAGCCCACACGAACAGAAAATGGTCGAACACTATTTGACACTCTGCACTAAATTAAATTTCAGTATGGCAATTTTATTTCGTTTTCATAGCACGCGGTCAGCGGTCACTTTGATTCGAGGTGGCATTTTATAGATTATTAATTATAGTGCTGGCCGTATGTATATTACATGTTTCTAGGGTTCAACCCAAACTCCCCGGCGGCGTGGTCTCGCCGACTGTGACACGGACGCCCGTGGCTTCCGTCGTCTGCTCCGGTTCCGTCCAGCTCTCGGTTTAAATAGATTCGATTTGAAAAAAAAATAATCGTTTACCATTCGTGGCTCTAATGATTTCTCCACGTGGAGCTCGTTAAACGCCTTAATCTCGAATAAAGTCACGTCGATTAAGATCGCCGTGGACCGTGTTTTCCATTCCGGTCTTAGAGCCTAATAATTATACGCGTGGGTCGTTATCGATATTGAAAAAAACAACATTAATAAATACGTCGTGTTGCGGTTGAAACGAAAAAAGTTGACCGATTATTCAAAAAAAAAAAAAAAAAGTCATATTTTAATAATCTACCTACAGCGTTTTGAGTTTGTTTCGATCACACACAGTTGCAGCCCGGGAAGGCAAATAATAAAAGTCTAAACGCGGACTCGCAGTCGACTCGTCTGTGTAAAGTTCACGCGCTCTGCGCTGTGTTCTGTCGCCGTCATTGAACCATGATAGTATTGTGATAACTAGAGACCGGATTTTCATGCAGTAAAAATCAAAATAATGTGCAGTTAATAACTTTTATTTAAATTATACTTTATTTATCCAGTTTTTTACAATATTACAGGATTAGCAAAAAACTAATGAGTAATTAATAATTAAAAGATTGATAAAAATGTAGACATATAAAAAAAAAACCATACCAACAGAGTTAAGCTATTTGATTTCCCATCAAATTTCAACTCTGGGTAATTTGATATCCAGGTTTTAATTTTTGACGACAGACTACACCCAATTTTTGGCATTTTAAAAATTTGTTAATACTTCTGTACGTAATATCATCTATGATAGTGTTACGTGTTACCAGTTACCACAATGGCACCAATATATTATATACTGCGTTATTGTACACTATACAACATTTACTATAATAGTGTATTTCCAGTTAACGTAAGGTACAAATTATTCTAATTATTATAAAATTAGTATAACTAATAGTATTAGTTGACCATATTCCATATGTGGTTTTTATTATCCGTTCCCGGGGGTACCACCACCTAATTGGTCGTGAGGCAATTGCCTCATGAAACACCCTATCACGCCGCCACTGACCATGTCAACTCGTGCCCGTTTTTAAAGTTGGACTTTCTTTTCGACGTGCAAATAGCGCTTCTTTTCTTTTAATTTTTCTTTCTTTCTTTCTCTTTTCAAAAAACTATTTAATGTACACTCGCGTGTTAACGTAAACAAAACAAGCGCGATGAGAAGTTTCACGAGAAAAACTTTGGTCTGAAACTTAAAAACGGTGTTTCCCAAGCGAACACGGCCCGGCGGCGATGGTGACAAATAATTTATTATGATTAAAACAGTACCGTAATCACGTTACGAGCATACACGTCTGAACGGTCTCGTTCGTCCGTCGAGCGATTTACATTTTTCACGTTATCGTCGGAAATAATTTTTTATTCGAAATGTATGTACCGCGTGCGCGTTCAAATAATTTTGCTCATTGGATTCAATCGCTATGCTAAACATTCATACAATGGAATGTTTGTAAATTATTTTTCAGATTCATCCGGATGCGTTTAACTATTGCACTTTATAAGCGAAGTATTCAAATGCGTTTTTAAACTGAATATTTTCAAAAGTCTTAACTTTGAATAAACGGGAACATTAAATGATCATCTAAGCATTTAAATGCGTTCTTATAATAATCTTCTTTTTACCATGAGTTTTTCTTTTTTTTTTTCATTAATATTTTCCTATATAGCATTATATTGTATCATTGAAAGAAACTTTTTTTTTGTGAGATATATCTGATTAGACTTTTCCGAGCTTTAAATTAAATTTTCTATAACTATTCTACGCGTTCTTTGATTGGTTAAGTTCAGCTGATTCAACGCATTATTAATAATTTATGTATTTATATCGTATACAACTATATACATACATATATATATTTTTTTTTTTAATTTAATTTTTATGGTTAGATAATTATCGTAAAAAACATGACTATAACATTAATTATGGATTCATTTCTTAGTGTTTGAAATTAACGCATCATATTTATACATAGTGCATATGCGTACATATATTACTCGGCGGTTATTTTATCTGGTGTTTATTATTTTAATTTGTAGTCTAATTCAAATTTAACCGAATTCCCTGAACTAATTCGATTACGCGCATATCAAATACGACGCATTGGAAATGTTTCAGCTCAATATTATTTCGCGCATTCGATAAAACATGAAATTGAAAAAATACGAATTGAATTTCCATAGGTGCTTACCAATTATTATTTTTCCATCCGCTTTGAATACATCCGTATTCCCACAACCGTACGCCGAGTAGGTACTGCATGTACAACGCGCCGCCTGATATCGACCGACTCTGCTATTTGGCGATTGTGAAAATTATTTAATTACAAAATACGATGAGCCGTGGTTGTGATTCGGTATTTTTGGCTCAGGTGACGACCAACAAGAATAATACGATATAAGTGGAGAATGTCCAACAAAGTTTTTGTTCTCTCCGACTTTTCGTGAATCGGGGCGAAAAAAAGTTTGGACCCGCACATTTATTATATACGTTTACGAATAGGACGAAGCGGAACGATAGATGATTTGTCGATTAAGTTATGGACTAACTGCCATAAATTATATTTATTATTGTTTACAGCGAATGGTTTATTCTAAAGGACTACGTATTTTGTATTGATTTCGAACTTCACGAATTACGCGGCCGTCGGTGTATCATAGTGTACCTAGTGATGGGCTGTGGGTAAATACCCAACGGGTAAGACATATATTTTGGGTAAATACCAGGGTATTTACCCACGCCATTTTTTCCTTTCAAAAATTGGGTATTTTTTTTTTTTAATATGGCTATACTGTTTTATCTTAAATTTTGTTTGTAATCAAGGTGGATATATCTCTACCTTGGTTGAACATAAATATTAAAGTATATTAAAATATCACATGACTACAATACACACGGTAGAAATGTAGAATATAGATATACCGTAACCGCTTACGGCATTAAGAATGCGTTGGTAACGCGGCATTGGTCTTGCTTTTGCGCTTTTTTTCGTTTTTGCTTTGTTAATGAAATAAAAATTATTTATTTTTATCGTTGCTTAAATTTTTATGAACTATAAAATAAAATTATGGGAAGAAAAAAGGACATAGTGCGTAAATGCTTTGAACAATTCATATCTAACGATAAACGTCAGTCATACTAGTTTTGTCAAAAAGAGTATAATATGAATGTGAATAAAATGAAAGCACATTTATTTAAATGTTCAAATTGCCCACAACAAATAAAACAAAAATTTTATTCAAATACAACTTCTAATGTAACTGAAGATCAAATACAAACAGTTGATGAATATGATGCTCAATTAGCTGTCAATTCGCACAAGCCTTTAACCATCAACACATTTTTTGATCACATGAATAAATCAGAGAATGTAAGTAAAATAATTAATTAAAAAAAAAATTATATTAAATAGTAAGCTTATTTTGTTTATCATTTATTACCAATGTATTATTATTTAAATACAATATTTGCTTGTTTAACACTAAAAACTTGGTACCTACCTGTGTTGGTATAGTGTTTAATTATATAAATTGACAAACAATTTTTTTTTTTTTTTTACATTATTACATATGTATTTAAAAGTTACAAAAAATCAAAATGTTAAGGATTACCTATATGCTATATGAAAATTACAACTTATAATAAATTAAGTACCTACATAAATAATATTGCATTCATGGCTATTATAATTTATATGAATATATACAAATTATAATTTATTATTTTAATACTGGTGTTGTATCTTTCATAATATTTTATATTTATAAATTTATAAACAATCTATGCTTATTAATTTATGTTTTTTTTTTTTTTTTTTTACTTCTCCTTATCATAATATTTTTTCATTAAGTAGATATTTAGGCTTAGTTTAAATCTATCATTTATTAAACTTATCTGTTTAAATAAAAATTATAAAACTATACTTAATTTAGGTATTTTGGCTTGGATCAGTTGGATCACCACATTTTAACATTTGTTCGTTGATGAACAAAATGTTATTGAATATTTTTTGTTTGAAGTAATTACCCAAATTACCGGGTATTTATTTTAAATATCGAGTAAATAACTAGGGAATTTACCAAAAATATATTTACCGGGTATTTGCCCATCATTAAGTGTACCTATTACCATGCAATACGTATTATACACAGAGTTGAACGACAGCGTGCGAGTGTATGGTTTTTGGCGGGTCTTACGCATACGGTGATTATCGTATTTTTTAAAATTTTTTCTTTTATTATTTTTAATGATATTTCAACATAAATCATTATATTATCTCAACACTTACAACTAGATAATGGTAATAAATAAACTAGATAATGCGCATTATTCGCAGGTAGCCTGCACGCGTTTCATTGTGATTTCGTTGTCGACTGGGTAAACTACGAATTACAAATTTATTCTGAGAACCCATCACGCGTGACACTGCATGACGTTATTACAATATTATGTTAAAAACGATGGAGCGGGTTCGCATGTGTTCGACAAAAGACGATATATAGTTTTCGGTGTTTCCTCGAACTGGGTTGTAATACGTCATTGCAAATGTATAGTGTGCTAAAATAATAATAATAGTAATAAAAAACACCGGCGTGGTGTTGTCAGGCTCACGGCAAATTTTTTACGATCCTCGATTTTCGACTCTTCGAGGCCAAAAACATTCCGTCTTCCGAAGGTCATCTGGGACGTTTCAAGAAGATTTCTCGGCGGTTTCAACACGGTCATCCTAAAATGGCATCGTCAGAGGAAACACACGCACGTGTATATACAATACATAATAATAAATAGACTGAAATTTCGGTGTAAACATCAGTGGATCACGCGTGCGTTTCATCTCTTACGTTTGTCAACACGTAACATTAGACGCGCGACACGACTAAAAACGTCGAATATTTTCCCGAACGTCCTTTCTGAGACCTGCAGTCAAACGCTCAGCACACTTGTAATTAATCTATCAAGCCCCACTCGAACGTTAAGTTACTTTTATGATTTTAAGCCGAGTGACACTTGAGTCTCATTTAAACTTCACAGACACGCGTACGCGTACAAAAAGCTTACCGTGTAAGTGTGTTTTCCGCGCGGCCGTAGTGAACGTGAAGATACATTTTTTATACACACTAATAACTGTGTTCTAACGTTTTTATTACGTCCGGACGGTATGTAAATTTGTTTTTGTCAAAATAAACTCTTTGTTTTAAAGAAAATAACTCTCTTCTAGTTGAAATGGTGTTTAAACTCGTAGTCTGCGGTGAGAAGAGTCCTCCTTTTTTTTTAAGCATTGAATATTGATCGATGTATAAATAAATGTGTATGTACAATGTATTATATTATGTACGAGCCAAACCTTTCAGAAACTATTTCGTTCAGCGCACGTAAGTGTATAATCGATCATTTGAAATTTATGAACACCAGGCCTTATGGCACAGCTAACATTTAAACAACAAGCTTGAGCTTCAGGTTTTTCTGTAAATGGTCAGTTGACCTCCCCTACACTTTTTTTCGCATGATGCCAGTATGTCTTTATCGTGCAGTTAAAAATGTCTGTGTTTCGGAGAAGATCAAATCAAATTATGTAATTGAATAATTATGGCCAGAATTAGACTTTTGGGTGCCAAGGGAAAATAATATATAAAATTCTACATCAGAAAAGCCTCAATTACACAAAAACTCTTCTTAAATTAGCTCACTGATTTTTATAAGAGTATCTCTGCCATATTTTGACTCAAAATCATTAATAAATTACAATAATTTTATGTATAAATTGAATGCATCGTTAATATAAATTGAAATTAAAAATATTAAACACCTAAAATCATTGTGGTTTTAAAAATCTCAAGCTACATTTTGTTTGACACAATACTCTAACAATATATTTAATGTTTAAAAATATTAACTCATCAAATTTTAATATAAAATATGATATCAGCATCATTTATATTTTTAATTTAAGTTTATATAGAAAAATTAGCTTTAATTTGAATAATAATGTAATATAATGCTTGAAGAAACAAACTAGTGAGGTGAGCTTTTTTATTCGGGTCTTAAGTCTTTTTGCCGATATAACTAATAAAATACGCTTGTTTGTCATTAGTTGATTAAATAAATATCGATAGTAAGTTTTTACATATTGACAACATTATTATTAAGTAAGACACAATATTACTTGGCATATATAGTGTAATAATGTCTAATAATATATAAGCAACTGTTTGAAAGTTGAAATGTTAACTTCATTTTAATTGAGTTGTTTATTGCGTTATTTTTTTTCCCTTAATTAATATTTTACTTGTTAAGTGACTTTTTTGTTAATTTTAAGTTAACTTTTTACAGTAACATCTAAACCATATTAAATTTCATCTGCAGAATAAAGTAAAATTACTGAATGAGGTCTAAATATCTAGGCAAATAGGAGGTATTAAAAAAAAAAGTAAGAGAATTTTAACGCAATCGAGTAAAAAAAAAAAAATTATCATGAACTTCTAACTTAGCTTATATTATTTTATATTAATTTCAATTGACGAGTTAAAAAAATGAGCTAACTTTCCCAGCCTTGTATGTGGGTAATGATTACCCATGGTAAAATATCTTTACATAATACCGAAAATTATCTGTTTTATATGTTTGGCATTTTTCATGATTTTTTTATTATTAATACCAGCCAGATTTTTTTTTTGAAAAAATTAATACATTTTATAATTTTTGGATTCCCCGGAATTTGAAAGTCCGGGGCAAGTGCCCCTAATTCCCTCGTAAAATCCAATCTTGGTAATAATATTGTTGTAACAACTTTAAAAATAACTCGGGAAAAGAACCCAGAGGCAGGTATGCGATAAAGGTATGACACTTCGACCGGGTTTTCAGCGCATTTTCACGTATTTTTATAATTATTATTATTAAATTAAATCAATACGTTCAATTTGATGCATCATAATGTAATTACTATTGCGTTATTGTATTAAGATAAATTATTAAGTTTTCATTTTTTCAATACAAAATTTAAAACAATTACTTCAAGGGGTGCTTACTTTGACTGAGAGCTGCCAAGGATCCAAAGCACCTCCCTAGTTGTGCCAATGCACTAGGCTAAAGTTGTCGTAGAGTTGGTATGGTACAAAAATATTGAGTGCGTATAAAAATGTATTATATTTTAGATATATACCCATCATATGTTATGCATGCGCGTTTGTGGCGACCGTACAACTTGTAATACATTTAGGTGCCATGGTGCAGCTCGGTTATGATACGTTTATAGCTAGCTGAGTTCGGAGGTTAATTAGAATATCACGGATTAACTATTTCGAACGTCAGCATTGTGCTAAAAGCTCTGTCCCTTATAATTCCCGAACGCAAACACTGCCGTGGACTTAACCGGGTCGATTGGAAAAACTTAAAGGTACCCGCAAAAGGGAAACCGTTCATTCAATGACACGGGTCGTATAAAAGGTATAGTGGTGTGCTCATAGGTATAAACAATGTGAAATTATAATGTATTTGGAAACCTGTCTGCAATAACCGGTGTGACGGACGTTTTGCGATCAAACACACGGCTTAATGCACTTAAACTGCCGATAATGACACCAGAAAATCATACTATTTTGACAAATATTTATGCGTTTCATGTAAATATTATAGATTCTATTTTGAGATGTTTCGTTGGTACCTATTTTAATATTGTGCCTGAAGTAGACAATGCATTCAAATATAATCTTAAGATACAGTGCTAAAGGTGTTGTAACGTAGCGGCAGGTTGATGACCGAATACCGAGCAGTTGAAGCTTTTACTCTTTTACTCTTTTACTCTGGACGAAAAGAATAAATAAAACGGGTATATTTGCAGCGTGGACGCACGATAAAAGGTAAGCATATTATACATTTATATGAAAAAAAAATTGTTATGAATATGATGAATGCTGGACGATGGTTAACGAAAAGAAAATTTGAAATTGAAACTATTAATAATCGCTGATTTAGAAAAAATGACGTAAAAGCAAGTTTTTCAGAAGACGACTCATACATAAAAGTAGATATCATAAGAGATCAATATCACGATTTTTGTTTTACGTTCCCGTTCTTTTTGGATGTTGACGCACTACGTTGTGTCATGCCGTTGTCTTTGTCAATGTATGTGTACATACCTCATAGTTGAAAAGAGACAAAACACTCTCTAAGAGAGATAAAATTAAGCATATAAAACCAATAGAGTTGCTAAATATTTTGAACGTTGAGGGACAGTGGTGAAAAATAATTTTTAGTTTAATGTAGCAAATGTATATAGGTAGGTAGTACATGGAAACAGTAAATATAAAAATAATGGATGTTAAAACGATATAATTTAAAAACTTAATTTTTAGAATTGCTTCAATCTAGGATAATTAGTAGCCACCCGTTGTACGTATGTTTCTTTTGAAATAGTTTGAAGTGGTATAACTTAAAGTTAGCTGGAATCTATCTTACAAGACAAATTATTGTAGATTTTAGTGAGAATTATTTGTTTTAAACGATTCGGATAATTAAATTTAAACGATAAAAAAATGAATTTAGAAGACTTTGTTGCTCCTTTAGCCCCATTCTATAATGCCAATGTATGAAGTTATTTATTTGCACACGATGGTCGTTTTTCTCAAATCATTCTCATCCAAGTCAGTGCTAGGAAACTTGCTTTTATATTGATGAAAAAAAAAATAGAAATAATAATAAAATGATGCTTTAATATTATTTGGAGTGAAGAAAGAGAACGTAAGAGTTAGGTTTTAAATGCGTGCGACGATGTACACTGCAAGATTCGAGACGCGTTGTTTCCATCCGCGAGCAATTCGTTCTTGCGAGGTGAGGGCTGCCGCCACGGAGCCGAACACGTTTCAGGACAACGACGATGATGACAATGATAATAATAATAATAATAATAATAATAATAATAATATAACATCGTTCGTCCACCACGTCCTTTTTTGTCTGTTTCTCTTTAGCCGTCCTCTCGTCGTCATCGGCTCCGTCCTGACACAGTCAAACGGATCGCGTCCAAGGTCATGATTATAAAAAGGAAATCTCTCGGAACGCACTGTGGTCTGTGACACGCACACACACACACACACACACACACACACACACACACACACACACACACACACACACACTAACGCACAATATACGGTGTCGTCCCGCTGCGTTCGTTGCATACAAAAACCATTAAACAATCTTTTCTGTCCGAATACCGTGGACCGAACCACGTGTTTTCGGGGTCCTATTTTTTTTTCCTCGGCAGTCATGGCTTAGTCGCAGTTCCTTTTCACCTCTGGCACCTCTGACCGTTTTCACACAGCCCGTGAAGATACGTGCATTGTACGAATTTTATTTATTCGTATGGCAAACAGAAAACAAGTAATAGTATTTATAATAATTATAACAATTGATAGAATAGAACATTAATTAATTAATTAATTAATTAATTGTACGAATATATCGTACGTATACGTGGGCTTCGACTGGAAACGTTCCGTGAAAACGTATTATTTCGGATGTCACGCAGCTCTGAGAACTATGCGAAAACGCATAATAATTGTAATAAAATTATTTATTTATTATTATTAGGAACAGTGGCGAATTCGAGAATACCTTTAGACTTCTTTTCGGCTACTCAATGTTGTCTTTCGATGTAATCGATCGTTGATCATTGAATATGAAAGATTTATGATTATGACAAATGACAGTTAAAATAGTTCGATTTACACTATTCCTCCCTTTAAAAAATAAAAAATAAATGCTTGAAATATATGATATTTATGATACTGATACGCTTTTCTTGAATAATATTTAAAACCACCACAGATTCAAAATCGTTAAAAAAATGACAGTGTAATAATAAAATATAACATCGACGAGAAAATTTGAAATTTTGTCTAATACCTATAAAAAGAGTGTTGTAATTAGAGGATAATTTATCACAAAACGTTTGTAAGAGTTTATGTGGAAATAAATTAAATGTATACTGTATACAGAAACTTAACATCTCAGTAAAAAAAAAAAAGTTGTTATCTAATAATAATAAATACCTAGTAATTAATAATTACCTAGTGAAAATAATTAATCTGTAGTATGAAAGTTGAGTTAAATATTAATACTAATATTGTATGTGCTTATCAATTATTTTGTATACTTGATTTCTCCCCCCCCCTTATTTGTAAGTTCAATAAAAAAATTGATTTTATTGTTGACAAGTTTTTTATTTATTCATGAATATTTTAGAGATTTTTAACAAATTACTTTTTTTTTTTCAAAATAAGTTTTAACAGTGTTTGTTTCATAAGCGTGTTTATACACACAACCAATTATGTAAGGCTGTTTTAAACAAATTCAAGGTTTCCTTATGTGTATCTATTTATTTGTCGTAAAAAAGTCAATATTTGATACACTCATAAAAACAGGGTAAAACCAAAGAGAAATTATAAGAGTAACGACATAAAACAATAAAATAACCTTTTTTTTATGTTTAAATTACATTATAATATAGTTCAATGGGTACGATTGCGTGGCGTGCATAATAACCACGATGTCGTGACGGTTTTTGTTCTGTAAGATAGTGTGATAAATTAAATGCCGGAAAATATAATTTTAGTAAGTGTACCTACACGTCTAGGTGTATTTGTTCGTTTTTTGTGTACCTTGTTTATTTCGTCTGGACTGACGGTCAGAGTTTTATTTTGAAAAATAATTCATAGGTTTAAACCCGCGAAATACAGTGATTTACGAACGAAGCGATAAAATATTTTATTTTCAACAAAATATCGTTTTCAAGCGACAATTTCTCAAATCAAATCCGCCGCCGTCGGTCACAGCGAACCGGACAAGTCATAGTACAAAATGTGCTCTACAGCAAACACTACACGTTCTGCTAGTAAACCGACCTGAAATTCTTCTAGCCGTTATTACGGGACCGACTGGATATTTTGTATCAGTAATACCATGTGAGTACATGCAATGTACCTATATCACACATACAATACACAAGGTTCACTATTATTATTTATCACACGATCCGGGCGTCTCCACGTTCTTTGTGTTAGGGTTGACAGCCCTTAACGTAGTTTTCTCAGCGAGCACGGCGTGTGTGTACGTGAGTATTGGAGATTTCTCGCCAACCGTACATAAATACGCCGTGCTGTGTTCTCTTTTGAAATTCACGTTGTGACCTCTCAATAACACATAATACGGTGCAGTACGAGTGCGTTATTATATGATTTTAACTCGGACCGCAGGAAATACGGGGTCCGACCTCGGCGCGGCGTTACGACGACGGTACGCAGGTATACGCACAGAGACTCCGACGTACCTACCTGCGTTTTGGGAACCCCTTGACGACACCGATTGATTTCAATGCCCGACCGTACGGCGTATAATAGCGACACGAGGCTCGGAAGTCGGACGTTTGACTAAACGCAATTAAACTATTGGATTATTGTACTCTGTGTCTCGGCTACAATATAATATAACATGTACAATACACACACAAACACACACACACACACACACACACACACACACACACACACACACACACACACACACACACCACTCGAAATTTCACTCGAACGAATGAGTATAATATTCTTTTTTACACGGTGATATTTTTCATTTTTTTTTTTCTTCTAACGAATCGAAAGCGGAAAACATACTTACGTCTCTCATTTCGTACGAAAAAAAAAATCGTATTAAAATATTTTGAAAAGATATTTTAAGGGGACCTTTCTTTGTACGCGCGCGTTTATTCTTGTAACGCGTATTTTGTTCGCCGAGCTTGTATTTGACGTATGTTTTTCGTGTTTATTATACGATTTCACGTTCAACGGAAACGACTGGGTTTGAAAACGTAGGCATATATTTTTATTCGTGTATTATCAAGACGTGTGGGTATATAAATTACAGTACAACAGTCAACATTGTATACGTACCGTCATAATGATAATCGATAAGACGTTTTATCGTTATTTGTTAACAGAAAACCATTATCAACAAGTAAATTTCGAGTATTTTTTTTGTTTCATCAAACGTTAAATCTACGTCAACCGGTTTCAAATATGTTTTGTTTGATAAATCAATAGAAATATTAAAAATCAACAAGTATTTAATGTGTGCGTCATATTTCGAATAAGTAATAACGGTCAATCGATTAAAATCAGAGCCACGTCATCGTGCCAGTACCTACTCAATTAGGTTTATCTAGGAGTTTTGATCATATTATATCTGATCTATGGAGTTTTAATGAAAACTTTGTGTACGCATAAATTATATTTTTGTAATACATGTATACATATTTGTGTATTTTCACAAATTAAAATTAAATGCAATTTGTATAAAATTACACTATTCGATTTTATTGGTTTTAATTATTGTATTGCAGAAAGGCTAAGTAAGTTAATGATATATTTTTTTAAATCAAGTTAAGTTAATTAATATTTTTTCTTTATTTATTTAATATTAATTTGAATGTATATTTATTTACTTTTACGTTAGTAAATTTTTATTACCTAAACTTGATTTCAATTTTTTATTCAGCCGTATAATTGAATCAAAATTAGTATATTAGATATAACTATCTATAAAATCATTATATTTTTGGTTGTAAAAATCATAAAAAAAATATGAAATACTTTTTTAACAATTGACAATGAAATTTCAAAATTAGCTTAATCGATGAAAAATTAAGTTGATAAAATTGCAAATCGATCAAGTGAAAAACTAAGTTGATGTACAATTTTAATTGATAAGCTAAGTTAAAAAGGTGAAATTATCTTAGTTTTGATTTATTACTTTTTTATAAATGTCCAGTTATAAGACTGATGAACTCGTATAGTAGGGGTGGCCAAACTTTTTTTGGTCACGATCTACTAAAAATATACTTGACCTTTGAGGATCGACTTTCATAGAAAATTTTGTAGTTAAAATCATACAGATAAAACTTATCGACAATTTGTTCACTACAACCTCGATTAATTTTCGTGCGCGTGTCCCTAAAAATAAATTCCAACATGATCGACTTTGAAACTGTCCGCGATCGACCGGTCGATCGCGATCGACCGTTTGGCCGCCCCTGTCGTATAGCATATAAAATGAGTCTCATAGAGTACCTATTTCATTCGAAATTTCGAACAGATCATTTTCACAAGAGACACCTTATTTACGTGGTGATTAGAAACATGACGAATTTTGAATCCATCAAAACGTTTTTTTATACTAAAAATATATTAATCTTTTAAAAAAAAAAAATGATTTTTATTTTTCATCAAATCATACAAGTGTACCTAGATATTTTTTGTTTAACAGATCGACGAGTTTTCCGTCCACAATATTTATTATTAGTATATTCACATAACGTTTGTTGAAACATATCTTTACGATTGTAAATACGTCTACTCTGTGGAAGACACAGTTGCATTCCACTGTAGGTATAAATCGGCGGACGGAAACGACGCGACGGCAGCGGCGGTGGCCACGGCGCGGCGTACCCGTGTGCAGTGCCGCTGTGGTATACGGCGAGCGGATAATAAAAATCCATATGAAACTCTCCCTAACGAAGTAGTTTTTCTAATCACGTTTGAAAAAAGATCGAGTCCAGCAGGTAAAATAATGGTAATAATAATAATAATAAGGAGAAGGATAAAAAGATACGCTGCAGACGCACTTATTGAAATCCGGATATCGTATTTATACAATATTATGTTGTTTCCCAGTCGGTCCGCGACGACGCGAACACGCGGCGTATACCATTTTATATACGACGTTCGAGACGGGTGTATAAAATAATAATATAACGTCATCTCTCGTCTCGTCGTATACCGTAGCTGCAGCGGAAGCGCACCGGTAGATACTCGTAAACTTTATACACAGAGTTTTTCGTATTAAAAGTACGAACTAATGATGTATAAAAAAAATAAATAAGTAAAAAAAAATAAAAAAATATATATATATATATACGAGATCTGATGAATAATGCATGCACAGTATATTATATACATTTGTCTCCAAACGATTATTGTTTTTTCTTTTTTTTTTTTATGTACTTTGATTTACATCTTAACGTTTCTTTCGCGAATGAGGTCGCTCGCGTATAACCAAAAATATGTATACTTACACGGGGAGTTAGCGGTGCTAAGCGCGCGCATTGCTACACACACACACAAACACATACACACACACACACACACACACACACACACACACACACACACACACACACACACACACACACACACACACACACACACACACACACTCAGTCGACGGTTTATTTTTATCGTCGTCTCGTCCCGCTACCCAACGTACGGCGGCGGTGCGCACTTGTGTGGATCATTTTATGAGCGTTTCGATGTCTTTGTTCCGACCCTCTGGGACAAAAGAAGAAAAAAAAAAACGTTGCCGAAGACGAATGCGCTTGTAGCATTAGGAGGACGTCGCTTCGTCTCGAGGTTTCGGACGTTTTACACGCGTTTTTCGTACGAAAACACTATACGCACTATGCACAATTTTTACATTATTCGTGAAATATTTTATTCATAAATTCATATTTTATTTATGATAAAAAAAAAAAAAGGGACTCGCAGTCGACTCTACGAGTATATATTATTATGTACATATAAGTGCGTATGTAAACTGCGGCCACCGTTTACGCCCCACCCTATCGCCGGATGTTTAACAGAGACCTCGTTCGCGTGTGATAATCTGAATGTTCAATGTACATACATACGTATATATTTATACGTCGTACGCAATATATACGCAATATATTATATTTGTGAATGATGCACTATGACAGACACTTTACTCCACCCGCAGAGTGATCATTGAATGGATTTTATTCACGCTGTAGCTCGACGAAAAACGTTCATGTAGTATTTATCATATTGTAATCAAATTTAAGGTATTACAATCAACAATTGCAAATTTTATGAAATCAAAATACGTATCAATCTGGCATTTTATGCCGTTTGAGCCGAAATTTCAACTTGAGATTATGTAAAAAATAACTCATAGGATTAATTAGTCATCCAGTTTTTCGGTGGTTTAAATCGTTCACGCATAAAAATTCAAATCGACGCATCATAATGGGTCGAAAAGGCGCGAGAGTGCTTGAAAAACGTCGCCCTGTACATACGAAATATTTGTACGCACGGAGTAAAAGCGCCTCGTTGTTAGGTTTTTTCGCATTCGGCATTTAAATTACGGGAACAGAATAAATTGTGGACTATTTCGGTTGCCGTAGTTGTCGTTACACGTGAACACGTATAATGCACGTCCGTCGCTTATTAATAATAAAACGACTTGTGCGGCGTGTACGATGACAATCGGACGAAATACGTGCAGAATTATTCCTACCGTTCCGGTGTAGCTGCTGCAGCCGACTGTCGCAGACGTATGTCCTTCTCGTCCGCTATCGCGCTTTCGTGTACGACGAGGTACAATAATTATCGTAAAAATGGGCAGGGCGCGTTTGCATTATTAACGCGAACGTATAATGTAAATTGTACAAAATATAATTTAAGCGAGTAAGTGCACTTGGCTTTTTAATAAAACAGTGTGTACTTATTATGTAATATCTGTTCAGTACAAAGAATAAGACTTAATGCGACAGAAAATTTCACTCCGTGACTGCGGGGGTGGGGTAGTTTATAATCTAACACACACACACACACACACACACACACGATAATAATAATAACAATAATAATAGTAATAATAACGTCTACTCGACAAGGCGCCGCCGGTATCGATGTGTGGGAGTAGTACCTACCCATTATTATCTGTGTTCGTATAATGCACGTGTACGCGTGTGGTGCCTGTGTGTGTGTGTGTGTGTGTGTGTGTGTGTGTGTGTGTGTGTGTGTGTGTGTGTGTATGTACACGAGCTTCAGAGGAGAATTGTATATTTTATTCCATAAATGACGTCTGGGGTGACGGTGGGGAGACAGAAGCCAATGTCCTCTCCTCATCATCGTCGCGATACAGAGGCGGCGGTGCGGTGGACGTCGTCGGGTTCTCTCCTTTGTTTTCACCCGGTGTACTCTATATATACGCTTATGAATATAATAATGTGTACACGCAGCAGCTACGTCTACTGCACGCGTGTACCTACGCCGTATACACCTATATATATATATATATATATATGTATATATATATTCCCGACAGTATACTGTATTATTGACGCGGTACAATTATACGACCGTGGTAGTGGTAACCGTATAGTCTTGTCCCCCTCCGCCGGCGGTTCCCGTCTCTCCTTCACTCCCCCGGCCGCGAGGTGTAACAGAACGTCACACGGTCTTGTGGCCGTGTACACATGGTCGGGCTGCACGGAGGGGTCCCGTCGAGTCATTAACTCGGCAAATGACTGGTTGTCCATACACAGACAGAGACACACACATACACACACGCACGTACACCTATGGCGAGAGTGCAGAGTCAAGGTCATCCGACCGTTCTAGTCTACTCCCGCACACGATTTTATAGCTATATACGTTATACCATATATACTACAAGCCTCGGATTACACGTCTTAATTATTTCTCTACGAAAAGGTTTTCGGTCGTTTTTTCAAGCGGAGAAAACATCTGAATACCATATTCGAGAATACGGCAATAACACGGGATACTGAAAACCACTCCGACCAGACGAGTATACAAATATACACGCCTTTAAACTACAGTCTACAGTTTGGTGTATATACAATAGTCGTCCGTATGTGTACAGGGTGTCTTTATGAAGACGAGAGAAAAAGAAAACCCGGGTACTCTGCGAAATTCCACTATACCACCACTCCGACATTTTAAACATTAAACGCTCTTCAACCATCGAATCGATAATAAAAATTTAAACGATTTGCAAAAAGTGTAATTTTTTTTCATCCTAAAATTTGTATGAGTTCTAAATAGCGGTTACAGTTTGAGAAAATAGGAAATTAAAAAAAAAAAAAAAAAAAAAAAAAAAAAAAAAAAAAAAAAAAAAAACAGAAAAAAAATTTACTCTTATAGTCTTATAATAAACTCTTTATAATAAAACACACATACTTAATTAAAACGTAGTGTTTTTGGTTTGTCGTTCACAGAAATAAGTTCAAATTTACTTACGGAACAAGATAAAATCGCATCGGATTAATCATCGAGAGACCACCCTTTATAGCGGTCTAGCGTACGCGCGAGCTAGCGACTTTGACGGACACTGGCTTTGTGATCGTCATGATCACCGCATCGACCACAGCCGTCATAAATATTTTCCTCTGTCTGCGGCGCAGCGTGCTCGTCGTACGTACGCGATAACACGACACGTACGCGCGTCGCAGCAACACGTGCACGTCACGCCCACGCCTCGGACACGATTTTCCCACGTCCGGAGGAAAAACACTACGGGCCGCGCGGCGGAATCGCACGCGCGCGGCACAATCGTAAATTACCGTGTTCGTGACGTCGTTTGTGTCGTAGGTACGTGTTCGTTACACGGCGTTCGGTGTGTTTTTTTAATTTTTTCTCCTCGTCGGATTATGCGCACTAATCGACGCGTTCCGGTCGCTTGTGCCGTCTGCGCCGTGTGTCGTCGTCCGTTTCCTTCCGGCAGGGCTTAAAATACGTACGTCTGATCTCAGAGGACACACTTTTTTTTTTTTTTTTTTTTAATTCGATTGTTACCTTTGTGACAAATTTGTAACCCGTGGTGATTGTAGTGTCCTGAAGAATCCTCGCTCCGTTTATAACCACTTACCACCCTACACACTTGTATTTTATTTGTATCTGGCGTTCGCAATGAAAACACACGAAATAAATAAAAGTTTAAGTTCAAAATATTTCACTCATTGTCATGTGAAACAACTTAAAATGAAAAACACGAGTGCTCGATTTATATTGAGATAAAAAATAATAGTACGGTTGTGTTGAAATTCCAAAATGTTTGTTATTACTATAGGTACGATCAAAACCACAAGCATTTCACAAAACTTGGGACACGCATTTGTCATTCAGGGGACACACTTTAATTTTCAGGGGACACAGTATTTTAGGGTGTGCCGTCTGGAAACGGATTCAGCGGCGGGACGCGCGTCGTTTCCGGTCGCCGCAGCTGCTCGAGGCGCGTATCGCACGGTCTCGGAGGGGTTGGTCCACGATCTCGACGCCTACACGTACGTGATGATACGGTCGGTAGCCGTCCGGGGAAGGGTTTTATTTCCTTTTGGACGAGTCCTGCACGTGATCTAGAGAACGATCTGGTGTCGGCGTCGGGAGGTGTCGTCAACGAACACTTTTGCGCGTTTCCGTTCTCGAAAACGCGCTTGTGTGTGTGTGAATTTGTATGTAAGTCTATTGCACAAAGGACGTTTCACTCTAGAACTGCGCGTATACTAGTGTTTTATTCAATATTCATTTTATGTATTCCTAACTAAATTTCTTTATTTTAGATTCTGAGTGAGCCGAAGGATCGATGCTTCAGCACAACACATACGAGTTAGTCCTAGCGAAAAACCGTGTACTTTTTATTTTTGTTTGAAAGAATGATGAAAAAATAGCACAAATCATACGAAATTATAATATTACTATAATTTTTACTTCATTATAATAAAAGAAACAAAATTGAAACCATATTCCTCATAATTTTTTTGTTTGGCGTCAATTTGTCACGGTATTTCAAATTATAATTTTAAGTAAATACTCTATTTTATATTTTTTTTTTTTTTATTTTTTTTATTTATTTAGCCTTTAGTATTTACTATTTAGCTCGACAAAATTTTATAATTTTATTAGTCGAAAAAAAAAACGACATAATTTTCGTACAATATAATAATTATGATATATATATCGATAATATAGTGTGTGGTTTCGGTCTATTGACCATTATGTCAAAATGAAAAGGTCACGGGTCACAGCCGCCGGGGTCTTATTTTGTCTGATGTGACGAAAAGCACGCACCAGGTACTCGTCACCATCTCCAGACTTTGCGAGTAGCACGCACGAGACGCACCGCGTCACGACGACGCGGCGTCGTCCATGTATAACTCGATTTATCGTTCCGAGGTTTTGCGTACGCGTGTGATGCAGATTTCTTGATTTTAATTTTTCAAGGGACAATCGACCATCCACACAAAATCAATATGGCAGTAAGTAAATTCGAAAGTGAACGGCCGTACGAAGAGCACGGACGGGACGACGAGGAAATCCCCACGCGTTTGGTTACACCTCTTTATCGATTCGGTAAATTTAATCGATTTCCACAGCGCTGACGAGAGTCTGCGCGACCGAATTTTCGGAAGAACGACTGAAGCAGACACATCGCACACGATGCCATTGTGCAGCAGATCGGTCCGAGCTGGGTGTGTAAACATATTTTGTCAGCACGCAAATCGTCGGCGGACGCTTCGAGGCCGATGCACCTTAAAAATCGGTAGGACGGAAAGGAGGTCACGATAAATAACCAGAGTTTCGACTCGACTGCGATGCATTAAGTGGTTTTGTATCGTCTTTGTCGTGACGTTTGAAGAAAAAAAAAATAGAATCAAGTCTATACACATTTTACCATACACACACCAAACCAAACATTGGCGTGTTGATTGGTCGGTGAAAAAAAACGTTTCGACCGCCGTCAAACGCACACGTGGACAGCCTGAGCCTGAGTCCAAACAACGGCGCGAAGATCGAATATAGCATTCGTAAAAACGTCCTTAAAAACCGATTCGGATTATTCGCGTACTCCGCGACGCGACGGCCCGGGTCGCGGATTTCCGAATCGATCCGAGTACGCTGTAGACGACGTCGCATCGGGCCGAACGTCTGCTATCAGTTGTTATGCTCACGGTGCCGTCAGCCTGCGGGTCTAACGCGGACTCGACGCGAACCGTAGCGTGCGTTTTCGTACGCGGGTTTCGCGTGAATCACGGTGCCGCCATCGCGTCGTGACGGTCGTAATGACGTTATTGAAAATGTGTCGTCGATAAAACGCCGACGTAAAATTAATATTGATGGTATTATTTAGGCCGGGGCTATACACGGCGTATTCCGCGGCGTTTTCCGACGGACGAGCTATACAAGGCGTATCCGCCGAGCGTATTCCGTCTCATATGTCTATACAATATTTAAAAAAAAAATGGTAAACCCCATAATTATTGTATCAATAATATAAACATATTTATTGCAATTGAATAACACAAATTAATAATAGACACTCATCGATCGATCATTTGCACTAGTCAGTTCGTAGTAGTGGGTTATCATTATGCCGAAAATTACACCAGTGCTAATAATTGCCATAAATGAAGCATTGGAAGAAGAAAGAGAGAAAACTATGTACAGGAAGTTTGCGGTACATCCTTCAAATATGAAATAATTAAACATTTTTATTTTTGTTATCTATTATCTAACTTAATTATAAAATATATAATCTTTTTATTATTTATTTACTAGGTAGTTAGGATTAAATTAAATATACGAAATATTGAATATCCACTTAAAATTATCGTATTCATAAAATTATGGTGAAAACGCAGCGTTTCCCGTAACCAGTATAGCCCATCCTAATTTAAAACAATGTAAAATTAGGAGTTTGCGTTTTTATTACTTTGGCGTTCGTCCGCCAAAACGCAAGCCAACCGGCGTTTTCCGCCGCGGTTGAAAACGCGGCGTAATACATCCGTCGTGTATAGCTACTCCGATATAAATCAATGCATTTTGAATTTGACGGAAAACGCCGCGGAATACGCGGCGGTCGAACCGCGGCGGAATCCGCCGTGTATAGCCCCGGCCTTACGATAAAGAAGCGCGGCACACTGTGTGTGTGTGGGGGGGGGAGGGGAGGATCGAACGCGCGGGGAATTAGGAAACGTCCGCGCCGCGGGTCGATGACATATTTTTTCGTTTTTCAACGTAACGATTTTTTGCACTCGTTGTCGTCTGTCTGTTTGTTTATATTTTATTTATTATTTTTTTCCGTACGGAGTCGTCGGGTGAAAACGACACGCCCGTGCGCGCACTCACGCGTGTACGTTTGCACGCCGTACGCGCGTAATTGCTGTTTACGTATTATTACTCGTTATAACTTATTATTATTATTACTATTATTATTATTATTATTATTATTATTATTATTATTATTATTATTATTGTTATTATTATTGTTGATGTTGCTGTTGTTGTCGTAGTCATGTGCAGTGGCGGCGCGAATGTGTGTTTCACGAAGCAGCTGCTTCATAGTCAAAATGGGTGGGTGTCGACGAATTGGTTAGAACATGGAGACTTCATAAAATTGTGAAATTTTATTAAAACAATTGTATTAAATCATTATAATACGAATGTCTATTATATAACATAACATACCAACATAGAAACCATAGCATACAGGTACATAGACATATTATAAACAGGTTAATAATATCAATAAGTCTATGAAATTAAGAACTATGAACATTAGTAGTGTTAGTATACAATCAGTAGCGGTCACCTAATATATTATAATTATGATTTATGACCACGGTTTAACAGGCGATTATGATGATAATAATTATTATTCAAGTTCAAAATGTAAATAATGAATACCGGGGCTGTATGGGTAGGCACTAAATATTTGAAAATTATTGCTGCTTCATCAAGAAAAAAACTTCGTGCCGCCATGGTCATGTGCTCGCCGTACGGTTCGTCGGACCGAACGAAAACGCTACACGGAAACGGCGCGGCGATGGTACGCTCGCGCACGCGTGTGTGTGTGCGTGTGCCCCGAACACGACACGGCGCGCGGCGCTTTGACGTCATCGCACGACACCTCACGTGCGCGGCTTCGAACACTTACCCGGGAAGAAAGGGACCGCTTTTTTTTCCGTCACCGACTCGGGGATTTCGAGGGACTCGAAACCGCGGCGGTGTCGTTTCGATTTTTTTTTTTTTTACGTATTTTTTTCTTTTCATACGACCGCGTTTTAAGATCGTAGGAATTAAAAAAAGGTTTTTGTGTTAAAATTTCTATGTGTACGGTTAGAATTCCGCAGAACCCCTTCCCTCGAATATCCTTTTGAAATATTTGAGTCGAATTCAATTTTATCTTAAAACGTGCTACAATAGTTATCCGAATCGACAAAATTCACAACACGTGTGCAATTTTCGTTATATACTAGAAACTGCCGTTTTGAAAAAGTAACTTTTTTTTTTCACTGTTATCTCTTTCACCCGTTGGGTGTTTCGTCTGTAACTTGTTTATACTAATTTATTATTATTTTATATTATATTGATAATACACATATACACAGAGACCGCCGTGGTTGTCCACCGTGCGGGTCGTGTGTTGATCAGTGAGCTATATAAAAAAAAAAAAAAAATTCTTTTGAAAAATTGTTTATTATACATTCAAATGACAAAACACATGAAATAGAATATTATGAACAATAAAAAATATCTACCTCTTTTGAGCACACGCTTGTGATGGAGGTAGACTGGTAGAGAGTCAATACAATTTGCTCATAAAATAAAATATCAATGAAGGTATACCGATTGAATGAAAATCGGGCTAAATCACTATACAGGACTAAAACCTCCTAAATACTCCGGACACTTTTGGTCATTGAGATTTCGTCCGCCACGTCTTAGAAGTGTGTTCGTTAATGGACGTTTCACTGTATTACGAAATTTCCAACACGTAAACGCACAGCCCTAAATGACGTGACTGGGCTCGAAGAACCGCACCTGCCGCGTCTTTCGGTAAACCACGGTGTTTGTCGATGAACACACTCGCACAACGTTACCTTTGGTGTGACCGTCTTTTTATTTTTTGTCACCCAGCTCCCGAAACCGAAAAGAAGCGCCCGTCGCATCGGTTCCCCTCCGCCATGTCATTTGTTAAGTCCTAAATTTGAGTCGGACGATTAATCGTTTTACACGACTGCTACGGGTTTTGTGACTCCTTCATTCTTTTTGTTTTGTCAGTGTCACGTGTCCACCGAGTTTCAGTGGTGAATCCGTCGTTTGCCCGCGTCGTCGGTCGATCGGATACGCTGCGGTTCATTCTCGCGCCCGCACGCATGATAGCTGCGCCAACAGAGCTCGCGAAGACGACTACGACGACGACGACGACGACGACGACCGGACGTCCTACGATCCCGCGAAACGAGAGGTGGTGGTGGAGGTGGAAGTAGAGGTGGTGGAGGAGGAGGAGGCCACCGTTCGTTACAGTTTTTGTGGATCTCGACGATGATCCGCATTACAAATCGTCGCAATAAAAGATATTTGTTTAGTATCGTATAGAATTTATTCGTATTTAAATTGGTTCTTATTTGTCGACGGAGGCTGCAGAACCGGTGTCGATTTCTTCGCCGTTTTTTAAACGGTATTTCATCTTCCGCCGTGGATTTTGATTTGGAGCCGAAAGTTTGTCCTTATCCAGATCCCATATGCGTACCAATACGGGTTTTCGACGTCCATTGCGGATTCCGGCCGCGGCGACGTTTCCCGGACATCGTCGTAATCCACGATCGACGGGCTGCTGCGCGGGGACGACCGGAATCGCGCAAAGATCACGATTATTGTAATACGTCTGTTGCAGGGATGGCGAACCTTTTCCGAGTCGAGTGTCAAAATTTTCCAAACAAAGTTTTATAAAACTGTTCGTGTGCCCCCCCCCCCACACACACACTAAGAAAGTTTAACGAAGTCAATTTGTGTGGGTTATTTTACAAATTATGTACGATATTTTTAAATCAGATGTCAATATTGAATAATCGTATTAAAAATGTAGATATGCAATTATATTTTAATGTGGACTTTCGTTCCCTTTTTTCATGTAAACAATTTTATAACACAATTTCTAAATTTCTAATTTTGGTAAAACGTGTAGTTTTATTGGTCGAAATTTTGTTTACTTTGTCTTGAAAAAATTCACTACACATTATAAACGTTCAAGAAAAAATAAAAAAAATAAAATAAAAGTAAGCGAATTGCATAACTTCCGACATTTCGATGTCTGTATTTTTCACCACATGGAAAATGTAGACGATTTATTTGTATTTGTAATATTAGTAAAGCATAAATGTCTAAAGGAATATAATTATAATTTAAATCTGAAAAAAATGTTTAATCGTATTTATTTTAACTACGATTACATAAATAGTATGATTCAAATTTTTATTTTTATTAAAATTTCGATAAATTTAATATTTTCCACGTGCCATTGAAATTTCGCCAACGTGCCACGTTTGGCACGCGTGCCATAGGTTCGCCATCCCTGGTCTATTGTGACGAGTGCGCGCGTACGGACCGGCGGCGGGCGGTCCGGTTAGGCGGATCGAGACGATTTGTTGCCGACAAGCGGACGCACGTTTTCAGCCACGTTCGATATTCGCGAGTGACTTTTGTCAAGTGACGAAAAGTAGGTTCACCAATTGTTGATTGAATTATTATTTGTCGTTACTAATAATACGTAAAAACCATTTTCAAAACGTGAACCGTACGCTTTAAAATGATTAAAAAAGTTTTTTTTTCAATTTTGAAGGTTGAGACGAAGACGTCAGCGCAAGTGATGTTGTCTCCGTCTATCTAACCGTCGATGTAACAAAAACTCGCTATACGTACATTGCATAATATATGACATGGCGCTGAAATTAAATTTAGTTTTAACACGTATCACTAATTTATATATATATATATATCCTTGTAACGTCGTTTTCAGACAATATCCTACTAAAGAGATGTATGTCAGACAGTCAGAGACGACGAAACGTATTTAAAGTACCAATACTGGTTGATATTTTTGACTTACAGCGGGGCTAAACATTACATTTGGTGGTGTTTTTTAACTCTAAAAGCGTCAACAGACATAAAAATATAAAATATAATGAAAGAAATCACTGTAAAATCAATAGATTTTTGGCTTCATTCCGAATCTAAACGTGTCGTAAACATGATCACGTTGTAAAATATGCTACATTATCTTTATCATGGGCTTATAAGGTTTTTTTATTTTGTTCGAAAACATCCGAGACAGTATGACAAAATACACATATCTAATAAATTTACAGCTAAAAAAATTAAAATATTATCAGTCAATATTTGTTATGTTAAATAACTCGTAATAATAGTGTATGAGCATTGTGTGATTTATTAATATACGATTTAAAAAATTGT
This sequence comes from Therioaphis trifolii, assembly GCA_027580255.1. Taxonomy (NCBI): domain Eukaryota; kingdom Metazoa; phylum Arthropoda; class Insecta; order Hemiptera; family Aphididae; genus Therioaphis; species Therioaphis trifolii. Next base: position 12,744,212 of record CM050407.1, read on the forward strand.
AACAATTATTTTTAAAATTACTTAATTAGTTTATAATGTATATTTTTTTATTATAATAGTTTTAGTATTTTTTATATTTTTTTACATGTATGAGCTATTTCTTGTAAATCTCAATAAATAATTGATCGGACGGAGTTAAATGTTATAAATAAAAAATTGAATACCTATCACACAGGTTTATAGAGTATTTCCTATGATCTGAAGTGTGTGGAGGTAAATTCCCCAACGGTTATGCATAAAATGCGCTGTACGAAAAATTAAACATTGTAGTCTCCAAGTCGAATGATAATCGATAATGGCTCGTTTTTTTTTTTTTTTAATATACGATTGTAACGTTTTTATGGTGTTTTTCCGTCGACTTGAATACATAATGTAAAACCGAACTCGTCGAGTATAGATTTTACTAATTCGTATGTTTGACTAACCGACTCGTCGATGGTAAATTAGAAATTCAATATGTTTTAGTTGCCGACAGCCATAGCGAGGAGCACTTAAGACTGTTGGCTTCAGTGGCGCCGAACTCAATTTTTATAGATGGGGCAAAGTACAAAAATTAATACCTACCCCACCCATACACCTAAAAATTTTACCTAACACTTTCACAACTTAAAAAAAATGATCATCAAATTTTTCTTTGTTTCTCCGTCCCACCACCCCCGCCCCTTATATATATATATATACATATTCTTCTATATACGTTTTTCTGTACCTGCCCAAAATGGAAAAATTATACTGCCTCACCGTGCCACCAATTTGACAAGGATTGACAATAACAGTGTATACAGTATACTAAATGGTTCAAATACATGTTATTACAACAGACAAACATTGAAATGTCGTGTTTACTTTAATGACGAAAATATACATTGGAAACCGGAAGTATTGTTTAAATAGTTCAACTAAATTATTATATCTTATATAATAGTGCAGATGAATAAAATATACACGCAGTTATTATTTAATTTGTATTATTTATTTAATTGATAGGTATTTATTAATCAGTTTTTGAAATTAAACACTTTCAAGTTTCAACAATTTAACTTTAATAACCCTAACCACTTAGCACCTACTACCCTAACCACCTAGCACCTACCACCCACCCACCCACTTTCAAAGGTGGGGCGACCGCCCCATCTGTATATAGGGTTCGGCGCCACTGGTAGGCTTCATCAAAGCAGTCTCACTACTTAATGGATTTATCTGATGCGGGCATTATAGTTCCGATTCGTACGTATCATCTACAATTTTTCTTCGTCGTACGTGTGGTGTAAACAACCATTTTGGACGGTGATGGAAACCACAAAAATGGAAACCACAAAAATAGGTCGTCTGGCGCTCTCTGTGCGAGAGAAAAACATTAGAAAACGTATGATATGACATTAAGGCCTTGGTCGGGGCGTATAATGTGATGATTTTTTTCGCCTCGTCGGAACTTGTTAACTAAAATACAAAACACAAAAACGTCGTTGCACGGTCATTATCTCACGCTCCTCTGCGGGGCCTTAATATCGTGGTATAAATTGACTCGAATGGTAGCTGACAGTTTTCCGGTTTCTGAGTTCCTTTATTAGAAATTTTTTCCGTGTGATATTACGTTCGTTCGTTTTTAAAATTAATTCGTGACCATGGTTGTTGATCAGAATGTATAAAATCGGTTGTCATTGCGATGGTCATATTAGGTAGTCAAAATGCGTTTCGATTTTAACAGAACCGATACCATTTTTGACGTAAACGTGTTCAATAATTTTTCTGTATTCCTGGTACTTAAACAAAATGAAAAATCCAAAGCCTTTTGCAGAATAATTAAAATAGTCCCACGGTTTCATCTTGCTTTAGGAAGACATCGCTCTGTGAATTCCGATTTCTCTAGATCAGGTTTATGTATTTTATTCGTGACAACGCTTAGCGAACTTCAATATAGTTGGAAAATCGAGTTACTTTTTCAACATTGAGATGAATGTCCGTACCATTCATAAACTGTTGTGTACTTGATTCGAATAAACGAAATAACATGACTATAGCGTAGTGATCATGTGCAGACTGAAGAGACTCTACCAAATTTAGCACCGATCGTACGGCGAGGCCTTTTTCGCGTTTCTAAAATTAATAATTTAAAAACACATTAGCCGATTCATAAACTAGCTCTCTCTTAATTTCAATTAATCGAATTTATTATGTATTATTTTAAACGTGCTAAATTACTACTTGAGGGACCTAAGTGCTTTGCACCTAGGAATAGCGGGATTCGGGAGTATTCATTATTTTAGAATTTTAGTTACAGATTCTAGTATACCTATTATTGTAGTAACCTATTATTGGTTTAGCGGATCAGACATATTATGTAATTTTATTTTAAAACCTCTTAACGGGTGACGTAATAGCTTTACGGTGGTTTGTACGTTTCTGCTTCGTTATTTTGTCAGATTGTATTTTTCGAGTATACGATTTAATTGTGTATTACCACGATTGAATCAATTTTAATTCGTCCGATTGTTGAAAATGTTTTTTAATATACACGTTTTCGTGCAGACTTTTTTAATTTGCTTACGCCGTAATGATAACGATGTTATTAATCATGTAAGTGTAATTTATCTCCATTAAACAATTACAATAACTCGGGTATAAATTGTGTATTACATCAAATCGTATACGACAATGCGATTACGGTTTTCATTTAACAATCGCGTTGTATGTTGTTTCACTCTACGTAACCGTGTCTCCCGGAGTAGACCGTTGAACGCTCTTCTGTCCCAAGAACAGAATTTTACGCAAATTGTATTAATCAACTACACCGCTGCATCCGAAATCAGCGCTCCGGATCGGAGTGTAGTCCGCCAAGTTTTTAATTGCCGAACCTTTCCCGAGGGAGTAAATATAAATCATAATATAAACATCGTGTAAACTTAATAACACAACTTAACTACAGCAATGACGGCACTAGGATAACGTGTGTGCGGCCAATTGTCTTTGGATGAAATATAACTTAAATATAATTGTAAGGGGGGAGTGTAGGGGACAAATTTAGTAAGTGGTTATATTTTTTGAAACTTTTCTCATTGATTGTATAAAAGTCATATTCATGTTTAGTAAACATTTTCAGTATCTAGTGCTATTACTTTTTATTTATTCATAGCTATAAGTATCATATGCAAATTTTGTCTAAAGCAAATTTTACGATTTTTACTCAATTATTAGGTACTTATTTTTTCTAAACGTTTGGAAAAACTATTCAAAATAGAGATTAATAACTACTTTAAAGTACCAACTAAATGCGATTTATGATCTCTAAATTTTAAAATTAAAATTTTTGAACTATGTTTAAATTTCTTGAAAAAGTATGTACATCCGAAGGAAAAAATACGTCATTATAAAACAAATATAATATTTTTCGTTTTACTAAGAATCAAAAAAAAGAAAAGTTCAATAATCAATTCTGACGATGAAAACTGTTTAATGTTTTACGAATATCGTGCTGTGTTTTCATTGGATAGGTTCGTTTAATTTCCACGTAAGTTTAACAACATGTGCAAATAAAGAATTTGTGAAATACACCGATTTTCACATTTTCAGTGACCGAAGTTATAGACATTATTTAGATATTTTTTATAATGTAAACTGCGTTCATAGTATTCAGTATATTTTACCAATTAAATAATTAGTGGAATAATGAGATAAGTAGGAGTACCTACTCATCATTTATACAACGTTTCAATAAGAATCTAAAAATGCTATTTGACACTCGATCTTTTCATAAAATATCGAAAATACTTTTATTTAGACTAAAAAGAAAGTTTAAAGGAAATAAATGGTCCTCTTTGTGATAAATATATAAATAAATTAAAAATCTCATTTTGGGGAAGTTATTTTTTCATATATTTAAATTTTAATACTATATTTTATATTTTATTAATAAACGAATTTTCGAGAAATTTCGATTTTGAAATTTTAAAATGTAACTCGGGTAGAACAGATCAAAATGATACGTGGGCGACCAGTTGTCTATCACCCTAACAATAATCACTTTACGTTATCACTCCGCCAGTAGGCCATACGTAATAATGCGATTTACCTGCGGTAAGCGAGATGTGTGTTAGCATACCGTGATTTTTTAATAATTGAATAAAAAATAAACAATGTGTAACAATCAATTTTTAATTTAATTTTTCATCAAAATGACAATATTTCAATGTTGAACAGTTTCTTCAAATTACTACACCGAATAAAAATGGTTTGTTATCCAATATGTAAACCATTTATAAATATGATTTATTTGGTTATTGTAAAGATACACCCACACACAACATATTAGTAAATCAAAAATAAACATCGGTTCGCTTAACTTAATATTGAACTAAGAATAAATTATTTTAAATGATTTATCTTAGTTCATTAAAATATTAACTATAACATGAGGTATGTCTACCAAATAATAAAAATTTTTTAAAAAAAATCGAAAATTGGATCATTATATTTTTTACGTTGACATATACTCTTATTGTGTTAAAATTAAGAGTATTAAGTCTCTTATTAAGTCCGTGATTACTTTGTTGTATTTTAAATCTTATCAGAAGGATAAGTCCAGTTGATCAATGATGTTGAGGTTGTTTCTTTGAGATTGCCGTATTTTTAGATAATGTTGAGTTTTGAAAACTTATTTTTAGACTAGGAGCTTCCATATAATGTTATTGTGCTTAAAGACAAATTTATGTTAGTAGGTTTTATAGTAGTGTAGTAGTTAGTAGTGATATCTGAATATTTATTCAATGGGAGTTTCGGGTGACACTTAGAACATATTTACTTTAAGGCTATTACACTCACGAGGTTGTTTTCAGTGTCCTCTTCAAAATGCAGGAGTACAAAATCAACATAAAATGATTAATTATTTAACGTTTACTACTTTTTAAATATCTAAACACGTATTAAAATTATATTATGGCCGTTTGTCACCATGACTTAGTCATATTAATTAATTTTTTTTTTTAATTCATTTCATTTATACACGATAAACATTCTTATATGATATGAATATAATATATGTATGTATAATAAAATAAAATTTATACTTTAAGATATAGCACATTAGTTGGTATTGGGGTAGAGAGTTAAATTTGATAATACATGAGTAATAGTAAACTAATATAAACATAATTACATTTTAGTTGGACTTTGGGGATTTGAGGAGAATAGTAAGTCAAAATATCTCGAATATTATTTGCTTTTTTCAAAAATATGAAGAAATAGTCAAATTCAAATTTAAAGATTTTTGTTAAGAAAAATGTATGGTTTTTTTTTCATTTTATTACTAAATTTGAGTTGTACAATTACCATAAATCATAAAAAAACAGGGAAAATAATGTTGACTGTCCATTCTTCGTTTTTGAGGCCTTCGAAAAAGATGACAAAATGTCAGATCTTTTGAGTAGCTGATTATTATGTTTTGGCCAATCATATTAGTATATCACCCAAAAATACAATAATTTTATTATACAAAAAAAACCGCTCCACTGTAAAATCAATACGCATTTTGCTATGAATCTGTTGAACACGAATACTACAATCATTATTCAATTAACTAAAAAATTGTGTAATTTTATCGATTCCAGCTATATATTTAATAATTATAATCATCGTCCTTAAATGTTCTTCAATATACTTTCTTTCGTTATTAATTATTAATTTCTATAGTTTTATTGACTATTTTATACTTTACAGAAGCCCCGAACACTATTGTAAATTTCTGTGAAAGTAACCTCTTTCCGAATCCAAGTAATAACTTTCATAATATATTATATACAAGAACATCTATTGATATCGTCAGTGGCGGCTATCCTCAAATTAATATGTGTTGCTGAAAAATATTTGTGAGGACCCACTCACCTTCATATATTTATTAGAAAATATAATTAACAATTATCAAAATATAACTTGTAATAGCTAAAAAAAATCATTATCCTCTATTTTATAAATTAGTTACAAAATTAATAAATTATACTTATAACTATGAATTAAAACAAGAACAACCGTTTTTTAATTACAAAATATACATTGTGCAATACCCTTAGTACAATTAAATTAAATGTTTGCTTAAAACCACACTTTTTTTAGTACTGTTTCGTTTTTACTTATATTACACATATAAGTATTAAGTAATAAGTCATAGTATTATAAATAAATACTCTAACACCTAACATCCATTTCACCACCAACCCAGGCACCCACCCACCTACCAAATTTTTTATGTGTTGCTTAAGCAACACATAGACCATAGGATAGCCGCCACTGGATATCGTAAAGATTCTGTAGTATAGAACGCAGATGAATAAAATAAAAACTGTTTAGTAAAGTGACGAAAATTGTGTTCTCTTGATTGTGTGAAATTTATTTACTAAAATAATAAACTGTTTTACACCTCACGATATGATAAAATCATAGTTAGTATCGAATCAAACGTTTCATATTTCAAAAATCAATTATTTTTGAGATATTTAAAAACTCGTCATTTTTCTTCCACTCGAGTCCGATTATAAAATGCCAAAAATCAGTTATATTCAAGATCTCCTATATATAACATTGTATTGGGATTATGTAATATAGAAAGAGTTAGGTAAAGAAATACGATTGGGATAAAAAAGATTTTTTTAAATCGATATCTACAAGTTTATTATTATGATTTTTTATAATATATTTTTTGTGCCAACATTTATATCTTTTTTTTTTATAAAAGATGGATTACCGACTGATATCATCAAAAAGTACAAAGGTAACAACATTCATAATAATATGCCTATTAATAATTACATTTGTTGATTTTGAAAACATAAATAGAATACTTCTTAAAATTAAGTTATAAATATTGTGTTCACTTGATTTTATTTAATACATATTAACTAATTGTTCTTTTTGCCAGACGATATGATAAAACGTCTTAAAGTCTGTAATCAAATTTGGCAGAGTTCAAATATAGATTTTTTTTTAAGAAATTTTGAATCACTCACTGTTCTCGAACTATTTTTTGTTTCTGATGCGTTACATCGAATCCACTAAACACGAATTAGTATCGACTTTAAGTTTGAAATAAAATAACAGAAATGAAAAAATTTGTTTTTAATTTTGATTATTACAAGTATTTTATTTTTATTTTTATTCTTCTTTTTATTTTTATTATTATTTTGTATAAAATAGTTTTGCGTGGTTATATAACAATTGTTTTCAAAATCCCAAAAAACCCATCTTGATAAACAATATTCTGGAAAATGTGTGATTAAAAAATGTGTATATTACAGGAGGTGTCTAGAAGTTTCTAGGTTCAAAAGTCGGCTTAACAAGACATTTTTAAAAGACGCTATCTCTCAGTTCAATAATGATATAAAATATAACACAATAAGAGTATATGTCAACGTAAAAAATATAATGATCCAATTTTCGATTTTTTTTAAAAAATTTTTATTATTTGGTAGACATACCTCATGTTATAGTTAATATTTTAATGAACTAAGATAAATCATTTAAAATAATTTATTCTTAGTTCAATATTAAGTTAAGCGAACCGATGTTTATTTTTGATTTACTAATATGTTGTGTGTGGGTGTATCTTTACAATAACCAAATAAATCATATTTATAAATGGTTTACATATTGGATAACAAACCATTTTTATTCGGTGTAGTAATTTGAAGAAACTGTTCAACATTGAAATATTGTCATTTTGATGAAAAATTAAATTAAAAATTGATTGTTACACATTGTTTATTTTTTATTCAATTATTAAAAAATCACGGTATGCTAACACACATCTCGCTTACCGCAGGTAAATCGCATTATTACGTATGGCCTACTGGCGGAGTGATAACGTAAAGTGATTATTGTTAGGGTGATAGACAACTGGTCGCCCACGTATCATTTTGATCTGTTCTACCCGAGTTACATTTTAAAATTTCAAAATCGAATTTTCGAGAAATTTCGATTTTGAAATTTTAAAATGTAACTCGGGTAGAACAGATCAAAATGATACGTGGGCGACCAGTTGTCTATCACCCTAACAATAATCACTTTACGTTATCACTCCGCCAGTAGGCCATACGTAATAATGCGATTTACCTGCGGTAAGCGAGATGTGTGTTAGCATACCGTGATTTTTTAATAATTGAATAAAAAATAAACAATGTGTAACAATCAATTTTTAATTTAATTTTTCATCAAAATGACAATATTTCAATGTTGAACAGTTTCTTCAAATTACTACACCGAATAAAAATGGTTTGTTATCCAATATGTAAACCATTTATAAATATGATTTATTTGGTTATTGTAAAGATACACCCACACACAACATATTAGTAAATCAAAAATAAACATCGGTTCGCTTAACTTAATATTGAACTAAGAATAAATTATTTTAAATGATTTATCTTAGTTCATTAAAATATTAACTATAACATGAGGTATGTCTACCAAATAATAAAAATTTTTTAAAAAAAATCGAAAATTGGATCATTATATTTTTTACGTTGACATATACTCTTATTGTGTTATATTTTATATCATTATTGAACTGAGAGATAGCGTCTTTTAAAAATGTCTTGTTAAGCCGACTTTTGAACCTAGAAACTTCTAGACACCTCCTGTAATATACACATTTTTTAATCACACATTTTCCAGAATATTGTTTATCAAGATGGGTTTTTTGGGATTTTGAAAACAATTGTTATATAACCACGCAAAACTATTTTATACAAAATAATAATAAAAATAAAAAGAAGAATAAAAATAAAAATAAAATACTTGTAATAATCAAAATTAAAAACAAATTTTTTCATTTCTGTTATTTTATTTCAAACTTAAAGTCGATACTAATTCGTGTTTAGTGGATTCGATGTAACGCATCAGAAACAAAAAATAGTTCGAGAACAGTGAGTGATTCAAAATTTCTTAAAAAAAAATCTATATTTGAACTCTGCCAAATTTGATTACAGACTTTAAGACGTTTTATCATATCGTCTGGCAAAAAGAACAATTAGTTAATATGTATTAAATAAAATCAAGTGAACACAATATTTATAACTTAATTTTAAGAAGTATTCTATTTATGTTTTCAAAATCAACAAATGTAATTATTAATAGGCATATTATTATGAATGTTGTTACCTTTGTACTTTTTGATGATATCAGTCGGTAATCCATCTTTTATAAAAAAAAAAGATATAAATGTTGGCACAAAAAATATATTATAAAAAATCATAATAATAAACTTGTAGATATCGATTTAAAAAAATCTTTTTTATCCCAATCGTATTTCTTTACCTAACTCTTTCTATATTACATAATCCCAATACAATGTTATATATAGGAGATCTTGAATATAACTGATTTTTGGCATTTTATAATCGGACTCGAGTGGAAGAAAAATGACGAGTTTTTAAATATCTCAAAAATAATTGATTTTTGAAATATGAAACGTTTGATTCGATACTAACTATGATTTTATCATATCGTGAGGTGTAAAACAGTTTATTATTTTAGTAAATAAATTTCACACAATCAAGAGAACACAATTTTCGTCACTTTACTAAACAGTTTTTATTTTATTCATCTGCGTTCTATACTACAGAATCTTTACGATATCCAGTGGCGGCTATCCTATGGTCTATGTGTTGCTTAAGCAACACATAAAAAATTTGGTAGGTGGGTGGGTGCCTGGGTTGGTGGTGAAATGGATGTTAGGTGTTAGAGTATTTATTTATAATACTATGACTTATTACTTAATACTTATATGTGTAATATAAGTAAAAACGAAACAGTACTAAAAAAAGTGTGGTTTTAAGCAAACATTTAATTTAATTGTACTAAGGGTATTGCACAATGTATATTTTGTAATTAAAAAACGGTTGTTCTTGTTTTAATTCATAGTTATAAGTATAATTTATTAATTTTGTAACTAATTTATAAAATAGAGGATAATGATTTTTTTTAGCTATTACAAGTTATATTTTGATAATTGTTAATTATATTTTCTAATAAATATATGAAGGTGAGTGGGTCCTCACAAATATTTTTCAGCAACACATATTAATTTGAGGATAGCCGCCACTGACGATATCAATAGATGTTCTTGTATATAATATATTATGAAAGTTATTACTTGGATTCGGAAAGAGGTTACTTTCACAGAAATTTACAATAGTGTTCGGGGCTTCTGTAAAGTATAAAATAGTCAATAAAACTATAGAAATTAATAATTAATAACGAAAGAAAGTATATTGAAGAACATTTAAGGACGATGATTATAATTATTAAATATATAGCTGGAATCGATAAAATTACACAATTTTTTAGTTAATTGAATAATGATTGTAGTATTCGTGTTCAACAGATTCATAGCAAAATGCGTATTGATTTTACAGTGGAGCGGTTTTTTTTGTATAATAAAATTATTGTATTTTTGGGTGATATACTAATATGATTGGCCAAAACATAATAATCAGCTACTCAAAAGATCTGACATTTTGTCATCTTTTTCGAAGGCCTCAAAAACGAAGAATGGACAGTCAACATTATTTTCCCTGTTTTTTTATGATTTATGGTAATTGTACAACTCAAATTTAGTAATAAAATGAAAAAAAAACCATACATTTTTCTTAACAAAAATCTTTAAATTTGAATTTGACTATTTCTTCATATTTTTGAAAAAAGCAAATAATATTCGAGATATTTTGACTTACTATTCTCCTCAAATCCCCAAAGTCCAACTAAAATGTAATTATGTTTATATTAGTTTACTATTACTCATGTATTATCAAATTTAACTCTCTACCCCAATACCAACTAATGTGCTATATCTTAAAGTATAAATTTTATTTTATTATACATACATATATTATATTCATATCATATAAGAATGTTTATCGTGTATAAATGAAATGAATTAAAAAAAAAAATTAATTAATATGACTAAGTCATGGTGACAAACGGCCATAATATAATTTTAATACGTGTTTAGATATTTAAAAAGTAGTAAACGTTAAATAATTAATCATTTTATGTTGATTTTGTACTCCTGCATTTTGAAGAGGACACTGAAAACAACCTCGTGAGTGTAATAGCCTTAAAGTAAATATGTTCTAAGTGTCACCCGAAACTCCCATTGAATAAATATTCAGATATCACTACTAACTACTACACTACTATAAAACCTACTAACATAAATTTGTCTTTAAGCACAATAACATTATATGGAAGCTCCTAGTCTAAAAATAAGTTTTCAAAACTCAACATTATCTAAAAATACGGCAATCTCAAAGAAACAACCTCAACATCATTGATCAACTGGACTTATCCTTCTGATAAGATTTAAAATACAACAAAGTAATCACGGACTTCCTAAAAGAAAACTATGATTCTGCATACAAATAAAAAAGTTTGTATTATTTTTTCTTTACAATGTATCAGTGTATATTGAAACCATATTCTAAAAATATGTAGGTACATTAAAATTATACATTTTATAATTGAAAATTGAATTATAAACGTAGATTATGTCAAATATGTTCTGTAATTTTTTCTATAATATATATAAACGAAAAATAAAATCAAAATTAAAAAAAATATATATATCAAAGAAATTATCATACTCTTGCAAATCATTGCGTGAAACATACAAATAACTTATTGTTTTAATATTTTATGGTATAACCCCATTTGTATTACTTACCAACGTTACCTATTTTTTTTAGATTTACTTTGTACAATTTGACGTATTCTAAAAAGATAATGTAGATTTTTATCATTTATTTTAAAATGGATTATTCAGATTACTACATTTCACATAATTTCGTTGATTTCGGTCGTATATAATTAACTAAATACGTTTTAAATAAGCCTTGTGATTCTACGTTAATCTTATTTTGGTTAATATCAAGAAAACATAACAGACCATTTTGTGCTTTTTTGCGATAGTGGGCATTGTAACCTTAAGACCACGAGTACTAAAATATCTTATATAACATAATTTCATAGACGTAATCGTCGTATAATAATTGTTAAAATACCATAAAATACAATTGATCAATATTCAGAACTTTAAACGTATCAAAATAGGAAGTAAAAAAAAAAAAATAAATGAAAAAAAAAATCAATAATACTACAATAGTTGGTATTTATTTATTTTATTTTATTTTTATTTAATTAAATGTATACAAACGTTTTCACATTCAGTTGAAAATAAAAATTATTTTTGAATTACGTGTTTATAATAAAATTCATTACTAACTCAAATAATTTATTAATACCCAGAATTTTACGAACTATATTCGTGATGTATAAATATGTATCAATGAAATCTGTTTTTTATATCTTATTATTAGTGCGTTTTCAAGACATTTTGATTCCTAATAATTTTAATAAGTAGCAGCGGTAGAACAAATCAAAATGATACGTGGACGACCAGTTGTCCGTTCTAATAATGATCATTTTACGTTATCTCTTTGTCAGTAGGCCATACGTAATAATGCGATTTATCAGCGATAAGCATCAGCATACTGTGATTTTTTAAGTATGTCATTGTATTATTTGCAAATTTTTTCGGATCAATATGCTTATGTGTCCATTCGATGTTGGTTATAGATAAATCATCTAACTTTTTGATTAGGACGTCTGGGAATTGGGCCATTATTTATATTATTTTTTAATGATATACGGTAACTGAGCCAACGAAATTGTACATAAATAAGAAGTGCACCTGGTAAATGTTCCTCTAAAATTTTGAAATGACCAAAATTGCACCACGTTTACTATTTCAATATTTTTGATTCTGAGTGCGAACGAGTCTAGATATTATCGCAAAACAGAATTTACGCGCAAAATTCTGGCATGCGAATTTCGACGATGGTCGTGCAAATTCATGCTAATTACGTGCTAAATATTAGGATATTCTGATCATGATTTATTTGAAATTTTCGATTGGGTGGGGCTGGCGAAACGTTGCGCAAGCCCCGCCCATCGTAATTTTGATCTAGAATTTTAAGAAATCGCCTGCGAATTCTGAATTTGTTCGTGCAAATTCATGCTAATTACGTGCCAAATATTTGTGAAAAAATTTTTTCGAATTTAATACAAGGTGGGGCCAGCGCAACGTACCGTAACTATTAGAACCCTGACATGTTCTTTATATATATATACAGTAGAGCCTTGATAGTCCGGATGAATTCAGACCAAGCCTCGTCCGGATTTGCGATTCGTCCGGATTACCGGAGGTTTTTCCTACTCAATTGACTAAGACATTTTCCTTTCCTCCGACTTTATTAATTGAAAATTACAAATATTTTAAATTCTACATACATAAATTGGTACATGCATACATTTTTATATATAATAAATTATAAAAAAAAATTATTTCAACTTTTTGTTCCAAATTTAAAGTTACGTGTTTACGTAACTTTGAAATTGTTATTGCTGAAAAAATATTTCATCGATTAATATTGGATTCCGGGAATTCCGAACAAACTGCCTATGTTTAAATAGATTTATGGGCCGTCCGGATTACCGCGTTCACCGGATTATCGGGGATCCGAACTATCGAGGCTCTACTGTATATATATATATATATATATATATATATATATATATATATATATATAAATATGAATTAACATCGTGTAAACTTTATTAAAGATATCCTAGTAAATTATTTGTTATCAATGAGTTATCGAATGATAGTGTATAGAATTCTATTGTCATTGTTATTTGTAAAAACGTGAGGAAATAGATACATGAAAATATGTACAATACAAAATGTATTTATACATTTTGTAGTATACCTTAATATTTTAAGTTAATAAAATGTAATTTAGTCGATGATAAACAATGATATAGTTATCAGCACGATGGAATTTATAACATAAGAGAGGGCAAAAATTATCTAGTTTAGATGGCTTTGAGTATTCTTTTGCCCACGAAAATAAAAGTGATAATGTTCATTGGTGATATGCAAATAAAAAATTTTAGGCAAAGATTTACTCAGTTCCAACAAATTTACTTTTGGGTTAGTGGGCATCCAGGAATTGAGCCACAATTTTACATAGATCCAATAACTAGGTAATAAAATATCAAAATATTTTCGGTGAAGCCCGAAAGCGCAAATCGACCTTTTTTTTCGATAGCTCAAAAGCGCAAAATGAATTTGCGCTGTTATACCTTGGTAGTGGGATAAAAGCGCAAAAATAAATTTCATTTTTTCCGAGGTTTCATCTCGGGCAAGCCTGGTATAGACAAATTACAAAATTGGGACTTAAAATTGAATACAACCAAAATGAAACAGAAATTTCACATTGGTTATAATATTTTTTTGGATTGGCTTTTTTACCATCTACTGAAATTTCTGATGCATTTTATGAACTTTTTTCTATTGCTCCTTACAATCAGAATATATCAGCATTTTCAGATTATATTTTAGCGAATTATATTGAAAATGACAGCAGATATCCACCGCACCTCTGGGCTGAGCCACCTTCGAATGATCCGGACTACCAATGGTCCAGAATCATATCACCGTCATTTGAAAGATCAATTTTATAACCCGCACCCATCTATTTATCATTTTATCGAAGTGATTAAAGAACACCAAGCAGAAGTTTATTTAAAAATACAGTCAAATGGTCGAAAAACTACAAATCGCAAATCTAAAGCCATCTCCAATACAAAAACTTGGACCATGTATAATGAAAAAAAAATTTCAAGATTGGAATATTTGAAGACAGTGGGCTTCAAATTTCAAATTTAATTTTAAAATAATATATTTAAAATAATACTCAACATTATATTTTTAATTTTTACTATTTTTATTTTATTTTTTATTACCAATTTTAATATCACTGTGACACTGTAAATGCTTAATTTAATATTAATAATAACTACGATTTTAATTAAAGATACTTTTTTTTATAAAATTGATTTGCGCTTATGGGTTATTAAAAAGGTAATTTTTTTTGCGCTTATGGGTTATTTATTTTTGCGCTTTTGGGTTGCGTTTGGGTCATATTTTGCGCTTATGGGCTACACCCAATATTTTAAATACGAAGCAGGTAGATTATATGTGGTCCAATTGCCGACTGCCCTTTGATTCGACGAATTATTTGAAAAGACGCCATTTATAAAAACGGGAATTGTTTTGTATATATTCATAGAAATATAATTTCATCATGAATGATGAAATGAACGACTAAATACATACCATTCTTTGGATTATTTAGAAATAAAAAGGATTACTAATTAAGACGAGACTTAACATACGTATTCCCATATATTTTCAATTATCAATTAATTTAGAATATACTGAAATTTCCTTACAAAAATATTGTAAAATACTAAAGTGGTGGTTCGTTTACAAAAAGTAATTTTGCTTCCGTTATGTTAAACGGAAAAATGCGTAACATTAATTTTTTGATAAAAGGTTTATTTATAGACCAGTCATCGCAGTCATACACATTAGCATAATTAAAGAATAAAATCAATGAAAACTAATACCGCATTAATATATGATTTTATTTTAATTAATCAAATAGGGTTGACTTCTTGTAAATTATATTATCACAGAAAAGCACCGGTCCGTTTTTAGTAATAATACTTATTTTAGTATAGTAATTAAATATAATTAAATATAACGTTGTCATATTTTTTTTTTGCATACTTGATTCGTGAGAGATATCATGGTTGTAATCACCTGAAAATAAATTTGAACTTTGTTGAGTATCTATACCTCAATATGAACTATGGAGTTTTCGCTAAGATATGAAAATAGCTATTTCGACGAACAAGTTTAATTGAAAATTTGAGAAAATTTAAAATTGAATAATACAAACATTTTTAAAATGGCTTTCAGTAAGTAGGTATCATGGCAAACCTTCGTCATTGACTCTTGTGTATTCAACAAAATTACACAAAAAACACTATTGTTTAATCTTAATACCTTTCAATAACAGCAGTATAGAAAATTCACATTTTTAATGTCTTATAAATATTATGAATAATCCAGGGAAAATTATTTTGGTATTAAGTTTTTATTTTGCAATAAACGATAATATTACTCACAGATACTCGTATTAAAACTATTGTCTACTAATAACACTTATTGGCAATAAGTTATTGCAATCTAATGAATATGTTTAGAGCCAATGATACGTTGAGACAGTTCTCTGTAAAACAAACTGTTTCATGTAGAATGGAATGTGTATATTCTTAAGCACGTTACATATTATGTGTAACGTGTGTTTAATTTATATGTGCGTGCGTACGTGCGCGAGTGCGTGCAAGTGTGTCACTGGATGTGTGTTTAGGATCATACGTCACAAGTGTAAAGTGTTGTATACTAAATTATTTATTTACCACAAAAAAATGATCTCAATATTTATAGTTAAACTTTTTTTTATGCCGCTGTATGAAATATATTTTAATTTGCATGAATCCATATAAGAAATATTATTTAAACGATTCTACTTGCACAGTAGTTTGTTGAATACGTCCTAATTGTTCACGAGTTTATATACCATTGTGAAATCGATTTTCTTGTTTTCACAACAACGTGAGAAGAGTAAATGATAATGTGATAATTATGGATGGTGGGCAGTTATCCCGTCGTCGGAATCGAATCGGGCTTAGATCATGTAGGAGACACACACTCATAGGTTAATGATATAACTGTCGTAGGCATATAGTCAAATCAGGCATTTTACTAAATGCCTAGGCATATAGTCAAAGAATTACAATTTTATGCAATTTCACTATCCGCCTAGACATTTAGTCAAGTGCCTAGTCATTTGATTAAATGACTAGGCATTTAACTAAATGCCTATTTCAAGCTAGATAAATAATCAATGATATTTTCTATTATTTAGTATTATTTTATTACAGTGGAACCTGTACATAACGGACAGTAAAAACGCGTAAATATATGACATGTGTTTAATTTCGTGTCCTTCGGTTAGGTATACACATTTATAATTACTTTTGTTACAATACATTTTTAATATAAACGTATAAATTAGTGAGTACTATGTATTCTTATTAAATAAAAATAAAAGTTCCATTGGTTTTTACCATGGAAAATTAACCTAGGTACGTAGGTATGAGAACCTTATCTATATTGAGTACCAAGTTTACCAAGTTGGCACAGCAGTTGGTATAATAAAACATTGGTGTTCCAGAGAAGAACTTCAACTAGTTTCAAATAATGGTCTAGATACTCTAGAAGACAGTGAAGTACAAAAAGACAAATTTGTGTCTATACGTGAAGAAGCCGTAGCAAACTTATCAATTTTCAACGGTCAAGGTTTTGTTAAATGTAACTGTCAAGCAGGAAAGCGGCAATGTCAAATCAGTCGGTGTTTATGTTTTTTTTTTAAATGGTAAATGTTCCAGCAAATTCTACAAAACAATAATATGTAACAACAAGTAATAATTAAAAATCAAAAAAATTGTAAAAAAATGTGTATGTCTAACCGAAGGACACGAAATTAAACACATTTCATATACTTACGCGTTTTTACTGTCCGTTATATACAGGTTCCACTGTGATAAAATAATACAAAATAATAGAAAATATTGTTAATTGTTTGCCTGGCTTGAAATAGGCATTTAGTTAAATGCCTAGTCATTCAATCAAATGACTAGGCATTTGACTAAATGTCTAGGCGGATAGTGAAATTGCATAAAATTGTAATTCTTTAACTATATGCCAAGGCATTTAGTAAAATGCCTGATTTGACTATATGCCTACGACATAACTATTTAATAGTTACAAATAATTTAATTTTTACTTTACAATACCCTATACAATACCTGTGTATCCATTGACATTTAGAACTCCTGTCAACAAGTTTCAACATTTAAAGTCAACATCAATCACGCAAGCTCAAAACGCTCCGGTCATTTGACCGGTGGTGTGACATGCAACAACACATACATGTTGTACGTAAATGCATTTTACATCAATCGGGGCATTTTCGTTCTTTATTTATGGGATAGCCTACATGGTATATTGTAACTTTGTGTTTCTATTAGACCGAACTTCCATCACGTTTTTATCGTTCTCGTGTGAATGAATACGGAATGCCGCAAAACAAAATGATCACTTAACATTTTCTGGGTGCATGGACATGACATATCCAACGACTAGTATTTGAGTATTTTAATTATGTAATAAAATAATGTCTTCTATTGTTCACATGAATAAGTCGATGGAAAACGTGAAAGAAATTCGATGGTTTCTGCGAAATCTTAAAATAAATGGATAGACACTTTATACGACTCTCCCAGAGGGCTTTAACCTGTTACTTTAATACTTTCAAATTCATTGTAATTGATCATTATTAATTTTTTCCCTTCCACGAAAAAAAAAAATATATACTCCATGATTACTGCTGTGTCTCCCGAAAAACGTATGACGCCCCACGCGTTGGGATTCTCTGGTATAAAATACATCAATCATTACTGTAAAAATATGTGATTATCAAGTATACGTTACTTTTACAGTCGTCCGCTAGAGTTGGAAAAAGAAATGAGTTATTCAACTGTATGGATATTATGTACATAAAAATGGATACATGTGCAGTGTTAGCCCTTAAACTATCTCGCGTGAATCACTGCAGCGATGCGACAACAAGTCGACGGTGGGCGCTGATTACTTCCTCGACATCTCTCCTTTTTCAATGTTCATCTCAAAAAATACTCGAATCAATGTTTTTTTTCTCTTTCGACTTTAACTTATCGTAAATCGCCGGTGCACGTGAATATTACAAATATTATATGAATGTTGAATTCTCCATACTTACAATTTAATTTGGAATAATCTATGTCTGGATTACTGTGCAGCTCAGTAAGAAATGTACTTATAATGACCAAGACTATAAGTTGACGTATTAAATACATATTAATGTTATAACGTAGATAGGTATGGTACTATGGTCACTTTTTTATGTGTAGTTGAAGCGAGTCGACTGTACTGAACGGAATGTAATATGAATATAACGAAAAGTTTCCTAAACAAAAAAGTTTTTACGACAAGACTTGCATTCGACGTATACAAGTAAGCGCAATGTGTGCTTGCGTTGGTGTGTGTGTGTGTGTGTGTGTGTGTGTGTGTGTGTGTGTGTGTGTGTGTGTGTGTGTGCGTATGTGTTGGGGACAGACAAATCATATAGACATAACGAGCTTGTAATGTTCCACATGGATAAACCTATAAAAATTTTTAATTTATTCAACTATTTTATCAGAACACTACTAAAGAAAACACAGATTGTTTCTATTTGTGCAAGTATGCAATTCGAAATGCTATTAAAACCACCTAGTGTTTAAACTGTGTACAATTTTTTTTCCTATGAAATATGAAAAACATCTATTCAGTCAAAGAAATAAGCATTTAGGAAAGATCTCAAGAGTTTATGTTCTTATGATTTTAAAATGATTAAAAGCCATATAAACCGATTGCGGTATTTAAATCGGTTTTTTAATTATACATATTATTCATAATATTTATTCTAATTTTGTATAATGTATTTTATTATACACAATATGTAAATCAATTCAATCAATAGTATAACGTATAGTCGTTATCATAGTTTATTCAAAAATATAGAAAGTATTTACATTGCAAGTTTTATCCAACAACTCAATAGATCAGAAATTCGATGTAGTTCATTTATACGTTCATTTTTGACTATTCTCCAAAGTTTTTTCAGGAGTGAAGAAAAATAGTCTAGAAACCGAGTAATAATGGTAATATTTGCCGTAAAAGACACGTCTCTAAATCAATTTTAGTTATTTAGTGGTACTTTAAGATAGATTAAAAAGAAAATTGTCAAATTTTTGGATAAAAAATATGACTTACATTATATCTTGTTTAAAAAAAATAAATAGTTTATCTCTGATAAAATTTTAAAAGTTCAGAAAATTTCATATAGCCATACTCATACTAAACTTATATCACAGATTATATGAATACAGATGGTTTATTAAGAAGTGCTACATTTATGGAGCGTGACCACTGACCATATGTACAACTGACAATTTTGAAAAAAACAGAAAATATTTCCTGATGAAAATTATTGAAATATGGTTTGGAAAATGTATTCGATCCATTATTTTGATAATAGGTTTGGTGCAATAAATGTGTTTCTAAAATGTGGTCACATTGAACGGAAACTGTCGGTCACATTCCACCGATGTAGTATAGGTTATATTTTCAAAAACGCCAAAGTGCGCCATCTCTATTCATGTGCTCCGTGTCTAAAATTTCTATCCAGACACGTCTTATCCCTAGACGTAGAGGACTAGAAGCTAGAAGGCACACCGTCTACTGTACAACGACCAGCGACGGTCTATTTTCGACCCAACGGTCGTCGACATAACGCCCCGTGACGCTATAGCCACCACATAATTTCGTCTTCACACGTCTTCGGCGTCCCGCGATCGTACGCGTTAATTGTACACGAAGCCCTCCGACGATTTCGGAGGCATTTCACGGCGACACACACACATATATATATATATATATATATATATTTACGACGACGACGATTCCCCTCTGGCCGACCAACTAGTGGAACTGACCTTTGAGTGGCAGCGCTTTCGTTCCAGGTGTACCGACGACGCAGCTCAAACAGACTTGACTGTATAATTTGTATGCTATAAATACTATTTCAAATAGAGTAATAGTGTTTTATAGAATAGAAATAATTTTAAATTATAACATTTTCTAGATGACAATTAAATGTCGCGGGAATAAATTGGTCAGTGCGGCTTGGTCGAGTTGAAATGAGCTACGGTGGACGACAATGTCGAGTCTGAAGAGATACTGTGTTCAGTACATACATTACCGATACGTTTCAATGTGAAATTTTCGTGGATTACATTTTTATATTTAGTTATTAATCCAAATAAAATGGTGCGGGACAATCAGAATGTTCAAAAAATATTGAAACTCTACTCTTATTCATAATTGATAAATGTTTTAAAAACATTTGATTTCTTTCGGGCAATATGTAGAACTGATAAATTATTGGAAATTTCTCGTTGTTTGGCAGTTTTCTTTAATCGAATACAATTTTAAGTTTTTAATATAAAAACTTCAAAGTTCAATATCATCTAACCCGTCTGCAGTACAGTACTGTAATAATTTCAAAAATCGTTTATTTGAATTTTTTTGTTTGATTCAAGTCTGGTATTAGAATTTCGACAACAATAATTATGAACACGTAGGTTAGCTATAGTTTTCAATAAAATTCTAATAGAATTTGAAATTATTAAACTGGTAAAAATTTTCTTTCGCCAATAGACTTACTGCATACATTTTTGGTCTACGATCCAAGTAACAGAAAGATTAACACGATAAATAATTTGTGTACACATGTTTTAATTTGGATCTATTGTTCAAATAACTGATTTTTATTCATCTGTCTAAATATGGTGCAATGCAGCATTTTTATGAATATTATTAAATCGACTTGTATTATTATTAAAATTTCTAGAATTTTTTCACGTGAAGCTTGAAAATTGCAACTATTGTTTATCACAGAGTTTTGTAATTTTTAGAAAATTTAACTACAATTATATCATTATTTGAGTTTGGCCTCAAATTATTTTCCGAAAACAATGATTTATCATGAGTTTCAAAACTAAAATAATATCATACTACACGTATCGTTCTTCAATCGTAAAAATGCCTCATCTAAAGTTGTCTAAACTCAACACCATTGTGTTATCCGAGGATCGAAGGGACGAAGGATAATCTTTTTGAAGTAATTCTTTCATTCAATGTAAACAACAATTTGAAGGGTGTGTGTGCGGTTAGATGCAATAACCTGTAACGTTACACGTAAATGAAATTAGGACGCTTTTTTTCTTTAAACAACTGTTCATATAGAACAGTTAACAAAAATACAGATTTTTATCGTTGTTGCTTGTATAAAAACAGAACGCCAACACATCTTTATATTTGTAGTGTTTTATGGCATATAATAATATGATATATCCACCTACAATGTTCTTTTCTTCTTTGTGAAAAATATATTTGCAATAGAATAAAAAGGGGTAAAAAATCTCAAGAATTTTACAATTTTAGATTATTAAATATGATTGAAAATTATGTAACACATCGACGACCACGTAACGAATTGATTTTTTTCATTTCAAGTTTTTTTTCTTCATGCATAATATTTATCCTATAAATGCAATAATGAGTTTTGATTCAATGTAAAGTTTTACGCCAATTGAAACAATAATTAAAATATGTAACTTTTATCATAATCAAATAAAGTATGTATATTACTATGAACAAGTAAACTTCGAAATGCGCGACAAGCAAACTTAATAGAATAAATGTTTTTTGACTGTTGAATTGTACAAGCGTATGGCATATTCTCACTGTGTTGGTAGCCATGATATAAGAGTTTATAAATGGTAGAACGATTGCATTGTCTACAAGATTACAATGTTTTGGTTGCGTTGAATGACGATTACAAACTATTGAAAGAATATTTTTAATAACTGAGAGTATTCAATGATTGTCATTATTTATTGAAATCTAACGTTTGAGACATTATATAAAAAAAAAATTTTATTGAAAATTATATTATTAAAAAAAAAAAACTAGCGGTTGTGTGTCATTAATTCATTTTATGTATAACGTCTTGAAAATTGTATTCAAAATATGCATACTGTCTGTATTTTTTTTTTTTCAAAGTAGAATTTGATCTTGTTTAGGGCTGAAACAGACGACCGTTTTTCGCCGGCCGGTTAGTTCTCGTCGGAACTGGCTGGCCGGCGCATTTCCCAGGCTTGGTGGGTACCGGCGACCGGCCGGCGAAAAAACCACCGGTTCCCAGCAAATTACATAAAAAATGATTGGAGTGAACACACGACCGGCCGTTTCGCCAGCCGGCGTCCCGAAATTTGTTACATTTCTTACATTATTTTGATGCCCGATTCGAAGATTTTAAAACTTATTTCTTGTCCTATCTTCCTATTGCCCCCCTCCCGAAAACTCATTCTAAATATGGGGCCATGCCCGTATACACATTTTAAAAACCATAATATTGTATTTAACAGCGAAGATTGAGTTTATGTAAACAATAAAATGATGATACTTGTTCTCATAAAATAAATATCATTCACTGTAACTTCTGTGAGTATTTATTTCTCATTGGTGTTTATTTTTAATGTAATTCAAGGTAGGAAGAATGTTCAAGATAGAACATTTCAGAAATGTATCATTGCGGTAAGTTGTAATATTCACATATATATGAGTATCAAAACTTTTGAAAAATACTGTAAACATTGTATTTACTCTACCAGGTGATTAAAATACGAAACTCGCCGGCCGGCGAGTCCTCGTGTGAACACATTTATTTATTTTTCACCGGCCGGCGAATGCCGGTCGTGTGTTTCAGCCCTTAATATACCCTGATGTATTGATTTATAATATTATCACCACTGGCTGTAAAATAATGTGTGATGTAAAACAATGTTACTATAGATCAGCTGGATCGGCGTTGTTCTTGAAGTAAAGTGACGTTTTTCCTTAGTAATTTCAAAACCACCATGCTCAGATGTCAATTCACCAGTCAGTATTGGTCAGTCAGGGTCAGGAACGAACGGTACACGAAAAATCAACAAAACGGAAAATTTTTTCTGGGAACGGGTGTATTTACTAGCTAAAATAACACTAAAAATCTTGAAAACTTCATTAAGTATTAAATTATTACACCGTATATACATACAAGAAAAAAAACACAGATTTTATCAACTAAATATCGTGAACTACGATTAAATTATCACACATTTTTATATTTGATTTATAACTAGAACATTGACCGTGACTTATTGGATAAATATTAATACTATAAATACTATAAATAAAATTGATAGTTAAATTAATACATGTTTTACGGTTCTCGATCTTAACATGTACCCTGAATAATCATACGTTTTGTGACATTATTAAGGTGGTGAGGTCTAGTTTTTATAATTATTTTGTGTTGAATCCTGTGAAAAAAAATGTGTGTAGGTCACAAATCACTTCATACAGGAAATAATAATAATAATAATAAGAGATTCGAAGTAATTAAGTTTCAAACAATTCTTCTTTTGCTACATTTTTTTTTTCTATACATTTTTGATTGAACAAATGTGCTTGAGCTGAATTATAGTTGAAGAACCGGAAATTTAAAATATCTTAGAAATGATAGGTTTTTGAAATATGTAGCATTTGTCTTGAGACTATCAGTAATTTTATCATAATCATATATTCATATGACATAATGGAGGTCCTGAGAAAATATGTTAAACAATATCAAGCGACCATGGTATTCGTTTATTTAATTGAAAAATATTGTATTCTTTTTATCTACTTGATATCAGGAAACGTTGTTTTCATAAGCGAGTAGAGAATATTGTTACCTTATGGTCTTTTCTCAGTTACTGAATGATTCACCATGTTCTAGTAAAATGTTACTGTTTAGATGCTCTGTAAAATTTAAAATGTAAAACACAAATTATGTTACAGGTGACCCGTGTTATAATGTGATCAATAAATTGTATGAATACTGAGTTTTAAGAACTCATTTATTTAGATTTATTTCATCCAAGTCAAGCTTTATTGTTTGAAAAAAATTGTACCATAAGGTGTCCCAAGGAGATTAACATATTGCGATTTGTGTTTCAACTTCTTTTATTTTGTCTTTTTTAACATCATTACAACAGGATTTCTCTAAAATAATATTTGTAGATATATGTGTATATCCCAATTGATGAAATAATAATAATGTATTATTATGATTGGAAATATGTCACCAATACCGATGCATGTTTTTGACAATACACAAACTTGACTTGAATGTAACACTTTTTTATTTATAATTATGGTTTTGTAAAAAAAAAAAAAAATGTTTTAAATCCTTTTTTATGCTTTTATTTAGTTACCTCTTTTTTGATCATCAACTAAAATTTAATCGTATTAATATTAGTTTAATAGTTCATTATTTTTCGGATCATACTATAATACAGACAACATATGGATTTAACACGCTCTCGCTATTTTATTAGAAAATTAACGTAAATTCGTTATTATTTTATGTTCTGTACTTCAGCACTCACAAATTCACACTAAAAAATATCTTGTGAGTATAGATGCCTGAAAAAAGACTTACCCTTGCTATCATTCAAATATTTCGTGATGTTATTATAAGCTTAAGAATTATTTTAATACTCTCTATCAACGAACTGACTCGAGACATTCACGTTTAACCATGACCTCGCCACGTGACGTATCCAAGCCATAAGTGCGCCAATAAGAAAAGAAATCAAAACTCAGTTGGGACTTCTAAAACAACGACGACTTCTGATGTAGATATTATTGATCATTTTCTATTAGCATGCTACAACCAAATTATTTCACCTAATAAAATATGATGAACCTACGGATGACTTCCATAAAACAAACAAGTTTTGATCTTAAAAAGTAGATAATTTACCAATGTTTACAATAATTGTGATGTTATTACGATAGAAACACGAAATTATGTTCGCTCAAATATCCAGCTACAAACAAGGCAGAGATGAATCAACATCTACCATACGGTCATACTGTAGAGTAATGTAACCTCCATCTTACATGTATACAATGTGGTGAAAAACAAATGTCAAATGAATTTCAAACAAATTTCGATTTAATGCGAATCGCGCACTATTTTATCAGTCTCGTTCAGCCAAAAATACAATATGCAGATAACATGAAGATGTCTGAAAAATTCTTCGAAAATCATCATTCAAAACCCTGTTTTCTCAATTCCAAAAATCGAAACGAGACCATTGTGTATTTTGACCCAAGCCAAAATTGTTTACATTATTTGCGCATCAAGATTTTTTTGCTGTCCGTGTAGTTTTTGTTAAGAATGACGGTGTAAAAAAAAATGCGGGAAACTTTAGTTTTGAAGTTACAACATATTTTAATTTCAAGATTCATTGGTTGATGATATACTTATTTATTGAGATCCACAAGACGTTTTTTTTTTCATAAAAATCTAAGTATATTTTTGATTTGAGTCTCGAAATGAGATCGCTTAGCGAGTGAGCGAAACTGTAGCCAATTTTCTAAAATATCTAAAATATTCAACAAATAAATGTATAATAACTATGCCGCTATTAAACCCTAAAAATACGGTACTCCACCGAGTAGGTACGTTTAAACTTTGAAATAGTCACTCCTAATTATGTTTATTTTTTTTACCAGTTTTAACGTGTGACACATCGATGCGTAAATTATGTGCGATTAATAAGGTGACGTAAACAGGTGATGCAAAACAATCCTGAAATCTAACGATGCGCAAATGATGTACGGCTTTTATGTTTCTCTGTCGAAGCATATTGACAGTACCCTATCATCGAGTACACTAGTCTCCTATAAATCTATATTGTGAATATGTTATGTATTATAGGTACATATGAAGTATAACTATAAATAACTCACTTTCTGTTTTTGCTTTTCCGAGAAAGATTCGGTATCCTTCTACAAATGCTTGAAAAAAAAAAAAAAAAACAGTGTATACAGTTGACATCATTTACAAGACTTACATCGACTTACTCGACACAAAGTGATAATAAATAATTATAGTAATCGAATGGACGTTGTGAGACAAGAAACGAAAATAAAACATTTAAAATTAATTATTATTAATTTTATTTTTTCTATTTTATGTGTACACATGGCATATTAATTCTCTGTTGTCATTGAGTATATCGTATACTTGTTTAATGTATTCAATGCTATTATTTATTGTCTACCAAAAAATAAATAAAAATGTTTTATCACTTATTTTTATTCGTGTTTTGCTACTTTCGGTTATATCGACAAAAAACTAACTATAAGTAGCTACTCGTGTCGTATGTATTTCGAATTAGTATATGCTTGGTGTTGTGATAAAAGTGAAATGTAATAACGGTTTTTGTACGTAGTTGGCGTGAGTTAAAACCACTAGAATATATATATATATATATATTGATTGAAATATATATTCATTGAACTATTTGGCAATGTATTAAATCTGAATGTTTTGAAATCTTTATATTCATGGTATCAATTCACTATATGCTAAAACAATTCAATTACGATTGAAGAAGTTCAAGAGAAAATGCATTTGCTTAACGCACAATATTGCAACTCAACAATCTACAGGAACTGGACAAGGTTTTGTATTATAATATAATAATATATATTTGATAATATAATCGTCAAGATAAACATTAATCGTTGATTACAGAGGTACACTACGTACACTAGGAACACGTTTTATAATAATTAGAAATACCTACTTTACCTGCTCGAGGTTGGGTAATATATAGAATACCTAGTTATTGTAATATATTTTATACGATTCCTGCTCATTTTTGGCATTCTAAAGAATACCTAGAATTTCTATATAATAACTACTGGATTCAACTCATTGCCGGTAACATATATAAATAAACTATTATCACAATAATTTATTTCAAATTTCATGAAAAATGTCCATATTTTCCACCATTTTTTCGGTGAAATCGGAAGGATCTTGAGCAAAATTTCAGTCTCATAACTGAAGTGGTGAGTTTTATAATCGATTTTGTTTTTATCCTCATAAGCAGCGATCACTGTAAAATGTTTTATTATTATATAATGTCGTTCATTATTTGTCAGGAACGTATCACTCTACGGGTCAAGTGACGCATTGCAAGTAATAACAGTGGGTGCGTCACAAAAAAATGTCAGGTAGACTTCAATCAACCGCGTGATTCAACGTTGTTTTTTACTGTAGCTGATATAAACAAGATGTTACTGACAATCGAATACGAGAAATACTTTTCTGTGATTTTGGACAATATTATTATATGTTCAAGTATTCTAAATTTTTTTTCTTTATATTTTTATAATTATAGCAAAAAAAAAAAAAAAGTACTAAAAACTTTTAAACATCAATTTTATATTAGTGATCGACACATAATAATTGTAGCCGTATAATAATAAAGGATATTATTTAATAACATGAAATATGATGATCAGAGATGTTTAAATTTAAGTCACTAGAGGGCCAATGTTCGGAACTTTAAAATACAGTAAGTATAAAAAGCAATAGATATAATTTGTATAAATATATATTTATTTTGGGTAATTGTGTTTTATCGTTCTACACTGATTTTTTCGGTCGATTTTGAGTTTTGGTTAATTTCAAATAAAATGTTTGTATACTCGTATACGTGAATTAAAAAATAAACGATTAAATACATACCACTAAATTTAACTGATGTACCTATCTAGAAAAGAAAACAATGTTCGTTTAGTTGTAACGTATGTTTTCTCAATAGAAAAATTTCAGCAGAGACAACCTTCTTAAAAAATATTTAAAACTGGTGACTCTTCATGAAAGAATAACAAAAACGGCGAGTCCAATGACTAAATGTTTGATATTTTTATATAATTGGACTGATTGTTGTAGTTGGTACTACTTAACATTGTTATGATAAAATAAAACAACTTAAAAATTAATATCGATTAATCCCAAACGTATTTTAACAACCGGATAATGTTCACTCCTTGTAAATTATATACAATGACAGAAAAAAAAATTGATGTACATTTTGTAATAATGTGTATGACGACGAGGACCAGTATACGAATGAATTCGTCGAGTTTTGTACCGGTCGTGATAACTTCGCTTAATAGGAGACGTGGACTGTATAGTGGGATAAAGATTGAGGAAAGAGATATGGATGGGATAGTCAAAGTAATACAGATATATATATATATATATATAAGTAGCCTATATTATTGGGTCTTACTACATACGTAATCTTACAACTAAGGTTAGTAAGAGACCGCGGCCGGTCTGCGATTTATACAAATAATTCTGTGGTTGGGAGCCAAAAGCTGATAAGTGAAAAAAGTCAACTTTTCAGTAGAGCAATTTCAAAATTTTATAAAACCATAAAATACAAAATTTCCAACTTATGAATCACCATTTCGTGCTACAAATTATATTTGTATACATTTCGTAGATTATGTACATACAATACAAATTACATATTGATGATATTTAAAAAAAATTTGTTTAATATGTTATACTTTTCAAAAAATTTAAATAATACCAACGTAGTTATCATATTTTGACACAATTTTTCGAGGTAGATAATGAACATAACACATTTTGACAATTTAACTTTATTCAACTTTACCCTTTTTATACTTGATAAAATATAAGTAACATAATAATAATAATAATAATAATAAAATTATAAGTAATGCCATACAAAATAAAAATAAAGTAATAAAATCTTTAGTTATACCATAAAAAAAAAAAAAAAAATGAAATAACAGAAAAATTATATAGTCCATAACTAATAAAACATAACAATACAATATTATATTTTTCATAACAATTAGTAAAACTTATTCATCATCTGATGAATCATTATTATATATAGGTGTGTTTTTAGTCTTAGTCTTCAGTCCATGGTAAAAAGGGTGGTATATTGGTCTAATCAATGGTAATAAACTTAAGAGATCATTTTTTTTTTCTGTGTCGATAGGGTTAGGTTTATTATAGGTCTGTGGAAGTATGACTTGAGATACACTAGTTGGTTCTTTTCCTGATCTTGTTTTACCTGTTATCTTATGGATGTCTAATTTTCTAAATGGAGCTTCGTTATCTAATGCATTTTTGAATTGAATAATACCAAAAGACTTGTCATACCTCAACTACGATATTTTCAACCAATTAATTTTTTCTTTGTTCTCATCTATATTTCTTTTAATTAGAGTACCTGATAAAAGAGCTGAAAATTTATTTAAATGTTCCATTTCCATTTCCACAACTTTTAATGGAATTTTTCCTCTGACATTCCGAACAAAGTTATACCAATCAATAGGTATTGAAATTTCGCCGTCTGATAGTTTTTTGGATTTTTCAATTCTAGAGTGATCAGAGTCACACTCTAAATGAGTATGACCTGGAACAAGAAATTTCTGGTCTATGATTTGTAGAGTTGGATGTTTCTGGATTGCCAACATAAACATTATAGTCACATTAATATTCCGATTTTGACCTGCACATGTGTCTGAATATGTAATTAAATGATTAATGGAATTTGGTATTTTTTCCACTATATGCTTGTATAAAATTGAACCAATTTCATTAGATCCACGGCCAGCCAATCCTTCATGCCACATGTAGCAATAAGATTCTTTTGATCCAATATCCCTAATTGTTTCGTTGTAAGTCCACAGCTGCCTTTTATAAAAAACTACATTTGTTTTAAGGTCAGGAGTAGGTAGACACTGTTGCAAATCAAATACAATTATTTTGAGTGCTGGAGTTGTACTTAATAACGCTTTGTCTTCTTGTTTTGATTTACATGCAAAATCAAACATGCCTTTATGAATATTATTTCTTTCAGTAAGAAGTTCTAATTCTTCCCCATTTAAATATTTGGATTTTATATTAAATTCATCACATGTTTTGCAGGTGTCAACATATGCAGGCAATTTAAACTTTAACCCTGTTGCTCCAAAAACATCTCTATATAGCCAATTTGATGGACAATCCTTACCATTACTTGCACATTGTTCTTTATATAAATCATACATTTTTTGAATGTTTAAATTAGGTGACAAATATAATAAGCTAGTGTTTTTTCTTGAATAATGGCTCTCATATGCAGGAAAACTTTTGATATGTAAAAGAATGTTTGATCTCTCTTCTAGTAGAAAATTGTGTGATTTGTGAGTACCTGTACCTGATTTAGGTGATATTCCTGTGATTGAAGCTTTTTTTTTTGTATCATTACATCAACTCTTCCACGCCCTATTCCATAAAGATTTTGAAACATTTTTTTACAAACTACCGAAATTTCACCATTTACTTGAAGATGATATTTCACTGTAATAAGTCTATCATGTGTAGTTTGTGGTAGTGATTTTCTATTAAAAGTAGTTGTTTTTTTTTTATCTTCTATTTGAGTAGCATCCATTAAAATTTGGTCTTGTGCTGACAAGTTACCTAATTTGTAAAATTCTTTAAAAATTAATTTTTGTATTTCTTCAGAACAAAGTAATGTAGAACAACTTTTTTTACAACATGTTGTTGTGAGAGGCTTAAAAACTTTCATAGTTTTAATTTTACCCTTTCGATCTTCATACTCTTCTCCAAGTTGCTTACGATTATTCATACATTTCCGTTTACCTCCTATGTACCTCTGTTTATTATTTGTAATAACTTCAATATTTGTATTAGTAGTATTACAGTGTATAATATTTTCGTTATCAAGAAGCAGCACATAATCTTGTAATACTACATTACTACAGCTAGGTATAAGCTGAATACTACTTGCTTCTTCAGTTTCATTTGGCATTGGCTGATTACTTGTATCACATGTGCTATCTATAAGTAAAAAAAATAATATGTTATACGTAATAACGCTTTAATTGTGACCCTTGGCTGTAGAGTTCTTATATGTAAATGTTTTAATAAATTGTTGTGTCTGTACCTATGGTATATAAATTAAACAGGTTGTGATTTTTGTAGATGGTACATTTTTTATTTTATATTACAAATTTATTAATTGAAATTTAAAAAAACTAATTTCATAACACTTAAAAACAATTTATAAATCCATTTACATATTTTATTGAAAACACACATATCTAGATCACACTAAATTGTATATTTTATACAAAATAATTGTATAAATATCTAATAGTTTAGAAACAAGAAATAAATATTACATTGTGCTTTCACAAATGTCAGTTCTTTATTTAATAAATAAAATAATTTTCTAAGACAATAATAATATTACCTGGCAAATCATTGTATAAAAGACGTTTTCGACATACAGTATCTTGTTTGTCAATATGTTCACATACCTTTTTCATAGTATTAGGTATTACTGTGGTTGTCTCTAAGTAATGTACCTGTAACACAATTAATATACAATAGATTGTAATAAAATATAGTTTTTATAATATTATATAATACATTTAAAAATTACTGAATCCTATGACCATTTTAATATATTATAATATTTACCAATTATTGAATCATTAGGTGCATAGGCGGATATTTGGTTTCATCTGTGGGGGGCTTAACATTTTTGTCTTATTCATTAGCGGAAACAAATATGTTTAGTCGCTTCTGACGCTTCCAACTACTAACTGTAGTGGCTATTCCTACTTGATTCTAGCTGAGGCACCAAATATACAAATATACCAAATATATAGGTAATAGGAACATAAAAAAATAAAATATTGAATAGCTACTAAATTATTTTTATTTTAATTGTATATATCTATTTTTTTGTGCAAATATATTAACAATTGTTTCAGTATTAATAGATTTCGAAATTTCTTTTTCAATATATAATATTGAGGTGTTGTTGAACCTTTCCTGCAGCATAGATGTTCGAAGCCAAGTTTTTATTCTACGCATGGCCGAAAAACTCCTCTCACAAGTGGAGGAACTTAGAGGAATTGTTAAAGCAACTTGAAATAGTTTATATAAATTAGGGAAAGTCCGTTTTGTTTAAACCTTTTTCACATCATTTAAAGTTATATAATTTTCATTAGTTGACTGCAATATACAATTCTTTGCCACTTCTATTTATGACTTTAATACATCTTTAGATACATTCATCAAATCTTGAAAATATACAAAATACAGGTTCCTGGTTCACTTTTAATAAAACTAGGAAATTAGAGCATAGGTAAGTAAAAATTAATTTTCAGAAACCAATACGATACTTACTTTATAATGATCTACAAAGAAAAGACTTTCCTCAAAGTTTAATTGAAAAAATTGATCAACAGCTGTAGCCATTTGAAGGCTTTCAGTAGAAAATCTTTTTTCTAAATTTATCAAGATAGTATCAAATACAGGAAAGAAAGCGTTTTTTCTAAAGTAATCTTCAATGCTTATGGTTTCAATGGTGTCTTTAATATTTTGTTCAGCACTTGTGGTTACAGTAGTATCAAAATGTTTAAGATTGTGTGGCTCTTGTCTTTTTCTTTTGCATCCTAATTAAGTAAATATTAATTTAAAATTATAATATTTATAAATAAATATAATATATTTATTAATTTTTACCTTTAGATGGCGTCTGTATTGGTATTTCATTGTCTTTAGCAAAGATTTCTTTTTCACACCAAAGCTTAGAAAAATACTCTGTTGTTCTAGAATTTTTAAAAGTCATCATCACACCTTCAATAATATTTTTAGATTCCCCTAAGGTTGCATTTTTTTCTTGAAATTTGTTAGAAACAATATTAATATTAATTAATACTTTTTGTAGGATAAATAAATAAACTATAAATCGTCCACTTTTTAAATTTGTTAATATACCTAAAACAATGATATTGGAATTTAAATACTTTGAATCATTAATTATTACTTATTATATTATACCAATTGCTTCATTTACTCCTCTATCATCTTCATTTTCAATTTCTTCTTCTAAAGCTTGAATAATTGCTTTATAACTGTTTTTAACAGACTCTATATTTCGATAACGGCAATTCCATCTAGTGTCACTAAGTCTAATCATTGCCGTATGTTTTATTCCTAGTTTAGTTTGAATCTCAGTTAATTTTTGATTTTTTTACGGATGAGAAAAATGCACGTACAGGGATTCTAAAGTGTTGAACACATGCCTTGTTTCCTAATATAAAATATTAATCTAAGTAATAAATAAAATCATGAAGATCTAAGATGTATATAAATATTCATTACTTTTACATATTTACACATATCAATCAAAATGAGGTTCATTTTATGAGCCATACAGTGGGTATATATAGCGCAAGGATATTGATTTTTTATTTTATTTTGTAGTCCGTTAAATTTCCCAGACATAACATTTGCACCGTCATATGACTGAGCAACTATTTGTGGTTTAGAACTAAGTTTACACTTTTTCAGGTACCATAATATGTAATGATATAAACTTTCAGTATCTTGATTCTCAGAACAATCTATAAAACCAAGAAATCTCTCCACAACATCTAGATTTTTAACATACCTTACACATAATGCTATTTGTTCTTGTTTGTAACACCTATAAATTAATTTAATAAAAATAAATTAAGAAGTCCATGTATAAAACATAATATATATTTCACCTTGCTTCATCACACATAATTCCAAACACCTCAACGTCTTCAATATCTTTTACAATTATTTCTTTCACAACATCTGCACATATATTTATAAGTTCATCTTGAATTATATGACTTGAGTAATTGGTTTTAAGATTAAATTTTTTTTCCAAATTCCTCATTACTTTTTGCTAACAATTTACATAATTCTTTAAAGTTTCCTAAAAATATATTAATTTTTTTTACAAATAATTATCATAATTATTAGATATTTTACATTTAAGACTATTAGTAATATTAGTTATTAGTTATTACTTTTTAGTTGTTAGTTTAATACCTTGATTTAAAGAATCTTTTTTCTCGTCGTGTCCCCTTAAACCAATTCCTTGACAACTCACAAATAAAACAATATCAACTAACATTTTCATATATTTTTTATTACTTTCAACCATCAATGAATGCTGAGAAGATATTTGAGAATAAACACTACCAGTTTCTTTTGTTTTCTGATATGCTGACCATTTAACCATACATATAAGATGTAAATTACTTTTAGCATGTGCATCCAATTTATTGAGTTTACTTTTATTCCCACCTTTAGATCCACTACAAACACTCAACTATAAATTATAATATACTTATATTAATAATTATTATTAAAAAATTATAAATAAACATAAATACAAAGCACTTGCTTTTTTCCTATTTCTAAAACCAACTAACCAACTAAGAAAGCTATCTTCAAATTTGCCATTATTTCCAGTACTAAAATTTCTACAAGCAAAGCAAAAAATTGAATCTTTTGATACACTATATTCAAGCCATTCATAAGTTTTGTAATGCTTATGATTGAAAGCGCGATTTTGAGTACCAAATTTAGTTAGCGGATATGACTGCAATATATTTAATTTAAATATAATATAATAACTTGAACTAGGTACGTTTAGTGTCTACCTACATTTGTACTTACTGTTAAAATTGGTCGCACAGGGCCTGTTATTAAAGTTCCCAAGTCGGAAATGACATTTGTATCTACAATATTTTCAACACGTTTTTGTGTAGTTACATCAATGTCTAAACCAATATTTAAATCTTCATTTTTAGATTCTAGTGTTGTTGTTGACGAGGAATTAGTAACAACTAATTTTTGTTTTTTAATATTAAAGACATCAAACATTCTTTTAGCCATTATTGAATTAATTACAATTTATAATTTAAAATTAATTGATTAATTCAGATAAATACACAATTCACACAAATAATATAAAATTATATGTCATATGTATATCAATAGCATGTCACTTACGGAAAACCACACGTACCTAGGTATAAAAAACAAAAAAAATAAAATAAAGGTGATCACCGTATACGCTCCAAAAACGTAATCGACACTAATGCTGTGGCAGTATGCAGCGTGCGTATTTGTAACTTTACAGGTATCGCAAACAAGTTCTAGAATATTCGCGATTATCAATATATACCTACAAAATATGATTTTCCCAACAACGATAAGCCGTGAATATTCTAGACCATTCTCGTACCTTATCTCAACAAAATAAAATAAAAGTTATAAATATCAAAATAATATTGAAACACATAATTTTTTATTTTGACGTTTACATTCTGAGGGGGCTTAAGCCCCCCCCAAGTCCCTCCCGATATCCGCCTATGATTAGGTGGCTCAAGACTTTTAATAGAATAATTGTCTTCATTAAATGGTTTATAGCTAACTTCTGAATCAACATAATCCAATGATGATGATGAATAAAATTACCTGTTAATTTTAAAATGCAAAATAATATAATAATAATGAATCATTAGATAAAAAAAATATTTGAAACAACTTTATAAGTAACATACTATTTAAATTGGCCTCTTGGTGATGATTTACATTATTAGGAGATGTAAAAGGAACTGATTTCTTTGGTAACATGTACGTAAGTTATAATGATTACCTAAACAAATATTAATAATTGTTTTAATGTTTACCAAATATTATAAACAATATAAAATGTACCTAATCATTGAAATTCAATATAATTACCCATGAATGCTTGATTTACATTATTATTTTTATTTTCATCAGAGCATAATATAATATTTTGATAAGGTCCTTGTAAAGGTAAATCATCACTTGTAAATACATCAGTATTAATTTCTTTTAGATCCATAAACAAAATTGAAAAACTTAATTTTTTAAAAATCAATAAATTACTACCTAAAATCAATACCTTTACATTTTTGTATACTATGGTTATACCTATAATAAATCAAATATTAATGATTCAAACTAAAAATAATATATTTATAATACATATTATGTATGCCCAATATTATTATGAACATTGAATATTTTATAATATTTACCATAATTATTTGTGTTATTTATAGGAACAATATCTCTGCCTTTTGTACACAATTTCATCCCTAAAATGAAATAACCTTAATACTCTGCCAAATAGTTTAAATGAAAAAATGTGGTGTACATACTTTTATATGTTGCATCGTCTTCGCTTGCTGTTTTAGGCAAAGCTAATTCAACTATTCTTTTGCTTCTTGACATTTTTCTTGACAACTTAACGATTAGGTTTATATTTTAAAAACAATCAATGCTCAGCAAGACATCAATATTAATGTTGTTATCATATTATAATGCATAATGTTCAATGACAATGAAATCGTAATTTGAGCGCGAATAAAATTAGTTTGTTATTATAATCTGTGATTGTTGTGCGAAGTCTCAACATAAATTATTGGTCAGTAATACAGTTTATTTATAACCACGATTTAAGATATCTTAAATCGTGTTTATAACTATTATATGTATGTGATAACATAATTTGAATTGAATTTTCTTCATAGACCTTTTACTAGTAAAAGGTCTATGATTTTCTTGCCAAGCTATGATAAGTGGTATCTTATTAAATCTGTCCAAACATGATAAGTGCTGGAATAAAGACTTATCATGTTTTGCCACAAAAAAAAATTTATTATCAAATATGATAAGTAACATATAAATAGACACAAATTATTTTTTCTTCCACGAAACATATCATTTTAATAAATTGGTGAATACCTCATTTTGATAATAGAGCTACAGATATCATATTTTGACACAAAAAAATATTCATCATTTACTATTACTACACATAACATTTAAAACCTGACAATTGAATTGTTTGCACATAACAGCTTTTGGCTCCCAACCACAGAATTATAATAACATGAATAATAATAATGATTACAATGAGTAATAATTACAATAAGTAAAAATATAAATTGGACCTGACTCCCCTGGTACGGTGACGACGGCTTGAGTGGGTGAAATATGCCCCGGACGGTGGCAAATAGGAGAGGTGTGCCCCCAATTGTTCAGCAAACTGACATGAGGTCGGTAAAATATACGACAGGACAAAATACAAAAAAAAAACATCAAATATTGAAAAGACAAATGCGCGACGGACGTCGGCAAAACCTCGCTCGGACGAGCGCGAACCAACACACACCACACGTCCACACACTACTCTAGTGAAACTCGCTCGTGCGGACACTTTATCGCGTCCGCCGGCGATAACCGGAGACCGATAAGTCGATCGTCGTATCGACCCGACGGACCGTAGATGAAACGGACGCGCATAGTACAGTGAAACTTCCATATAACGAAGTCGAATAAGCAGCAAAGAAAATTCGTTATATAGAGGAATTCGTTAAATAAAATTACGTATTTTTTTCAACTTTTTTTTTATTATTTTTTTATTATGTATATTGTATGTATGTAAAAATGTGTGTATGTAAATATAATTTAAAAGAAATAATCAGTAAGTTTTGTTTGCTTATTATTTTTGAAAATTGTCCTTCTTTCGTAAAAAGTTTCGATATCGTCAAGTTTTAAAAAAATTTAATCTGGAACATTTGCTTCTTGTCTAAACCCATTTCTTACCACCGATAAAGCGTTTAATATTATGTCTTCGTCTGTGAGTTTGGATTGTTCTACTGCATGTTCCTCTTCGTCGTCTTCTTCTTCAAATTCATCAGGATTTTCTTTTTTTCTAACCTCTTCTACAATACTTTCTTCAGTAGGTGATTCATATACGGCGATATCTTCATCAATTTTCAAATAATCTTGTAAAGTAACGCCATCGCAGTGAACTAACTCCCATTCTCGTTGTACATCTGGTATTTCAATATCGGTTTCAATATTTTCATTTGTAAATCCAGCTTTGAAAAAACATTTTTTTATGGTTTCGGACGTTACATCACTTCTCTGAGTTCACCAGATTTCTGAGCAAAATAAATTGCTTTTTCTTTGATTAACGAACCTGATATAGGCAGATTGTTATTTCGTATACAAGTCATCCATTTAAGAACAGCGTTGTCAACTTCTTCATAGACACAAATTTTCATTCGTTTTCTATTGCTGAGTAGAGAAGAATTTTGCATTTGATTGGTTATGTTTTCACGGTTTTTCAAAATGGTTGATAGAGAACTTGTTGGAATACTATATTTTGCGGCAATATCTTTTTTTAACACCTTTATCAACTTCGTTTCAAATTTCAAATTTATCGGCGATTTATCGGTGAGTTGTAATAAAAGATATTTATTTTTGTACCACTCATTTCTACCAATGAGTTATTTGTATAACATTTTACTCGATAATAGTATATAAATATTTGAACTTCTGATGATTATGGTAGTATTTACCAGATTAGTTGTAATGTTTAAGCATATTTCTTATTAAATCGGTTATATGTTTTTCATAGGCTGAGAAAAATGTAGTGAAAAGAGAGTTTTATTTATAATTCATATTGTGAGTGTGTGTATTTTAATCAACTTCTTTATTAGTATGTATTAAATTTTACATACGCACATTATTATACGGTTTTAAGCACAGTCAAAATAGCTATTGAATATACAAATAAATATTATACAATACCGTTGTAGTTTTTTTTCTGTAAATAATCTTTAAAGAAATTTGAAAATAAATATATTAATAAGGAAATCAAAATATTCACATAAGATGTGATCACGATTAATCATGGGCAATATGCATATTGAACAGGATGATTATTTACCATTCTACACTCATTTTCTTGTTTGATGCCAGGTTTTAAAATTTTTTTTTTCAGAATTTGTGGGATTTAAACATAATTTTATTTACAATTAACTCTACTCGTGGGAAAATTTTCAGATTTTCACAATTTTAAAGTGGGTGATTTTTCAAGTTTTACATTTTTTTTAGTAGCAACCTTTATTTATTTTCATTGAATAAGTTGTGAAAAAAAAAATAATGTTCTATTTTACACTTTTTAACTTAACTTAAACTTATAATGATTGCACATTATTGTTCACAGAGACGCTAAATTAGCTTATGAATATATCTTGTCACCAATATTCGTATTATACCGTTTACACGATTACGATTAATGAGCTCATCTACGTATGGTGTCTATTCTTTATCGATTAGTAAAAAATAATGCATTAGAATATTATTTGATGTAGATTTCAGGCTATGGTTTTAGAAACAACGAGTACTCTAAAATTCATAAGAGTTCAATATTTTAACGAATATTTAACAGAAATGAATTATCAAACATTTTAAATTTCAATGCCAATGTTTTTTTCCATGATTCCGTTAAAATAATCATTTTATGGTTGCGCTTAAAAAAAAATCAAAATCAAAAAAAGAGAACGAGTGATACAATAATCAACATGTTTTCCAGCAAAAAAATTTACATTCATAATTATATTACGTATATACTAATCATTATTGCAATAACGTGTGTTTATACGTTACCGATGAATTTTTCGGCTACAGTAGGAAAATCAATTGGAAGTTAAAATGTATGGGATAGAATAGAAAGAACACTCTGTATATTGAACAGTTCTTTGTACATCACAGCAATGCGACTAAACGGCAATAGTCGAATTTCAGTAATTATTTAATGAATCATATTTTTTTATTCTAATCATACTAGTTACTATAATCGTATATACCTAGAACAATAGGATGACTATAATAGTACAAGCTCGGAAAATACTTCATTTTAAGTTTTTCTTGAGGCCCTCTTTCGACTTTGTCCGTGAATGGCAATATCGCTTACAATCTATGAATTATAAATTATCCATAATTACCAGTAAATCTGTTTTTTGCAGCATAAGCCGTGCGGCACACAATAAAAATCACAGTGAACGGTAAAACGAATGTATGTAGATAACTCATGGTATTTATTTTATAACGTACGTGGTGTTATTAAATTAATAGTTTTATTGGGTTGACTGTAACGATCGGTGTGATGAGAACGATAAACAATATATCTAACATGAAGTTATATCAGTGCTCTACGCGTGTGCGCGTTTGTGTTCTGGGGACAAAAAATTAAAATAAACATTATAGATCTGCGATGCAATGTTCCACGGAGAGGAATTTCGCAAGTTTTTTTTCTCTTAACACCTGTTTATATAACACATGATCGATTAATTTGTTTGTTCCTTTTTAAGATATGTGCCTCGATAATATTGTGGGTTGAAAATAAAGTGTAAAAATATAACCTTTTTTAAACGATTTTGAAAAATAGTCTACTATGTATGAAATCAGTGGTTCCCAATCAGTATTGAAACCACGGAGTTCCTGCTAAAACTAAAACGGTGACTCATTTGTTCACATGTGTTCGCATAAAAGTCATTCTTCTTTCTGGTTTTGGACATTTTGATTGTGCTCAAGTATAAAAAGCTGGTAAGTGAGATGATGGTGGTACAAGTTCGTCCTTCGTCCCTTCGGTCCTCGGACAAGATATTGGTGATGAATGTATTAAGTTTTAAAGAAATGATGACTCATTTCTTTAGTATAAAACGATTCTGAGCAAAGCTTCAGTGTAATATAATATATTATTATATAAATACTGTTTAGGTATTTTACGGTTATTTGCATAATTTTTAGTGAGTTATAATAATTTATTAAAGTGTGTATAAAAAAAAATCCTGACTAACGATTTTTGAATTTTTGTTAGGATAATTAGGTAGGTATATGAGTAAGGTCATATTAAATTTTCAGAACTTTTTGTCAAATATTTAAAATTATATTACATAAAAACTTTCAAACAATTTGGTTAATTAAAAGTTCTATATTTAAGTCAAAAGTGCTATAATTGTTCTGAAAATGTTGTCCAATATAAAAAAGTATGTATTTGATATTGGATAAAATTTTAAAGTTTCTAGCTTCAATACTTTTCGATTTATGACTAAATACCTAAAATCTGAACAGTGAAAATCTCGTTTACGGCGGATTTTTACCGATTTTACCGTTTTTACTCAGTTTTTCGATCTTTATTTTTGATTACTGGAAAAACTATGGAGATTTTGGAAAAATGACCTCTTTAAAGTACCATCTCAGTTCAATTTCGAATCTAAAAAGTTGCTGAACGAAACTTTTGGACAAGGATTTCTATACGAAAAAGTGTTTACAGAAAAAAAAAAAAAAAAACTCACTTCACTCAGAATCTAAAATCAACGGAAGTACACTCATACTTATTTTAAAAATGAAATATGGAAAGAAAATAGTATTATTTCGCTTATTCATTTTAAACCATATTAATATTGATGGAAATATTCAATAGTTTAGAAAACAAGATGACGAATACAACACAAGCAACAGCTGCTTAATTATTATTTATTTAATTACTTACCCAACAAAAACTAAATCCGAAAAAAATATATGTACACCGTTTTTACCCGAGGAACCGTGATTTAAGACAATATCTACGTACCTAAGAACTAGAAAAAACAATACAGAACAGAGAACACTGATCAACCTGTGTAACTTAGTGGCACCTTAGACAGAGCATTGCCCTTCGATGATCTGTGTTTTAAAACTACCAATAAATGTGCGAATAAGAAATAACCTACTTAGAAAACTTGCTGGCTGTCAATGAGAAGCTCGACCTCATACAATAAGAAAAATTGAATTGCCTTTTAAATTTCTCCACCGTGAAATATGC
Organism: Therioaphis trifolii; assembly: GCA_027580255.1. Classification (NCBI taxonomy): domain Eukaryota; kingdom Metazoa; phylum Arthropoda; class Insecta; order Hemiptera; family Aphididae; genus Therioaphis; species Therioaphis trifolii. The sequence continues at coordinate 12,786,359 of CM050407.1, forward strand.
TTGCCCAGTATGGAGTAGGTCGAAGCATGTCGAACATACCTCCGTTGCATTAAACAAGATCTGATTTATAGACATCGCTCTAACGGAAATTTGAAGACACATAACTACCGATATTGAAAAAACAAAAACAGATTATCTTAATATATATAAATCTCGTGTCACAATGTTTGTCATCAATGGACTCCTAAACCACTTAACCGATTTTGATGAAATTTTTTACACCGCGTGTAATTTGGTCCAACTTAAATGATAGGATAGTTTTTATTTCAAATTTTTTAATACATTAAATATTTTAATTAACTTTTTAATAAATTTGTATAATTGCATGGTGTATTTCGGGTCTTCCCGTGACCGACCGCGACAGTATCTATATACGGCGGCGTGTAGATATGAATTGTTCCGAGAATTATCTCCATAATATATAGGATAGTTTTTATCTCAATCTATATATATAAAAATTTCGTGTCACGATGTATGTTCGCGATAATCTCCGAAACTACTGGTAATATATAGGATAGTTTTTATCTCAATATTATTTTTTGCACTGCAATTATTTTTTTTTTTTTTTTTTTTTTTATTATAAATAAAGGCCTCGACAACATGGGTCATTGGCCTAGAAAAGGAAAAAAAACAAAAGTAGTTATATAAACGTAATTTAGCTAGGTGGTACTATAGTGAATACAATGTTTTTTGTTTTTTTTTTTTTTATATATATACAAGTTGGGTGTAAGAGTTAAGGGAGTATTAATAACAGTACAATAAAGAAAGATTGATTAAAATTAAAAAAAAGTTTGGTTATGATAGGGTTAGATAACTACATAGATTACTACAGTAAAAAGTTTAAAACTGCAATTATTGTAATAAAGAAAGTTATAGAATTTTCGATAAATGTTCAAAGGTATAAAATGCGAAGTTCGGTACGACGCATTCATCAGTTAATATAAAGCGCCACAATCTCACCGAGTCAGTCATTATCGAGTTAATCGCGCCGTCTCGAGTTTCGTTTGTTATTTTTATTTATACAGTTTAATTTGTATTGGTTTAGTGTAAATGAACTAATTGAGAGTGTCTTTCCGGATATATTGAATTATTATTTAGATCACAATTGGCTCTGTAATCGTGCTATTTTGGCAGCAAGAAATGTTGATGTGAACGAAATTAACTTCCATATACAACAGATTTTGCTCGGTGATTTTATGTCTTGTAAATCAATCGACACAGTTATTGATGAAAACGAAACCGTAAACTTTCCAATTGAATTTTTGAATTCTTTGGATTTACCAGGAATGCCACCACACAACCTTCAATTGAAAATTGGTTCACCAATCATTCTTCTACGTAATTTAAACCCACTTCAATTATGTAACGGTACACGTTTAGTCATAAAAAAAAATGACCGAAAATATTCTTGAAGCAACAATTTTGTCGGGAAAATTTAAAGGAGATATCGTCCTGTTGCCACGTATGACAGAATGCAAAATTGACTACTAGGCACTAGCGAACATTATATTATAAATGTGACTGCAGTGCGTAGTCACGAAAACGTGCTAGGACGTAGTAAACCCAGTCAGGCCCGTCGTAAGATATCATCCGCCCTAAAGCGAAAATTTGAATGCCGCTCTTAAATATTAAATTAAATAGGTACATGAATAATATTGAAATTAACAAATTTGTGTCAATGTGTTGGTTCATAAATTTGACTTTGAAAAAACCATAAATAAATATACAACTTTAAAAAAAATTAGAATAAAACACGAGTATACATCATACACATAGGTACTATTTGTTTGAATAAAAATCGAAATGAGAAAAATATTTATAATAATTATAATAGCTTTTTGAAATTGTAGTGCGGCATCATAAATTAATTTTTCTTGCCTTTTTTGTTGCTAAATCTCGTACTAAATTTTTCAAGTTTCTGCCGACTTTGCTTCAATGGATAAAATTTAATGATTTTTCGTAAGTTTCAGTTTAGAGAAACTTCTTCCAGCAGACGCTACAGTCACTGGAGTCATAAGAACGATTCTCAAACTGGTCGCAATATTAAGATAGATTTTCTAAAGTTGATAACTGTAAATATACTCAAGATTTTTTTACCTTGAGAAGTATTTTTTGAACATTGAATAATTTAATTTTGCCGCCTCAATTTCCTTAAAATATTTTGCCACCCTAAAGCAACGCATGGCTTGCTTGTACCCTAGCGACGGGCCTGAACCCAGTGCGCCGTTAGGCGATTTCCCCGAAAACAGGTGGGCCTTAACATGTGCTCGTGCCGGCTGCAATGCTACAGATGCACTTGTTTCGTGATCAATGTACGTATACGTTGTGTACAACGTATGCGTTTAACGTTAAACGTATTAAAAATTTGGCGGAAAACAGTTTACCGACCACTGACGAAAATCGACACACGATGCCACCATGTCGGCTGCAGCCAAACGCACGTTTTCGTGACGTGTACTGGAGACTGGACACGTGGGATTCGACGTACGGTTTAAAAATTTGCCACTGTGCGATCGAGGACTTGATATCAAAACGATCCAAACGTCAAATTTTTATTTTTAATTATGTTTATGAGGTGACAGATTTCCAAACATGTATAATACGCACTGTGTACGTGCCGCCGCACTCGTATTCATGGGGATATACGTGACGAGTGAAGCGGCGTTTATTACATTATTTTATAGTCAGATCCATCGCGTATGTATTATGCACCACGTGAAAATAATCACGGCGCATCACGATTTTTTACATTAAACGTGTACATATAAATAGAGGAATGAATGAAATGCAACGTGGATGCATTTTTGTACAGTTTAGACGCACAGCAAATTCGTACACTTGTCTAATGTTTAAGTAATTACTCCAGAACTTTTGTGCTTAACACTTGAAAATTTTTCAAGTTGTCTATCGTAGGGGTTTTCATGTTTAACGAAACCAAACAAAAGCCTTTTGAAATTTGATATTACTTAAATATTGCTCATAATTATATCCACAATCAACAATTTATCAATGGTTTCAAATTTAAAAAATAATTTCACAATACACTTTGCCAACCGTAAAAATGGCTCATCTCAAGTTCTTTACTCAACTTCGCCCAATAACATTATATTGTCCAACCACAATATTTCCTTATCATTATTTTCCTGGTTTTTTGTTATCATTGTTATAGAAATTATAAAACTTATGTTTATTTGTCCGTTACTCTTATATCACACCAGCGATACTTAGCAACTTCTTGGATTAGATCACTCAATTATAAGAGGTAACTTGTAATTTTTGGTTTCATTTTTTACTAACATACAGTACATTATGAGAAAAATAACCTTTATAATATACCTATTCTTTCGCAAAATCATTATTGTTATCAATGATTGTCATTAAACTTGATCGTAAATTTATATTTCAGCACTGAGCGAGCGAACGCGACTCACATGAACTAGATTATGTGTTATAGAATTTACTGTAGTGTGTATATTTATATACAAATGTGTGATTGCTGTTGGTATAGAAACAATGTTTTTTCTTCGGCCATACTATAGAAGTAAGGGAAATTATTCTGAATGTTTCCAAATCCATGAATCTTGGATGTCTATTCTTCAGTATGTACGAAAACATTGCTATGGTTTATAAAATTAATAAACGCATTGCCAAAGAGTGTAGGGATTATTAAAAACAACAATTTTAATTTTGAAAACTTTATTTTAATTATTACACCGATTCAAAATCGGTTTCAGAACATTATTCAGGAGTATTTATAATATTTCACAATAGGCATTTTATAACAACAACAAACAAATCATAATGACAATATAATAATAATATTATTCACCTTAACCTAATTGGCTCAACTAAACATTAAACTATGATCAAATTTTCTCAAAGTTGTATGTTTAATAAGTTAAAATATTAACTATAATTTATTGAATTAATTAATCATCTTGTTAAGAAAACGTATATTTCAATGATTTTTAAATTTTAAATGATTGTTTACATGTTTTTTCGAAACTCGACGTTGACCAGCACGCTACGTAGTCGTTTGTTTTAGAAAATCAATTGGCTGTGGTTTCTAAACTAATTGGTTTAAACTCCTAATCCTATGGAGAATACAGAGAAAAAAAAAAGAAATACATGATATAGTTATAACAATGATTATACTCATAAAAATTATATTTAAAAAATAACTGGTTAATTAACTGGTTTTTATCCGAGTGAATTAAAAAAATTAAAAAAAAAAAATTTGTTCAAATATTTAACACAATAACAAGTCATAAATAGCAATATTAGATTGACGCTTTAGATCATAATAGTCGGAGGAGGACAGTATAATGCTTTAAAATACCTTGAGAAACATTCATTTTTGAAACTCGTATCGTTTGATTCGAGATTTACGATAATTTTGTCATATTGTATGACATAAAGAAGTTTATGAAAATATATGTTAAACGAATAGGATAATATTCGTTACCTAATTTGTAAATATTTCTTTCTTTGCATGCATTTAATATGAGTATGTGTAATTCTACATGACATGCTGGTAATATTTTTACCTGATGCTCCATCTTCACCTAATTTTGTGTATTTGCTATGATAAAAGTACTCTATCATGTTGAATTTTCCAACTTTAAATTGTACAAATTGAAACATAAATAATGTAACTGGTCAGAACCTTATTTTTAGCTATTGTGTTACGAGATTTAAGAACTAATTCCCTAGACTTGCTTCCATCCAAGTCAAGTTATATTTTTATTTAAAAAATATTATGATTGAAGTTTCTAACATAGACTGCACTTGTAACTTAAAAAAAAAAAACAGCATAAATTCAGGAATTAAAATTAATTTCATGTTTGCAAAATTTGAAATTTAATCGTCTGATTTATCTCCGGAATTTTTTAATTTTATAGAGTTCTAGAACAGTTGATATAATTAAATCACATTGTAAAGCTCCTGATGATAAGTCTTAATAATTTAATATTACAATACTCTAATGTTTTACAAAAATGAATAAGAACAAAATCCAAAATATCGTCAGTCAGACTCTCATTATGCGTGTTTAAAGACAATAAGGATTTTCAACACATAAAACCATGAAAATCGAAATAATTTTAATTCTCAGTCCAATAATTTTTTTTCCTATTCCGATAGATTCATCACTAAACTTCCTGTTTATTTTTTACAGCTAAAAATTCAGTTCTCCAGATTATTTAATTTCATAAAATTTGAAATTTTTAAGAAATCGTGTTTAGTGTTAATTAAGGAATTTTGATTTTTATTACAACCGTATCAATCAATTTATCATATTTATGCATTGAAGTATCTATATACGAAGTAATAGACATTTTTTTTTAAGTATCATTAAACCAAAGAGGATCATTGTGTCATTATTCCAGAATTAACATTAGTTCAGATTTGAAAATGTTGTCAGTAATTTATCGTACGTTTGTTATTCTATAAACACTTAACTAGCAGAAAATTAATTTTTGACCTGAGATTCACTCAAAACCATTTTTTTAAATTAATAATAAATCATTGATTCAGAATTTTATTTGATATCATATTTTTACGTATGCTCTGAATTATCTAATCGTTAAAATGCTCGTCGATGGTTCTTTCCGATGAAATAAAAGACAAATTGCAACCATCGATTTCTTACAGCCTTTTATTTGACTTTTTGACAAAAATTAAAAATTTTATTAGGAATGAACCTTAACAAAAAAAGGTATTGAAAGCTCTATTTTCAACATAAAAGTTATCAAATTTTTTTATAACTTTCGTTAAATGTGTATCGATATGCCATGACCATAATATGGTGAAAATTTCAACTTTCTATCAACATCACTTTCCAAGCTATGACTAAATAGCCGAAATCGATTTAGTAAAAGTGACTTTTACGGCAAATTTTATCGTTTTAACACGGCTTTTCGGCACTTTTTCCCCACGTTTAGAAAAACCATAGGCCAGAACCGGAACCGAAACGAAACGGTTCTGAAACCAGATGACTTTAAAAATAAAGGAACCGGAATATTTTTTTCAAAAAATTTGTATAATTATTTATTATCATTAGTTAATGAACACACTCATATACGCAACGAATGATATTTAAAAACCTTTTTAAATCGTGACTAAGAATTGTTTTTTATGAGCTTTTAAGTATATCATTATACGATTTTAGCATATAACTACTCTGTGGTACATAATTATTATACATAATATGCATTTGATAATCAACAAGACATGCTTTTTTTTTTTCCAAAAACTGATCAAGTGTGCAATATATGCAATTTTAATTTTCAATTTTTAAATGCACGTTATAGTATAGCTCGGATTTCTAGCTTGGTCTGCTACAAATTTGGAGCATATTGAAAGATTCGCAACTCCTACAACTCCCGAGCCCTAATCATAACTAGGTCATTCAGAAAAACGAAAACCCCAACCTCACGGCTCATGAAGACGTATTTTATCATACATTTATATATGATATGGAAGACAGGAAGCGCACCGGCGCGGGAAAACGAAGAAACAAATAATTGAGCTAAGACGTTGCAATTATCACATATTTATAGGTAATCAAAGTAATTATTCAATCATTTTATAAATACACTATACAGTACCAGAGAATCCATTCCCGCGTTATGGGAACTTAACCACGTTTCTTAAGAACAAACGTTAATGTTACACGTGGCAACATCGTGACAAATCACATTCCTCGACACACGGATGCGCGTACACCGGTCCCTAGAAACCATATGGCGCCTGATAACGTCACCGGTACCTTTTCGTCAAAATTTATTGAATAAATCACTTATAATTAACACTCTTTACATTAATTCCTTTTTAAGGTTGTCTGTGATAAATTAAAAAACCTGTATTTTCGGAGTCTTAATAGTGTGTAGTACGGACCTGCCCGGGCAGATCATGTATATACAATTTTGACTCCCCCCCCCTCTCTCTCTCTCTTGGTTGTCCTCTAGATTCATAGCGGGAATGACCCACGACAGACTGAAATGATAATAGTGTGCTCATCCTGATGCTGTGTGGTTTTTTGCGAGTTGTATATTTTATAAAATCTCTTTTATCTTGTTCGAGAATAGAAGATTTCCCATAGCACGAAATGCGTTCCGCTTTTTTTAATTGATCTAAATATCTGATGTTTTTATTTCGAATATTTTTCGCTCGCGCCGATCATTACGAAATACTGTTAGTGTGAAACAATGTTACAGCTGTATCGGTCACTTTATCGAAATAACAGAGAAGTTTTTTTTTTTAAGTTCCAAATACATGATTCTCTGCAGATATCCAATCACAATTAAGAAGGTTCAGGATAAGGAAAATAGCCGATCATTATTAAATACTATTATCAAGAAATAATTATATGCGAACTATTTATAAGATTAATATAATGTAGCAATTGTATATCAATAATGCACAAATAATAATAATAATAATAACAATAATAATTCCAATAATAATCACACATCAAATTGGTTTAGTAAGTTTAAATACTGATAAAACATTTTGAATAGATCAATCGTAATTTTACGCAATATTCAACAATTTTAAAATGTTTTTTTTGCAAGATTCAAAGGCTTCGATCACTCGTTAAAAGGACTGTCATGTTTTCCGTTATTAGAAGCTCTTTTTATTTATCTGCGCCTTGACCACAACGAACTCTTTAATCTACGGATCAGGCTAGATCCTTGGTTATTGCTTGTGCTAGGTTGTTGATTATAGCTTGTGCTAGACCCTTGGTTATTGCTTGTGCTAGGTTGTCGGTTATAGCTTGTGCTAGATCCTTGGTTATTGCTTGTGCTAGGTCGTCGGTTATAGCTTGTGCTAGGTCCTTGGTTATTGCTTCTGCCAGGTTGTCGGTTATAGCTTGTGCTAGGTCCTTGGTTATAGCTTGTGCTAGGTCCTTGGTTATAGCTTGTGCTAGGTCCTTGGTTATTGCTTGTGCCAGGTTGCCGGTTATAGCTTGTGCTAGGTCCTTGGTAATAGCTTGTGCTAGGTCCTTGGTTATAGCTTGTGCTAGGTCCTTGGTTATAGCTTGTGCTAGGACCTTGGTTATAGCTTGTGCTAGGTCCAGCCACGTTGCTTGTACCAGCATTTGTGTAGCTGCTTGTCATAGGTGCTGTGAAAAAAGAATTATTATGTAGGCACAAAAGTATATATAATAAACACAATAATCATAATGGTGATAGTCGCATTCACGTCCTAAAGAGAAAAAATGCATTCAATTGCTTCACTATTTTGTATTCTAAAAGTTATTAAATTTGAATATTGAAGTCGATAATAAGTCATGAATAGGGAACTAGACAAATACATCAGGCCATAATAACCGTCAGAGAATCTGAGTAAAAGATTTGAAATACCTAGGTAAAAATTATTTTTTTTTAAATTGGTATCAATCGATTCCAGACTTGCGATGGTTTTATCATAGCATACGGTATAAAGACGTATTATGACAAAGTATGTTGAGTAAAATCACGATAATATGATACTTGTTACTGAATTTGAAAAATATTCAGTTATATTTGTACATTTAATATCCTTTTACCTTTCCCAACATTTGTTTTGAAGGCCACTAATTTGTTTCCAGATAAATTTTCGACATAGACTATATCTGTGGAATGAAATAAAGCGAATATGTATTTAGCAACCGATTTTCATATATATATAATGCTCGATTTGTGCATTAGATTTCAATATGTGTAATTTTACCAGGTGCCTCAGGTAAATCTTGACCAATTCTATAATTCAGATTGCCGTTGCAATAGTATTTCATGGTGTCTATTCTGTTCACATCATCTGTAAAGTACATAAAGTAATCATAGATTATATTAATACTATCTAGTCGTATACTTAATCACTACGTCGTAAGTGTCACGGTTCAGAACTCATTTCCTTAAACTTCTATCAAGTCAAATCATGTAATTGTATTGATATCTGAAAGTATTATGCTTGGGAAGTCTCATATAGATAACACACTTAGTCTTACAGAGATGAACCCGTGATAATACACGAAGCTCATTAAATATCAGTTTCATGAACGATATAAATATTTTAAGTATCTTTCATCAAAGTAAATTTGTAATTGTTTTGAGTAGCACAAATAAAAATAATATTGTGTTCGTCTAACCACTTTAATTAAAAAAATCCAAATTAGATCGATTTAAATGTTAAATTCTACTTATTAAAAAAAATGCGAGACACCAATATATTTTTGTTGAGTGTAATTTTCTCTTATATTTTATTGACAACTGTTTCAAAAAAATTCAACCACAATCGAGTTAATTTTAAGAATAATACATTATTTGAAAGATCTTGCTTTTGGGAGTTCTGATCTCAAACAATTCTGAAACACTATCTAAAGTCTACATGATTTAATATTACTTTATTTAAATGCATGAATCAATTTTCGAAATCGTTAGAATCCTTTCATACATGGCAATGAAAATGATTGTTTTCGCGTTGTTTTACTTAAATTATTCATAGTTTTAACATTTTAATCCTCAACTTAGTAAACGTTTTCTTCCACCAGTAGACTTCTTAGTCCCTTACCAAATTTTCTATCTAAATTAAAGTTCTGATTCTCAAAAAGTTTTCACTCTACATAATTTCTATATTTCATGCAATATTTCTTTCTGTTATTTTTAAGAAAATTTGTATAACAATCGGATCAATCGCATTTTATTTTGTATTTTCTAAAATGTCTCAACACGAAGCAATTGATCATTTTTTGTAATACACTAAAAGTTTTACGAAGAACCTAAAATGTAAAAACTATACAATTCATAACATATTACAATTGGAGATATTTTAACATGTTGAATAGGTATATTGACTTGAAAGAAATACAATTTTTATGTAAAAATCACAGTTTTTAACGAATAAAATAATAATAGTAATGATACATATTTATATACATATATCATATACACGTTTATATGTTTAAAATACTCTTATATACTTTGATATAATTACCCTTTAAGTCGTATTTATCTAAAATGTAATAATTTTTATATTAGATTAATGACGAATATTTATTCTGGGTTAGGCTGTATGGAATCAACAGACGATTTATAATATTATAAGCTATTATCCTCCGACTATCATCAACAACTCAAAAATCTATTGAAACTAACGTTTCAGATAATTGTTAATCGTTCTGCGATTTGATTAACTCTCAAAGTCCACCTGAAGGATTTCACTGCGAATCTCCTGTAAAACGTCTGGAATTTACCACGTGTACAATTGACGCATACCGTAAGGGTAATCGTATATTTTAAACAAAAGAAATTCGATTTACCACACTTTATAAACAAAAAAAAGAAAATATTGTCGGGTGATGAGACAACACCTTCGTAATTCAATGCCAGTACATTGTATACAAATCATCTCATATGTACACATTTGATTAGTAGAAACATCACGAATAGATTTCTTTGTTAAATAAAAAAAAAAAAAAAGCTAATAAGTGAGATGATGGTGGTACAAGTTCGTCCTTCGTCCCTTCGGTCCTCGGACAAGATATTGGTGATGAATGTATTAAGTTTTGAAGAAATGATGACTCATTTCTTTAGTATAAAACGATTCTGAGCAAAGCTTTAGTGTAATATAATATATTATTATTTAAATACTGTTTACGTATTTTACGGTTATTTGTATAATTTTTGGTGAGTTTTTTTGTAATTAAACCCTCATTAAATATTCAATTAGATATAGCTCATTTAAACTTCAATTGTTATAACAATTATAACTCATTCGAAATTAACTTAAAAGAAATCAGACAATATCGTAAAAAATCGTATAATAATTTATTAAAGTGTGTATAAAAAAAAAAATCCTGACTAACGATTTTTGAACTTTTGTTAGGATAATTAGGTAGGTATATGAGTAAGGTCATATTAAATTTTCAGAACTTTTTGTCAAATATTTAAAATTATATTACATAAAAACTTTCAAACAATTCGGTAAATTAAAAGTTTTATATTTAAGTCAAAAGTGCTATATTTGTTTTGAAAATGTTGTCCAATATAAAAAAAGTATGTATTTCATACTGGATAAAATTTTCAAGTTTCTAGCTTCTATACTTTTCGATTTATGACTAAATACCTAAAATCTGAATAGTGAAAATCTCGTTTACGGCGGATTTTTACTGATTTTACCGTTTTTACTCAGTTTTTCGATCGTTATTATTGATTAGGTACTGGAAAAACTATAGAGATTTTGGAAAAATGACCTCTCTAAAGTACCATCTCAGTTCAATTTCGAATCTAAAAAGTTGCGCTGGATGAAACTTTTGGACAAGGATTTCTATACGAAAAAATGTTTACAGAAAAAAAAAAAAAATAAACATCATTGTAAAACCATAAGATCCTTCGCTTCACTCAGAATCTAAAAACACTTTGGAATTTCTACTATAAGTGAACCATGACACCTTTTGAATTAATAAAGCCATGAGTATTCAGAATCGATATCTATGATCACCCAATAGTTAAAATTTATGAATTATGCTCTGATCTCCACTTAGTCGACTCAGTGTCATTCCTACAGTCACATCCTATCGCAAGAATGTATAGAATGTAGAAAAAACCATGTGACACATTAACGCGTCAACCTGTTTATCGTGGTGAAACATATAAATGCGTTTCAAACACGATTAAAAAGCTTTGTGGCTGTTGTTATATTTCTCTGTCAAAATCACGCGGCAATATAATTTATCACAGAAAATAATCTAATTTTTCACTCTATCGTGGATCATTCCATAATTAATATACAACATGTTATATTTTTTAGTTTTATTTATGAACATATAGATTAATAACTCACTGAGCTTTTGTAGTGTATTAAGAGTGTTACCGTAGTTACGGACATATTCTAAAAAGAACAATTTCAGTTTTGAGTTATTAATTTTGAAAACAATGAAATATTGTACCGACAAGTTATATAATTATTTCATTAGTTGCCTGCAAAATAAAAGTAACATAAAATATCGAGTGACACATTGTTAGTAACATCATGGACAATCGTGATCACTTATTGACAATTATTTTATGATACCATATGATAATTATATTTTGATACCATCAAATATTCGAGACGAGTACCTTTAAGTTTTCATGAGGTACATATTCAGAATTTCAAAATCCAACGCACCAAATGAAAATTAAATAAAACGCTCATTCAAAATATCAATAGTTTACATTCATTTAAATTGATTATAAGTTAGTAAATCATTTGTATGGCATTTTGATATTGAATTGAAAATGTACACAATTCTCCAGCTATGTATTAATTATGATATATTATATACCAAACACCAATCGTCTATTTTATTACACTAAAATCTACTAACTCCGTAATGTGTGAATTTGAGATTTATATAAATAAGTATACAGTCACACCCATAACAATATTAATTCTATTTCATGTGATACGACATTTTCAAATGATATGATATTTCAAAGCTTCTAAAACGAGACCTTAGATTTTTTTTCTGAAAATGACATTAATTAATATTGTTTTGGCTTTGATTGGTAAATTGATGTTTAAATGACTATTTTTGAATTAAAAATAGTCTTTAAGTTGATATTTTCATTGTTGGTTTAAAAAGAACGAACTTACTATTAAGTCAAACGAAAGAGTGTTTATTATTTTTCTTAGAGTGAATTTATTAAAAGTAAATACAAAAAGTGTTGAAAAATAATCACAACTATAATTTACGGCCCTGTATAAACACACTTATATGGGTTATGGTGTTTTGGTTCTATGCCCTAATAATTTAATATATAATCATTTCGCAAGTAATTTTAATTTTATTTTCAAAAGTTAAGATCGATCAAATAAAAACGGTACGTGACCTAATTATTCCTCATTTCTGCTAGTTATGATCTTTTTAGATGACCTTACACACAATTATAAAATCAATGATAATAAATTTTAATGGATTTCGTTTGATGAAAAGTGTGGTGTACATTTTAGATTCTGAACGAAGTGAAGAATGTATTGATTTTACTATGATGTGTGTTTTTTTTTTTTTTTTTTTTTTGTTTTTTTTTTTTTTTGTTTTTGTGTCTGTGTACACCATAACTACTCGAAATAATGCTTCAATTTTGAACTTCAGGGTATGTTTTCGGTGGCAAAACGAATATCGGAGGTACCTTAGAGAGGTCACAAGTGAAAATTCCCAAAAGTTTTCAAATGCCACGGGAAAAACAAACAAAAAATGAGGAAAAACCGGTACTTTTTGTGCAAAACCCGTTTTCGACGAAATCGATTTTTTTATTTAGCCGTTACTCAAAAACCAAAAATTGTAGATACTTGAAATTTTCACCAAATGTTTATATTGAAATCATCTATACGTGGTAAAATTTTTGAACACTTTTGACTTTTATTGAGCTAATTATAGACAATTGAAATTTTCAATTTTTTTAAGTATTTTTTTTTAAAATAACGATAAAATTTTTTTTTTTTGCCAGAAAATCTTGAAAATTTAATACAAGGTTTCTTATAAGTTGTTCCATAACTGATAAAAAAAAATCCAAAATCGTAAGTCACAATTTTTTTTTATAAGTGCTCAAAGTTCCAATTTATACGAAATATGTAAAAATTGCGAAAATTTGCAAATAATTTTGTTGTTGAAAAATCGTAAAATTTTTTTCTTTTATAACTAAGTTTTGAAAATTTGGTACAAGGTTTTTCATTAGTTTTTCTTCAATTATCTGCAAAAAAAACTCTACCGGATTCAGACAAAAAAATTTTATGAGTGTTTGAAATTTAAATTTTTACAAAAACACGTTAAACAACGGTTTAGCCTCAAACGATTTTTGGTAATTGTTTTTTTTTTCAAAAAGTATAAGTTGTAGAAACTTGAAAATTTTATCAGTTGTTTATATTGGCATTTTCTTTATATAATTTTATTTTCAAAAGATTTCACTCATTTTTAATCAATTTATAGGCATTTGAAATATTCGATTTTTTTTATTTTTTTTTTTATAAATGTTGATAAAAAAAATGTAGCTCGGACGAAATACTTGAAAATTTAATAGAAGGGTCCACATAAGTTGTTCTAACTCCCATTCAAAAATTATAAAAATACATAGGCACAAAATTTTTTTATAAGCGTTTATAAGTGCTAATATTGACAAAATTCGTCAAAATCATGTATATTTGCTATGTATTTTGCAGTTGAAAATTCATAAAATTTTAAGTATTCAAAACTAAGAATTGTAAATTCGGTACAAAGTTTGACATACGTTTTCCTTCAATTATCTGTAAAAAAATTTGCACTGGAATAAAATCAAAAATATTTATGAGTGTTTGAAATTACAATTTTTTCACATAATCGCGTAAAATAACAATTTAGGCATCATTGATTTTTGATATTTGTTCTTATTCAAAAAGTATAGGTCGTAGAAACTTAAAACTTTTACAAAATGTTTAAATAGGCATTTTCTTTACATAGTTGTATTTTCAAAATATTTCGTTTATTTTTTAGCTATTTATAGGCATTTGAATAATTCGATTTTTCTTAGATTTTTTTTTATAAAAGTCGATAACAATTTTTTGGCCCTACCAAATCGCTTGAAAATTTAATAGAAGGTTTTGAATAAGTTGATCTAAGAGTGATTCAAAAATTATTCAAATACATAGGCACAATTTTTTTTTATAAGCAGTTGAAGTTCAAAAATCGACAAAATTTGTCAAAATCACGAATATTTGCAAATTATTTTGTAGTTGAAAATGTATAAAAAATTTTGTATTCAAAGATAAGAAATGAAAATATTATGTAATATCACAGCTGATAAAGATAATTAAATAGATTAAGTTTATTATAATATAATCAGTAGCTGACAGCTGTTCTATACAAAATATTGGTAGATTGTAAACACAAGGTGTATAACGTACCTTTACATGGTTGAATAGAACGTTACTAACTTCCAATTTCCAGTTATTTTAATGTGTGTATCAGTTCCATAAACATGCGGATTTTATATATTATTATTAATTATTAATATTTAAATAGACGTAGCCACGGAGCATTCAGCATATATGGACGGCGGGGTCGGGTGGTGCCGTCACGATAGTGCATTTAGGCAAATAATATGGTATTTACCTACGCCCTATCTATGCACATCCTGGTTTGTCCAATGCTCACGAGCAGAAGTCACATGAATAGACAAATGTAAATTTAACCCAATCTAGGATATTAAAATAAAATATATATTACAATTTAAGGCTGACATCTTCATCTTCGTTCAGAATCGTTTTTTTTTTTATAATATAAAATAATTCCAAAATCTATCCAATAATGCCTAATCTAGCAATGCATCTCGTGTATCCCACCCAACTACTGTATCCTGTACTTAACTTACAATGATTTATCATTGCATTCAAATGTAAAGTACCATACAACTAAACTATCGTAAACCAGGTGATCCCATGATAGAAAGTGCTATACACTCCTCACCATTATCTTGTCCGAGGAGCGAAGCGACGAAGGACGAACTTCCACCACCATTATCTTATCGGCTTTTTTGTAATTGTTTTATCATAGAATATATCAAATCATGATCAATTTAATACATACTATTTTGCATGTCATTTTCGCCTAGAAAAAACAGTATTTTTTAACTGTTTGAATTAACAATATTTTTATCAACTCAAATTATGAACATTTTGAGGTTCACTGAGACGAACTCATTGAACAATTTGAAACATTTAATTGATTGTAAGTCTTTCAACAATAAAGAAAACCATTTTAATCGTCAATGAACAATATTTCATCTGTAATTAACTATGATATACTTATTAATAAATTATTATCATTATTGTGTAATATTAAAATATATATTTGCATACTTCGATTTTTATTTTCATCATAAGAGAGAACTCCTGAAAACAGACATACGCTTATTAGGTAGGTACACAGGACCATAATATGGCCTTTTTAGTAAGATGTTGAATTGAAATGTATCGCAGAGGATTTAAATCAGAATTTTCGAAAGAATTTCCATGCAGATATATGCAATCACGCCAATATCTCCATGATGGATTTTGATGTAGTCAATAACCATGATGTAATGTCTTTGTTTATGAGATAAAACAATTCCTTAAACTAGAGATGGACCAAAATGAAAAAATACCGATATTATTGATATTGATAATTTATAAAAACTATCATTTAATATCGATATAATCTCTCAAAAATATCGATATTTTAATATATCAATTTTTTATAAGAAATTTACTTTGTTAATCATGTTACTATTAAAAATGTCATTAAAGGCAGGAAATAATATTCTGCATTCATAAGGTGATATTGGACCATGAATTTATATTTCAGTCAGCTTTTTAAATATTGGGCATATTTTGAAGGTGCCATTGCAACAGTAAGTATTAAAAGTAAAACTGAAAATTACGAATAGGTCGCATCAACGTAACCGTTTACTCGTTTATTCGGAAACAACAATGATAACCTAAAATTTTAATATAAAAACAAATTCATAAAAGCAATCCATTGCTATAAATATCTCATTATCAAAATAACAAAGATACTTTGAATGTCTATTCTTTAGTTCTTATTCCAATATATTAATTTTTTGGTTAAAAATAAAATTTGTATTTTGAATTTAAATCGATAATAATATTTGATGATAAATCGATATTATTATAAAATTAAAATATCTATTGATATCGATATATTGTATGTAAATATCGATATTTTGATATTATCGATACTTTTAGCCCATCCCTACCTTAAACCCATCTTGGATGGTTGTTTACAATTACTCAAACGAACTATTATGATAATTCGACGTGGTATAGGATACATGTGTCTATGCGTGTATATATCTCAGGTGAAGTGGTGTGAGTGTGTATGTGTATGTCATTATTTTCATCACTCCTTCTTATAATAATGACTTAAACGCATTGGCGCAAATCCCAGGTCTGCTAAGGATGCTCAGCACCATCATAATACAAATTGGCACTCTCAAAATTTCCCATTGAGATTATAATTTACAATTATTGACTAGCCTTATTATAGAAATTATATAAAAAACTGTTGAAATTTTTTCTGATGATATAAATTTTCATAAAAAAAAAAAAAGTTAATTACGATTTGCGATAATTTTTCTCATTTGATGGCTTTGGAATCCTTAAAAATATATTTAAAATAATGAGTTTCGGCAATTAATTGTTTTGTAAATTAAATAAAATGATTGACCTTAAAGACAAATTATAGTTATGAGGTATATAATATATACTATAAATATACAAATTTTCTTTTTAATTTGACTTTTAATTATAATTTTAAATGTGTGGTACACATATTGAAACTTATTGGAAGAATGATTGACGAAGCCCTTAACGGGTCTGTGACGATATTTTTTGTTGGGGCTTAAGCACAGTCAGGATCAAATGAGGATTTGCGCCCATGCTAAAACGAATAAAAATATGTTAATTGCGCGTTGAAGAAATCTTCTATGATTTTTGTGCGCAGTAGATTTTAGCAATTGTCAAAGCGTTTTTCAGGCACATTTCGTATAGTGCGAGAAAATCCGGGTCAAGTCTATGGTGTATGTTAACCTGTATAGTATCACACGAGTGGCTGGAAATGAATACTTAGTAGGTTATTATAGATTACATGAATCGAGCCACCCGAGGGATGAAATGTTGCATTAGCAAATGCAGTAGTTACATACTATCATAGGTGATAAAAATAATTATTGAATCAGTTGGAACAACTTTTTTACAATTACAATATAATACCTTGATATCCCCTTTCCTGTAAAGCAGCTATTAACAAATGTCAACGTTATAGTTAAAAATCATATATTCGCAAGGTCAAAACTTTAAGGATAATCATACAAATATATGTATATTTATATTGTGATTTTTAATGGTTTTTTTTTTCATTGGACAACGTCGTATTTTAAGAAGGACTTTTAAGAGTGATCCAACTGCTGGATCTGTATTCAGTGGTATGCATGATATGTATAATACATTTTATTTGTATAATACAAATTTCAGACATTATAACCAAAAGTTAATACGGCGTTACGTAAAAAAAGATATTTGAATACCAATGTTTTCACAATTATTTGTGTTATTATTATGGATGTTAATTAAGTTATAAAATTTTTTTCAAATACAAGAATAACATTAATTTTGTTATTTAATTTGAGTGTAATTTACTTGTTGATAATTATGTTGTATTATTTTTTATTTACACGTTTAATATTGTTTCTTTTAATATTACTATAGGTATAGTTAATATATCAGGTACCTACTCATTTCATTAATATTGTGTAGTACGATGTATGTTAAGTTTGTTATAGTTTTATCAAAATGGTTTGAATAACATTGATGAAATTAATCTAAAAATAGTTATTCATAATACAGGTGCTGCTAATTAATATACCAAGTTACTGTGATGATTTATCAGTTTTAAACGAAAAACACCACTTATATTAAATGTATGGTGTAGTATTATGCTGTTATGTTTGTACTGTTTAACTGTTAAATCATTGCATATTTTTAAATTAAATAAAAGTGTAATTTTATTGTCCATCATTATATCAACTCAAAATAACGCAAATATTCCGAAAAATCTTCAATCGAGATTGTCTTCGGAAAGAAATTTAATTGAGCTCCCCTGCCCCATCAAAATAACAAAATACACCACTGCCGTTGGACGGAATTTAATAATACAATAGACATTGCTTTAAAATGTGTACAATTCAACTAATCGACTATTTTTTACGGTACATCAATCTGAAATATTTTTCCTTTTTCCTTAATAAACTACCCTAAGATAAAAAATCAATAGTCGATAAAATGGCCTGATATGACAACTTAGAAATAAAATATTAAATTATTATAATATTATACATACACTCATAATTACTGTATTAATGCGTGGTTGTATGTTACCTGTACAATCCGTGGCTTGAGGAAGAAAAAATGATCGAATATTAACATTATGTACGGTACTAAATAAAGAACATATGTAATTTGAAATGTTATTCCTAATTCTACGGTGGTTTCGTCTATTGGTTCAGTTTGTTGTAACAATTCAAATCGATTTTTTGTCGCCAATAATTATTTTTTTTACTTACACGTTGAAGTATTATTATATTACGTATAATGGTTGTGTACAATGGTTTTGAATGAAAAGAGCCTATGTAATTACGTTTATTATCATTAGTAGCGGGTTTGGATGGTGATTTCAATTTAATTGCATTTTTATTTGTTGTCTTGTTTAAATTATTTTGATCATTATGATTGTGATTATTCATATTTAATGTTTATTGTGTTGATTTGATAAGTTGTATCGATTTGATAAGTTACGAGTTCGATTTCATTAGAGCAGAGTGCTGGAGAATGTAGATTAATCGCGTGGGCAAAGGTCATCGCCGTGGCCATGCCTTTTAGTGAGATGAGGTATATTAACCATTAGGTATTGTAACCATGCACTATGTGTAGATACTTATTATACTTAAATTTTTTATTTTTGTTTTTGTTTATAAATGTTTTATTCAATCTGTTACAAAAAGAACAATAAGAACAATTGATGAAGAATTAGAAAGTAGAAAAAAAAAAAAAAAATAAAATAACAATATAGATATAAGTATATAACAGAGCGTAGAAGCCTCCCAGTGGAGGTACTACATTAACGAAAAAAGACACGAGTAGGTATTAAAATTTAATTATTCAGTAGGTTTCTACACCATTTGCGTTTTAGCCGTTTGGGAGGATTTCCAGGGATAGTCAAGGAAGAGATGTCGTGCATGAGTGGGTTTCTATGATTTGAAAGACGGTTATGGAATCTTTTGTAGTGTGTTTTAGCCACGTCTGCTACAAATGGTATGGAGAGATCGTGATGGAGTGTTTGATTGGAAACGTAGTATGGTGCTTTAGTGATTTGCCTTAGAGTTTTTGGATTGATAGGTTTGTATTCTATTGATGTTAGTAGGTTTTGCTGATCCCCAGAGCTGTATACCATAGACCCATATTGGTTTAAGTAGAATTTTGTAAATAAGGAGCTTGTTATTCAGATGAATATATTTGAAGGTCAGTAGGTGTCTTAGTTGGCGGCTACGATCATTGAGCGTTAACCGTTTGGAGCGTATATGAGGAGCCCATGTGAGCCGGCGGTCTAGGGTTAGTCCAAGATATTTGACGTTTTGAGAGTTGGGCAGAGGTTGATTATTGAGGAATAGTTGTGGACATTCTCTGAGGCGTAGTGTAAAGGTAGAGTGGAGCGATTTTGTTTGGTTTAGTTTTAGGCCCCATTCTGTGTGCCACGAGGCTAGTAGATCAAGATGGGTTTGCATAAAGGATGCAGCTATGTCTGAATAAGAGTGGCATGCGAGTAGTGCTTTATCGTCTGCAAAGTCGGCTACTATTGTGTTTTGAGTAGTGGGTTGATCCGCGGTGTAGATGTTAAAAAGGAGAGGTGCAATAACTGCACCTTGCGGGACACCAGCTTCTATTCTAGAAATATATACTTAAATTTAAATTTATTTTTTGCAATAGAACGTTGGTTTACGCAGCTGGTAGACTCTGGGGTCAGTAACTTCTTTAGAAACTGCGTCGATTGATATAAAGTACGAAAAATTCCGACAAGTTTAAACGACACTAATTTAAACATATCATGGAGGCAACAAAACGTGTGCGTTCGATTTGGCTGTCCGCGCATGACTAATTGTTACAACATAGAACGAAGAATTAAATTATAATAATAAAGGGAAAAAAAAAAAATCGTACCCCCCGTAATATTCCACTTATCAAGAATTTTTTTATTATATTAGATTATGCATACACTTATCATTACAGTATTAATGCGTGATCGTATGTTACCTGAACATTTTTCGCCTTGAGGAATAAAAAATGATCGGATATTAACATTATGTACCGTACTAAATTAAAACACATGTCAATTGAAATGCCATTCCTAATACTCTGCTGCAGCTGTTATCGATGAATGATAAATTATTTAGAATTACCAAAATCGTATGGGATGCATACTATAAATCCACCCATATACCGATTGGGAGACGATGATAACGACGATAGCTGTTTTTATGAATCTGTGATTTAATGTTTTTATTTTTGTGATAAAACAATTCCTTAAACCCATACTGGATGGTTGTTTACTCAAACGAACTCTAATGATAATTCGAAGTGGTATAGTATACATGTGTCTGTATACATCTCAGGTGAAGTGGTGAGTGTGTGTGTGTGTGTGTGTGTGTGTGTGTGTGTGTTTCATTATTTTCATTACATCTTCTTATAATAATGATTTAAACGCATTAGCACAAATCCTAGGTGTGCTAAATCTGATCAGCAACATCAGAATACGAATTGGCACTCTTGATTTTTCCCATTGAGATTATAATATATAATTATTGACTAGCCGTATTATAGTAATGATACAAAAAACTGTTTTTCTGATGATATTATTTTTCATAAAAAAAAAAAATCGTTAATTACGATTTGTGATAATTTTTCTCATTTTAAGGCTTTGGAATCTTCAAAAATATATTTCAAATAATGAGTTTTCGCAATTAATTGTTTCATAAATTAAATAAAATGATATACCTTAAAAACAAATAATATTTATGAGGTATATATATATATATACGCATTTTCTTTTTAAATTAACTATTATTATAATTTTAAATTTGTGGTACAAATATTGGAAAAATGGTTGCTGATGTCCCAAACGGGTCTGTGACGATAATTGTTGTTGGGGCTTAAGCACAGTCAGGATCAAATGAGGATTTGCGCCCATGCTAAAATGTATAAAAATATGTTAATTTCGCATTGAAGAAATCTTGTATGGTTTTTGTGCGCAGTAGATTTTAGCAATTGTCAAAGCGTTTTTCTGACACATTTCGTACAGAGCGAGAAATTCCGGGTAAAGTCTATGGTGTATATGAATTGTATAGTATCACACAAGCGGCTGGAAATGTATATTTAGTAGAATATTATGAATCGAGTCACTTGAGGGATGAAATATTGCATTAACTAACGCAGTAGATACATACTCATAAGTGATAAAAATAATTATTGAATCATTACGAATAACCTTTTTACAATAATTATACAATACCTTGAAATTCTTTTCCTTGTTCAGCAGCTATTAACAAATGTCAACGTTATAGTTAAAATCATTTATTTGCTATCTCAAAACTTTAAGGATAATCATACAAATACATATTTATTTATAATGTGAATTGTTAAGGTTTTGTTTCCATCGTAGAGTGTCGTATTTTAAGAAGGACTATTAAGGGCGATTGAACTCCTGGATCTGTATTCAGTGATATGCATGATATGTAGAATACATTTATTTATATGATAAAAATTTAAAACATTATAATAAAAAGTTAATATGGAATTACGTAAAGAGGATTTTTTGAAAACCAATGTTTTCACATTCATTTGTGATAATAATTATGAATGTCAATCAAGTTATAAAAAAATTTTCAAATACTAGAAAAACATTGATTTTGTTATTTAATTTGAGTGAAATTTACTTATTGATAATTATGTTGTATTATTTTTTAATTTTCAATTTAATATTGTTTCTTTTAAAATTACAATATTGTTAATATGTCAGGTACTCATCTCGTTGATATAGTGTAGTATGTTTAAATTTGTTAAGGTCTTATCAAAATGGTTTATTTATGAAATTAATCAATAGTTATTCATAATACAGGCGCTGCTAATTAATATATCAATTTACTGTGATGATTTATCAGTTTTAAACGAATAACACCACTTATATTAAATGTATGGTGTAGTATTATGTTATGATTGTACCGTTTAACTGTTAAATTATTGTACATTATTAAATTAAATAAAAGTATAATTTAATTGTTCATCATAATATCAATTAATAATAACGCAAATGTTCCGAAAAATCTTCAATCGAGATCGTCTTCGGAAAGAAACTTAATTGAGGTCCACTACCCCATACTCCTCTACCCCGAACTTAATAAAACAATAGCCATCGCTTTAAAATAAGTTAAAATTCAACTAGTATGCTATTTGGCTGCACGTGTTACGGTAAATAGATCTGAAATATTTATCTTTTCTCCTTAATAAACTACTTTAAGCTACAAAGTCAATAGTTAATCAAATGGCCTGATTTTGTTACTAATTAGAAAGAAAATATAAAATTATAATAAAATTATGTATATACTTATCATTACTGTATTAATATGTGATTGTATGTTACCTTCAAAACTTTTGGCTTGAGGAATAAAAAATGATCGGATATTAACATTATGTACTGTACTAAATTAAAACACATGTCAATTGAAATGCCATTCCTAATACTCTGCTGCAGCTGTAATCAATGAATGGTAAATTATTCAGAATTACTAAAATCGTATCAAATCCATACTATGGATCCCGATCCTCCCATATACCGATTGGAAGACGATGATAACGACGATAGCTGTTTTTAAGAACCGCCGTCAAAACCAGCACTAAGTATTATCGTTTTTACAACGGATGGACATTATTATCTACAGGAACATTTGTTACGAGTCGGTCGTTATAATGAGAAATGAGCCGATGAAAAAATCCCCGTCGCAGACGAATTTGCAATAATATTGAAAAAATGATCGGATATTAACATTATGTACGGTACTAAATGAAGAACACACGTCAAACGAAATGTCATTCCTAATACACTGCTTCAGGCTGCTTCAGCTGTAATCAATGAATGATAAATTATCCAGAATTACCAAAATCGTATGGAATCCATACTACAGATCCCCCGCAAATACCGATTGGAAGACGATGATAACGACGATAGCTGTTTTTATGAACCGCCGTCAAAACCAACACTAATAAGAATTGTTTTTACAACGTATGGACATTATTATTCACAGGAAAATTTGTGACGAGTCGATCGGCACCGATCGGTATAATGAGAAATGTGCCGAATACCGAACGTGAAGCACATTAAATTAGGAGCGAGAACTCATTTTAAGCTTATTACTGAAAGAGTCTGAAGGAAAATAAATAATTTTAATTTTCAATTGTATGCACATTCTCACCGTCTGGTTGTTTCGTCGTTTCACAGAATATTAAACAAAATTCCGTTATACTGCTTCTTGGACTATAAGCTGTAGAAGGTTAACCATGTTAATCAGAATTATTGTGACAGATGAATATTTTAGATTGTTATTATATTTTATATATCGTGTTTTAAGTACTAATATCCCTAGCCTTATTTTCATCCAAGTCAATTTTTACTGTCATTTAAAATAAATTATTTGCCGACCACCTCATGCATATTTACACATTGTGATTTCACCCTGGACTATGCTACTCTGGGTTGTACAACCCCCACTTTTTTTTCAAAATTTCGACCAAATATTTATAATCAATACTACTCTTTTATTGTCTTTTAACACAATTTTGCTGTTTTTTAGGTCTCTGGAATAGTGAAACATATTTAAAATCCTTTACAGATATAAGCTCTGTGTCTGACGATAATGTTACTCGACATCGATGATTTTCTCGAAGTAACGTAATTATTATTTTTATATTGTGTCTAAAAATTTCATAAACTTTAGTATTTATATAGCTTGACGAAGAATGTTTTATTTATTTCAATTATCTAGATTCTAGAGGAAATAATTGTTGTGAATTCAAGTATTACTGAACAATAGTTTTTGCAATCTTAACAAGATTAGTTCAAATCTATTTTATAATAACTTGTAATATATTTCAATGTCATTTAAAAATTCATACACATTGAGTTAACAAAAAAAAAAAAAAAAAAGAATTGAAATAAAAATAATAAAAATAGATTGTTGTAAATAATGTAATCATTGCTTTGACAACACTCATATAAACGAATACTATATGTTTGATCTTATAGGTAAACTTCCAAATTGTATACCGTATATCGTATATCGTGTATGAAAATCATTTGGACACTTTACACAGAAAAGTGATCTTATTCGTAATTTTGTTAGGGAATGTTTTTCTAAAATTTTTCATTTCCGTAGACAACGAAACGTGAAAAAATATTATTGCTGCGATACACAGTTATACAATTGAATTGTACAGCGTTATTTTCCATTCTGTCTGAAAAGTCCATAAAAAATATTTCTCACGTTTTCAATTCACGTGAGAAATGCATAAATACTTGCAAGGAGTAGAAAAGTTTGAGAGAATAATTAAATGATTTATTTTTTAGTTGTATCATTCAACAATTTTACTCTAACATTTTTCTAAAATAATATTTCTCTGTTCATAAATTGTAGTTGATAATATAAAAATATATTTGTATTGGAGGTAAGCCACTATGAGTCATTGATGTGTCGTTTTTGATAAAACATTGACTTGAATGATATTATGTAGTTTTTATTTAAAATTATGATGTTGTAAAAACGAAATACAAATAATCTTTTATATTCTTCAATTAAGTTAGATTAAATTACTTGAATTGGGGTTTCTATCTGAAATACAATATTATTTATATTAGTGGAATAGTGAATTTATTCCGGTCATGCTATCAATCAACGTAATCCTCACTCAGCGATCAACGAGTAAGCTGTACTCAAGTAGCAATATTTTCACCCCCAACATCCATTAAAATTGAAGTTGGTTATCGATTTTTCTATGATCCGATTGAAACTTTAACCTCTTCCTATTTTACAAACAGAGTTGACTTTAAACCGTTATCGTTTTTTATTTTTATTTTTAGTCCAGCACTCGGAGCGACCCACCCAAAACTATCGCCCGTTCTGTTCTTTCAATCATGAAATAAGATCATATTTCAATTAGTTCTTTACCTTATTCATTATTCACTATGCACGAGCAGGAATTCACATTTGACGATAACTGCATTGTTCGACCTCCGTCCAAGACACACGTGCGTTACGTATCTATTAACTTGCGATGGCAGTATATATCATAACAACAACCATCGAGCAGGTATGTAACCAATGGCGTCCGCAGGAATTTGTCAAGGGGGGACGGGCAAGGTATTTAATTTTTTAATTTTTAATTCATTATCTAATAAATTAGTGATAAATTACCTTATTGTTTTTGACGTGTTTTCAATCATATAGGTAGGGAACGTAAAAATTAAATTATTAATTAAGTGTAAAGAGCGGATCTTTAGGTTATTACATATTTGTATTGATTTTATGCAACTTTACGAGGGTGAAAAATGTGGACGATTTATCTATCACAGAGTTCAAAGAAAAACAAAATTTGCATATTAAAGCATATTTTGGACATTAGAGAATTTTTCGCCTATTTTTTTATATTTTAGAATATATTCTATTATTGTTCATAAAAATTCGTATATTTTATATTATTTCTCGAAACGTGATTTTTCTAGCAATAATTTTTTCTAGGAAAAAATAATAATTTGTTTAAAAGGTGATAAAAATTCAAAATAATTCAATTATCTACTTGTTTGTAATCGAATTGGTTATGTTCATAAGGAATAGTGAAAAGTTATCTATTATTTTTTATTAAATTATTATGTTTTTTTTTTTTTATTATTATATTTTACTAAATTTACATAGCTATGTATCAACTGATTTACATTTTTATTATTCAATAGTTTACCTGTTACCAATAGAATGGCGCTTTGCAGTTATTTATTGTATTTATCGAACTATTTTAGGAAAAAATCATATTTGCATACCTATTTAAAAATTTAAGGAATATTTAGAGAATATTTTATGGTTTTTTTGAAGCATATTATCATCATATTTTAAGGATTTAAGAACCTAAAAATCCGCTCTTTAATTATGTGTATAGTTAGAACGTTATACTTAATCTTACAGTATTAATGTTAATTAATTAATGTGCAACTTTGAATTAACACATGCACTTTTTTATATGGATAAAATGTAATCATTGATTTGATAATTTTATATTTTATAGTATTTAAGTATTTATAATCAATGATATAATCAATGATTTATGATCAATGAAATCACGAGATCCTACTAAATATTCACATATAAAAGTCGAAACAGTGCATCGAAAACCGATGACTTAATACACCCATAAAGATCCTCATAACGTTTATCGACCATGGCACTCAACGTTTCAAAAAATGTTTAAAATTTAAAAAATATTTATTTCGTGATATAATGTATACTACATACTGATTATGATAATTGACATATGAAAAATCGAAGGGGATGGGGGGGTATGCCCCTACTTGCCCCTCCCTGCGGACGCCCTTGTATGTAACTCCTTATCTAGACCCGTATTTCTTCTTAATGAAGCTGTCTGCACTTCAGTTAACTTCAATTGCACTCCAGTTAACCGATTAAATTGCTACGATTAAAAACTTTCACTGAAACCATAGCTTACAATAAATTTCCCAAAAAAGAAGTTAATGTTTTAAACACTATCAATGATATCCCTCAAAAAGAATACATAAAGCCCTTGGCAAAATTTCATCAACTAAAAAAATATCTTTTGCATCTCGTATTACCAATAATCGTTCCTGCGTTTATTTTACAGACAAAAGTACCGTTTACAAACTAATTTGACTAATTCAATTAAACTTATTAACTAAGTCATCAACTAAGAGGAGACATATTGAACCTAGAAACATGTCATTTTTTGCATTCCATACTATTGGTACTGGATAAAAAGTAACTGAATCTAGAAGGTTTTACTATTAAATATTTCATCACCTTTGATGATCGTGACCAAAACAAACATTTCCCGTTCTCTATTTGATGTAAACTTCAATAATCACTTACCACCAAAGACATATTTTGTACCAACACATTTCACCACACCAACATCGAAACCCGAGAATTCTGTCCTAAGTACTAGATAGTCCTAATCATTCTATTACAAGCCTATAATTAGTGATTACATTCGTGCATACTGTGACTATCTTCTCATATGATTGAGTAGAAATTACAGTCAGATCTCATTACTTTCTCACGATAAAATTTATTAATCGGTATATATATCCAATCACGATGAGAACTTTTAGTATATTTTTGTTTCTCAGTCAAAATTTAATAATAAAATTTATCTATGAGATAGTAATCTCATTGATCGCTTCATTGTGAATCATATTATGACTTATAAACGATGTGGTTGTTAGAATTATATGATAAAAAAAATGAGTGCTGTCATAGGACAACCGGTAGAAACGTAGTTTCTTTGGCGGTCTTATAGGTTACCGATTAATTTCAGTGGAACTATTCGAAATTAAAGTAAATATCATGTTAACAGGTTTTTTTTAATTTAATTCATTGAAAAAACGAACATTGAAAAATACATTGAATTATTATTATTGTTCATATTGAATTATCGAAATGATAGGCCTGTGATAACTGAAATACGACACGTATGTTTGTGACG
The DNA here is from genome assembly GCA_027580255.1 of Therioaphis trifolii. Classification (NCBI taxonomy): domain Eukaryota; kingdom Metazoa; phylum Arthropoda; class Insecta; order Hemiptera; family Aphididae; genus Therioaphis; species Therioaphis trifolii. The sequence continues at coordinate 12,814,742 of CM050407.1, forward strand.
TAATTTGTCTCAAATATCGCGAAACAACGCGAATTAATGTCATTAAAACCCTGGATTCGTCAACACAGTCACGAAAGAGATTTTATAATATTTTATGTTCTTTATTTTGTTATGAACGGTTTCTATTGTAAAAGAGAAAGTATCACGCTGTTTTTCATCCGTTTTATTGCCCACACACTCGGTGTACGTTGTTCTAACTACACCGTACATGGTGGACGGACAAATAAAACTGTAGTATGTGGCCACCTTAATACTATAATAATTTAGTATAACAATAACCAGTGGCGTACACATTGGGGAGGGGGGTCTGAATAAATCCCCCAGGACCAAAAAAAATCCAATTTTGAAGTGGTTAAAAGTGGTTGAAAAATATACAAAAATGTCTTGAAAATGTGTATACAATTTAAGATTTTACAAGTTATAATAGAATCACAAAAATATTTTCCATCCGAGAAGATAGAGATACAAATAAATGTTTATTATTTACATAAAAACTAGATACTTAATATTGTTTATCATTATTTGTAAATTGTTTCTGTGCTATGCCCGTATGTGTGTGTGTGTGTGTGTGTGTACCTATGTCTATTTTTGTAATAGCATACCCGCATGGCGCACACGGCCTCATCGAAATATTATTTTAATTTATAACTTTTCCTCTTATTTCTTGTTTATAAATATATATCATATTAGTACAATAATATACATGATTGTCCAAATGTCCGATGTTTAGTTATGCTATTCATAAACCGTCATTACCAAATAACCGCAGACGAAGTTCTTATTGAATTATCAAACAAGAAACGACGTTTGGAATTTTTGTTGTAGTATAAATTATAATATTCAATATGTCTATTTCTTAGGTTGTTTTAGTTTTTTTAATAAAACATTTATTACGAAAATGAGTGAAGCACACGGATAAACAAATATAAATAATATTTTATTTTATTTTATTTTTATTTTATTTTACAATACGGGACGAACCCATGAGTACATCAAGATAGTATAATAATAATAATAGTTTGCATTACGGAAAGAAGGCTCTAGAGTGAGAATGAGGGGTCAGTGTTAGCAATGCGCATAAGACGGATGATCGGTGAGTTTAGATGAAATAAGTTTGAGGAAGAGAAGGGTAAATGAAATGGAACAGATGATCGTGTACGACGGGAGGGGACATTAAATGAGAGACGGGATAGTAATTCTGGACTGTCGATTTTAGAGGAAAGAAGATTAGGTTAGAAATGATAAGTTAGCTGAATGACGACGATCAGCGAGGCTTTCTAAGGAAAAAAAGGCGTTGGATTGGTGTATAGTCGTGAGGTGGACAGAATATGTTCAATTTGTATGCAGCAAGACGGAGGAAGTTTCTTTGAACCCGTTCAATCATGTTACGTGCAGAAGCAGTGGACGGGTCCCATAGGATGGTGCCATACTCAAGGATGGGACGGACTAAGGAACAGAAAAGAGTTTTTAGTGGTGTGAGCAAGTGAAAATATGAAGAGACTCGGCTAATGAAACCTAGCAGTTTAAGAGCCTTACAACAGATTATCTGAATGTGCATGTTACTAAGTAAATATTATTTAATCCCCCCCTGCCCCCCTCAATGAGACAGTTGAATGTACGCTACTGACAATGACAGTTAATTATAATAGTATCCAGGGTTTCCAGCAACCTGTAACCTGACCTTTTTGCTTTTGTTTGTGTGTTATCGGCGGCGTGTGTGTTATCGGTAGATATTATATAATAACAACGTAGCCGGCCAAAGAGCGAGAGCGACAGGAGTATAATAGAGAAAGCGGTAAAGAGTAAGAGAGATAGGGACTAACGCTTTTATTTTCGTTACGCATGGTTTTACCAGGGGTATGACACTCTCACAATTCCTAATGTTATTTGAAAAAAGTGGGGACATGGCCTTGAACTCATGGGCACTGCCATTTTGTTAAATATGAAAACCAGCTGACGTCTCATATCATATATTTCAATAGTTGATACTTGATACCACCATGATAATAAAAATAAATAGTCTAATAACATTGATTATAGAATAGACAGATAGACCAAACTATCATTATGTTGAATTGTACGCAACCAGAAAGCAATATTAAATTATATAATATAATATAAATGTGTTACAAATGTAACAACAAACCGTTTATTGTAAAAAAAAATCGTTTACAACAACACTTCTAAACCACCAGGTAATCATTTACAACATCAACACTAAACCACCAGAGATCGGCCACCAAGCTGAGTGTCGGTTCTGTATTGTTCTGTGGTTTTACTGGGCCAGGGTACCTCCACTCACATCGCGCCATAAGAAACTACGTTTCAATAAATTTGTGAGTGTGTGTGTGTATGTGTGTGTGTGTGTGTGTGTGTGTGTGTGTGTATTACTCATTTAATTGTGATTCGTATTTTTTTTTGAGTCTACGCATGTATGCATACACATAGACTAAAAATAGTAAAATTGTGGTTAGAAAATAATAAATCTGATCATAACATTTTACTTTCAATAACGTCGTTAAATTATGACCAGAATCATAATATAACATGATACAGGTTGGGAAAAAATTGTGAATTATGACATAGGCACATTGATAATAATATCCATGATTCCCTCTAATGAGAACGAAGGAGTTGGTTCCCGGGTCACAACAAGGCGTGCGAATAAGTTCCCCTCAAAATAACATTCTATTTAACTGTTCGAAATGGTTCCCGGTTAAGGTACAAGTACAATACGAAAAAGTTCCAAACAAACAACCAAACGATCGAATCTTCGACACACAATTGAATGCAACTTAACAATGAAAATTTGCATTCCGTTTTATAAAAACTTAGTACTATTTAGATGACCTAAATTTGGTTCGGAATGTTGATACTCAGTATAAATATTATGATATGAATCAGTAAAAATATTGAAAAATATAAGCTTGGCGCAATAGCATATTTAATTTCGTTTATTTACTCTTGTGTATACAGTATACATATACTTTTTTTTTCGTATGGCATGATTACCTGGGGACTACCCTAGGGTCTACAGTTCGGATGCCGGTTTGGCAGAATTTCAATTGGGGCACCTGTAGGTTTCTGCCATGCCCCGGAGTGGGGGATGGCAGTCTCTCTCCGAAGACAGTTGTTTCCTGTCCAAGTAGAGAGACTGCCCGAGGCCGGGTCCGAACCGGCGACGGTACGCGTCGTAACCGCCGCCTTAGTCCACTCGGCCACTACGTCCCCATACAAGTACTATAGTAATCATGAACAATCATCATTGTGGAAAAATTTATTAAGCGGTCTAGGCTAATAATTAGCAATTATTGTATTCGTATCGTACCTGTTAATAAACCGGAAATCAATTCAATTTTTAGGTATATCATTTACTATAACGCCAATTAAATTATTATGATTTATTATTTTTGGTTATAATTTATTATTTGTAAATTATAATTGTGATGCTATTTTAACATCGAATTGAACATTTATGTCACTATTTTATTGAATATTAACTACCATTTTAAGAATTTAATCATACATTTTAGCATTATAAATTCCAGGAATTCCGTAATGTGTCAATTGAAAGTTTGTACCAAAATCTTTTAGGATTTATCATTAAAAATGAACGTTTTCTGAAATCATTATTCATTTTAAATTTAAGAAAGAATCAAGTGCTAGATTAAAACAAGCATGCTAAATGTTACGTCATTGTATTTTTAATCATTATTATTCGATTATCCTCGAAAATTGATTATTCGCACACCCTCATCACTCCCATTAGTGCGGATCTACCGTACTCGTATATGAATAAATCAAGAAATGAATGGTTCAATACATACAGCCACTGAAATTATACTTATCTAGAAAACAATGCATAAAAAATAAAAATATTCATTTATTTGTGTGTATTCAAATACGATGGTCCGATAAAATACAATCTAGATTATGCGCCGTGAAAACGTACGGGTGACTCCGGCGTGCTGTTTGGCGATTTTTCGTCGGTATCCGATAGTCTTTTTATCGCCAAATTTAATCACAACATACCTACATAAATATTCTAGAACATATACATCGGTGTCATTCCAACCCCACATGTGGGCCCAGTTGTTTTTTGGAGAAATCACCACGCGGCGCGCTGGTGTCGACCGCACGTTTTCGTGATGTGTACTGTAGGGTCTGCCTAGAAGATCTCATTAAAATTTAAAACACGCTTGATAACATTGAATAAGCGGTACGCCTTGAAGTAGTAACAAAAAACAAAGTTGATAATTGAAGACTTATCAAAGACATAGGTGTATGTTACAAAAAAAGTGTCCGAGAGAGGCAAATAACTGATTACAGTTTATCGAGATTGATGTATGTTCACGTTTAGTACCAATAGCTACGATATATATCATAGAAAAAACCAATGTTATGTGTTTGGTTTTGCCCAGCGTTGTTGTCTCACCAAATTTGAATATTTTTCTTGGTTGTTATTCGAGAAGTGGTCACTTTTTAAAATTTTAATTTTAATTAAAAACAAATAGTGAAAAAATTAATAAAAAAAATTTATGAACCACAACATATTGATAACACTGAGTTTTATCAATTTATATAATAAAACGATTTTTGAAAATATTGTAACATACACTCATTTTATTGATAGGTCTTCAATTATTGGGTTAGTTCAATGGCGTCATTTGGGGGGGGGGGGCAATTCGTACATTTGCCACAGTCTAGTGTTTAGCTACTCAGTCTCTCAAGTTGGTACATATGAAAAATATAAAATATACAAAAAATATAATAATAATAATAATAAAACCATTAAACCTGTAGAAAATAAATTATGAATACAGTTATTGGCTATATTGTTGTTTATATTTAAATGATACAATTGAGATAACGGGAGACGGGCGCCGGTACACTGTACTAAGTACAAAACGTCGTTATTTCTAGACAAATACCTTAGTGGACTAGTTTAGTCTATAAATATAATAGTCGTTACAATTCCACCCGTGTAAAAAGGGGCATATGTAATTTGCGCCAAAAACAACCAAAAAAAATAAAAAATATGTAATTTGCGCCACATCTAAAATTGTATTTTGGTAATTTGCGCCACTTTTTAAGTTTGTAATTTGCGCCAAATAAAACTAAATAAAATGGCAATATGTAATCTGCGCCATCGTTTACCTACAAAAATTGTAATTTGCGCCATAGTTCACCTTATTGAAATTGTAATTAGCGCCACAAGTAAAACGAACTTCAGTCTTCATGTATATTAAATAAGTAAATTTAGTTAACTTGTAATAGCATGACATGATCATGCCCGTTATGTTCATTTACAATTTCAACTATTTCTACAATATTTTCTATAGAATTATACACTTTTGCATTGCAAGTTCTGACAGTACAACGCCATCGTACTGAAGCATTTTTCGATTCATGCACTTTTCGGTACGTACAATTTGAAAATAATAATAAATCATTGCCTCTGGTGCTTTTAGTAATTTCACCAATATTTGTACTGTTTTCCATTACTTATATTTTTATAAAATTTTGAAATAAAATAAATAACATGAACGCACACCCGATTAATATCGGACTAACTGTAAATATCACGATTCGCGACATTCCTGTTCAATATTAACAATATGTAACAATACATTGATAATATTTTCGTAGACTAATCTCTTTCATTCGTATCTAATAGAGACGATATGTCTATTATCAGTAGAACACAACAATATTATATTGGACACACGTCGGTACGTATTATTGACTATTGTATATTATCCTATGCGATATCAGTAAATTTATCTGCTGGTAAATTTCAACAATATTGAAGTTGAAAGTGTGGCGCAAATTACATATTCTATTTTGTTTTCTGTCGTGGCGCAAATTACCAAAATTAATTTGTATATGTGGCGCAAAATACATGTTATATTTTTATATTTTGGCGCAAATTACATACGTCCTTAAATGTACCTTTTGATGGCGCAAATTACAGGTAATTAAATTGGCGCAAAATACCATCTCCCGTAAAAAGTATTTTCATATTATTATCAATTTGTATACAAACATTGATTAAATAATTAATGTTATTCAATCTATTTTAGTGCAGCCGAATAATCGGAGTCGTCATATTATGACGGATACGAATGACGATTATGAATAATACTTTTTCACCCCTTATGAACATAATTGAATAGTTAAATAATGCATTTTAGTCGGCATAAAAACAAGTTCAGTCGGCTTATCAGTAATGGTTGCCCTATTCTAGAAAAAACTGAAATGACGCCACTGGGTTAGTTACTATTAAATCATACTACTTCCGAATTTATTTTATTATTTTGTTACAACTGTAACAACGTTCTCGTCATTAGGTATTGCCGTATTGGTTACCTACAGATGTACCATATGTATTTGTAGCTTACTTGGTTCACGGTTTAAATCATGAGCTATGTTTCCTGGAAATGTATACATTCGTTATAAGGTAAACTCAGTGACTCATGAAAGAAGTTTCAGGTATAACATTGAATGGTTATTTTGAAAAGCCAATTTATACAGGTATCTCAGTATTTTCAAAAAGTAAAAAAAAATTAATTGATTAATTACCAAACTTTAATAAGATATTTTAAAACTACATTTTTTCTAAAAATCTGGTTTACAAAAAAGCTATACGAATTTTCTTTTTTAAACGTTAAAATTGAAATTTAAATTTAAAATGATATTTATCAAAAAAAAAAAAAATAATAATAAGTTCAAAATAAATGATTAGAAAAAAAGTTTTAGTATTTGTCAAATATATCTGAATCGATATTTATATGAAATATAATAATATTTAATGATACTACGCAATTAATAATACATAATGTCGGAAAATGTAACGTTTATTTGTTTCTAAAATAATTTGGACCTCCAAGTGTCCCTATTCACATAAATTACTAATATACACTTTGTATTAATGAATTAAATAAAAAATTATACTTTGCATTCGTATATTGTTGCACGTTTAAAAACCTAGCAGATTAATTTATCCGTCGAGTAAAACGGTTTTTATGGACTGTGTGTTTTCACACGAGTGGTGAAGAATAAATTTAAAATCGAATTTTGAAAAACAGCGAACGTGCCACTGAAAAGATGAATCGACTTGTGCTCAAACATTCTTGTCGACGCATACACATACGTAAAATAAATAACCGTCGAATTAATTCGTAGAAATACTATACAATACCGTTATATCCTTTTGCCATTAGGTTACCTGTGAACGAATTCCGACGTTTAAAATCAAAATCATATAAGAAAGGGCAAAACGTCATATTATTGTATATGTTTATTTTATACGGGTAACGTTGTGTTTCCATCCGAAAGAACTGCGTTAGGACTCGCACCGTTCTCGTGTTCATGGAAACGAAACGCCCGTACGACCACCGAACGTGTTTCTACGACGCGTTCTATGACACTCTATGCAAAATGTCATAGTGCTCTCGTGAAAACAACTCTGCGGTATAAAATCGCTCGACGGTGAAATAATAGAAGCATTTAGAAAAAGAAAACGCTCTTCAATTATGATAACGTCACGTATACGCTTGTCACGACCGAAATAAACTTAAACCATACTTTACTTATACAGTCATTCACTAGAGGAGGAAAAAAAACATACGTGTTAACTCGTTTAAATGGTATGAATCGAATTCGTGTATGTTATGGCTTTCTTCGACGACCCCGTGAATGAACACACCACTATACGGCGAAACGCTCATGGTCTTGGTGTTTTCTCCGCTTCAGTCGTTTCTTATCTTATTGAAATTAAACGTAAAAATGACACTAGTGTCGTTTGGTTTCTTCCGGATTTTGAATCATCGCGATTCATCCTAGTACGCTTATATAATAATAATTATAATAATAATCAATTAGCAATACTTACCACTGCTCTCCACTTTGGAAACGAAAAGAATCACGGACGCCATTATCAGAAATTTTCGTGAACAACGCATCTTAAAAAAGTGTAAAACGTCCGAATTCTATAAGAAATATGATATTTGTATCGAGTCGACTGGTACGCCGATCGGTATAATGAATAGCAAAACGACAAAAAGTATTGCCGAACACGTACTATCTTTACGTGTACGATTTTCATTGGATAACAATGCACATTGAGTGGGTATGCTTCAGACAAACTGAACAAACACACAAAGTTATATACATTTATAAACACAATAACTAGATAGGTCCGTCTCTTGACGAATATCCACTATGAACATCGATGCATTTGTTACCATTTATTATGGAGTGACATAATCAGAAATCATTGTAATCAATCGTTATATTTTGATATCATACTCATAAAATATTATAGTCCATATTTTTGATAAAATAATTTTCATTTTACACGTCTTATTGTGTTATTTTTATTTAATTTTTTTTTTTACGGTGCAATATAAAATATGTATTTTATATGATATGCTATATTTGACTTCCTATATGTTTTAATATTAATTAGAATAGCAACAATATTGTTAGTTATTGTTGTTTTTGTACAAAAACGCGAGTTTAACCAAACGCCTTCTTTCAAATACATATTGAAAGTGATACATTTTCCCAAGACCACGTTGAACCACTTTCGAAAGAATTTTTTATTAGAATTTTATTTGTAGCCACTGCTTGTAAATTATGTGTAATATCATGGAAAAACCTACATCCATTTTTTTGTTAAAATAATTATAGTTGTGCTTAGATGGTTCGATATGCGTTCGTAACAAATATTGTGTAAATAATAACATTATTGAATCGGATACCTTATTTTTAAATTTGTATTACTTTATCAACTAACTATTATCATTGGAAGATACGGATATCATTTTTTTGTATACTTGGCGCTCTGGTTGAATCAAGAATAAATGTCTTGAATATGTATTCATACATTATTAGCACCCAGGACCTTAATGTGAATTATCCAACACGATTTTAAACAGCTATTTTGACGAGTACACTTAAGTTACATTTTGAGAACAATTAAAAATGCAATAAATAATAATGATAAAAATAAATAGTTATATTTTCTGTTGACGGATGAGTTATAAACAAACTTTGACGTTTAAAATGAAAATAAATTTCCCGAGCTCAATATATCAAGAATAATATGGTAAAAGTACCTATATATATATATATACATGGTTTTAGAGAAGTGTATCCGAAGTGTATCCGATATTTGTGTGTGTGGATGTTTCGATTAAATAAGGTATAATCACGAAGAAACAATTCTGAACTTTTTGATTTTTTTTTTTCATTTCACATGTTCCATGATTTATGTATTTAAATGCACATTACAAATACATAAATAATTTGACACCTCAATTACAAGTTGAATGACTTTAAATTTTTGATTTGTAAACACACGCTCAACCTAATGCACACATTTTAACCAGTGATTGTACCGATTTCCGAATGATACGCTATAACTTATCGGACGATTTTGAGAATTCGTATTTTGTTACCTCGTGGACCACGGAACATCGACTCAACGGCTTCTGGAGTCCACGAACTCGGATTTTTTTAGAATCGCTATTCTATTGAGTCACGCGCAAATTATTAGTGACACAATATCAAAACTTTTATTTAAACCGGTGTATAATAGAGGGACGCGTAATTAATTTTATTTAAATGCATTTGTCACATTGATAAGTTTCATGATTTAACCGACACATGTGTTGTGTTCGCGATCATAATACTCTGTTCATGAAGTTTCCTCTTTGGTACTCCGTTCAAGTCATTATTAACCCAGAACTTTAATGTAGAGAGAATGAAGTAAAACTTCGTTCAAACGGGTACGTTCGTTCGATGTTGACGATATGCGAACGAGTTTCAGCCGATGTCCCCGCACCGAGAATCGTGCTCCACAATTGGTGATCGAGATCTCTAATCGTACTGGAGAAGCGCGTGTGTATTATAAGCGTATTCGCACATACGCGTGTTACGAGCACTCGTATACACGTAATGTACTTTGCGTGTGTGTGTGTGTGTGTGTGTGTGTGTGTGTGTGTGTGTGTGTGTGTGTGTGTGTGTGTGTGTGTGTGTGTGTGTGTGTGTGTGTGTACTGTGTTGTAGAATAAAACATCATTTATATATATATATATATATATATATACGAGTATACGTGGTGGCCGGATACGATCAGTAACGCAAATACGAAATCATGGGCCTGTCAAAGTGGCTTAGTCCGTTTTTCATTGTATTTTATGTTGTATGGATGCTTCATATGTTTTATTATTATATAGAATCGCAACAAAATTGTTCATTATTGTTGGTTTTGTACATAGTGAAAACGCGAATTTTAATAAAACGCCGTGTATCAAATATATTTTGAGAGCTACATGTTTTCACAAGACGACATTACACTTTTTTTTGAAAGAATTAGACTACGTTCAGGAGCATATAAATGTATTGCTATTTAAAACATCAATAATGATATTATAGGGGGAAATGCTTTAACTTGCTTTTTGAAGTCTGATAGAAACTATCTGGCTTGGCTAACATGATTTTGTCGTTTGACCTAACATAAATTTACTGCACATTAAAGTCGGAGGTCTATTAAGGTAAATGAGGAAATAGCTCGAAAATGTTTGAAAATATTAAAAAGATACTTTGTTTATACAAAAAATTCAATTGATTCAATAATTTCATGAAATAAAATGCCTAATGTTCATGTATTCTTTTATAGCTCTCCGTATCTATAGTATATTTTTATGTAAAAACAATTGAAAAATTATTTATAAATAATTTGTAACCACTGCTTGTAAATTATGTGTAATATCATGGAAAAACCTAAGTCCATTTTTTGTTAAAATAATTGTTGTTGTGCTATGCTGGTTCAATATGCGTTCGTAACAATTATTGTATAAAATATAATAACAATATTGAATCGGATACCTTAAATTTAAAAATTTTATTACTTTATCAACTAACTATTATCATGGGAAGATATTATCATGTTTTTATATACTTGGCGCTCTGGTTGAATCTCTGAGAAACAGTAAAATACATGTCCAATTTGATGAGCGTTTAGAAGATCTGAGTGGTGTTCCATATTGGAGTACAGGCGAAGATAACATTTGATAGCTGTTTGTTTAATTGTGGATTTGGAGGTTATTGTGTAGAGCAACATTTGTGACGTACCAAGGGGCTTTAGCAATCACGCGGAGGCAATTGGCTTGGAATGCTTCTATGATTTTAGTGTTCGGTGGTTTAATGGTACCTCAAAGAGCGATACCGTATAACCAGATAGGTCGCAGAAGGGATTTGTAGAGTAGTAGACGTTTGGAAATGTGCATATAAGATTTCATGAGAGACCTAAGGTTGTGTTGGTTAGGTTAGGTTAGCTAAGGCGGCTATTTGTTGTTTTTGTTTGGTTTTGAGGTGAGGGCTCCAAGTGAGCTTTGGAAAGGGCATTTTGTTTGATAGACACAAGTCTCTTGAGTAGAAGATTTCAAAAAATTTTTCCAAACTTGGGTAGTAAACTGATTGGCCTATACTCTATGCGATATGTTTTTTCTTTCAATCGAAAATTATTCCCTCAGTATTTTTTAAAATTCATTGATTTACATAATGCTAAATATGATAATGAGAATTTCGTTTTATTACAATTAAATTTATGGATCCGTTTAAATTAAAAATAGGGACATCGCATGGCCTTTGGAAAACCTCTGCTGTCATTGGTTGGAGAAGTGATAGTTCCTCTGCGATTCTGACGTTGAAATAACGGTTTTGATAGAGAGGACTGAATTGTTATTATTAATAAGCAGGGCCCGGATTTATATTTAAATATATTAAAAACCTTAGAAATATGCACTATAAAATATGCATTTTACTCATATTTCGTAAGAATATACCCTTAAAAATAAAAAAATATCTTATTAGAAAAGTGTTTTGTTTGCTATCATTTTTCATGTATACAATTTTTTTACACTAAATTGTAATGTATTTATGTGATTTTTTTTTCCAACAGTTTTATTTCAACGTATTGCTATTTCAATCTGACAAATCAATATCAAAAAAACTTTTTTGTAGATAAATTATGTGGCTATATAAGATGAGAAAACAACATCAAATTACAATTTAGACTTTACGTATAAATGCGTTATTTTTATTGATATAACCAAAATATTACATATATTTTTTTTTTTTTTATGCTGTACAAGCCATTAAGGCCTTTTGCACGCTTCAACCAAACTATATATTCCGGTCCATTGCATCTTCCAATCGCTTTGTCTCGTCGGTATCTGAAATATTTTTCTTAACTCTATCTAACCACCGCTGTCGAGGTCTTCCCCTCGGACGCTTTTTTGTTGGGTTTCGGATTAGGACATTCCGTATGACACTTTCACCAGCCCGCCAGACATGGCCAGCCCACTCTAATCGTTTCGCTTTTAAGAACAAACAGATATTTGGTTTGTTATATAGCCTTCCTAGTTCATCGTTCTTTCGTCTCTCATATTCCCCAATTTGATTTCGCACAGGTCCGTAAATTTTCCGTAAGCCTTTTCTTTCGAAGGTGAGTAGCTTCTCTTCGTCCGCCTGTGTTGTGGACCATGTCTCGCATGCGTACATTACTATCGGTCTGAGGTAGGAGGTGTACAATTTCTCTTTTGTATCTTTGGACAATAATCTGGAGCTGAGCATCCTACTCATGGCAAAATAAGCTTTGTTTGCATTTCTTATTCTTAGCTGAATTTCATTATGCATATTATTTTTTGAGTTAATATTGACTCCCAAATATTTAAACTCATCCACTTGTTCAAAGGTATAGGGACCTACTTTTAGAGCTGCTGTATTTACCATATGTCTAGACATAATTAGGAATTTAGTTTTATTCTCATTGATAACGAGGTTCATTCTGTGACTAGACTCAATTAATTTCTGTGTGGCCTCCACTATATCATCTTTAGTGTCTCCTAGTATAACGATGTCGTCCGCGTATGCAAGCATTATATTCTTGTCATTCAGCTCCATTTCATAATCTATTGGTATATCCCTGACTACTTTTTCAAGCGCCAGATTAAACAATATAGGAGACATTGCATCTCCTGTTTTAGTCCAGATTGAACCTCGAATTGTGGGGATAACTCACCTTGGTACCGGATTTTACAATATGTGCTTGCATTACATATTTCTATCATTTTGACTAGCTTTTCTGGGATTCCGAAATTACTCAACGCTGTCCATAGTTGTTGTCTATTGACACTATCATAGGCTTGCTTAAAGTCTACAAAGATCATGTACAAATCCTTATCATGTTCGTAATACTTCTCCATTATTTGTCGGATAGTGAAAATATGATCTGTAGTTGACTTGCCTCTTGTGAACCCACATTGGTATTCTCCAATTATGGCTACTGCGTATAAATGGTTTTTAAATACGTAATATTACATATTACGTATTTAAAAACCATTTCAATGTGGTAAAAATCGAAACATACCGAAATATGAAGAACATGTCAAAAAATTGCAAAATATGCAAAAATATGCAAAATAAAACTTTGTATTTCCGATCTTTTGACTGTAATTCAAACTTGTAGTTTATCCAGCTACTTTTTGGACTGTATTGAAATAAAATGCAAATGCATATAAATCCGGGCCCTATAAATAAGAGATTAGTATACATATTCATGGTTGAAATTTTGTGGACGAAGCCACCGTACCAGAGTGGTTGAACGTTATCTTGATGACGAGGAACGCGGAGGTGGAGTGGATACGACTGTTGCGGTCAATTCTAATAACTTCAACTATTTCCCTCGCAAAATCATGCCTAAGGTTTATTTACAAGCACTTAAATACACAATTTTACGATTTTTACGGAATCGTCTTTTTTATATTCATTTTCGACTTTAAAGGCGAATAAAACTTCGTAGACCATCCAATCGTGATGAAACTATTGACTACATAATGAAGATAGAATCACATGCGGAATACAGAATACAGAATGAATCAAATTTTTATGTATGAACCTAGATTTTTACTTTACTCACTTAATTTAAGACCTCACAATCGAATGATCGATTGACTGATTAACGGTTGTAATGATGAGCGAAACGAGACATAAAATTGTCACATCACACCCTCATATTCAATATGTACTTAAAACTTTGTAATCAGAACTTAAATATAAGAAACATAATAAAAACTAAAAAGCCGATAAGATAATGGTGGTGGAAGTTCGTCCTTCGTCGCTTCGCTCCTCGGACAAGATAATGGTGAGGAGTGTATAGCACTTTCTATCATGGGATCACCTGGTTTACGATAGTTTAGTTGTATGGTACTTTACATTTGAATGCAATGATAAATCATTGTAAGTTAAGTACAGGATACAGTAGTTGGGTGGGATACACGAGATGCATTGCTAGATTAGGCATTATTGGATAGATTTTGGAATTATTTTATATTATAAAAAAAAAAACGATTCTGAACGAAGATGAAGATGTCAGCCTTAATTGTAATATATATTTTGTTTAATATCCTAGATTGGGTTAAATTTACATTTGTCTATTCATGTGACTTCTGCTCGTGAGCATTGGACAAACCAGGATGTGCATAGATAGGGCGTAGGTAAATACCATATTATTTGCCTAAATGCACTATCGTGACTGTACCACCCGACCCCGCCGTCCATATATGCTGAATGCTCCGTGGCTACGTCTATTTAAATATTAATAATTAATAATAATATATAAAATCCGCATGTTTATGGAACTGATACACACATTAAAATAACTGGAAATTGGAAGTTAGTAACGTTCTATTCAACCATGTAAAGGTACGTTATACACCTTGTGTTTACAATATACCAATATTTTGTATAGAACAGCTGTCAGCTACTGATTATATTATAATAAACTTAATCTATTTAATTATCTTTATCAGCTGTGATATTACATAATATTTTCATTTCTTATCTTTGAATACAACAATTTTTATACATTTTCAACTACAAAATAATTTGCAAATATTCGTGATTTTGACAAATTTTGTCGATTTTTGAACTTCAACTGCTTATAAAAAAAAATTGTGCCTATGTATTTGAATAATTTTTGAATCACTCTTAGATCAACTTATTCAAAACCTTCTATTAAATTTTCAAGCGATTTGGTAGGGCCAAAAAATTGTTATCGACTTTTATAAAAAAAAATCTAAGAAAAATCGAATTATTCAAATGCCTATAAATAGCTAAAAAATAAACGAAATATTTTGAAAATACAACTATGTAAAGAAAATGCCTATTTAAACATTTTGTAAAAGTTTTAAGTTTCTACGACCTATACTTTTTGAATAAGAACAAATATCAAAAATCAATGATGCCTAAATTGTTATTTTACGCGATTATGTGAAAAAATTGTAATTTCAAACACTCATAAAAATTTTTGATTTTATTCCAGTGCAAATTTTTTTACAGATAATTGAAGGAAAACGTATGTCAAACTTTGTACCGAATTTACAATTCTTAGTTTTGAATACTTAAAATTTTATGAATTTTCAACTGCAAAATAACTTCAAATTTTCGCGATTTTCTACACATTTCGTAAAAATATGAACTTTTTATGCTTATAAAAAAAAAATTGTGCATTACGCTTTGAATTTTTTTTTTATACCGATAAGTTCGACATATTAGGTACCTTGTATTAAATTTTCAAGAATTTTTGTCCAGTCAAATTTTTTTTATCCACATTTCAGAAAAAAAAACAAAAGAAAAGTTGAAAATTTCAATTGTCTATTAAAAGCTCAAAAAAAGTCTAAAGTTTACAAACATTGTACTACGTATAGATGATTCCAATATAAACATTTGGTGAAAGTTTCAAGTTTTTTCGACTTATACTTTTTGAATAAGAACAAATATCAAAAATCGTTTAAGGCTAAATTATTATTTTACGCAATCATGTAATTATTTCGTAAACGTTTGAACTTTAGATGCTTATAAAAAAAAATTGTGACTCACGATTTTTGATTTTTTTTAATAGCAATAAGTACTTCTAATGAGGAACCTTGTACTAAATTTTCAAAGTTTTATGGCCAACCAAATTTTTTTTATCCACATTTCAGAAAAAAATAAGTTCAAATTTTCGCGATTTTTCAATATTTCATAAAAATTTAAACTTTTTATGCTTATAAAAAAAAAGGTGTGCATTTCGCTTTGAATTTTTTTTTTTATACCGATAAGTACTTCTTATGAGGAACTTTATATTAAATTTTCAAGATTTTTTGTCCAGCCAAATTTTTTTTATCCACTTTTCAGAAAAAAAAACTAAGAAAAGTCAAAAATTTAAATTGTCTATAAAAAGCTCAAAAAAAGTCAAAAGTGTTCAAAAATTTTACCACGTATAGATGATTTCAATATAAACATTTGGTGAAAATTTCAAGTATCTACAATTTTTGGTTTTTGAGTAACGGCTAAATAAAAAAATCGATTTCGTCGAAAACGGGTTTTGCACAAAAAGTACCGTTTTTTCCTCATTTTTTGTTTGTTTTTCCCCTGGCATTTGAAAACTTTTGGGAATTTTCACTTGTGACCTCTCTAAGGTACCTCCGATATTCGTTTTGCCACCGAAAACATACCCTGAAGTTCAAAATTGAAGCATTATTTCGAGTAGTTATGGTGTACACAGACACAAAAACAAAAAAAAAAAAAAAAAAACACACACATCATAGTAAAATCAATACATTCTTCACTTCGTTCAGAATCTAAAATTATTTAACTGTATTGTATACCAAATTATTTATTCACACGCCAGTATATAAATGAAAACGCAGTCTGTTGCACATTCATCTCTCTAATCTAAGAAAAACGTATCATTGTCAACTAATTTTACACAAGAACTAAGAAGTTATAATAAAGGAAAGAGGAACTTTTGCACAACAACAATTCTCATAGCTTAAATACGAGCTAAAAATTAATAACTAGTCAGTCGATGTCTTCTCGCCCACACCACTCAATGTTATCTACTTTAAGGCCACGTCAAATGATCTTGATCGCCTAAAATCAAATAGCATTTGATAATAGGGTGTGGATATTCAACTCCAATAAGTTTTTTAAAAAAGTGTAAATTTTTCTATGACGTACAAAAAAGTATTGTGTTAATTAAAATCCTAATCCACATTCAAAGGACCTGCTCTGAGGGATTTCACCAGGACAACTAGAGTGGAAAATTGGAACTGGAACTGCAGCCAGGTATTTAAGTTAAATTACATAATATTAAAAAAAGCATTTTAAATTGATATGGAACATATATAAGCATAATTCAAAATATTAAACATTGTATTAATTGAAAATTAATTAAATTAAAGAAACAAAATATTCGAAAAGAAAAAATATAGTAATAGGAATAAAAAAACAAATATATAAAAGATCATATAGAATAAAACACAAGCAAAAAATACATATTAAAATATATACAAAAACACATAAAAACAATAACATCCATTTTCCTACCGTGAGGAAGAAGGTAATGTCCAAACAATAGGATCTTTAGGCAGGAATCCAAATAGAGAGGTCTCGACAATAGTCGACAATTGTCCTTTCCAAATCTAATGTTTTTTCCCACCTAATTAAAAAGGACTAGCTAAGCAGCTTAGTTTTGGTTCATTACACGGTGCATATTATGATTTATCCGTCTGAAATGTTTTTTTTTTTTTATTTATTGTTAAAAATATTTGTGTGAATTATTAAAAAGGAAAAATTCCAAGAATCTTCCATTTAAACCTTACGAAATATTATGGAGTATCCTATCATCTACGTGTATTATTTAAGTAATTACTTCAGAACTTTTTTGCTAAACACTTGACAATTTTTTCAGTTGCTTATAGAATGGGTTTTCATGTTAAAAATTACAAAATGTATCAAAATTTGATATAACTTAAATATTGCTTATAATTATGTTCACAATCAACAATTTATCAATGGTTTAAAATTTAAAAATTAATTTCACAATACACTTTGCCAACCGTAAAAATGGCTCATCTCAAGTTCTTTTCTCAACTTCGCCCAACAACATCATACCTATTGTCCAACCACAATATTTCCTTATCATTATTTTACTGATTTTTTGTTATCATTGTTATAGCAATTATAACAATTATGTTTATTTGCCCTTTACTCTTATGTCACACCAGTGATAAACAGCGAATTCTTGTATTAGATCACTTAATGATAAGAGGTAACTTTTCACCATTTTTGGTTTCATTTTTTACTAACATATAGTACATGATGAGGAGTTACCTTTATAATAACTATTCTTAATATACCTATTCTTTCGCAAAATCGTTATTGTTATCAATAATTGCCATGTATTCGAATAAAATTGATCGTAAATTAACATTTCAGCGCTGAGCGAACGCAACTCACATGAACTAGATCCTAATATGTGTGTGTGTTAATGTGTTTGTGCATGTGTGCAGAACAAACAAATTAAACAAACACGATACATCTTCTACGATTCACGTAGATAGCATTAGTTGGCTTTTTTTTCTAAATAGTTGTTCATAGTATACATTCAAAAGAATAACGGTGAATTTTTCATTGCCACAAAAAACGCAATTACACTACCGAATGTTTTAGCGGTGAGTGTCGTGATATTGTTCATCTGTTTTAAATGTTTTTTTTTCTTTCTCGTCATAGCCCTCACTGTGCAGTGAAAGCAAAGTGAAAATAAATTCCAAAAATTTTAAATTTAAAAGTACGAAGTTGTTATATATTCCTATAGTCCATGTTTTGATTTGATATAATTTTCAGTTTCTCATGAACAAACGTTAATATTACACGTGGCAACATCGCGACAAATTACATTCCTCGACGCATTGATGCGCGTGCAACCGTCCCTAGAAACCAGATGGCGCCCGATAACGGCACCGGTACATTTCGTCAAAATTTATTCAATAAATCGCTTATAATTAAATTTATTAACATTTGCCTTACACAAGTGCGCGTAAATTCCTATTGAAGGTCGTCTGTGATAAAGAAAAAACCGGGCCCGCCCGGGCAGATCATGTATATACTAGTTTGGTTCCTCTCTCTCTTTCTCTTACCCTCCAGAATCAAAGCGGGAATGGCCCACGGCAGACTTTAAATCGTAATAGTACGCTCGTCCTGATGTATGGTTTTTTGCAATTTGTATACTTTATTAAATAAAGTACTCCTATCTCTATTATCTTGTTCGAGGATCGAAGACTTCCATTGCACGAAATGCGTTCAGCGTTTTATATGTGATCTGAATGATTTGATTATTTTATTTAAGATGTTTTGCGCTTGCGCCGATCATCATTAAATACTGTTAGTGTGAAACAATATTACAGCTGTATCGGTCACTTTATCGAAATAAAAGAGACGTTTTCTTTTTAAGTTACAAATACATGATTCTCAGATATCCAATCACAATTCAGTAGGTTCAGGATAAGAAAAATATGTTTTGGTTCACAAAAATATAGCCAATGATCCAAAGTAACGGGTATATATATATATATATATATATATATATATATTTATGTATGTATATAGCTAAAAAAAATAACAATATAAATCATGAACAATTTATTTTCATAAATACACTCCATAAATTTAGGTTTTAAATTTTTCGTTCATTATATGCGAACTATTTATAAGATTATTATATTGTAGCAATTTTATATCAACAATTCACAAATAATAATTATAATAATAATAATAATAATAATAACAATAATAATTTTAATAATAATCATACACCAAATTTCTTTTGTAAGTTTAAATACTGATAAACATTTTGAATTAATCAATTGTAATTTTAGGAATTTTTTAAGGCTTCGATCACTCATTAAATGGAACGACTTCTAGAATGTCTGTTATTAGAAGCTCTGTAGTTTGATAACCCTCCAGCCCTTGAGCTACGGTTCGTGCTAGATTGTTGGTTACTTCTTGTACTAGATCCTGCAGCGGAGCTTGTACCAGCATTTGTATTCCTGCTTGTCGTAGGTGCTACATAATAATTAATTTTTCACAGCACCTACGACAAGCAGGAATACAAATGCTGGTAAAAGCTCCGCGGCAAGAGCTGGTACAATCAGTAACCAACAATCTAGCACGAACCGTAACTCAGGGGCTGGTGTATGATTATTATTTATTATTTATTAATTTAGTGTATGATTATTATTAAAATTATTATTGTTATTATTATTATTATTTGTGATTATTTGTGTTACCCTTTGACTACTGCATTAATAAGATGAAGTTGGAATTATTTTTTGTGGAATTATCCATTATATAAACTGCATACATACATATAATTGTTCATTGAAATGATATAACTTCTTTATTTTTTTTAACAATTATAAGTCCCTAATAGATTGCCGGAGTCATTAATTTTACGTGCTTCAGATAAACCTACAACTATCAGTTAGTAGTAGATCTAGGAGAGGGTTCCATGGGCTTTATTTGGGCCAAACTTTCTCCTTTTATGTACACATTACTGAAATGTTCAGTTATTTTTTTTATTTTTTATAAGTACTAATTTTTTAAAAGGCTCCTCCCCTGATCTGCCACTAATGTCAATGATGTTTTGTGCAATAGTCAAAGGGTAAAAATAGAATTACTGTTAATATTAATCAACATTTTTTTTTTTTTTTTTACAAAATTGACCACATTCACTTAACCAACTAAAAATATAAAAGCATTTACTGACGGATTGCATAATGAAGAGTACTTTTGTAAAGCTAAATATATCTTAGTGACTAAGCAAACACAGCCAAAAATTGTAAAAAAAAAACTTAATTAAGTTAACTCAAAATTAACATGATGAAAGTGGTAATTAATAAAGATTAATAAAGAGGGCTCGGATTTTATAGCATTTACTTATTATTATAGAACATGGGAAAATTACAGAGTGAGCTACTACATCATTATAGTTTATACAATAAAGAATTTAAATTAGTTAAATTATATACATTTATACACAACATAATAAACTTACAAGTTACATTATAATAGTAAATTATTATTTACTTATTTATTTTTGCTTAGTTTTCTATATGTTAAGGTTATATTAAGTATAGCACATAATATAATGCTATAAAATCCGGGCCCAGTTAATAAATAACATAATAATACATTAATACATTGACATAATAAGGCGTAGAACTGTGTCAGGAAAGTTTAATACAAAATTCAGGCAATATAATTTGGTTAATATAATTGGGTTTTTTATTTTATGTACACTTAATTGGTTATGCATTGCAAAATATTAATTAGGGAATCATCTAACTACTTAATATTAAATTACCAACTTTCATCTGTTCAAAAATAAACCATATTTTAACATGTTTTACATACCTATCACATTTAAAAAGTACATAGAATATTAGACATATTTTGGTAGGTAATATTTTTTAACAATTTTAATTTAAATTTCAGTATGAAGAATAAAAATAGATACTTGTTTGTATACATTATTCTATCTCTTCTTATTTTTGATTTTTGATACATAGGTGCCTATCTAAGATCTGTTGACCATACACCAAACACATACGATAGACATTTCTGCAATATTATTAATAGTTCACTCATTATTGTACTTGTACCTTTAAATAAGTTATTGATAATTAATTGTTTTATTTACATTAATTCATGTAATTGAATGAAACTTCCATAATAACTTGTTATGTTGCTGTATTTTTGATATATTTTTTATACTTAATTGGCAGTTATTTAGTAGGTCCCTTTGATAATAGTCTACAGTTGGTTTTAGGCAATTTGTCAATTCTTATGTTTTGCATTTTTTCAATAAATGATGAAAAAGACATGCCAATTTGATTATTGGTCTGACGTTAAACAGTAAAACGGTAAAATGATAAACATTTAACATAATATACCAATTTGGAAGAACAATTTTCTTTAAAATGCACATTACACTATTTAATTAATGTTACTTGGCTCTCCGATTTCACACAAGAGAAAAACGTGGAGTAATACATAAAAAAATTGTGGTCTATTATTTAACTTTTAAGTGATATTACAAATACTAATGAACTTAAAAAGTAAAAATCACACAATAATTGTATTTTATTTCGGCCATGTATTTCTTAATTTATTAGTTATTACTGCATTCGTTAAAGGAAATTTGTAAGGTTAACTGTACAATTACGCCGATTTAATCATAATGTGAATTACGAAATATGTGCCGATAATGATAAAATATATCAATTAATAATTAATGATAATATAATAATAGCTACAAATCATCTGTTCATAGAGAATTAAAACAATATAAGCTACATCCATATAAAGCGACATTAGTTCAAGGGTTAAGACCAACTGATTTTCAGAGAAGAATGATATTTATTCTGAAAATTTCAGAAATTTATAGATCAGACAGTAGTTTTAATTCAAAAATATTATTTTGGTTTGACGAAAGAAAATTCTGCAACAACAGGATAATGAATTGTCGAAATATGCATTATTGGACTGACCAAAACCCCTATGGTTGCGTGAGACGAAACACCAAATTAAGTAGAGAACAAACGTGTGGTGTGGAATTCTAAATGGGAAAATAATTGGTCCATATTTTTATGATGGCAATTTAATAGGTAAATTTAATTATGTTTGTCAGTTTGTGTACAAATAAGTATGTATAAAATATTATTAATTATATGGAATAGTGAAACGAATCTTAATTTAACTTTAAAAATGTAATCCATAACAAAATTAATTATAAGTTAACAACAATCTACATAATATGATGAATATTTTTTTTTTATAAATTAACGCCATTCGGCTTTTAAGCGATGATTTTTAAGAAGTACAATAATTTACAAATACAACAGTAAGACATTTAAATATTATTAACATGATAATAAAGTATTCTTATTCAACAGGTGATCAATATTTGAATTTTTTGTCAAATGAAATGTCCATTTTACTGGAAGAAATCGCATTAAAATCATTAAATGTAGGTACGGAAATCGCAATAATAATTAATGTTATCAATAATAGAACTATAACTATTATATTTACAATTGATTATTGATATTTTATGTTATCGGAATGTAATTCATGGATTAATAAACAGCGGGTAGGTAAGAAGTAGGTCTAATTGTTTGGATGATAATAATTATGGGTTATAAAATAATTACTATCTTTTATTATCTATGGTAACAATAAAATAATAGTTAGGTATCGGAACGAGCTGATGAGGCGATTTAAAATTTTAACGTGGGTAAATAGTACTATTTTCTTATAAACTAAAAAAATTATTAAAAATCATGAAGTTGATGAAAATTGAAAGTTGAACCGTCAAAAGTTTCAGAAAAACAAGCCTTACAAAATGGCTATCTTCGAATTTTACAAAAATTATAAAATAAAAAGTTATTTTTTAAATTTTTTTAATACAACATTTGTATTTACCAAACTAATGTGAAATAAATGTTTTTAGTTCTGTGAGTCTTATATAAAAAAAAAAAGTTGATTATCTCTATTAACACGGGAGATATCGCTCTGTGTAAATCTCGGTGGGACACCCTGTATATATATACATATATATGCATACAATTAAAAAAAAATAACAATATAAATCATGAACAATTAAATTTAATAAATACACTCCATAATTTTAGGTTTTAAACTTTTGGTTCATTATAATATGTGAAGTGTTTATAAGATTATTATAATGTAGCAATCGTATATCAACAGTGCTCAAATAAAAAAAATAATAATAACAATAATCATTTTAATAATAAACAATAAACATACATCAAATTGGTTTAGTAAGTTTAAATACTGATAAAACATTTTGAATAGATCAATCGTAATTTTACGCAATATTCAACAATTTTAAAATGTTTTTTTTGCAATATTCAAAGGCTTCGATCACTCGTTAAAAGGACTGTCATGTTTTCCGTTATTAGAAGCTCTTTTTATTTATCTGCGCCTTGACCACCACGAATGCCTTAATCTACTGATCATGCTAGATCCTTGGTTATTGCTTGTGCTAGGTCGTCGATCAAGTTTGGAAAGTGGTAAAATGATATAAAATGTACAAATATAACTGAATATTTTTCAAATTCAGTAATAATTATCGTATTACCTTGATTTAATTAAACACGTTTCGTCATAATACGTCTTTATACCATACGCTATGATAAAACCATCGCAATCTGGAATCGATAGTATAACGTCTCCTCTAACATTTTTCTTCCGATCGGTTATGTTTATTTTTACGAGGTTTCGGGGCCTCGACACCCGTGTGTGTTACTAGGTTATGGAACAACGGTACCTTATATTATAGAAAGTCTCGATGACAAACAATTAGTTAATATAATATATTGAAGATATAATGTGCTACGAAATAGTGAGTAGGCGAGGACCGTGGTTGACTTGAGGATGGCATTGACGGTAGTTGGAATGATGGTCTTCAGATTCCTTGGCTGCTGCGTCTACTGCCTTATTGTTAGTTCTTTCTGATTCCTTCGTTATTGCTCTCACTGCCTACTGCTTACCGCCTACCGCTATTATTTCGATCGTCTTATATTCATACCAAAAAACCCCCGGTCAGCATTCGTTTCCGTACCGCACATTGAACATAATATAGCAGTGTTCTAAATATGGGACTATGTACGATGTTTTATAAACAACAATCGTTACAATTGATACTAATTAAAAAAGAATCAATTTTTTCCTAGGTATTTCTAATTTTTTGCTCAGATTCTCTGACGGTTATTATGGCTTAAAGTATATGTCTAGTCCCCTGTTTATGACTTATAATCGACTTCAATATTCAAATTTAATAACTTTTAGGATACAAAATAGTGAAGTGATTGAACGCATTTTTTTTTCTCTGTAGGATGTGAACACGACTATCACCATTTCTTATTATTTTTAATATATATATATATATATATATATATATATATATATATACTTTTGTGCCTACATAATAATTCATTTTTCACAGCACTTAAGAGAAGCCCCAATACGAATTCTGGAACAAGCAACGTGGCTGGACCTAGCACAAGCTATAACCAAGGACCTAGCACAAGCTATAACCGACGACCTAGCACAAGCAATAACCAAGGATCTAGCATTAGAAGCTCTTTTTATTTATCTGCGCCTTGACCACCACGAATGCCTTAATCTACTGATCATGCTAGATCCTTGGTTATTGCTTGTGCTAGGTCGTCGATTATAGCTTGTGCTAGATCCTTGGTTATTGCTTGTGCTAGGTCGTCGGTTATAGCTTGTGCTAGGTCCTTGGTTATAGCTTGTGCTAGGTCCAGCCACGTTGCTTGTTCCAGAATTCGTATTGGGGCTTCTCTTAAGTGCTGTGAAAAATGAATTATTATGTAGGCACAAAAGTATATATATATATATATATATATATATATATATATATATTAAAAATAATAAGAAATGGTGATAGTCGTGTTCACATCCTACAGAGAAAAAAAAATGCGTTCAATCACTTCACTATTTTGTATCCTAAAAGTTATTAAATTTGAATATTGAAGTCGATTATAAGTCATAAACAGGGGACTAGACATATACTTTAAGCCATAATAACCGTCAGAGAATCTGAGCAAAAAATTAGAAATACCTAGGAAAAAATTGATTCTTTTTTAATTAGTATCAATTGTAACGATTGTTGTTTATAAAACATCGTACATAGTCCCATATTTAGAACACTGCTATATTATGTTCAATGTGCGGTACGGAAACGAATGCTGACCGGGGGTTTTTTGGTATGAATATAAGACGATCGAAATAATAGCGGTAGGCGGTAAGCAGTAGGCAGTGAGAGCAATAACGAAGGAATCAGAAAGAACTAACAATAAGGCAGTAGACGCAGCAGCCAAGGAATCTGAAGACCATCATTCCAACTACCGTCAATGCCATCCTCAAGTCAACCACGGTCCTCGCCTACTCACTATTTCGTAGCACATTATATCTTCAATATATTATATTAACTAATTGTTTGTCATCGAGACTTTCTATAATATAAGGTACCGTTGTTCCATAACCTAGTAACACACACGGGTGTCGAGGCCCCGAAACCTCGTAAAAATAAACATAACCGATCGGAAGAAAAATGTTAGAGGAGACGTTATACTATCGATTCCAGATTGCGATGGTTTTATCATAGCGTATGGTATAAAGACGTATTATGACGAAACGTGTTTAATTAAATCAAGGTAATACGATAATTATTACTGAATTTGAAAAATATTCAGTTATATTTGTACATTTTATATCATTTTACCACTTTCCAAACTTGAACGAACAGCCAAAAATTTTGTGTCACCTGGAGAATTGACAATGATTACATCTGTCGAATAAAATAAATCGAAAATGTAATTAGCAACGGATTTTCAAATATATCGTGTTCGATTTGTGCATTAGATTTCAATATGTGTAATTTTACCTCTTGCCTCGTTTACGTCATATTCCACAAAGCCGTAGCAAAAGTATTGTATGGTTAATATTTTGTTCGCATATACTGTAAAGTACATAAAGTAAATATGAAATACATTAATACTATAAAGTTGTATATTTAATCACTACGTCGTAAGTGTCACGACTAATACCGAATATACCCATAATACCGAAATATCGAATATATCGAAAAAATTCAACCGAAATATCGGTTGAACGATATTTTCGGTACACCGATTCAAACCGGTATGAAATATCATACCGAAATACTGATGTAAATAAAAAATACCGCCACCCCTATTTTTTATGTAAAAATCATATTCATAAACGCATACAATTAATAAGAGTAATTATAAATATTTATATACATATATCTTATAAAATATTATATGTTTAGAATTCTTTTATATACTTTGACATAATTACCATTAATTCCTTTTTCTTCTAAAATGTAATAATTTTTATATTAGATTAATGACGAATTTTTTCTGAGTCAGGCTGTATGGAATCAACATATGATTTCAACGCGTTCTCACACTGAACCGTATAATATAATAAGCCCTTATTCTCTCGCCTCAACTATCACCATCATAAACTCAAAAATTTATTGAAACCAACGTTTCAGATAAGTGTGATTCGTTGTGCTATTTGATTAACGCTCAAAGTCCACCTGAAGGATTTCACTGCGAATCTCCTGTAAAACGTCTGGAATTTACCACGTGTACAATTGACGCATACCGTAATGGTAATTGTATATTTTAAAGAAAAGAAATTCGATGTCCAATACATAATAAACACACAAAAAGAAAATATTATCAGGTGATGAGAGGAGACATCCGTAATTCAATGCCCGTACATTGTATGAAAATCAGTTATGTGCACACATTGGATTAGTAGAAACATCACGAATAGATTTCATTGTCAAATAAAAAAAAAACTTTTTTAATTTTCTACTGCATGTGAATCTTTACACCTTAGTAACCTAATCGATAGTTAAAATGTATGAATAATTATGCTCTGATCTGCACTTGGTCGACTCAGTGTCATTCCTACACCTTACACCGTATCGCAAGAATGTATGAAATGTAGAAAAAACCATATGACACATTACACGTCAACCTTTTTACGGTGGTAAAACATATAAATTAGTTTAAGACACAATCAAACTCGATGAAAATGCGTTGTGGCTGTTTTATTATATTCCTTGGTCAAAAATATATGGCAATATAATTTATCAAAGAAAATAATCTAATATTTCACACTATCGTCGATCACACCATAATTAATAAAAAACATGATATATTTTTTAGTTTTATATATTAACATATAGATTTATAACTCACTGAGCAGTTTTAAAATTACAAGAGTGCCACGGTAGTTAGAAAGATATTCTAAACAAAAATAATCGCAACTTTAATTTACGGCCCTGTATTATTTATGGGTTATGGTGTTTTGGCCCTGATAATTTAATGTTTAACATATTTCTCAAATAATTTTAATTTTAATTTTCAAAAGGTAAGATCGATCAAATAAAAATGGTACGTGACCTAATTATTCCCCATTTTGGCTAGTTTTTTTTTTTCATTACATGAATATTTACAAACTGTATACATAATATAATACAATAAGTAAATTATGAAAGCATAAACGAAAACGAATGAAAATAAAGGCTTGAGAGAAGGGGGCGTCCAGTGACACCACTTCAAAATGTCATTATACTCATCAGTTTGTTAATTTAGTGTAATAGATCTCTGTGCCAACGTCGTTTTAATCGACGAAGTGGATTGATAGAGTTAGTTAAAGAACGGAGATTGGAGATAAGTGGATTTTGATGGTTAATTATGGCTGTGTGTAGTTTTTTGTAAGATTGAGAGGCTAATTCAGGAAGAGTTGGGATTTTCAGGTCATTATGACGGGACTGATTGCTGACGAACCAAGGAGCACCTGTGATGATGCGTAAGCTTATAGAATAGAAGGATTGGAGTATGTTAATATTTGACTTATTAGCTGCTCCCCAAATTTGGATGCCGTAGGTCATGGGTAGTCTTATAACTTGTTTATATATTTGAATTTTGGTTCTAAGTGGAATTTCGGAGCGTAATAGATTTCGAAGAGAATGAAGACGTAAATTTAAAGATTTACGTTTGATTTTTACATGGTTCGACCAATTGAGTTTTTTGTCAAGATGGATACCTAGGTATTTAACATTGTCTTGTTGAGGGATTATGTTGTTGTTGATGGATAGGGGATGACTGTTAATAGAGCGTAGAGTGAAGGTTATGTGGCTAGATTTGGATTCGTTAATTTTTATTCTCCAAAGGCGGAACCAGCTTTGGAGTTGTATCAGATGATCCTGGAGTAGTTTGGAGGACTGATCGGGGTCTGAGTGGGAGGAGATTATAGCAGTGTCATCAGCGAATGTGGCAATAAAAGTGTCGTTAGAGTGAGGTATATCCGAGGTGAAGATGTTATAGAGAGTCGGAGCTAAGATGCTACCTTGAGGTATACCTGCAGTGATATGATGTGAATGTGACATATCGTCTACATAGCGAACCGCAAAAGAGTGACTGGTTAGGAAGGACTTAAGTATAAGAAACAAAGGAGCCGGAAGGAAGCGGAGTTTGTAAAGAAGTCCGTCTGACCACACTCGGTCAAACGCCTGGGCAACGTCGAGGAAAACAGCTTCACAGTGATTTTTTTTTTCGAGAGAAGAGGAGATAATATCAGTTATTCTATGCACTTGGTGTAGAGTTGAGTGTTTGTTTTTGAAGCCAAATTGCGTACTAGGAATTATATTAAAATCATTAATAATTGGGTAGATTCTTTTCAGGATAAATTGTTCAAGGATTTTAGAGAGGGTAGGGAGGAGACTAATAGGCCGATATGAGGAGGGAGATTTTGGAGGTTTTCCAGGTTTATAAATTAATATTATAATGGAATGTTTCCAGGTTGATGGGAAGTGTGATAGACGTAGTATGGAGTTGTATATGTAGGTAAGAAGAATTATTGCCTTTTTTGGAAGGTTTTTGATTACTTGGTTAGTGATGAGATCGTGACCAGGAGATTTGTTTCTTGGCAGTTTATTGATTATGAATAGAATTTCTGAAGGGGATATATTATTAGGTGGAAAGGCGATAGGGAGAGGGGTGTCTAAAGATTGTTTTATATGATCGGTGTGTTCTAATATATTTATATCTGGATGCGGAGAAAAGTTATTTGCAAGATGCGTAGCAAAAAGATTGGCTTTATCTATATTAGATATAGCATATGAGTTATCAGGGTTACGTAGAGGAGGAACAATGTTTTTTTCCTTAAGAAGATTTTTGGTTGCCTTCCATAAAGATTTGTCTGAATTTGTAATTGATTCAATGTAGTTATGATAAGAGTTTGAATTATGTTTCCTTAGAAGATTCTTCAGATTACAAGTAAGTTGGTTGTATGTAGTTTTATCAATCGGGAGATGGGTTCTTTGCCATTTGGAACGAGCTTGACGTTTCTCCGTAACTAAGTTGCGTAAGTATTGTGGAAGGTTACCGTATTTATAAGTGTTTAAGTGAGTAAGAGAAGAGGAACTAAGGGCGGAGTTTTGAATAATGTTTGTAAGGGAGTGAACAGCTGCATCTATTTCAGAGTGATCTTTTAAGGACACATTAAGTGATATTTGGGCTTCGACAGTTTTACTGAAGAGATTCCAATTTATTTTTCCTGGAGTAATAGTCGGGTGTGTAGTTTAGTCCACATAATGGTCGTTTAGGCATAATAGTACAGGGATGTGATCCGATGATAGATCGGTCGAGTTAATTATTGAATAATTTACGTGATTTGGTAAATTAGTTAAGAAGAAGTCTAAAGTGTCAGGTAATCGATTTTGATGCGTTGCTCAATACGTTGGATTTGGGGGTGAAATAAATTTAAGACTTTTGTTTACAGAAATGTTGTAGAGGATTCTGCTTCTAGTGTTGATAGTTCTGGAGCCCCAGGCAGTGTGTTTGGAGTTGAAATCACAACATATTAGAAAAGTGTTTCTTAAGGAGGATAAATAATTTGTAAAATCTTGAGTGGTTAATTTGGAAGATGGTGGGCAGTATACCGATGATACGGTAGATGGTATATGGTTAATTTGTATAGCTTTGTTGGTTGCTTGTATGGAGACACTTTGAAAGGAGGGCAATATAAAATGTTTTATATCGGATTTTATAAGAATGGCAGAGCCTGCGTGAGCGGTTTTGTCCGGATGATCACAGTTATATGTTTGACCTACACTTTACCTGGTGTTAACCAGGTATTTTGAAGGAAGTGTTAGGTGTTGGTGAGCTTCGCTGATTAGGATTAAGTCTAAGTTCAAGGTGTGTAGAAGGGCTTTAAGTTCATTTTTTGGGTGAATTAGACCATTTGCATTCCATAAAAAAGGGTGATGGGACGTTGAATATTATTTGAATTATAAGTCAATGCTTTTTGACAGAAGTTTATTGATAACTGTGGTTAGAAGAGAGATTAATGGATTTATTAAATTTTTGAGATCGTCGAGGAAGGAAGAGATTTTGAGTGAGAGCTCATCAGTATTATGAGTGGAAGAGGTAGGAGGAGAGAAGCCGTTATCTTTTGTCACCTGAGCATAAGAAGTATTATTGATGAGAGAGTGAGTTTGAAGTGGTGTTTACAGTATTGAGGGACACGTTTTTAACGGGGAGTTTTTGATTCGGAGGACCAGCATGTTGAGATGTATTGAGACGATGTAGTTGAGAAGATTGAATTTCATTGTGTTTAGGGCATCCCCTATAATTAGCTGGATGATCACCTTTGCATAGGACACATTTGGGTGGTTGATTTGTAGGTTTTTGACAGGTTTCTGAAAGGTGTTGCTCCCCACAGCGGACACAATTAGGAGAATGGTTACGATAAGATTGTATATGGCCATAGTCTTGGCAGTGAAAACACTGGGCAATATGACGTTTTACGCGTGGTTCTTCTATTTTAATTTTTGAATAGCATAAAAATTCGATTTTAAAAATTTCTTTATTATTGTCTATAAAAAATAGAGGGAGAGGGCGCTTAGTGTTATACTGGAGAACATTGGTTATGTTTCTGACGGTGTGGCCGTGGAAGATTAATTCTTGTTCAATATCTGAAATACATGTTGTGTGGTGTAGATTTCTAACGATTATTCTATAGGTTCTATCTTGCTTTGGCTGATAAGTGTGGAAGGTTATCATGTAGTATAATGATAATTTTATTATAACATACATTTACAAACCACAGTAAACTTTTAAATAACTAATACACTTGAAGGTCCGGTAATTTTATTTATGCCCAACATTTCGGGGGGGGGACTTTAATCCCCCCTCCCCCTGCGTTCGCCCTTGTAAAATATATCAAAACATGATCAATGTTATACATACTATTACGCTGTTCATTTTCGGCTAGAAGAAACAGTAATTTTTAACTATTTGAAGTACACAATTTTTATCAACTCAAATCATAAACATTTTGAGGTTCACTGAGAAGAGCTCATTGAACAATTTGAAACATTTAATTGATTGTAAGTTTTTTAACAATAAAGAAAACCATTTTAATCGTCAATAAACAATATTTCATCTGTAATTAACTATGATATACTTATTAATAAATTATTATCATTATTGTATAATATTAAAATATATATTTTCATACTTAGTTGTATAATTAAATCACTAGCGAGTTTTCCTGAAAACAGACATACGTTATTAGCAAGGTATACAAGACCAAAAAATGGCCTTTGTGGGTAAGATGTTGAATTATAATGTAGTGCAGAGGATTTCAATCAGAATTTTTGAAAGAATTTCTGTGCAGATAGATGCAATCACGCCAATATCTCCGTAATGGATTTTTATGTAGTCAATAAAATACAAAAAAAAAAAAAGAAAACAAATCCGTGTGAAACAAACAAATCTAATAAAAAGTGTGAATACGATAAAGTACAAACATTGTTTACTGTGATGTAATGTCTTTATTTTTGTGATAAAACAATTCCTTAAACCCATACTGGATGGTTGTTTACAATTACTCAAACGAACTCTAATGATAATTTGAAGTGGTATAGTATGTATACATGTGTCTGTATGAATCTCAGGTGAAATGGTTTGTGTGTGTGTGTGTGTGTGTGTATGTGTGTGTGTGTGTGTGTGTGTGTGTGTGTGTGTGTGTGTGTGTATGTGTGTCATTATTTTCATTACATCTTCTTATAATAATGATTTAAACGCTTTTGCGCAAATCCTAAGTCTGCTAAGGCTGATCAGCACCATCATAATACAAATTGGCACTCCCAAAATTTCCCATTAATATTATAATTTACAATTATTGACTAGCCGTACCTATTATAGAAATAATATAAAAAACTGTTGAAATTTTTTTTGATGATATAATTTTTCATAAAAAAAAAAGTTAATTACGATTTGTGATAATTTTTCTCATTTGATGGCTTTGGAATCTTTAAAAATATATTTAAAATAATGAGTTTTGGCAATTAATTGTTTTATAAATTAAATTAAATGATTGACTTTAAACACCAATTATAGTTATGACGTATATAATATATTATACTATAAATATACAAATGTCTTTTTTAATTTAACTTTTAATTATAATTTTAAATGTGTGGTACACATATTGAAACTTATTGGATGAATGATTGACGAAGCCCTTAACGGGTCTGTGACGATATTTTTTGTTGGGGCTTAAGCACAGTCAAGATCAAATGAGGATTTGCGCC
Source organism: Therioaphis trifolii (assembly GCA_027580255.1). Lineage (NCBI taxonomy): Eukaryota > Metazoa > Arthropoda > Insecta > Hemiptera > Aphididae > Therioaphis > Therioaphis trifolii. Next base: position 12,847,890 of record CM050407.1, read on the forward strand.
CATGCTAAAATGAATAAACATATGTTAATTTCGCGTTGAAGAAATCTTGTATGATTTTTGTGCGCAGTAGATTTTAGCAATTGTCAAAGCGTTTTTCAGGCACATTTCGTATAGTGCGAGAAAATCCGGGTCAAGTCTATGGTGTATGTTAACCTGTATAGTATCACACGAGTGGCTGGAAATGAATACTTAGTAGGTTATTATAGATTACATGAATCGAGCCACCCGAGGGATGAAATGTTGCATTAGCAAATGCAGTAGTTACATACTATCATAGGTGATAAAAATAATTATTGAATCAGTTGGAACAACTTTTTTACAATTACAATATAATACCTTTATATCCCTTTTTTTGTAAAGCATCTATTAACAAATGTCAACGTTATAGTTAAAAATCATATATTCGCAAGGTCAAAACTTTAAGGATAATCATACAAATATATTTATATTTATATTGTGATTTTTAATGGTTTTTTTTTTCATTGGACAACGTCGTATTTTAAGAAGGACTTTTAAGAGTGATCCAACTGCTGGATCTGTATTCAGTGGTATGCATGATATGTATAATACATTACTTTATATGATACAAATTTCAAACGTTATAACCAAAAGTAAACGCTAAAAGGATTATTTGAACAACAATGTTGCCATAATTATTTGTGATATAATAATTATAGATGTTAATAAAGTTATAAAGATTTTTTGAAATACAAGAAAAACAGAGATTTCGTTATTTAATTTGAGTGTAATTTACTTATTGATAATAAGTAGTATTATTTTTTAATTATCAATTTAATATTGTTTCTTTTATTTATATAAAAAATTGTGATTATATAATTATAACAATATCGTTAATTTATCAGATACTCATCTCATAGATATTGTGGAGTATGTTAAGTTTGTTATAGTCGCATCAAAATGGTTTGAATGACATTTATGAAATTAATCAATAGTTATTCATAATACAGGCGCTGCTAATTAATATACCAAGTTACTGTGATGATTTATCAGTTTAAAATGAAAACACTATTTTTATGAAATGTATTGTGTAGTATTATGTTATGGTTGTACTGTTTAACTGTCAAATCATTGTATGTTATTTGATAAAATTAAAGTATAATTTCATTGTTCATTATAATATCAACTTAAAATAACGCTAATATTCCGAAAAATTTTCAATCAAGATCGTCTTCGAAAAGAAACTTAATTGACCTCCACTACCACATAAAAATAACGCAATAGACCACTGCTGTTAGTTTAACCTTAATAAAGCAATAGTCATCGCTTTCGCATTTGTTAAAACTCTAACTACCCGATTATTTTCGCCGCACGTGTACGCGGTACATCAATCTGAAATATTTTTTCTTTCTCTGTAATAAACTGCTCTAAGGGACAAAATCAATAGACGACCAAATGGCCCGATATTGTAACAACTTAAAAAGAAAAAATTTAATCGTATTTATATTATGTATAAACTTATCATTACTGTATTAATGCGTGATAGTATGTTACCTGCACAAGCGTCGGCTTGAGGAAGAAAAAATGATCGGATATTAATGTTATGTATGGTACTTAATAAAGAACAAATGTCAAATGAAATGTCATTCCTAATACTCTGCTGCAGCAGTCATCGATGAATGATACATTTTTCAGAATTACCGAAATCGTATGGAATCCATACTATAAGATCACCAGCATATACCGATTGGAAGAGGATGATAACGACGATAGCTTTTTTTATGAATCACCGTCAAAACCGGCACTTATAAGTATTGTTTTTTACAACACATGGACATTTTTATTTACATGAACATTTTTAACGAGTCGATCGACACCGATCAGTTTATTGAGAAATGAGCCGATGAAAAATATCACTGACGTAGACGAATTTGCAGTAATATTTGAAGTACAGATGCAAACAACACTGCCGAACGTGATGAACTTTAATTAGGATCGACAACTCATTTTTAGTTAATTACTCGTATATAGTCCAGGAACGATTATTTTGCGGGAGAACGATTTCTGATACAAATATCAAATAGATAATTAGAATTTATCTCGTCCCATATTTTGTGGGTATGAATGCATGTAACGAATACATAAATAGCACAAATATCAGATGGAAGCTTAAAGAAAAACACATTTTTCGGATCTCGAGCAAAACAAATCTGTAGCATAAGAAACAAGAAAAACATAAATTTATATCGATTATTTTTAGTTTTCAACAAAAAAATCAATTTATAGAATTAGATTTTGAAAAAATCTTCGTCCTCCCGATTAATTTTCTGAATCGAAGTGAAAAATGTATGATAAATCGTGATGAATGAAGTCATCAATTGAATTTGAGCCGAATGTTCTACTGAAAGTGTCCGAAGGAAAATAAATTATTTAAATTTTTAATTGTATGCACATTCTCACCGTTTGGTTGATTGGGTGCAACTCCACAGAATTCTACACAAAAATTATTGAAAACGGATATTGGACTTTGTGCTGTAAAAAGTTAACCACGTTAATCAGAAATATTGTGACAGATGAACATTTTAGATTGTTATTATATTTTATATATCGTGTTTTAAGTACTAATTTCTCTAGCCTTATTTTCATCCAAGTCAATTTTTACTGTCATTTAAAATAAATTATTTACCGACCACCTCATGCATATTTACACATTGCGATTTCACCCTGGACTATGCTACTCTGGGTTGTACGACCCCCACTTTGTTTTTCAAATTTCAACCTAATATTTATAATCAATACTATTCTTTTATTGTCTTTTAACACAATTTTGCTGTTTTTTAGGTCTCTGGAATAGTGACAAATAAGATATATTTAAAATCCTTTACAGATATAGGCTCTGTGTCTGACGATAATGTTACTCGACATCGATGATTTTCTCGAAGTAACATAATTATTATTTTTATATTGTGTCTAAAAATTTCATAAACTTTAGTATTTATATAGCTTGATAAAGAATGTTTTATGTATTTCAATAATCTAGAGGAAAAAATTGTTGTGAATTCAAGTATTACTGAACAATAGTTTTTGCAATCTTAACAAGATTAGTTAAAATCTATTTTATAATAACTTGTAATATATTTCACTGTCATTTAAAAATTCATACACATTGAGTTAACAAAAAAAAAAAAAAAAAAAAAAAAAATTGAAATGAAAATAATAAAAAAATAGATTGTTGTAAATAATGTAATCATTGCTCTTACAACACTCATATAAACTAATACTATATGATTGATCTTATAGTTTAACTTCCAAATTGTATATATCGTGTATGAAAATCATTTGGGCACTTTGCACAGAAAAGTAATTTTATTCGTTATTTTGTAAGGGAATGTTTTACTAAAATTTTTCATCCATAAAAAATATTTCTCGTGTTTTCAATTCACGTGAGAAATGCATAAATACTTGCAAGGAGTAGAATAGTTTGAGAGAATAATTAAATGATTTATTTTTTAGTTGTATCATTCAACAATTTTACTCAAACATTTTTCTAAAATAATATTTCTCTGTTCATAAATTGTAGTTGATAATATAAAAATATATTTGTATTGGAGGTAAGCCACTATGAGTCATTGATGTGTCGTTTTTGATAAAACATTGACTTGAATGATATTATGTAGTTTTTATTTAAAATTATGATGTTGTAAAAACGAAAGACAAATAATCTTTTATATTCTTCAATTAAGTTAGATTAAATTACTTGAATTGGGGTTTCTATCTGAAATACAATATTATTTATATTAGTGGAATAGTGAATTTATTCCGGTCATGCTATCAATCAACGTAATCCTCACTCAGCGATCAACGAGTAAGCTGTACTCAAGTAGCAATATTTTCACCCCCAACATCCATTAAAATTGAAGTTGGCTATCGATTTTTCTATGATCCGATTGAAACTTTAACCTCTTCCTATTTTACAAACAGAGTTGACTTTAAACCGTTATCGTTTTTTGTTTTTATTTTTAGTCCAGCACTCGGAGCGACCCACCCAAAACTATCGCACGATTACTGCCTGAAAAACCCGTTCTGTTCTTTCAATCATGAAATAAGATCATATTTCAATTAGTTCTTTACCTTATTCGCCACACACACAATACACGTGCAGATTTTCTCATTTGACGATAACTGCATTGCATGATAAGTACGATACATTAGTGATACTGATAAAAACAACTAACAAACACTCGGTTATATAAGAAATTCTAAAATAATGACACTACTTGTTGGTATAGATTTTAACGATGTTATTATATTTAAGCAAAACAACTACACTATAAGTATATATGTATATCCGAGTGGTTAGGCTACGGCAATTTTATCAATCATCAATTCCTAAGAACAAAATATACAATGTAAACCTCAATTAAAAACTTTCACCAAAACCACAGCTTGTAATAAATTTCCAAAAAGTGATCAAGATACTGTTTCTAAACACTATCAATGATGTTCCTCAAAAAAAGTACATTAAAGCCCTCGGCAAAATTTTATTAACTAAAAAATTATCTTTTGCATCTCGTATTTCCAATAATCGTTTCTGCGTTTATTTTACGGACAAAAGTACCGTTGTTAACAACCGTTACCTAACCGTTGTTTACAAACTAATTCAACTAATTCAATTAAACTTATTAACTAAGTCATCCACTAAGAGGAGACATATTGAGCCTAGAAACATGACATTTTTTGCATTCCACACTATTGGTACTGGACAAAAGTAACAGAATCTTAAAGGATTTACTATCAAATATTTCATCACCTTTGATGACCATGATCCAAACAAACATGTCCCGTTCACTACTTAATGTGAATTTCGACAATCACTTACAACCACAGCCATATTTTGTACCAACACATTTCACCACACCAACATTGAAACCCGAGAATTCGGTCCTAAGTACTTGATAGTCCTAATTATTCTATAACAAGCCTACAAAAGTGATTATATTTGTGCATTCTGTGACTATCTTCTCACATATTTGAGTAGAAATTACAATTAGATCTCGATTATTTATTTGTGAGTGTGTGTGTGTGTGTGTGTATGTGTATCACTCACCATATGTGTTTTTTATATCTTCGAGATAAAGAATGTATGCAATCACATAATCTAAAAATAGTAAAATTGTGGTTAGAAAATAATAAATCTGATCATAACATTATTCTTTGAATGACGTCGTTAAATAATTACCAGAATCACAATATAACATGATAATATAGGTCGGAAAAAAAATTGTGAGCTATGACATAGGCACATTGATAATAATATATATGATACCGTCAAAAGAGAATCAAGGGGTTGGTTCCCGGGTCACAACAAGGCGCGCGAATCAGTTTCCCCCAAAATTACATAACTGCTATTTAACTGTTCGAAATGGTTCTCGGTTATGATACAAGGAAAATACGAACAAGTTTCAAACAGACAACCAAACGATCGAATGATCGACTGCAGTGGCGGCTCGTGTATATGTGCACAAGTGCACGTGCACTACCTACCCAAACTTGAGAAAAATTAAAAACATTAATTATAATAAAACAACTAAGCACCTGTAATGTTATTAAGATTATTCTTTAAAATATAAAAATGGAAATTCAGAATATGAAAATAATATAGTATTTGAAATGGTTTATTTCGGAGGCCAAACGGCAAACGGTGGTTGTCCGCACCAGAACGGTATCGGTAGAGCAGTAATGCACACAAACGCTGTGCACATTTGTATAGTGTAAAAATTAAAACAAGTTTGTTAACAATTATTTAATACTATCTAAAGGTTAGGTTGGTAAATAAATATATGTATATAGGTATATATAATATGAGTTATATATTTATTTTTTGAATGTGCACTATTTCATTAAAAACCCACGAGCCGCCACTGATCGACTGACAATTAAATACAACATAACAACGAACATTTTCCTTCCGATTTATACTAACTTATTACTGTTTAGATTACCTATATTTGGTTCGGAATATTGATAATTACTATACATATTATGTTATGAATTAGTAAAAATATTGAAAAATTTTATTTTATTGAATATGAACTACCATTTTAAGAATTAAATCATACATTTAGTATTCTAAATTCCAGGAATTCCGTAAAGTGTCAATTGAATGTTAGTACCAAATTGTTTTAGGATTTATCATTATAAATGAACATTTTCTGAAATAATTATTCATTTTATATTTAAGAAAGAATCAAGTGCTAGATCAAAACAAGCATGCAAAATGTTACATCGTTTGTGGAGTGTTATGTGAATGTTTGAAACCCATTTTTTTTTCATGTAATTTATTACTTTATTCGTACAGTTTTTCGGATCAATAATTAAAATGCATGATTCTGATACTGAACACTGGTTTATTTTTTATCGTCTGCTCCGTAGAAGATTTGAAAATGACGACCTAATTAAAAACACGGATCTCATCGTACAGTAGAGCGTCGTTTATCCACACCACAACCTTGTTTTACGAATTTATTTTTAGTTTCATTCGATTTACTTTCATAATTTTCGTTACGTTAGTTTTATCGTGTACATATCGTGAAATACGGAACTATCATATCATCTCCTACGGCTCTAATGCAGGTAAGTGTGTAATCATAAATTTAGTTGATTTGTAGTTTTTTAATTGTATTTTTTAATTATTTTTATTCGATCATCCGTGCAAATCAATTATTCGAACACCCCCCCCCCCTACACAGCGATCAATGAGTGCCGATAATCGACGCTCTACCGTACTCGTAGGTATATGAATAAATCAAGAAATGAATTGTTCAATACATACAGCCACTGTAATCATAGTTATCTAGAGAACAATGAATAAAAATAAAAATATTCGTTTATTTGTGTAATCTTAAATACGATGGTCCAATAAAATACAATCTAGATTACGCGTCGTGAAAACGTGTGGGTGACTCCGGCTTGCTATGCGGCAATTTTTGGTAGGTATCCAATAGACTTTTTATCGCAAAAATTAATTGCAAAAAACATAAATATTATAAAACATACACATCGGTGTCATTTCGACCCACTTGTGAGCCCACTTGTTTTTGGAGAAATCACTACCCGGCGGGCTGGTGTTGTCCACACGTTTTCGTAACGTGCACTCCTATATTCCGCCTAGACGATCTCATTAAAACACACTTGATAACATTGAATATGCGGTACGTCTTGAGTAGTAACAAAAAACAATGTTGATAATAATTGGGTAAATAACTATTAAATCCTACTACAACTGAATTTATTTTATTATTTTGTAACAACTGTATCATCGTTCTCGTCATTAGGTATTAAATACCTACCGATGTACCACACGTATTTGTAGCTTACTTGGGGCATGGTTTATATCGTTCCGATATATTCCTGGAAATGTATACACACGTTATAAGTTAAACTCAGTGACTCATGGAAGAAGTTTCAGGTATATCATTGAACGATTATTTGGAGTTTTTCAGTTTTTCTAAAAATTCGGTTTACAATAAGGCTACTCGAATTTTTTTTAAACGGTAAAATTGAAATTGAAAATTAAAATTTAAAATTCAAAAATCAAAAATGAATATTTTAATACGATTTTGTTGTAACGTTTTGATATTTATCAAAAAATGGTTAAAACTAAATCATGAGAAAAAAAGTTTTAGTAGTTGCCAAATATATCTGAATCGATATTAATATGAAATGTAATAATATACAATAATATCCCTATTCGCACAAATGCATAATATACATATTGTATAAATGATTTAAAAACAAAAAGATACTTCGCATTCGTATATTGTTGCGCGTTTAAAAACCTAGCAGATTATGGTTTTTGTGTATAAGTTTCTAAGACACGTTCTCGTTGCAAATTAATTTATCCGGCGAGTTTTCATGGACTGTGTGTTACACGAGTGGTGAAGAATAAATTTAAAATCGAATTTTGAAAAACAGCGAACGTGCCACTGAAAAGAGGAATCGACTTGTGCTCAGACATTCTTGTCGACGCATACACATACGTAAAATAAATAACCATCGAATTAATTCGTAGAAATACTATACAATACCGTTATATCCTTTTCTCCTTAGGTTACCTGTGAACGAATTCCGACGTTTAAAATCAAAATCATTTAAGAAAGGGCAAAACGTCAAAAGTCATATTATTTTATATGTTTATTGTATACGGGTAACGTTGTGTTTCCATCCGACAGAACTGCGTTAGGACTCGCACCGTTATCGTGTTCATGGAAACGAAACGCCCGTACGACCACCGAACGTGTTTCTACGACGCGTTCTATGACACTCTATGCAAAATGTCATAGTGCTCTCGTGAAAACTCTTCGGTTCAAAATCGATCGACGGTGACATAATACAAGAATTTAAAAAAAAAAAAAAACGCTCAACAATTATGATTACGTCGCGTATACGTAGAGATGTTAAAATACGGTATTTTATTTTTGTTTTGTATAATACCGTATTATACAGGTATTATACCAATATTATACCGTATAGAACCTTGCAGTACCTTAAATTATAGGAAATTTAACATAGGTTATAACCCCCTTGTTAATTATGAAATATGAATTATTTTAAAATGGATTAATCGAAAAAATGGGTAAAAGTCAGAAAAAAGTTAAAAAACACATAATACAAGAATTATTTTAGACCTAATTCACCAAATTAATATTTAGTCATGCTATCATAATGTAGGTTGTAGGTACCATAATAAATACACCTAGTGACTAGAAATAACTTAAATTTAAAACATTTTAATTACAATTCACATTTCATAGTAAATTATATTCTTAAAATATCAAATAAACTTAAAAAAAAATTAGGATTTGAGTAATCTTATTATCTGCCAATTAGCATATAAATATATCTACTAACTTTTTGGTTCCACACTTTTTTCTTCTTATATGTACTAAGTACTTATATTTAATGTAAGAAATTTAACGCGACCTAACCTAACGCGACGGCCAACGGTTAAACATGTAAATGATAATAATAATAATAACAATAATAAATGATAATAGTTTTTATCTTTAATCGTGATAATAACTAAAAATAACGCATTATTATTTTTTTTTTTTTTATACCGTCTGTATAAAATTATTTTATACCATGTGTATAATACCTCGTATAATACAGTATTATACCACTGTATAATACAAACTCACATCTCTACGTATACGCTTATCACTACCGAAATAAACTTAAACCATACTTTACCCGCACACAGATTATCTAGAAGTGAAAAAACATATATGTTAACTCGATTAAATGGTATAAATGGACTTTGTGTATGCGATGGTTTTCTCCGGACGACTCCGAAATGAACACTCTACTATACGACCAAACGCTCTCGGTCGCGCTGTTTTCTTCGTGACTGTAGTTTCTTCTTATTGAAATTAAAAATGAAAATGACTCGATGGTGTTTGGTTTCTTCCGGATTTTGAATCATCGCGATTCATCCTAGTACGCTTATATTATAAAAAAACAATAATAATAATAATCAATTATCAATACTTACTGCAGTCGCATTCTACTTTGGAAACGAAAAGAATCACGGAGGAAATTATAATGAATTTTAGTGAACAACGCATCTTAAAGAAGAGTAAAACAACCGAATTCTATAAGAAATATGGTATTTGTATCGAGTCGACTGGTACGCCGATCGGTATAATGAATAGCAAAACGACAAAAAGTATTGCCGAACACGTATTAGCTTTACGTGTACGATTTTCATTGGATAACAATGCACATTGAGTGGGTATGCTTCAGACAAACTGAACAAACACACAAAGTTATATACATTTATAAACACAATAACTAGATAGGTCCGTCTCTTGAAGAATATACACTATGATTATCGATGCATTCGTTACCATTTATTATGGAGTGACATAATCAGAAATCATTGTAATCAATCGTTATTTGATATCATACTCATAAATTATAGCCCAAATTTTTGATAAAATAATTTTCATTTCGTTTTTTTCATTTTACACGTCTCATAGTGTTATTTTCATCTAATTTTTTTTACGGTGCAATATAAAATATAAATTTTATATGTGACTTCCTATATGTTTTAATATTAATTAGAATAGCAACAATATTGTTAGTTATTGTTGTTTTTGTACATAGTAAAAACGCGAGTTTTAACCAAACGCCTTCTTTCAAATACATATTGAAAGTGATACATTTTCCCAACACCACGTTGAACCACTTTCGAAAGAATTTTTTATTAGAATTTGTAGCCACTGCTTGTAAATTATGTGTAATATCATGGAAAAACCTACATTCGTTTTTTTGTTAAAATAATTATAGTTGTGCTTTGATGGTTCAATATGCGTTCGTAACAAGTATTGTGTAAATAATAACGTTATTGAATCGGATACCTTATTTTAGATTCTGAGTGAAGCGAAGGATCTTATGGTTTTACAATGATGTTTATTTTTTTTTATTATTTTTTTTTTCTGTAAACACTTTTTCGTATAGAAATCCTTGTCCAAAAGTTTCGTCCAGCAACTTTTTAGATTCGAAATTGAACTGAGATGGTACTTTAGAGAGGTCATTTTTCCAAAATCTTCATAGTTTTTCCAGTAATCAAGAATAACGATCAAAAAACTGAGTAAAAACGGTAAAAATCCGCGTTAGGTGCATTATAAACAGCGTGTGCATTATAAGCGTATACGCACATACGCGTGTTACGAGCACTCGTATACACGTAATGTACTTTGTGTGTGTGTGTGTGTGTGTGTGTGTGTGTGTGTGTGTGTGTGTGTGTGTGTGTGTGTGTGTGTGTGTGTGTGTGTGTGTGTGTGTGTACTGTGTTGTAGAATAAAACATCATTTATATATAAATATACGAGTATACGTGGTGGCCGGATACGATCAGTAACGCAAATACGAAATCACGCGCCTGTGATTAAGTGTGATTAATGATTAAAACAACGCTCTCGTCGTGTCGTGGACTAAGGAGCCGCGTTCAGCGACGATTATTCAACGAAGTCTCCGCACAGAGTAACGCGTAATACAAAACGTGACCCGGGGCACCGGAGGTCGATTGATCGATCCCCGAGACGTCCGCGAGAAGTCTATGGTCTGGATCTTCATCGTCGTGCACGTCGTTTAAACCTCTGCACGCGCCACTGCTCGAACACAACACAAACGCACGACGATTACGATGATGGTTATGGCGATGGTTATGACGAAGATGATAGTGATACTAGTAAAAATAATAACAATAGTGACGATAATAATGTATGCATGCATCCTGTAGCTCACGCGAAGGACGCGAACAATAAACAACAACAAACAAACAAACCGTCTCGTGGCCTGTGTCGGGAGAACCGTGGGAACGGACGGATACCATAATTAACAAATTTTACCGTCTCACACACACATTTGGCTGCATGACCGCAGTACAGACGCGAAGGTGGTTGTATGGCGGTGTATGTCGCGCGTACGAAGACGCTTAAAATGTCCAAAAATATATTTCACTACTGCCACGCTGTACTGCGCTGTAAACATTTTTATTTTTTTATTCCAGTCGCACACGTGCATTATCGCCCGCATTATAATATCATAATAATATATACGACCGACATATTAAGCCCCGAACCAGCCAGTATCGTCAAACTCCGTCGATTTCTGTCCGAAACACACCTCATAAATCTTGTATAACAATCACTCACAGTCTTTCAACTACAATCTTTCAAAACCACTAAGAACACATATCCTCTCATTAAAATCGTATGAATATATGTATTTATGTATTTAACTATGTAATATTACTCTTCTTGTATTTATTTCTATTATTTATTATACTCGTATGTATATTAAAAAATAAATTTTGAAGTCCAATGGCCTGAGTAGCAGAGGTTTACATTAAATAAATAAAAAATTATAATAATAATAATTATAATGATATATACGAAATACACATTTTATTGCGTCCTAATGTCCGTTAAATAAAATCACCCCGATCGTCATCACGTGTGTATTGTGTATTTACCGTGTGCAATGTGTATGTTGTGTGTGTGTGTGTGTGTGTGTGTGTGTGTGTGTGTGTGTGTGTGTGTGTGTGTGTGTGTGTGTACGCACGAGGAAAAGCATCTCAAAGTGCGTTGTAAAAATTACTCTTTTCTCCCCATGAAAATCTGCGTGGTTTATAGTTAAAGAGTCTTTGTTCGGGACTTGGGTGAATTGTTGTCGACGAAGGCTAATATAATATATATATATATATATATATATATATATATATATATATATATATATATATTCGTGTGTGTGTGTGTGTGTGTGTGTGTGTGTGTGTGTGTGTGTGTGTGTGTGTGTGTGTGTGTGTGTGTGTGTGTGTGTGTGGGTGGAAGAGAGGTGCATTGCGTGAGTACCTATATCGTCCACATACGCGTGCTATACCCGTATATATATATATTATATAGATGAAGTTTATTGCGTAACGATTGTGATGCAGCACGTATAATATACTTGCACGTCCGTCGTAAAGTACATTTTCACACTGAAGATCCGTACGAACGTAACGAATCGTAGGTACTCGCCGGCTGAGTTGGACGAATAGGCCTCTTGTTTATATCGCGTTCTGCGTCGTATACAGAGTGTCTCGCGAAAATTCGCGCAATGCGATTCAAACTTGGATCACGGCAACTAACCGAAATTCGTTTTCATGAAACTATAGCAGCACAAGTGTTTATAATCGAACTCCAAACAAATTCTAATTCACCCGTTGTCCGTTGTTAAGTCACACTGCGTAGATGTTCGTGAGATACCCGGCAACTTGTGTGCATGTCATATGCATATATATATACGTAAGGTTTATGTATGTATAACGTCTATGTTGCGGACAAAATGTACATAGTCCGAGGATTGTGCACGGTGCTAGTCTAATTCGAGCTAACTTGACTCGTTTTATATACGTTAAGTTCACTACACACTGCTAATTGAAGGGTTTGCTGCAACAACCGGATAAATCCACTTTTTGAAATTTTTCAGGACAATGCATATTTAGTTTAAAATCTATTATGTATACTAAAATACTGTCAAAAAAAAATATTCGAATTCTATACTCATTTATACATACATCTTTGAAGTTAGAATTGAAAAAAAACGTTTGATATTGAAATATTGTTGGGCAAAGGTTAAGCGAGCATGGATTTATCTGGTTGTTACACCGAAAAGCACATTATTTTTTATTTGTTCTTAAATAAAGTTGATTTTACTCTTCAATGTTGTAGTATTTTTTTAATGCTATGATTATGTATAAATATCAAATGACAGCTTATGCCTCTAAAAAAAATAATATTTCCGGATTTATCTGATTGTTGCAGCAAATTACAAAACACGATAAATCCATTTCTTTAAATAACTCCGAAACTATTGGTCGGATTTAACTGGTTATTGCGTCTGATTTTTAAGAAAAATTTTCTTTATACATTTCTGTGTGAATTTTGGAATAGAGTGGATTTATCTGGTTGTTGCAGCAAGCCCTCCAATTGCTCGAAAATGGTAGTACATCCATCGCTCGATTGCGTGTGAGCAACGTAATTTTACGCGTTTTTAACGATTTTAATAAAAAAAATATTTCACTTGTGTAATTCCGATTTTTTTCTCGTCGAGCCCACACGAATAACTTATACGAAATACCGTGTTTTAAAATAATTATTCAGTTCCTCCTTGACATTAAAAAAAATAAAAATCATCTTTTCAATGTATCGAGTCCAAAACGCAACCAGAACCACCGATATCATTATTTTTATACTGTGTGGCCTAAAGTATGTCGAAATAAATTCAGTATCTCCCGATCGTCACAGTAAGTATTATTAACCGTTTTAAAGTAAATGTTTTTATTACCATTATTTATTTTTTTTTTTTTAATACGTTAACGAGTTGGCCAGCTAAAACAATAACGTACTAACATTTCCATTTTGCGAAACCGACGCGATTTGTGTTTGACTATCAGATAGTTTTTAATATGCGTAATTGGATTTAATCTACCATCGGTTTTGTGTGTACATATTGTTTATATTTTTATTTTTTCGCACAGCGAAAACGCGTGGAATCGTAATCGTATACAATAATTAAGAAATATTGTTTTTTTTTTCCGGAATAAAACAATTATTTGACGTCATATTTTACCTACGTGCTCGTTCGTCAAGTGGGCGACGCGAGTGTAACGACCGTGCGCGCGGTCCGTGCCTACTTCGCGCGGCGCGGCGTCACGATCCAGGATCTCGCCGTCTCGGTCTCGGAACAACCGTTTACTAGTGGGGCGAGAGTTTAAAATCTCTTCGTCGTAAAAACGGTCACCGTCTGACAAATGACCCGCGAGACGAGTGTCGAAGAATAACGCACGACAAAACACTGTTGTTGCGACGGTTTAGAAACCCTCGCGAGTACGTGTCTACTCAAACTTTGAGCGGTAGACCGGAGAAAAAAAAACCGCCGGTGTGTCTACAAAACATCCGACCGGGGAGCCTACGAGAGAGTTTTTGACGAAAAAAAGAAAAACGTACGACCGCGTACGGTGCACCGGTGACTCGTCGGCAGAACGTGTTTTTGCCGCGAAACTTCGACGCGAAACGTATACCAGAGCAGAGTGAAAAATGTCCAGTCCGCCGTTATCCGGTTACAACGACTCGGTTCGGCTAACCGCTTACCAGAAGTTTTTTCTCGACCGTGTTTATGTGTTGAACGTTCGCGGTTTTTTTTTTTTTTTTTTTGCGACCACGGAATCACGTAAATATTGGGGCTTTATTCCCGGATTAGAAATTAGCCCTTCCGTTTCTGTTTCCAGGACGAAGGGTCGAAGTGAAGTTACGGATCCGAAAAGTTCGATGAGTTCTCCACTGATTTCCGAGTAAAAGCGTCGAAGCCGCGGCGCCACGGTGGATAAGCGACTTGCGATGATTATTCACTCGAGACGTCACGCGGTATACACGTGTACCGGCGTAGTAAGATTTAAAAAATATGGAAATTATAAGAAATAAAATCATTTTTCTGTCGTTTTGCACACCACATATCATCGGAGTAATCGTTGTCAAACGATTGTTTTCAAGCGGCAAATCAGCTGTTTTGTCACGAAAAACCGCTCGCGGACGATTCGCACTGTAAGACGGTTGCGCGTTATTGTACACGAAAGCTGAGTCGTGCAGCACCGCCCGAGTTCCGAGTTCGAACCAACGGCTTTTGTCCACAGTCGAAATTCAAAGTTTGTATTCAGCATGTCGCCCGTACCGTCCGAGATAAATCGCGAACAACTTTTGAGGGGTCGTCGAATACAAAGGAAAGGGTGTGCGGCACGAACGTACGTAGTTCAAACGAAAGCCCCGGGTTCGAACTCAAAATATTAAATGGACGGTGGTGCCGGAGACTCGCGTGGAATTGCAGTATTCCAAATGAAACGCGTGATGTTTATGATGATAACAATAACAATAATATTAATAATAATAGTAATAGTGTGTCGGTGATTGCAATGCGTTTTAACGACAGTCTCGCGAGGGCAAAGCGTAAAAGTACGCAGGTAAGCGTTCGAACGGTATCTGTAGGAGCCAATATTAAATATTTGATACTTTCCAATGGTAATACTTGATGTATATGAAATCAATAGATTATAATTTACTGGGTTAGTTTATATCGTTAGTATGACAAATAGCATTATTTAGCATTATTTTTTGTTTAGTGATTTGAAAAAAATGTGTCACCCAAGTATGGTCATGAAAGAAATGAAAAACGTTTATTGTTGTGTAAAGTGCTATAGTTAAATTACGAATATCATAACAGTGATATCAGAATTTGATCATTTGTTCGCGAAATCGTATAATTACAATGTTATGTATTAATTATCTGTTTATAATATAATAGTTAATACTATTGGTAACAGCTACCGCCGATATATACACTAGATTAAATTTGGTAGGTACTCAAAAGAGTTGTCGATAAACAAAACGCATATTTTTTCTTTTTGTATTTATTTATTTCTTTATTTTGCGCGCTAGCCTGATCATTACTTTTGACTTAGCACCACGTATATCTGCCATTGTTCGGATAAGGTTAATTTTTTATTTTTGGCGCCATCATGGCTATGATTTTCGACGAAATCGCGCTCAAAGTGTTATTGACAAGAGATACGTATCATGTATCTCTATACGTAACATATAAACACGCTTTTGACTGCGGGGCCGAGTGCGCACGCAAAGATTTAATTTTACGATTTTTTGATAATAATCCATCACGCGCATTAGTGCTAAACGTGCGCCGTCGTTTAGGCTGCCGTACTCGCAAGAACTTCCTCCTACTCATCATGACTACACGTCTACGAGTATATCAAAACGTCCTCGCGAACCATGTTAGGATCTTAATAATAATAATAATAATAATAATATTAATAGTGGTAGAAGCTACGGTAATAACAATAATAATGATAACAACAACAATAATAAAAATAATAATAATAATAATATAATACACGCGAGTTGCAGCCGTAGCAGTTGAGTGTGTGCGTGTGTGGATCAACGACGACTTAACTCGCGGCCGTTTTCGGTCGTGTCGACGTATATATATATATGTGTGTGTGTGTGTGTGTGTGTGTGTGTGTGTGTGTGTGTGTGTGTGTGTGTGTGTGTGTGTGTGTGTGTGTGTGTGTGTGTGTGTGTGTGTGTGTGTGTGTGTAATAATCATAACACACGAACACTAAAGAAACGGTTCCGTCGGATTTCTTTGTACGATATATTTATTTTTAACACGCACATTTATCGTCCTCCGCTGACTATTTCCCAGCACGCCGCTGCACCAGCGTTTGTGCGTATAAACGTTTTGATGTGACTAATCCCGAAAATACTCCCATGATACTTATCGTTTAACAAAGTTGTTACGCTTGTTTACGACCCGCTGATAAATATCTGAAGATCCGTGTGCTCGGTACGCGCGAGGAATACAAAACGCACGTTTAGATATTTTTAAAAAACGAAAAAAGAAACCAAACGATGAGACGGATAACGTACTTTGTTGTGCGTACAGGGTGTGACTCGCGTGTGCGGCAAGCCGATCGTATAAACATATTCGAAACGGAGAACATCGTACGCCGTATGAATGTTTTTCGATTCGGAAAAACCACATAACGATTTTCATATTTTTTATGTTCCGTACGTATATATGGGCTATACACTTTTGAAAGTCGAAAAATATGCATAGCTAAACCATTTTTTCGTGAGAATAACGCGATGATATTTATGTGATGCGTATTAGCGATTGAAAAGCATCGCACGCGCACCGACCGGAATACACACGTCGACGACGTAGGTACCCGTTAATACACGCGTTGTGCGATCGAATAAATGCGATTTCTCAGAACGTTAAATCACCCTCGAATTAGAGTTTAGTAATTTTTTAATTTTTTTTTTTTTTTATCAAATACAATTAGACATTCCAAGCCTACGGCTGTCTACATCTATGGATAATGCAGAATGTGATTTGTGGCTAAACTTTAACGAGATGATTGTTTAAATATACTAACATTATACTTACAGGTGTTTCTAATGTTAACAAATAATTATATAAAATCAGATAATTATCGAAAAAATAAAAATAATAATTTTACGAGTATGAGTATTTTCGGTTAGCTAATGGGTTTTAAACACGTCGATGGAGTGGTGGATGTATGTGAATGTTAGAGTTTGGCGTTAGTTGTTGTTATTCGATCGCTGAAATGTAAGAGAATCATCTTAGCGTCGTGTTTTTTTTTTTTTAGATTTATGTGTGTACATAGACTTTCATTTTCAAAAGTCGACCACCAAAATCAGAACTAAAAAAAAACCAACATTTGATTTACAAATCGTTTTAGATTTTGGAAAAAACTCTCGTACGGTACACGTACGGTACTCTATTTATTCGAACTTTCGACGGGACAGGACTGCCGTGACACGGCGATCTCGTATCGCCAGTACGGTACACATGTTAGGTTAGATTAGGTTAGGTAACCTAGCCCTCCTCGTCCTCCGAGGACTCGGCCGTCGCGTCGCGCGCGTGGCGTGGCGATTCGCGGCCGTCGTGTCGCCGCACTATAAATTATATTAAATCGTGTCGTATCGTGTCGGTGACGACGCGAACGGTTCGGACTGGAAACGGTTTCGGCGCGATCGGCGGACGGGCACTCGATGAACCGGAATAACAGTGTTAAAAACGGATTAACCGACCGATCGCGTCTCGTCCGCGCGCGCAACGAGACGATAAATCGGGCGCGCGGCGATACACCGTGCCAACAGTCGGAGCGCTGCGAGTGAACGATAAAAAAAAAAAAAAAAAGAACGAAAATAGAAATAATAATAAAAATAAAAAAAAAAAAAATTGTAAAAAATACGTTCCAAATATATGATTTAATATCCGTGCGCTTTATCGATACGAGCGCGCGGAGGGACCACTCGAAAGACACGTCGCGGTCGTCAGGAAAAGTCTACTAGCGCGTAAATCGTTTTATCGTTATTATTATTATTATTCCGAGCGACGACTGCTCCCGGTCGCGCGACGCCCGCCGCCCGCGAAACAAATGCCGAACGGATCGTGTTCTTTGACGAAATAAAAAAAAAACTCTAAAGGATATCGTTATCGGTTTATACGTACTCGAATAGTAATGAAAATGATACATTATAATATCACGTACGGCACGGTGACTCGATAACTCGTAAACCCTTACAACTCGAATGCGTTTATATTGTCCCTTGAAGTGCGTTCGAGTCACATTTCCGAGATGTATAACTCGAGAAATGCCCAAGTCGAATTAATTTTAATCCCCCTTTACATTCGATTCACTCGACTGTGTGTGTGTGTGTGTGTGTTTTATTAAAAAACTATCTGATATGCATACACGACGGACAGAGAAATAAATATATAAAAACATATTGGAATAAAATAAGCACGAAGCCCTGCCTTTGCAGGAGTACGAGTTTGGTTTGTTTGGACGACTTTTAAAAAGATATTTCGACAATTTCGAAAGATGATTTCTGAAATCGAATGATCTATATCGTCGATACAACCAAAACCGACTATACTTCGGGGCCTTTGTTTGACATTTTTTTTATTTATTTCATTACACTTTTCTTTAACTCTTTATCTATCTTTATCGTTCATGTTTTTTTTTCGTTCTGACTTTAAGAATGATCTCAGATTGAATAGTGAAGTCAAAAACCTATATTTTGCGCTTTTTTGTGAATATGATCTTTCAAGGTACAACTCTATACTTACAGGAACGTTATTGTCGGTTGAATAATCCACACGATCGCAAATTTTACATAACATCAACATATATACATACATAATATACATATCCGATAAACGTTTTTACGACGACTTTTGTCGACCGTGCTCGAAAAGCGGGTGATGCTGGCCCTCGAAGTTTTCGGTTCGTTCTAGGCACGCCGCCACGCACATGGCGGCCGGACGATTTGGCGATCTTACGTAATTAGTGCGTATCCAAATGTTCCCCAGAAATATACAATGACAGTGACACACGTGTTTCGTTTATGCCACCTGTAAAACGTACATCTGAGGTATTTTATCAACGATTATAGATAATTTACGTTTTATTTGCGTACATTTAACAACTAGAGGTATCGTTTTCGTACATGACTATGAATGTACGTGTTCACGTACACCGTGATCACGCGGATGAATCAAAATAAATAACGTATGGTCAATACACGTGAACCAGCGAGAGCTTAATCCCGTGAACACGGATCTGGAGCACATTCACGTGAACACTTGAATTAGGATATTCACATTAATTGTCGGTGTTAACCGAAAATTTGATTGTATAAAAAATAGTCACTAAAAAAACAAAAAGAGTTTGTGAAATTTTGCTAGTGATACATGGTGGTCATATGTTTCATTACAAAAACCGACTTTAGGTACTGCTTGATTTGTTGTGTTTTATTTGAAACTTTATTTATAATTTCATTGATTTATAATTTTATTGATTAGCTTCACGATCTTTTATTAAGTTTTAAAGTGCCCGTTGTGTGTGTCTTATCTCTTTATTAGATAGGAATTATAGGATAGTGGTGTGTCGGGAAAGCTTTATGTGCTCTTGATAGTTAATGGTGCCCAGTGGTGAAAATAGAATCCACACACACACACACACACACACACACTGTGTTTTTCGCAGCTGCTAATTAAAGCGTCCACGAAGCTTAAAGTTTTCGATACGGCCGGTGCACGTGACGCTTTTGTTTTACGTTTTAAAATCGGCGACCGCATGTATACGCTGACGCTGGTGACGCTTTATTTTTTTTCGTCTGCACGTTGACAACTGCAAAGTCGCTGACTATTCGCAACTGTATAAATACAGTTCCATGTTTTTGCAATCGAATGCACGCGTAACAATATTTATCTCGATTAGTAATCGTTTATCAATAAAGCTGGTTTGTATTTATTTTGAAATATCTGAGTCATCATACGAACAAACATAGACCTTCTGGTTACCAGAACACTTAAAAAAATATAACAATATTTAAGACTCATAATAATTTGTACAATTGATAACGTCTAAAAAATATTGGAAATGAAGTATTATTTTTAAATTTTACATATTCATAATTATATTTGATTTTTGTATTATTGGTTTATGTATTTAAGTTTGGTTTTTGTACCTCTTAAACAATAATGATCATAATAGTACAGTGGTTATTATAACAGAGGTACAAATTTAAAAAACCATTTAACGGAAATGAAGATACTCCCCTAACGCAATGTTATGCGTGCCGAATAAATTGAAAAGCTTTGCCGTGATTATTATTTTTGTACGAACGCACGATCGAGTCGTCAAACTAGGGCGAAACCTATTTGGTTTCGGAAAGGAAAAAAGATGGTTTTAAGAGCGTGTCGTTCTTCTCACTTAAAAAAAGAATAAAAAAAAAAACACTATTCGTCTTGACTGCACGCGTTATTATCGTATAATAATTGTAAATCTGTTGGTCCGGACTTCAGGGTCGAGAAAACTCGTAGAAAATTTTCGAAGCAGTGGGTTACGATATTCGCGAAAAGTGGCGTGGGTGGGTGAGAGCGGCGAACGTTTAGTTTTTGAAATAGGTCGATCGATGGGTGGTTTTCGAGGTTTGCGTGGGTACTTGGTAGCAGCGTTTCGGAGCGAAAAAGTTAATACCCAAATGTATTGTGCGATAGTTTTCGGACAAGGGACATTTTTATCGTTCTGCGTTAATTTTCTTCCTCAGTTTTATTTTATAACCTATTATTTTTTTTTTTTTTAACTCAAAAACTTAATCGTTCCACACCCGTATGCATCACTAAATTTTACAATGTTTTTGGTACGAATACGTGATTTAAAAAAAAATATTTATTTTTCCCGAACGACAAACACCGATTCAATGAAAATATCAAGAGAAAGATTAATTTTTTTTTGTCGCGAAACGTTAATGTTTCAATTTTATTTTTTATTTATGGATCTATAATTCAAGTGGTATATTAGCATTTAAAATATTTGAAGTTTAAAGTAGTGGAAAATTACTAGTACATTTTTTCTAATTACTACGATTTTCCACTCAAAAACTCTTTGTCAGTGTGGTACGGCCTTTTTTTAACTCTTATTAATACATTTAAATTAATATGGTGGGTCAAAATAACAAAAAAAAAAAAAAAAAATGCACTTACGAAAACTTGGATTTATTTTTTTACAACCGGATTTTATGTATTTTTGTCAAATATGTATTTGGTTCACGATTACTCGTTTAATATAAAATATTAATCATATACTTATGTTATATTTGTATAAATATAGTGATGTTAATACCTACTCTCTATTGCAATATGTTTTATTCGAAGATAAATAATAGGTGACTTGCTGATTTGTGAGTTTTTTCACAACGATTTTTAAATGTTAAAATCCATTTTTACGCTGCTCTAAATCGTAAATGTTTCCGTCTATATATTTTTCTTATAAAAAAAAAAAATACGCGTTTTTATAAACGTAAAGTGTGTGATATAAAAAAGGGATTTGAAAAAATTCAAAAAAAAAAGTGTTAATTTTCGTTATAAAATTTGATTTTTCGCGAAAACAAAGTGCAAGCAAGCACGCAACTGTTTTTGAACGCCAGTAGTCACAACCCCCGACACCGGCCGGAAGAATCTGAGTGTGACGATAAAACCATACCGGGTGTACTTTGTGTTGTACACGCACAGAATACGCGATGAACCGTATAGACGAGTCGCGCCATCGATCGGTCCGATGCCTACTGTGTCAACAAACACACACACACACACCGTCGCCTATACGATCTGGCCGGGGCCGAACGCGAGCGCAGACGAATCGGACAACGTCCTCTTCAAAGACGACCGGTCGTACCGGCGTGTACGCGGGGCGAACGGACAGGTGGCGATTTTTCACGTCACTCCCCGGACGAAAAAGGCGCGAATCCCCGAGGCCTCCCCCCGCCGCATGGTCCAGGCGTGAAAGTTAAGTCCCCGAATGGATCTTCAACCCTCCCTTCGTCGTCGTCCACGAGAATATATTGCCCACGTCGTCCGCCTGATGGTCGTGAATTAGTTTCACATTTTGCACTTGGCCTGATTATACGATGTTTCACACGCGTACACCGTACGGATTCGGCCCCGGATCTTATCTCCACCCACCGCACCACCACAACGTCTGGGACCGGAACGAGCTTTTTCCGTTCGAAATAAATCATTATTATCCGTGCGCGCGCGCGCGAGTGTGTACAATTTTATATCATGTAGCTGTATTAGAATATAAAATATTGTATTGTTTATTTCGTTGTGGCTAAAACGGTAAACTTTAATCCGAATAGGATATAAATACAACCCGGTGTTAACGAGCGTTACACCGTGGCTATGCAGCATTTAGTTGTTATGTTTATGGCTCTGTTTCTCATTAGTCATCTCATTAACATGTTGTGTTGTGTTTTTTTTTTTTTTTTGAACCAACGTCAATGAAATATTAAAAATCAAATGGTTATTTTCCCTAGTTCATACGCTGTTCATTTGTTTTTAGAAACGATTTAATAATAAGCAACGCATTCGGTATTGTGTACTAAGTCAAATAATTATGTTTCTTAAACGAATAGTTTATGATTTTCAGTGATAGGCATGAATCGCACAAGAAAGTTAATATGAGACCAGTATTTCACTACGTTGAAAAAGTAATCGATGAAAAAATCACAAGACGATACGTTTTAGATACATACACCGCACGCTTCAAGAGCTATAAAACACACACATGCACACACGCTTTATTCGTATAAATTATTGTTTTAATGTCTTGCTCACGAAATAAACGATTTTACGCTGCGATTTACATCGAATTTATGTATCGGTTAATGCAAACAAAGCGTCACAACACGATTTTAAAATGAACCGTTTCGGATGAGTTAACAGATCTTAGGACCCTTTGAACGGTGTAAACTGGTCCATGTTTGAAGTCCGGCCAAATCATGTCACGAGTGAAGCCATTTCGAGCAAATAAAATCGTAAAAAAAAAAAAAAAAATGATGATAAATTTAAAAAATGGAAGACGATATTTTATACCGGCCGTATGAGCAAAATGTCCTGTAAATCCTGACCCCTGGACGGCAGTAACCAGTTACCATAAAACGAGTTTGCGAAAACTCCGATATTAATTTTTTTTTCATCCCGTATGTTTCATCGTCCGTATATATCATTTATAAGTATATATATATATATATATATATATATATATATATATATATATATATATATATATATATATATATATACTTATATTCGAGAGCAAAATAATTGAAAAATAATTAACTAAGATTGAATCCATATTTGGTAGTATTATCATGTCACTGTTATACACGACGAGTGGGTATGGTCGAGGCATTTTTTAATATATCCTAATCGATTTGCATGTTTCAAGATCGTATACGTGGAATTTATATAATTTTTTATTACGTTGAAAAATTTAACTCAAACATATAAGTGACACAATAATTCCAAAACGTATTTTCGTGTCGTATAATGCGCATAATATAATATTACCTCAAAGCGTATGTAAATGGAAAGTTAATGTTTGAAGAAAAAATCACACTTATTTATAGAATACATAAATGTACTATCGGAAAATGGTTCTTTTTTTAATATGTACACATTATTATTATTATGATTATGATGTTGATTGCGGAGTATACATTTGGCGGTGTCCGTTTGTTTAAATCAAAGACGTTTTTTTTTTTTTTTTTTCATGTCACTTGTTAACCGATACGAAAAATATGCTAATTTATGTGATATACATTCATAATATTGTTAAGACTTGACGGGATTCGCTACGGCGATTTTGACGAGTGAAACAAGTGATGACTAAATAGTTTATATATTGCGTGTACAGTAAATAGTTATGTTTATGAAATTCTCGCAGTCCGTATTCGTCGAGACTAATAATTACTACGTCCGCGGCTACGGAAAATACAATGGTAATTCACGTCACGCGAGACTCTTGAAGTAGGCGTATTACATGACATTTAGACGTTGTGCGTAACGTCAAAAGTCTGTCGGACGCGTAATCGTCCTCGGCAGTGGCGTGCTTAGCATTTTCGAAGGGAATCGGATATGAGCTTTGGCTTCGGCTCCATCCTTTTTCTATATTATTTTTTTGTTTATCTTACACTACACCCGTCATGCGTCTTATCGTACACTCTCTTGAATCGTGGTGGTAAAATATTCGGTTAGTCTTACAATACGATCCACCATATGAATATGAAATTACAAAATGCCCGAGTAAAATACGCGATATTCGCATTACAACACCACATTTGCCATTAATCTATTTACTCGAAATACCCAAAATCATACCGGGTAAAAATGGCGTCACGTCTGTTAAAAAATTAATCGCATGGGTTTTTTTTTTTCAGAAAAAATGTGTTTTCACAAATGTGTCGAGTTTACAACATCGTTTTTCTTACATTTGTGATTTTTCGC
The DNA here is from genome assembly GCA_027580255.1 of Therioaphis trifolii. Taxonomy (NCBI): domain Eukaryota; kingdom Metazoa; phylum Arthropoda; class Insecta; order Hemiptera; family Aphididae; genus Therioaphis; species Therioaphis trifolii. Next base: position 12,872,852 of record CM050407.1, read on the forward strand.
CTGTTTTATTTTCAGTTATTTGAATCGAATTTTTATATTACCATTTACAAAATAAAGTGATCAAAGTCAATAATCAAGAGCCTAAAATCATTTTTTTGGACAGTTAGATATAAATTTAGTGACCAATACATAAATATTTTATTATTCATTTTTTTATTTATTTATTTTTTTTTGAGAATTTTACTCTACGAATTCGTATAAAACAAAATAAATATGTAAATATTAACATTACGTGCCTATTTAAAACGATTAAAATAAAGAAGCAACTGTACAAAAATCAATAGTTTTTTTGCCATGTAAAATACGAAACGAATAAATGTATTATTAAAAATAATAATAATATTATAGTAATACGATAAGGGTGCTGAAAGCAAACTACCTCGTGAATTTTCAGCGACGAAGAGTCAGGTGATATATCGCTATTTCCGAGCTCAGCGATTATTGTCATTGAATAATAGTTTCAAACGCTAACAAATTTCCACTATTGACTGTAGAGCGTACTACGTATTTTCGATTGACGATATTGACGAAAACCTAAAGGAAAAATGACGTTTAAAAAAAAAATGCATTTCTAAAGTGAATTAATGTTTTCCCAGGTTAATGAAAAATCAATAACAGACCAGAGAAAAGATAAAAAAAAAAAAGGTGTAATAAAATAAAACGTCGCTTTCGTCTGCCCGTCGCTCGTGGTCGTAAGCACCCCCCCCCCCAGGGACGCCCGGAAGGGGGGGCCAGTGGGGTCCATCGCCCCCACTGAGATTTTTTGTGTCAGTTACAAAATTAGAAGTTTTTTTTACATAAAGCTGGTCTTAGGTATTTAGCGACTATGCGACAATCCTTGTATCTAACAAGTCATATATAAGCAGCCTGTCGTCGACGGAAATAGAAACCTTTTGATAGACATTATTATTATTACATTTATCGTATTCTGAGTAATGTGTTCAGCTATCATGGGTTTTTTTTAATAAACAAATTGATAATTCAATTAATTTATTTGCTTCTAATAAAAGGAGATTGTCATTACTTTTTGAATAAAATGCAATATTATGATGTATAAATATGATATAATATGTAACATGTAATGATGTAATATATAAATTAAAATCAAATTAAGTTGTTTTTTGTTTAAATTTTATTATGTTTTTTCTTAGAAATATTAGAAATAATAGCGTAATTTTATATTTACTTAAATTAGTTTTGAATTAAAAAAAATTATACTATTACTAAGTATGAGTAGATGAAAGTGTAGCGGTAAATCTTCCCATAAGTATTTAGGTACTTGCAATTTTTTGCCCCCCCCCTGAGCTACATTGCTGCGGGCGTCCCTGACCCCCACGCCTATGGTGGCCGGAATGCAGTCTCGCCGGCGCCGTCTTCGGCGGAGCGCATAAAATTCGAAATTTCCGAGTCGCGCATAAAACATCGAATCGAAACGACCGTCCGCGCGGTCAGGAGCGACTGCGCGACGCGGTCGTCACGCGAATCCAAAAGCCACCCCCTCGCCCCTCTTTTCGGGCCGTGTGACGGAGACGTGACGGTGAATAATTGAACGGGATGAATGATTTAACGAATTCGCATCGTCGTCGCGACACGGGCGGAGAATAGAAATCTGATATCGGGCCGCCGCGCCGTCGGAAAGTCATTATTCCCGGGGTCGTCGGGAGTCCCCCGGGAGGCCGGGTGCGGTCGCCGGCGTGCCGGCGCGCTATCCCGTTACCGCCGCAGCCGTTATGTTCGTTTCGTAAGACCCGTGATGCTGTGCTCGCGGACCAGTCAGTTCGAATTTTTGTTCGTCACGCATCGTCGTTTCCGCGCTGCACGTCATGCATTTCATTCGTAAATCTCTAGTTATCCGCGTCCCCGCAAGAATACGACGACTGCGTGAATCGCTTCACGATGATATTTCAAAAATCAACGAAAAAAAATACAAACATCTTGGAAAAATAATGAAACCTAATTTGTATATTGTACATGAAAGGCGTGGTTTTTCTACATTTCTTATGTTTTCAAACGAAAAAAAAAAACGTATTCAAAAAATGTATTTGTTAAAAAACGCATACTTGTTGACGTCAACGTCAAACGCGTTGCATATTATGCGGTTTGGCGGTTATTATCGTATGTCCAGTTAAACGGATTTAAGGGCACAAAAGGCTTTTTCAAAAAGCCCAGTCGGAATTTTTAGATTTTACGTGTTGAGGAGCATAATAGGAGGGAGGAGGGCAAAATACGATTTTGTCTGCATCGAAAAGTCTAACAACGCGATCACATGGTGTTTATCATTATCAAGGTACGAGCGAGATCGATACTGTATACTTGATTTATTCATCACATTTCTGTCTGCGTTTTGTGAATGAGAACCCGGACGGACTTATTTGACCGTTAAATCCGGTACAATGCGCGCGTTACGACTAAACGAACGAAACACACGCGTGCGTGCTGTTTGTTATTTCGTGCGACGTATAATAACATTTCAATTTTCAAGCTGCAAGGACGAAATTCGTACACTACTAATTGGATTTAATATTTTTAGGACGCGGTTCGTGTGCAGACGTCGTTTCGCGTCGTATACGACGCACGTGCGGACGCGGACGCCGCACGACGAAATGACGATACCTTAATGCAATTTACGTGCGGAATAACGGAATATACCACGTCGTCGTGGGGAAAAACGGCTAGAGAAAAATCCTAGAAGAAAGCCAGCAGTAATAAACAATGTCGATGGATGAAACATTTTCTCTCGGAGATCTATCGGCCGAGGGAATATAAGATCTTAAAAAATAACCGTCCAAGACGTTCACACGACTTTGGACAAAGTCTTCGGACGATTTTAAGACAGATTATTCAAATAAAATATGAAATCACTAAAGTTCGTTGCTAAATCAAACGAGCTGAAAATAAAAATGAAAAACCAACGATACTTCTGAAAATACGTAATTTTCAAAAATAAAACATTGAATTTCATATTTTTTTAGTAACTGTTAAACGAAATGTCATTCTGTCATATGTTGATTTCGAGTAATTTTACCATTCTAATTTATTTCTTAATTTTCCGTTGAAAACTCAATCAAAAATCAAAAATTACTCAACCCGTGTACTCGTTTTATTTCAAGAACTAATATTTTAAATCAGTGAAATATGCAAACGGTTTATATTACACTGAAGCTTTAGTCAGTATCGTTTTACCTAGGAAAATAAATTATCGTTTCTTTTGAAATAACAAACCTCCACCAACATTATTCTTACCGGCACTTTTTAAATTTGAATTATTATTTTCAAACTTTAACTTGATACTGATGGTGGTTTAAAGTTATGACTTTGGCAAAAAAAAAAAATAAAAATAAATATATATATACTTATATATTAATATTAAATACAGTATTTAATATTAGTAGTTAATCATTAAAATGTATTGAGTCATTGTAAATTGCACTCATTTTTATGACTTTCGAGTCCATACCCGTGATATTATATGACAAGTTTAAATTGAATATTAATAAAAATTACTTTCGTCTTGAAAAACGAAACAAAACACTTTTCTCGTCGACGATAAATTGAAATTGAAAATTAGTTTAGAACGTGATATTTTTCTATGATACGCCCTATATTATTTTTCACTCGTCATTTCGTATCGCTGTACTTATATAGCGTGTCGATTATGATTGCACAATATTCGAGTTCCCGGAAAAGTGCATTCAATAAATCACTCGGTTTTATTATCCGAGAACATCAGAAGATTCGGGAACTCACCCAATTGGCACCACCCGTATTATGAATATTAGTTTTTGAGTTTGATTTTTTCTATTTATTTTTGTTTTTTGCCGCATGAAATACAGCACGTACCGTCTTTGTATAATAATCACCCGACAAACTTGTCGCAATTATCGAGTTCTGTTGAAACACGGCCGTCCGCGCCCAGACGCATTACGACCGTACACGGGTATAACATGTACTCTCGGTCTGAGGTCGCGGAAACCGTAACGTGGTGCATCACACCTCGGTAAAAAAAAAAAAAAAAGGTCCGTTATGCCGCACACACACACACTCAGATGTGGCACACAATATCGTATCGCAGGGCGCCGTCACATACACGTATTTATATATATAATAATATATAATGTGTATGTAAAAAATCGTTTACCGTTACGAACCGTCGGGCCTACGACAACCGTCCAGGATAGCCTTTGTTCGGCCCGAACGTTTCCTACGGCCTTGAACAGATGCTCGTGTGGGCGTGGTCTCGATAAAATAATTTACTGTACGCACATCCTGCGTTTCTCCTCAGCGCGTGCTTACCGCGACCGGCCCGGTCCGACGGTCGGTCTTCTTCGCGCGTATGATATCGGTATGATCCAGTGTATTACACACAACACACACACACACACACACACACACACACACACACACACACACACACAGTGGCGGCCTGGCCAGGTCGGCGAGACGGCGATTATAAAAATTCGACTTGTGATAAATGTATACCATGTGCCATGAAATTATTATACAAGTATGACTTTCGTATAGCTGCGTTCACAAATCTGTACTACGCTTATACATTTATATAAACTCTTTCGTGCACAAAAGTACATTGTGAAAGATCGTTCTCCAAACTAAAAATAATAAAAACAATATTATAATCTTGTTTTTATTATCAATTAGTCGGGAACTGTTGGAACCTTTATTACTTATTAGCATTAATAGTGACAAAATTCCTAATTTAGATGAAATAATAAGTTGTTATGCACATTCATCAACTGAATTGACAAAACTGCTTTTATATTAATTACAAATATTTCTTATTTTTTGTGTAACTAAATTAATTTTTGTATTTTAATTTCGTAAACGTATTTACTTATTTACCTAATAACTAACCAGTGGCGAATCCAGATAAATTTTTTTTTTTTTTGGGGGGGAGGGGAGAGAAAAAGCAAATGTGTACAATGAAATTTGGCTGAATGTGTGTATGTGAGAGAAGATATGATCACCAATCCTACGAGTAACGATCACGCTCCAACAATATAGTGTGATAAATGAAAATATTTGTCAATATTCTATTAATAAAATTAGGTGTTTTGGGTGTTAGGGTATTACTATGAGTAACTTTAGGGGGATGTTCCCTTTGCCCCCTCCTTTGATTCGCCACTGTTACTAACCAAGAATGTAGTCTTTATAATACGTTTATTAAAAATAATGTTTTTTTTTTATCCGTCCGACCAAGTAATGTGTGCCCAGGCCGCCACTGCACACACACACACACGTGCGTATATACCGTACACGTTTATGTTACAGACGCATGCGACGCTCTTCTCAACAGCTGTGCACTCGTATATACAGGGTGTCTCCCGAGGTTTTTCATATTATGCTTTAACGATGTATAATAAAGATGGATTTGGATGTTTTTATCACAGAACATATTTGAAACATTCGTTGAATCACGCGTTTTTATCGGCGGAAAATGAATGTTTAATATTTTTCGTCCACGTGATTCTCCATGTTTTTCAACTATGACGAGTGATCGTGTTCGTGTTAACATCGTTATGTGTTACAGAATGACTGGCCTAGTGTGAAGCTCCGAGCAATTATTTTTGGTTTTAACATTTTTTTTTTTTTTTAACTTTTTACTTAAAAACTGTTATTGATGAGAAAATATCAATTCTTCATTTCTATGAAAATAATTATTTTACTTTTTTCTTTATGGGTTATTTTTTTAGTATATTGGTATTGAAAACCTTTAATAACAATAATTATGTATGACTCACAAAAGTGTACTGTTCCTACTCTGCTCAATATTTAAATACACATATCTGTTGAAACATTAGCTTTTAAAGAAAATTAAGTCAACAACATGTTTTAAAAGCTAATTGAATTTCAGAATTTTGACCTACATAAATAGTAACTAGCGAGTTGTAACTTTATAATGATTTCTACATAACAAAATGAAAAAATTGAACAATCCTCCGGATGAAATTTTTTTTAAAAAATATAAACGTTTTTCACAGGTTAATATTTTGTCGTGATATTGCGTTTTAAACTGTAAATACAAAATAAAAAAAAATTCCTAGAGAAAAAGGTATCGACCAGGGGATTTAGGAAACACACTAAGAGATACGCAGTCATATACTTTGTACGATAACACTACGTATTTTTTTAAAATTTATTTATTTGCCTTTATTTAAAATATTACAGCAATAGAATAACGAATACAGTTATAAACAATAACACTACGTAATAATAATAATATTGTATTCGTCTTCAACCGACCTGTAAATGTAATACATACACACACACACACACACACACACACACACACACACACACACACACACACACACACACACACATAATCATCGGCTACGTGCCATTTTCGTCTGCGAAAGGTCGTGTGTGCGTCCCGGCCGGACAAATCGTCTCGGTCAGAGTAAAAAACGATACTCTCTCTACCGCTCTCTCATCATGTACCTTATTTCTTGCCACGTTTCTGGAAATGTAAAAACGAACGCATATTATTATTATTATTATTTATTTATTTATTTATTTATTTATTTATAATTTATTTATAATGATTAACGCCAATCGGCTTTTATATAAAGTACTTACATACAAAATAATAATAAATTTAAAAAACAATATTAAAATAGTAGGACAAATAACAGTATTAAAAATAGTAAGACAGCGAAAACCAATAATATGGTGAAACAAAAATAAAGGGCCCAGGCACGAAATTGTCACAAATTATATAAATTGTATACACGCATAAGTCTAGGGAGGGGTGCATTGGCAGCATAGTTGGACCGATTTGTTTGTAGGTAGAACGTGCCCTGGTATCGAGTGTTGCTAGGAACATGGATATTAAGTTTCTCTAATAATCGAGGTGCATCAATTATCCCATTTAATAGTCCAGAAATAAATCGGTAACTATGTGTCTGATGTCTAACTGATAATGACTCGAGACATAAAACATCATTTATTGGTTGATAGTCATGGGGTGGATGAGAAATGTTTAGGCAGTACCCAGCATTATTCAAAAACCTGTTCTGCACTCTATCAAGTCTAAATATATCACCAACGGTATACGGATACCAGACAATAGAACCATACTCTAGTACCGAGCGTACTAACGCACAATAGAGCACTGAGAGACATTTTGGAGAATTAAAACTCGCAGAATGTCGTCTAATAAAACCAAGTATGCGCACGGCTTTGCCTACTATGTGATCAATGTGAGGACGAAAATCTAAAGATGGGACAAAAAGGAAACCTAAGTCAATAATTTTGTCAACACGATCCAGGTGTAGGCCATTGAGAGAATAGTCAAACATTATAATATTTCTAGTACGATAGAATGACATAACTTTGCATTTGGTAATATTTAGGGAGAGCCCAACAATGTCGCACCAGATTGTTAGTTTTAACAGAATTCTTTGAAGTATTTGACAGTCTTCCATGGACGACACTGTGTGGAATATCTTAGCATCATCTGCAAATAACAGGACCCTCGCTGGAGAAATGACCGAGCAAATAGAGTTAATAAATATATTAAATAGCAGGGGGCCTAGATGACTACCTTGGGGAACACCTGATAAAACTTTAAATGATTTAGATTTCATACCAAATAATTTAACAAATTGAACTCGATCAGACAGATAAGATCTCAACCAGGTTAGGAGTGGGTCACCGATACCTAACCGATCCAAGACATATATCAGTGTATTATGATCAATCGAGTCGAAAGCTTTTGAGAAGTCTGTGTAAACAACGTCAACTTGCCGCCTAGCTGAAAAAGCATCATGTACAAAAGATACAAAATCAATTGCACTGGTAGATGTTGACCGACCAGGAAAATTATTATTATTATTATAAACTTGAACGTGCAACTGACGTGAACATAATATACAAGTAAGTATGTATAAGTTATATGTACCACCTACAGAGGTACATATGTGTGTGTGTGTGTGTGTGTGTGTGTGTGTGTGTGTGTGTGTGTGTGTGTGTGTGTGTGTGTGTGTGTGTGTGTGTGCGCGTGTGTGTGGATGCGACGCATTATAGACTATAGTGCCACACACTGACGTGTTTAGGAATTTTTCATCGGAGGAAGCTTCGGTGGAAGGGAGATTGAGATAATAATCAAATTTCGAACTAATAACATAATATCATTTGATTCGATTAATGCATTATCTATATTTCCACAATGTAGTGAATTATAACAGAACAAGGGATTTTGATTTAGATTTTTTCAACAAATTGAAGAATATGTTGGCTAAGTAATGATTTGTGTATGTTTTTTTTTTTGTATTTCGTTAGGTTAGGTTATAATGTACAACGTTTTTAAGTAGTAACGACAGACGGCTCAAAAGTTTCATTTTGCATTTCTGTAGTTCAGACGTTTCACATATACCTCATTACTCATTTAATGAATAAGTAATAGATGGTTTTAAAAACACGGAATTTTAACGCGTACACAAATATAGTCATGCGAGGAACTGCTGACGTTTTGGAGAAAAAATCGATTATTTTTGAGCCAAATAAAAACAATGGTAATGTTTAGTTTTTCCAATTGTTTCGTCTAATAAAGCTGAATGTTTCAACGCAAAATTACATTTTTTTTTTTCAATCAACTTGTTCGAATTTAAATACTCTGATTTCAACACACGATGGTAGTAACGTGTATCGACGCAGATGTGGCTGGTGGTCAAAACTCGATCGAGACTTTCCTCATCCACCCCGTCTGTGAATACGTGCCACTAATGTCCCGCGGACATACAGCCGTCCTGCCGCGAAGCACGCGCGATAGTGCAGCTCTGAGCCGATCCCGTAGACGTCACATTATGATTATTATTAATATTATTAATATTATTATTATATTCACACTAGCACACTACAAGTAACAATACAATACAACGTATTAACGTGTGTACAATACGTATTTAGGCATACAACGTGCACTGTACACACTATCTACGGGCTAATGTTTACGCTCGCGTCTCAAGCGTACCTCTATTACGTTCTACGAGCGGATGTGTGAGGTTCTTTTTTTTTTTTTTTTTGGAACGAGTTTCAAATTTGTAAACAGACACATACACACACACACATACATACACGAGCACATTATATAATATACATAAACTGTGCGTTCTTACCTCCTCGAACCGGCGGACGCGGCGATTACACGGAGAGACGATGTAACGTCTCATCGAATAATACGATTTTCTCACCGCCCACACCCGTTCACGTGACGCGAAAACAACCTCGCATCCTAAATACACACACACACACACACACACACACACACACACACACACACACACACACACACACACACACACACACACACGCTGGCGCGTGGTACTGACTCGGTTGTTTACCGTAGGTACGTGTATACGATCGTGTGAGCGAGAGTAGGTATACTTTATTTACACACAGCTCCGCGTGATCCTTTATTTATTTCTGTCTTTTATTTCTTGCCGGCGCTCGTTATGTCGTCGCCGGCGAAATCGCCGAGTGTGTGTGTGTGTGTGTGTGTATTATTATTGTCGTCGTACGGCTAGTGTGCATTGCGAACAACAAGGACCGTCGTCGCGGCCGCAGCCGCATTGGCCGCGCACGAAACCGGTCGGAACGGAAATCGTATAGAGGGTGACGACGGTACAGCGTCTGCAGAGTTATCGGCGTGAAAAAATCGTCGGGCCGCCGCCGCCGTCGCCGTCGACGCGGCATTGTTGTCGTTGCCGCGCGCGTACCTATATACTCTATGTACGTTTTGGATTCCGAGCGAAGCGAACGAGGATCTACAGGGTTTTTTCATTTTACTCTCTCTTTTTTTTTTTTTTTTTTTTTTCAAAATTCGCGTTCGTCTGCTTTGTAGATCGGATATCCCGTTCAGTCGGTACCGCGAGCCGGTCGTTTGACGCCGTAACGTGCAGGCCGTGGCATAATCATAAAGGATCCATATCGTTGCTGATAAGTAGGGCTAGGGACTTATAGGAGTTTGCATGTTTTTCAATAATCATTCAAAAAATAGCTAAGTGACATAAAAATTTGTTTCATTGTACTAGGAGTTTAAAACAATCATTTTTATTTTGCATATTTTGCATATTCAGCTATGTTTTCCATATAAGAGCATATTATTTTGTTATATTAGTATTGTAAGAGCATATTTCATATATTTTATTACAATTAAAACAATACATGGCAGAGAATAATGTTTCATACATAAATTTCCATACTAGAAATCAGAAAAAACAAAATAAATACGATTAAATTTAAATAAATAAATAATCTATATCTTGTGTTTTCCCAATTATTCGTGTGTTGTAAATAACGAAATCGGTCGATAAGAAATACGCCTAATATAAAACAGTTGATGTCAATTTGTCTATTTGTATCGTATGTATTTTCGTCTTGCGTAAATTTAGTTCATATGTACGTATTGTATGTGTTTTGGTCTAGTAATAAGTATAATATTCTAGACTTGGTAGTTTTTTTTTTTTAATTAAATCGAAAATGCCTAAAGTAAAAATTCTATGTTTTTAATTGATCAATCAGTGCTATTTTGTAAACTTTTTGAAGTTAAAGTTAGTGCTCAAAAACAATTTACTGTGTTAGAAGAAATGAAAATAATAGTGTACTTACAAAAATTTGTATTTTTTTTTTGCGGTTTTAACAGAAAACACAAATTTTTGTAGAGCATATTAAGAGAATATTTCAGCGTTCTTGCATATTTTAATAGCATATATGATAATTTTTAAGGGCATAAATGCATGTATATCCTAAGGTTTTTTAGGGCATGAAGTCCCTAGCCCTACTGATAAGAGACACTCGAATCCGCGAGTGTCGCCGCGACCGCCGAATAACGTGCGTGCATATTACCATAGTACAAATACAGTCTCGTTTTCGATCGTCGGGTGCGACTGACGTGGTACAGACGAATTTACCGGTGGGCGTTTTCACGGTATCTCGTCGCAGACGCGTTAGTCTGGACGAAGAAAATAAAAATCGTTCTTTTATTTTTTTTTTTTTATGTCTTTTTCGTTCCCGTGTAATCGAGCGCAGTTGTCATTTTCGTTCCACGTTGGCACGGCGAACGTTTGCCCGCAGAATTTATCGCCCTGTCCCTCCCCGTTCGACGTCTCGTGCGAACGTGTTCCACGCGTTATTGTCGCACGTGATACTCGCATAGGCATGCGGTATGAAAAATGGCATTATTATTATTAATATTATTGCTATTATCACTATTATTGCGCGTCCACAACCCGGGTCCGCCGCCGCGCTGTCGTGGATCGTTGTACGAATTCGCTTTGAACGATATTGCATAACTTACATAAATTACGCAATTCCACCGCCCGACCACTCGTGCACGAGACAATCGAATAAAATAATGTACGGCGACATAACGATATTACAATATCGTTTAAACTCGTTTAAAACAGTCGTACGAGTACGGACGGCTGCTGCGGGTATATACAGAGTGATTCTTTAATAGTGCTCGTTTATAACCCGGTATAATACACGTATATATATCAGTAGCGTATTTAGAATTTTTCCAAGGGGGGGGGGATTAAAATAAAAAATTTAATAGGGACCCCTGAATTAGTATATTTAGCTTTAATGACTACTGGACAAATGTATGATTTATACACTTAAGTACTGCGTTAGTATAAATTTGAGGACTTAGCTACATGGCACAACAACAAATTTAAATATTTCACAAATTAGTATTTACCAGTGTCAAAGAGCCATAGAGTTAAAATAAATTTAGTTTTAAATAAAAAAAAGTATTCATCTCAAATCTTGGGGGGGTCAAACCCAATGATCCCCCCCCCAAAAATACGCCACTGATATATATATATGTGTGTGTGTGTGTGTATTTGAATTAATTTTCACGCTTGATTTAAAACGTTAACGAAGTATATATTTATTTTTTTTAAAACATGACTTTTTTCTTTTAAGTTTTTTAGTTTTGTTTTCAAACGACAATTATTACTAATAACATTAGGACATAAAATCACGGGAAAAAACCTTTTATCGGACATTTGTACATTTAAACTCATAATATCTTCTTCTTGTCATGTCCGATTATAAAAATGTATAATAAGTCATACATTATAATATTATACGATTATAATAAATTCATATCGTTATACCTAGACCAATTCACGAGGTATACGCGTTTTAATTTCGAATAAACGGAACAACGGCGGTACGATTTCGCCGGAGTTACTATGATTTTCTGCTATTCTGTTACTTTTCGCTTTGAACGTTAACTTTATTAAACTAATTATCGGACGAAAAAAAAAACGTAAATACTCACGTTAAAAAAAAAAAACAAAAAAAAAAAAAAAAATTGGTCGCATTTAATCATAATTATTGTCATTTAAGATAAACCGAATTACTTAAAAACCGCGTCGACGCCCGCGTAGTATTTTACCCGAACACTGAAATCGAGAGCGATCGTGTACAGGGTTGAACGTAGGGCGAACATCCTTGAGAAATCACCCTGCACATCGTCGTGATTTCGACGATGCTGCGGCGTGTTATTGTTGCCGTACACGCGCTTACGTAAACTGCGTCGCGTCGACGTTACGTGTCGTGTAAAATAAGTGTCCGTGCCAGGGGGTCTATTCTTGAAATCATTCGGATCGGATCCGTATACGAACAATCCACACGATAGATTTCCGTGTACGGACGAAAAATAGTGTTCTAGAAATAAAACTATCCGTATACGAAAAACTTTCCACATACACGGACATTTATCCGAATGGTTTATTATATCGTATGAATTATAGATTGGTAACACTACTAAAATATACAATCTCATTGTTTGTTTTAACGCAACAAACAAAAACGCGGGCAACAACTCTCTGTGTAGAGTTCGGCGATTTTAATTAATGACGGTATATTTATCGCAAGTCTTTTATTACCTACGTACTTTCCCTCGGTAATTTTTGGTTTAGCAACAATATTTTCAACTATGATACAATTTAATTATCCGATTTAACTTGTGTTAATATATTAAATATCTGTCTCAATGTTTAATGTTGAAACTTTAAACTTTATATAGATAACAAGATAGGTAGATGTACAGAGCCGGATTAAGGGTCAAAGTCGCCCTGGAGCAATATATATTTGATACGAAATTTCTTATCAAGAAGTAGTTAAAAACTTAAAACAGTATAATATGTATTTCGTGTAATATTGTATGAATTAGTTGAACCGTTTAAAAAAAAAATTATTTGGTTCTTTTATATTATTTAAATCGATTAGACGAAACTACAAAAGTCGTTTATTTATAACAGAATTGCACAAAATCGTTTGTAAACTGTGATCAATACCACTATATTCATGGTTATATCATGCCGCTGGTCCATCCTTATAATTTCGTAGATACATTATTCAGTGGTATAGCTTATAATTTTAAAAATAAGAAAATATATTATCATAATGAAAATATGTAATTTTTCAATAGCCAACCTTATACTACTCGATTTAATTATGTATAAATTCGAATAACTAAACAAATACACGATGTTTAATATTTGTATTATAAAAATTACACGCCACCCCCAAACATTTGCCGCCCTGGAGCAAAAGCTCCTTTTGCACCTATGTTAATCCGGCTTTGGGTATGTACAATATTAGTCAGATAAAAAAGGTATTATTTATCAACATCTGCTAAAATATTGTCAAAACCACGGTTATTGATTCGTTTCATCAATTATTTTGTTACTTTCCTATATTTTAATTTGCTGTACATAATTAATGGAAAAAAAATAATCAATTATTTTTATTGTTGATACGCAGTTATAGTAATCATATTATATTAATTAATGTGGTTTAATTAACGACAACAATAGGATAGTAACATGATAATGTGTTTATTTGTATACGGAAATACGTTTCCGAATGCCATACCCCCATTCGGATGAATCGATCGGAACTTTTCCACATAACCGAACCCATCTGTACCTACACGGAAAAATTTCAAGAATACGTGTTTTTTGGATCATGTGGAAATCCGCGTGGAAACTACGGTTTTCGTATACGGATCCGATCCGAATGATTTCAAGAATAGACCCCCAGGTTGTACGTGTGGTATCCGCGCGGTATGATACGTTTGCGGTCCGCCCGCCCCGGTGACGCGTAATCGAACGCGAAATGATTTACGTCGTCGGCGAAACCATCGACCGCCGTAGTCGTTGCCGTCCACAAAAAAGTAAATACGAATTTCGTTTAAGGTCAAGTTAAATATGTTATGAAACATTTCCGGTATACGGGTTCGATTCGATACGGTCAGTATGAAATCAATCAAATGTATTTATTATGTACTAAAATCGATTACAAATGCATAGATTAACGACAACACATAAAGTGACAATAAATTTTATTATTATTATTATTATTATTAAATTATCAGTTAAAACCAAAATAAATAATCAAATACATACGGGTTTCTTTTCTTAATACCTTATCCGAAACCAATGTCCTTCCCCCTAATTCCTGAGTTTATATTTTCGGATAAGCTAACGATAATATCTTTTCGTTTGAAACGACCAAACAGACTCGCTTATGATAATTCACGATTTCGCGAAAGAAGTATTTACGACAAAGAGTAAACACCGATTTAACTTTATTATTGTGTGCAGCGGTGTTTTTGGTTGTTTTACCGGAATCAAGCAGACGAGTGACTGTGCCATTTGATTATTATTGTTACACTTTAAATCAACAATATCGTTACAGAAATTCAATTTCAATTGTACGACAGAAGATTACGTTATTGGAGGATTAATGTCAAATTGAATTTATTTGATAATCCTGCAAGTCTGTTTAGATTATAATGACAATATTCCGGATAACACTAAAGTTTGGCTTACGTTTTACAAGAATGTCAAATAGCAATATGAAAAACATTTTTAAATAGTTTATAGATTACAATTATTTTAATAAATCAATAATCTTCACTAAATAATGAAGAAACTCTGTACGTGAATACTATATAATAGTCTAATGCACAGTAACTTAAGCATAAAACACAAAACAAAGTTTCATCGTCGTATGTAAAACCGGTCTAAATTTAAATATTCTAAAATAGACTCTCAGGTAAAACGCCTTGGTTTATATGATTTTGCAAGTGAAACGTGAATATCTAAAATTCAGATCCTCGACCAAAATTAAAGTGATAATGCTATGTAAATTGAATTCCACATGGTATTTTACAGTAAATGAATCCACGCTCAATTTGCACATTTTAATGTCTTAATTTAGAACACTTAAGTATATAAAGCTTAACTAAAAAAATAAAAACCAAGTCGCTAATGAGTTTTAGTTTGATGTGAGTCAATATTATAAACGAAAAGTCTGAATCGGAACGGAACGATAACCTACTTAATTATTCGATAAAAATCAATTTAATAAGAAAAACACAATTAATGCAATGGGAAAAAAGAAAAATATGGTTTTGGAGCGGCACTCGAGAATGAGTAACGTAGTTCGTTTTTTCGACGTTCAATGCTAAATACTTATTATCGTTGTACTAACGATCGGATTGGCCGTCCAAATCGCCTTGCAATAACGAAGAACTTTTCCCGGCGCAGAGGAATGAATTTAAATATTTCGAAATCATCGGCAAATATAAATTATGGGATTTTTCAAATTAAATAATTTATTAAAATAAAAAAGAGATCAGCGGAGAACGTTATGGGATGCGGGAAAAAACCTTGGCAAAAAAATTTGAATACAAAGTGTTATGCCTTACATAACGTTCTGTAAGCGTTCGTTTGCAAATATTGTAAATCTCCATAAACAACGGTACGAAAATGAAAATCATAAATTTCATTATAGATTCACGGTGAAATTTACCAAACGCCTTTGATGAAATGGGAGCACCAGGTCATAACGATTATTATTTCATATTGTATCGGTTAATATAAAAAATGTTAAAAAAAGTATATCTACATAATATTATGACATACATATTTCCAAACGTTTGATATCTATGCAGTTAACGTTTTTAAAAATAGGATTAACAGATGACGTTTTACAAATAATTGGAAAAGAGCCAAGCGACGATGATTGATAAATTAAACACTTATGACAGCGTTGGGGGGAGGATGGTCGGAAAATAATTTTCACATTCAAGAAAACCACGCTGCCAGTGATTTCACGCTGCAATTAATATACTCGGAAAAAAAAAATTAAATTCGTGAAAAATTCCTTGCCTTCTTGGCACATATTTGTTTTATGCACATAAAGCATAAAGCATTCACATGCTACCTATTTCAGTCGAATTGGTTTAAAGTTTGAGAATTGTTTTGGTTTTATTTTAAAAACTCACAAGATCAATAATATACTTTATATTCAGACATATTGCGAACTGAGTTGTAATATTATGGCCCCGTAAGTCCGTTGATAAATGAAAATATAAAAAATAAACTTCTCTAATTATCACAAATACAATTTTAGATAAACGTATGTATTATATTCTTATAATTTTATCGTAAATGAATAGTTCTTTGAACATTTATTTCGGCGTTTACAACGCTTTAGACCATAGGTGTATAATATTGAACATTTAATACGACAATATTTTCAAATAATTTCATCCGATTTATTTCAACCTTAATTCACTATAATATTCGCCACAACAAATACGCGTGAATTTTTACCTAAATTTTCACAGGTTACACGCTGATTTTTATCCAATTACCTCGAAAAATTGTAAAGTCGTCTTTGATGGTTATAATAAATTATTTTTTCAGTTTATAACCTCATTAAACGATCGTATATTTTATAAATAAGTACCTAAAGCTACCGAAAAAACGTCTTTAAGTTGTTCTGTGGAGCAGTGGTATATATATATTTATTTATTCATTGTGACTGCGAAATAAAATTATACAACCGACTTAAATTCACTTATATAATATATATATATATATACGTCGATATTTTTAAGCATTCTCATTCCATTTACTGTACATATTTATTTTAATTCTAGTTAAGTCATGATAAAACATCATGAAAATGAGATATAATTTCCATTTAACCATGAAATAACCATTTAGAAACGTCTCGATGTCGGTGATACCAATTCGAAAATATAAATCTCGAAATATTTACCTGAAAAAGAAAAACAAGTTTATTATTTTATTAAATCAGCCGGTAAAACGCTTTTTCACTTGTGTTAATAAAATTTAAAAAAAAAAAAGTACGAAAAACAAAGTAAAATGCGTGTACGTTTCTGCCTTCGTAATTATTGTTAAAACACGTGTTGTTTGCTACTGCAAACTCGAATTTATTTTTCTCAATTATAATAACGCTACAAACAATAGCTGTGTCGTTGACCGTATTGCATTTTAAACTCGGCGTGGCCTTCAGTTATTATTTTATTACTATTTTTACCTTTTTTTTTAGTTTTTTTTTTTTTTGCTGTTTTACTCGCGCGCACTTAATAATATACGGGTTGTTTGAATCGCAATTACAACATATAAGTATGTCCCCCTCGTGTACGGTTCGCAAAAAAACAATATGCACGCGCGTATAGAAGAATACACGATGAATTCGTGTGAGAACGTCTCGTCGTTTTACCCGAGTGGATCGTAATTAAAGACGCACGAGGTTTAATAGCCCCGTTGTCGAATTGTCGAATAAACTAAATAATGCGACAAAAACGGCGGCGGCGGCTATGGTAACAACCAAACGTGCCGTGTGCCGCTACACCGCCGTATCCACTCACTTCTCTAATGCGACGCATTAAGCAATAATAATAATAATAATAGGATTTCGACAAAACGTATAATCGATCAAATGAATACCTCCTCGCGCCTTCGTTTGAAAGCTTTGATTGGAAAATCGTTTAAACTGATTAATGCGGGATTAGCGACAATCATTGCATACCTACATAAATAATATACATATTATATATATGCACACGACGTTTCGGGGTTGGAATTTTAATAAATCAACGGTAGATTTAAAGCCATTTTTCTCAAAATCGGTTCGAAAATAAAAAAATATCAAATATTGATATTTTAGATGGAAAAAAAAGTCATAATAATACAGGGTTATTCAACAATTTGTGTTACAGAAAGTTTATCATGTAAACATTTAAAATGGAATAAAATATAAACCAAACTAATGTCTTTATTCAAAGAAATCTAAAACAATGAGTAAATTTCATATTTTTATCGTTAAGGGATAGTTTTGGGGGATAACAGTTTAAAGTCGAATGGGAATCTATATTTGACTTGCCAACTCAACGTGAATGTGTTTTTCGGGTAAATTTTAGTGGTTGAAAAATATTAATTGATACAAAACTCTACGTTTGAAAGCAATTTTAAGTTTTCAAAAATTGTCTTACGATTACTGAGTGATTCGTGTTCCGTGCGTTTGCGCGTGTGGTCATAATACATTTAACACGTACAACGCCGAAAAATTAAAAATCGCTCTCATACCTAGTTTTGGATTGGTTAATGTTTTTCAACCACTAAATATACAAAAAAAAAAAACTATCTTCGTTATTTATGGACAAAAAAATAATATAGGTTCACATTTTGATTTTAAAAGTTAACCCCCGATATTACCTCTTGAGAATAGTTCAGAAATATGAAGTATCTGTATTCTGTACTTATCATTTTGGATTTATCTAAATAAAAAAATTTTCATGACATACATTTACCTCTATTTTGAATATATAATATACAATAAAGTCGCTGTAATATGATTTGTTGGATCACTCTGTTTATTGTATTATTATAATTATTACAAATTTCGTACAGTGTATACAAGTACGTACACGTAAGATTTTGTGGATTTTCAATTTTTGTTGACTGTTCGCCATCATCGTAAATGCACGTATTCGGGCACCGCGTACCGACGGTGTCGCGTTAAATATCATCGTCGTGTACGGAACGCGAACAAATCAAAAACAATTTTATTTCACAATGTTTTACGCGTGACAGACGTCACTGCTCGAGTTCTCGGCGTCGAGCAGAGTTTTATCAAAACACAAAAACACACGCGTTGGTGTAAGGTATATATATATATATACAGTAGAAACCGTTTATAATGACGTTCAAGGGACCAATTAAAATAGGTCATAACAACCAGTTGTCATTATCACGAAAATGACGAAAAAAAATTGTAACTCCAATACATGTTAATATTATTATTTATTTATACAAAAAAATTGTATTTATTTAAAAAAATAAAGACAAAAACAATTAATGATGTGCATATTATGTATTCAAATTAATTAGTTCAATTATTATTTTAAAAAATCTGTTATTTTAGATTGAACTTTGTACAAAAATCACGCTCTACTGTTTTTTCTAGTTCTTCAAAATTTATCATTGAACTTAGGTTATTCAGAGCCATATAATTTGCTGACTGCAGTTTTGGTGCATTGAACACAGATAATAATCTTCGTCGGGAGTATCATCAGCTTAAGATAAAGTAGCCTCAGATAAAGTAAAGTCGTTATAGATAAAATATTTTTCCAATACAACCAAAAATAACCGTCATAACATCCGTACAGTCATCATATAGGCGTCATGATAACCTATACAAATTAGTACATAAAATATAGGAGTTTTGCCGGGACATTTAATCTAAGGTCATTACACCCAATATGTCACTACAACCGGTGTCATTATAAACGGTTTCTACTGTATATATATATTATACGAGTGTCACCTGCCGATATCCCACCGTCCGTGTGCGTTAGCGGCGCGGGATGGACGCGAGTGTCTGAACAGTGTTGGCTAGAAAAGCAAGAGACGAGCGTTATGACGCCCGATAAGTTGCCCTCGTGCACGCCCGAGCGTATGTGATTATGTGTGATTTCGTACGTTTTCAACGTCTTTCCAAAAATTGAATAATTCAAAACGAACGCGCGTTCAAGACCCGAGCGCGTACATAATCTCGACAATGTTCGTTATATAATAATAAGTAATATTGTGCGCGTTTTTACGATTTTAAGCGCATAAAGTCCCGCCGAGCCGACTGACCACAGTAATAACAGGTTAACCCGCCTACGATCGTTCGCGCCGTACCGCATGATATTATATTATACGGCAGCCGGACGCCTCCGGGGCCGCACACGACTCGTCCGTCGCCGCCTAGTCGGACGGTAGGTATACGACTTGACGAGCGCGCGCGGAATATATCATTACCAGGGCTCGGAACTTTATGCAATTGCATGTTTTTCAGGAAGCTAAATATTCAAAATCTGATTTGATACAAATTCGTTTCGTGGTCCATACAATTGAAATACAAAAGTTTATGTTGCATATTTTTGCATAATTTAACTACATTTATATGATTTCGCATATTAAAAGATTTTAAGCCTATTAATGCATAATTTATGTTAGTAATTTATTATTAATAAATTTAATTTATGTTGCACCTAGTATTAATTTCAGTTTTGTTTTCACTGGCCCAGTATTTAATTTTAAAATTTTCAAGAATGAAAATATATTTATCGCCCCGTATCGTTAAATAAGTTGGATCTCGTAATCTAAATGACCGGCCGTTTGTTGGATGGTCGATAACTGCTGGTATTAAAAATATTTTAGTTGGAAAAATACATGAGACATTTGTGCATTTTTAAAAAACAAATGAATAAATATTAAAATAATTTTTTTTTTTCATAATCATACTTTTAGATATAAATATTTATAATAAAAATAGTCAAGGAATAATTAATTACGAAAAACATTATTTTGTACCTGATTGAAAAATAATTTTGTTTTTTCATAATTTTACTTTTATATGAATATTTACAATAAAAATAGTTGCATATTATACTGCATATTTGAATTTTTTTTTAGTGCATACGTATGCACATATTTGATAGCTTTGTAGTGCATAAAGTTCCGAGCCCTGATCATTACGAATCCATCATCCCCCTGGCTCGCCTCCCTTCCGAAGGGGTCGACGACAAACGAACCCTTAAGCTGATTATTGATTACATCTGGGGAGGGGGGTTGACATTTTTACCTTACCAACCAACATTAGGAACACTTTTAGGCAATGAGCTTCGGTTACTTTAAATTCAGAGTAGTAACACCGCTAGTAACGGCGGAACAATAAGTAAAGTAAAGTAAAGGAATGCAAACATTCCGAGAGAGTTTGATAACGTTCTGGAGGGGGGGCTTAAGACTTCCAAGTCCCTCAAATATCCGCCTATGATGCAGATGTAGGTATAGATAGGTGCGATTGTGCTGGACACAAAGCGTGTTCTATACGACCCGTCGTCTTTTGCAAGAGTTCGCGTGCGTATTGGATTAGTGAGTACACGTAATGCAGAGCTCGTGTCTACTACTTACTAGGGGATGGTCGAGGAGCGCCAAGAACGCCTCAAAACTGCTGCACCATAATATTACGATTAGAAAATATATTTTGTGAAAAATGAAAAAATCATCAAACTGTTGGTACAACATTTCTTTATTTTGTCTTCATTTTCATAACGTTTCTTTTTTCTTACATTGTTAAAAGTTTTTGATCAGACACCTGCCTTTTTTTCTTTTTCTTTATTTTTTCCACATATTTACAAATTAAACGATAGGTTTAAGAGATTTAAAAACAAAAAAAACAACAATTTTCTATGACTTTGTCATACCGTGGTTACTGTATCAAACTTTAATGGTATTGAATATAGATGAAGTTTAATAAGAAAAATACCCCACTCTAAATTTAAATAAAATACTCTAAGTTTCATTATGACGTTATACATTTATTGATATATTTTTTTGGTTTATCAACTAACCTATTGTAAGGATTATATGGTGTAGTGTAAGCATCACAATTCGTCGAGAGGATATTACGTTTTTGTTTGAAACTCTGCTTTGTAAAGAATATTACTCTACGTTAGCGCTAGCTTTACTGGTGCATCGCACGCGGGCCGAGACGCAACAGCCGACGTTGAAGACGACGAGTTCACGCGTACCTACCTATCTCGACGAAAACGTGTGCGCGTGCACTCACACACTCACGTAATGATACAGAAAAGAAGAAAAGAAAAAATGAATAAATAAACCGGTCCGAACGTTCAACACTGCCACACACACACACACACACACACACACACACCGGTAATTGAGTTTTACGATATTTTATACGTGTACACGCACGTTATATATTTCTACGTTTGTGTTGGTCGACCACGTGGTGACGACGTTTACAGTGTACACAGTACACACACACACACACACACACACACACACACACACACACACACACACACACACACACACAAAGACACACACACACACACATACACAAACACAAAAACAAACTATAAACCTGCATACAGGTTCCTGTTGCTGCGGTGAATTCCGATCGAGTTTATATTATTATTATTATTATTCTCGAAACCGACTCCCACGATATGCGTGCGGCGGGGTGTCAGTGCAGGCGAAGAGACTGCGGGGGAAAAATGTACCCACACGAGCTCACGGACACAATGAAGAGGGAGATGGTGATTGAGTGAGTGAGAGAGAGAGAGAGAGAGAGAGAGAGAGAGAGAGAGAAAAAGAGAGAGACATAGAAAGAGAGATAATGAATATCGTACGAGAGTCCATTGTTTACGCACGGCGGATGTGCAGCAACCTCTGCGGCGGCCTCGCGGGCGAGAGAGAACGAGTAAACTGCGGGCGGGGGAGGGGTGATATGGATAGTAAAAAGAAAAGAAGAAGAAGAAGTAACGTTTTTTCTTTCTTTTCGTTATTTTTTTTTTTCTTTTTCGAAAGACCATAAGACGATATCATTGCTCACCGCAGCGCGCTGCCGCCGGGTCAACTCTGTGCGCTCATCGTCCTCGTGTGGACGGCGTTTTTCATGACTCGACCGCCGCCGACCATTACGCTAGACGTATCGGTCCGATCTATCTACGGTCACGTACGCCTCTGGTCGTAAATTTATATTGTAATGTACGCGCACGAGGTACCGCCGCCGCTGCCGGTCGACGACGTCTGCGTGTCCGTCCGGCCGTACCTCGGCCCGAACGACGCGTATACGCCCGGACAGAGCTACGTTCGCGCGGCTATACGCACGTACGCCGCGTTCTCAAAGTACGACGGCCGTGTCGTTGTCACGACGAGAGACACCGGTGGTGCTCGGCCCCGAGGATTGGCCGGCCGCGAGCGAGTACTGTCTATACTTCGGTTCGCGGCCACGCTCGTTTTCGTTCGCGATCTTACGAGAAAAACGAGAAAAACCGAATGAAAAAAAAAAAAAATCCGATTCGCGTTTCTTGCTCCGCGAACACGGCGGCGTGATAGACCGAAGCCCGCGGCCGAACGAATCGTTTTGAAAAACGTTGAACAGCGAGTCGACACCGCACCGTCGCTGCGTCTGTGAGAGCTTAAAACATCAGATCACCTCACGGTCAAATTTCCGGAGGGGTTTAACTTTGGATTTTCAATTTCACACGGTTCCAAGCGGGCAAAACAATGACGGAAATTTTTGTATAAACACACGAATAGGCGAAAAAAATATTTCGAGGACGGGTGTATGAGGGACAGTGTTGGGAATAGATAACTAATAATTTATCTAGATAAAGATAAAGATGATTATAAACATTTTTATCTAGATACAGATAACTTAATTATAATCTAGATAAAGTACATTTATATCTAGATAAATTTGAGATAATTTCACGTTTAATTTTGAAAATATTCAGGATCTACATCCTACAGGTATAAGGTAAAAAAATAAAAATACATAATTTAAAATATTTAAAAATACATGTACTTTTTTAAATAAACTTCATAAAAGATGACAAATCATTCTCTGACTTAAAATTAAAATAATAATACATTTCTGCATTTTTTAACAAATTTTTGCGTATGACTACTTCATTTTCATGATAGTATATATTATAATCTCCTTTCCTGGGCCTCCAAACGAGTTTTTCTCAGTAATCTTTTCGATTAATTAAAAAAAAAAAAAATTAATAAAATAATATATTTTAAATTTCCTTTTTTTCAGGCCATTTAAATAAATTACCTATCTAGATAGGTACTCATAGATAACTAAAATTTTATCTAGATAAAGATAAAGATAACTGAAAATAAATTTATCTAGATAACATAAAAGATAAATGATTGTTATCTAGATAACTTATCTAGATAAATTTATCTAGATATTTCCCAACACTGATGAGGGACATGACTCGTTTTACCTAACCCTCTCCCCCATTTAGGATACTCAAAAAATATCAATTATATCAGCGGATCGATAGCACGATATAACATAATTTGATACCTAATGTGGACACTTCACGAACGTATACTGCGTGGAAAAGTTTTGTCATGATTAGCGTGGGAGAAAAATCTCGAATCCTGGTTGAAAAAAATTATTAGGTTAGGTTAACAATCACATACGAAACGATTTTAACCGACACACCAGTACGTTGAAATTGTTATCAACACGACAGTAATCCAAGTAGCTTTACGCATACTCATACCACATGTTTTATTAAATAAGTACTCGAACGTTTAAAAAAAGTACGCTATTCAAATACTAGCGCTATGAGTGCGTTTATATACTGTTTAAATACTCGAAATTCGTTTTAAATACTCAACGAAAAATTAATCTTCAGAGACATACAGGATAACATATGGATGATTTAATTACTAACTAATACGAGTACTCCGGTACTTGTTTATTACAGCCACTTCAAACGTATAACGTGCACTAAGCACACGCACACAATATTGACACATAGACACGTTACATCGCGCGTCAGTCTGACGAATGTCCGACGGTAATAATTTATAATTTATATTATTATTATTATTTCTGAACGTATTTCAATTTTTTTTTTTTATGATATTGTAAACATAAAAATAGCTCGAATCTTAATGCATTTTTTTAGTGCCTACACTTCGTCATAATATGAGGTTCATTTCAGATTATAATATAGACAACGTGTTCGTATAATTTAGCTATACACTCGCGCCGTGTATTTACATACGTGTAAATTTATACGACGCTGTTAAAATGTCTAAAAAAGGAGTGCACTTTGTGCCTACAACTCGGTCGTGCAGAAGTTTAATAATTCCATTATAATTTTTTTTTTTTTTATTGAGATACTAAACACGTGCAGTAAAACAAATATATATTATTGTTATAATATTACAATATAATATACATTATATACTATATAATTATAGTTATGTTTAGGGATCGGAAGTTGTAGGAGCTAAAAAAGTTAACTATGCACGAAAAATGTACAAAATATGCATTGAACATGTTAAAATATATGAAAAAAGTTATTCACAATTCCCAAAAAAAAAAAATACAACTGATGTTGTTAATAAATTAATAACATACACGAAAACTATTTATAACTAACAAAAATGAATAACTGGTTGGTTTTTTTACATCTTATAGGGATGAAAATAAAATATAAAATATTTTTTTGGTATTTTTGAAATTACGAAAAAAATACATGTTTTATAATACCTGTTAAATTATTACATTGAACCACCAATACTTTCTACTTGATAATTTTGAGTTTTGTTAACAATATTAATTGAAATATACAGATTAAGAAAAAGAAAAAATCATTTTTTTTTTTTTTTTTACAAATTATTAAATATGCATAATACGCACATGAAAATCAACAAAATATTTACTTTTTTCCTAAAATTGACCAAATATGCAAAATATGCTGTTTTCATTTTCAATTTTTAAATTCACGATAGTATAGCTCGGATTTCTAGCTTGGTATGCTATGAATTGAAAGCATATTGTACAATATGCAACTCCTACAACTTTCGACCCCTAGTTATGATAAAAGAAAACTGAAGTGATCGAGAACACTAGTGCATTTTATTACAGCGACTCCCGACATTTCGATGTGATTAAATGTTTATTTGACAAAACAATTCAACACAGGTATATTATAATAATATTAAAATATAACAACGACGTTCGAACAGATCGAGCAGGTTTCCGAATTTAAAATAATTCCTTCGATTCACGTAGATAATTGTAGGTACTTGAATGTTTTGTCGTTCATTAACGATCAGATATCTTTTGAAACCGGAAGCCGTTTTTCAGTCATTATTGTCTTTGAAATATTACAATACGTTTACGAGAAGCCTTTCACTGTCGTCGTTGTACAACTCAAAACACGTCTACCTCGTCGACTCTGACAGTAATAATAATGATAATAATAATAATAATAAAGTTATCAGAGTCTTTGAGTAATACGCAGGAGACAAATGAATGACTTATATTATTATTTTTAAAGAGACGCTTTGGTCTCGGGTTTTATATTTTTAATAATTTATTATTTAGATTGATTATATACCACTTAAAAAAAAAAAAAAAACTTTTCTTCGACCACAAACGCATTAGTGGACATTAGATAAGGTAAACTGACAATTTAACAGGTATGTTTAATGTAGGTAGGTCGATCCTTTCATCGGGGTTCGGTCAAGATTGAAATATTATTAAAATGCGTTTATACTGATATAATCTTAAAATCGAATTTAAATCAAAACGAAAACTCATTTGAGTCTGTATTGTACACCTAATACGATTGTTAATGTACGTATTACGCTTCGTCGTTGACATTAAGTTGATTATCCGCGTGTAGGATGCGTATATACTGAAAGAGGATAAAAAAGCAGATAGGTATTCAGTATAATATGGAAAGTTAATTTACAGAGTTTTTTTTTTTTAATACGAATATACTTAAGATCGTTTAAATTCAATGTGACTTAATCTATTAGCTGTCGTCGATTTTTTTCAACTCAAAATATTGAAAGAAAGCTGTTGAAAATACACGTAGGTACCTAACACATACAGTGTATTGGATTAATCGTGTTGTACGTTCATGACGTGCTCTGTTCCTCTCGTTAGGCGACGACGGGTCCGCGGTCTTTAAAATACTTAACACAAAATCATGAAAACTGTGTAAATAAAACACACGTTTTTTGCCCTCCCGACTCCGTGAAAATAGTTATTGATAAATACCGTTAGGTAAAACACAAAAACGCCGTAGCAGTTCACTATAATAAAATGGAAATATTAAAAAAAAATATACGTATGTCTTTTCGGTAAACGTTGTAGCCGTCATCTCCTATTCTTCTCCTGTACTCGCTCATCGATTAGTATAGATCGTATTGCAAAAAAAAAAAAAAAAAAAAATGCGTCAAGACGTATTTTATTAAATGTTGTAGTTTTATTATAACTACAACCAATTAACTCGGAAACTAAATGCAGAAAACAATAAAAAAAAAATTTGACGTGAGCTCTTTTAAATTAAATATTTAGTTCTGAAACATTTTTTTTTCTAATAAAAGTTTCGATATTTTTGTATTGAAATCCAAAAACGTACCATATGATATATAATCTTATTCGTCTATTTGATAAACAGTACTGAAAAAAGACATTTTGTAAAATATAATTTTAATTCTTTTATACTGCACATTGAATTATTTTGTTCATAATAGTTTTCGGGTACGAAGAGACGATTGATAAATCGTTTCTCACAAGATCCAGAGACCGCCCACCGTCGGACGTCTCGTCCGAAGAGCCGGAAATACCCGTGGTGTTTGACAATTGACTCGTATTTATACTTACGCCAGTACTGGAATAATATACGGATACACTAACAGACGTGTGTGTTTGTGTGTGCGTCTGTTGAAAATAAATTTAAACTCGTCGTATTGTATTATTACGGTTCACGCGATTTCGGCGCCTCCCGAACGTCCTCCGTCCTTCTTCCGACGGCGTTTCCGCTGTAAAACGTTACGGATCAACACAGCGGTGTGTATGGGTGGGGCTAATGATTGGATCGCCGGTCCTTTGGGTTTTTTAACACAACTTATAGACAAAAAAATTATAATACTTCACCTATTGTCGTGGTTTTCATCACTTATTATTTAATCGGGCATTTTTACATCGACTTTTCTAAACAGTAGTGATAACGATAAATCATATGTTTGTTTTATCCATGGTCCATAGAGTAATACATTTTACTCTATAGTACTCTATGTCGTGGCCTATAAACGTTATTCATGTAATCGTTTGTGAATCTGAAATCCGGAAACAAAAATAGTGATGATAATAATATATAATATACATTAAGCAATTTACTTCTGTCGACACGATCGTTCCGTTTTCACGACTGTCATCAGCAAAGTTCACAAGAAGTGTTCACGTTGTACAAACAATATACGAACGATCGTATACAGTATTTGATTTATATTATTAATTGCGTTTCCTTCGTACAAATTCATTGTTGAAACTTTCGTTGTAAAATAAAGATTTATTGTTATAATTATCATAAATAGATTTGTCGACAAAAAAAAAAAAAGAACGATTCCGCTAATAACAATGTAAAAATGTACAAAAACATTGTTCTACTTGAATATTTATTTGTAATTTTTTTTTTTTTTTTTTTTTTTTTTTTTTTGTTAATAATTTTCTGTATTTTATTGATGCACTAATCAGGATTACGTTTGTGAAAAATAATAATATAGATACAGTGGAACCTCGATAAGTCGCAGCTAGATAAGTCGAAAAAAATTCCGTCCCCTTGCGAAAACCTCGATTACTCGAAAAAAAAAACTATAGATAACTCGAACATTCTGTGCTCTGAATATGACGGATGACGGATAATGACAGATAATTTTATAAACATTTGTCTAATCGGCTTGTCCGTTCCGAAAATTTTATGTAATCGCGTTTATTGTGTGGATTTGTACTTGAATCTGAGAAAGACGACACATTGATGCCTATAATAGTCGAAAACACTGATACGGATGACAGAGAATGGACGATGATAGCAAGTAGTTATGGAATCATGGAAGAAACCTTTGACGATTTTGTTAAAATCGACAATGACGTTGCCGTTTCTGGTATTCTGACAGACAACGATATAACTGACTCCGTACGTAGCACTGAAGATGTTGATGACATCGAAAAATCATCATCTGAGCCTGTGTATCGTGTTTCAATGAACCAAGCAACAGCAGCCCACATATTGCTAAGGACATTCACCGAACAATCAAGTAATGTGGACGATAAAGTGTACTCTGCTTTAAATGTAGTAGAAATTGATAATAGCAAATCTCAAAAATTTTAAGTCAAAGTAAAATCACAAATTATCTATTATAAAGTTGCAACATAATATGTTTTATTATATTTTTTTCGTGATAATTTGTTTTTATTTAAACTGTATGATCACATTTTTTTACATTGTACAATATATGTACCTACATATTTACATGCATAAATGCATAATAATTAAAAACTTTAATACTTACATTTTTAAAACTTTTTAAGTCGAATTTTTTTTCTAAAACCTTGGTAACTCGAAAACCTTAGTAAGTCGAAAACCTCGATGAGTCGAAAAAATTGCATTTCCCTTGGATTTCGACTTATTCGAATTTGTTTCACTGTATTTATAATTCGTTGTGAAATGTTCAATTCGGAAAATGCAAGTAAACCAATATTCATTTGATTTCACATCTATTTTATCGTACGATTTCTCGAAACCGCCTACCGATTTGTGTCGAGGGAACCCTGGGACGTTTCGAGGTTTGAAACCGCCTCCCCTTCACCCCAATTGACCGAGCTTCGGCTACGCCAGTGGATTAAGGATCCGAGTCGTCCGGGGTCCGCTGGAAAGCGTATGAGTGTAATCGTATCGACGTTGTTGAACACGTATGAAAATGCACACCGAGACGACGCGGCCAGACGCTGCGACACATTAGCCGCGTGCGAATCCCCCGGTTTGCGAATCGTCCGTGTCGTTGCGTAACAAGTCTACGAGCCGCAGGTCGCTGGATTCACGCGTGTGCGAACGGAGAAAAAAATACCGTACGACGGGGCAGGTGCAATGACGATTATGATAGTAATCATAATAATAATAACATGTTAATAATAATAATAATAATAATCGTCACGCGTACGCGCCTCCATAAACATTATATAACGTATGCGAAAGTGTGAACGTCGCGTCGGCTTAGAGTGGCGGAAACGAGTCAGGTACCCGGCGAAAATGTGTAGACACGAAAACGGTGCGCTAATATGACGCGTATACGTCTTTCAACATTTGTAGATCTAGACCAGTGGTTCTTAACGGGGGCGGTACCGCCCCCTTGGGGGCATTTCGGTCTCTCCAGGGGTGATAGTTTTGAAGGGGGCGGTGAGCTTTTTCAAACTCAGATATTAAAAATAATTCAATTTATTAATATTACATAACAACACTACGAATAAATGAACGTGAAATCAGAATAGTTGTAATGGCGTACGCATATTATACAAAACGGCATACGGCATGTTCTCTAATCCGATTTTAACCGAATTTAATTTAATATAACCATTACTATCTAAAAATATGAGTTTTTATTTTAATTAATGATGAAATAATATACTGATGAATATTTATATTTATATATTTATAACAAGAAAATTTGATTTTGAATGAGCGGGGGGGCGTTAGCAGTTAGTTATTACGATGAAGGGGGCGCTGAACTAAAAAAGGTTAAGAACCTCTGATCTAGACCTGCAGATTGAAATGAGAAAATTTCCAAAAAAATCGTTGTCTTTGTATCACATTGTGTGTTATGAAATACAGCGGTTTCCGTTTTAGAAGACAACAAAACTGGAAAATTATTTCGATAAAAAATTGTAATTAAAAAATTATTATATCCTATTTTATTTTTTTTTTTTCATAAAGACATAGATCTAAAGTGTTTCGAATCGTATGTAACAACATGTATACGTGAAACCGTTGCATAAGTGGTTAATATCATATTATGAATTAAATAATATCACGAAATCAATAGACGTTAAAAAACAAAAACAACAACAACAACACAATATTAATAATTCCGAAAATTTTGAAATTTTTTTCAAATAAGAAAAGTTATCCAATCGTTTTCGATGAAAGTTGATGTTGTTTTCAAAACTCGTTTGAATATCTCAACATATAGACGGTTTCTAAATTTATCAAGTATGCCTACTGCCGTAAATAAATAAACAAAAAGTTGTGTACGATTCGTTTTGAATCTCTGAACTACAATATGTATAAATAAAACGAATGTTTATACTACACATTACGCGTGTGTGCGGACGAACGCGTTCGCGTTTCTATAGTCCGACCGCCGCCGCTCGGACAAGAGTCTATAATATCGAAACCTTGTCCTTAACACTTATCCCGTGCAACACGTACACTGACTTCGACGCCTCCTGCAGCCCTCTCGGACCTACTGAAGAGATCGTTTTAACTAAAAATAAATGGAATATACGTGGACTTCAAAGCTCTTCGGTAGTGCGATACATTTTATTATTTTATTTATTTACAACGAGTAAATAATCTCGAAACTGTTGCGTCGATATAATAGTTATTTTCAAATAAAACTTGGCTTTCGCCCAAAATTCGAATACTGCGTGTTTTTTTTTTTTTTGTTTTTTTTTCTCTAAACACGCTTCGGAAATTCTAAATGCACATCACATCTCGTACAGCACAAACATCGTACAGCAAATACGAAATTTATTTCCACTTTTTAATTTAAATTTTAAATAGGTCAAACGAATTTTTAACCACTCAAAATATTTGTATTTTTGTAATAAATTGTTTTTCATTTTTCCTCAATTTACTACGCGTGATGACGGCACTGGAAAGATAAAAAAAAAAAATCATGATATGTTTCGGAAACGCCGAGTATTTTCACCAAATATCAACACTCTTTACAGACGAGACAAAAGTTTCGAAAAAAATATTTACGTTTTTTTCGTTTGTATAAAACACATAACATAGTATAATAAATACGTTTGCAAATTTCTCGTTGTTTAATCGTTGTTATGTAATGAAGTTGTCACTTTTTGATGTTTAGACCCGTAATTGTAATATAACCTATATATTTATATTCGTTTACAATACAAACGAAACCGGTGACGCTAGTGTTTAGTTAGACGTATAATTACGACAGAATCAACTGTTGAGTTTTTACATCGTATTAAACGTAAATTTAAAATAATAATAATAATAATAATAATAATAATAATAATAATAATAAATTCATCCGCTCCTTGTGAAATCCGGAATATTGATGAAAAAAATGTGTTTCGAATCTTTTTCAAGTCAAAGAAAATGTTTACGTTATTTAGAATACGTACGTTTTATAAGTTATCGATTTGAAAAAACCCATCAGAAATTTAACAAAAAAAGTTCATATATGTAAACAGTACCTATTTTAGATTTTACCACAGTTGTAGCCATAATCGTTTCGTTAAAAAATAGTCGATTTCTCGTCAAAAACCAATACACCTCCATCAATATAATTTCTAATTCGAGGAGCGAAGAATACATCCGTGATGGCGCCGAAGTACTCGCATGCCCGGCTTTCTCTGATTACACTGGTCTACAAAGTTAAACTTTTTTTAACCATCAGGGTTGAATATACATTTTTCCAAACCAATTTTTTGCGCTGATTTCAAATCTGTAATTAGACTTTCTCTACCACCTTTATTTTTTCACTCATAGTTATTTAATTTTTTAACATGTAGGACGTAGGTAAAGCATATATTTTGAAATAAAATTACTAAATTAAATGTTTATTTTACTTCTTTATTTCAATGATTAAAATTACATGAACATATTATGCTATAAATTAATTAAAAAAAAAAAAAATATATATATATATATATATATATATATTTATGACAAAATGATTAAATTAAAAAAGCAAATAGTTTGCATATTTAAATATTTAAAAATGTTGTGAAAATGATTTTCTATTTTACTTTTTATGAGGTACGTCACGATATTAGCATCCAGCAGTAGTCTGCTAACATACTTTCATTCCAAAAATCCTGGTAACGAGTTTCCATTAACTGGATGTCCTGATGAAATCGTTCGCCTTGTTCATCACTTACCGCACCTAAGTTTTCCGGAAAAAAAAATCGAAGTCAATAATAATCATTTGCGAACTTTTTGAGCACGTTTTAAATTCAGAGCGATATGTACAATATGTTATATAATATACGTATGCATTTTTTTTTTATACACAATTAATCGATTTCGATTATGCGCCGTGCAACGAATCAAAGTGCAGTTTGATTCGTTAACATTTTCCGAGGCCGTCAATCGCATACCCCGCGTGCACCGTGCACCAACGGCTCTGGGATATAACATAATATTATGCAGTGTTCTAAAACACCGTCATTCAAGTCCGGCGGAGAGTTCTGTCTGAAAATGGAGAGAAAGACGATTTTTTTTTTTTTGTTTTTATATCAAATTTTATCTCGGTCGATGTGCAATAGAACGACACGATCGGTGTTGTAAATTATATATTATAATCAATCCGTTTTTCCGTCACTCGGTCGGCGACGTCGCGTCGTCGGCACGTGTATTTCAGACCACCCGGTGGCAACTGGATCGAAAACGATTTTACGATTCGACACCCGATCCGTGAAAAGAGCCGTTTACGGCGCGCCGAAGACTCACAAGACCGACGGACGCTGCGCGACGAACGGACTTGGAACGGACGACGCGACGACCTGCCAGCCGCTGTGGCGTGTTTTTCACCGGCTTCGCGGACGCACTCCAAGCACGCACGCACGTGGTAATATGACAGGAGGTTCGGGTGGTGATCCGAACACACAGCCGCCGCCGCCGCGAAAGCGAAACCGCCTTCTGACCGTTTCCGGTGTCCGCGATCGCCGCACGCAACCACCTACGTTTTCACCCGCGGTAACCGCGGTTGTGGTCGATTATACGATGTGCCGATGACATAATGTACATATCAAATGCATAAAAGAATAAAACGAATGTGCGTTTACACACGCCTATAGCATATACAGAACACACACACACACACACACACACACACACACACACACACACACACACACACACACACACATTTTTTTATACGTTTCTACGACAGGATGTTTCGATAGGATTTGCCAATTGCATCGTGAACCGATCCCGCGTGTGATGACAGAGTGAACTTGAATTTTTTTTTTTACCTTGCACAATTTAAATCGCCCACCGACGGGACTGCAATGATTTTTTTGCAATATTTTTTTATCAGCGTGATTTTTCAAGAGTTTCGGTCGTCTTAAATGAAGTATATTCATGAAGTATATTCATCTACATGTTTTATTATTGTTTTTTTTCCTTTCTCTACACGACTTCTGTGATCGACTGTCATGTTCGGATTAGTTGAGTTTTAGTATGTATTTAAATTTGTATAAGTAGATATACAATATTTTTATTAGGTAAAATACATATAATATAATTTATATCATTAATTTTTTCATTAATTTAATGTTGACGACGGTTGACGAGTCATCAACACAACATAACAATGAACTGTAGGTTTACTCTATATTTGAGCACCTACCAAGTTCCAGGCTTCTAGCAAAAAGATAAATAATGAATAATACCTTATAGCCAATAGGTATATAGTATTATTAGGAACATACAATTTTTTACTCAGATGACTTAAAAAGTCAAATTTAAAGTATTAATTATCAAAAAAATTAATTGACAATAAAAACCAATATGTATTTTTTTTTTTTTGTATAGAGAATTAGAGACTAATAATTTATCTAGATAAATTTATCTAGATGGATGACATTTTTATCTTAGATAATCTTTTAGATAAAATGAAATTATTTATCTAGATAAGATAAAAGATAACTAAATAATTATCTAGGTAATTTATCGCGTCTTCGTTGCATACCCACTCGCCTATCACGTGCAGGTTCTAATTAACTGCCCATGACGAACGCCTCGTTGACCATGTGAAACAGTCGCTCGACTTTCGTAAATCAATAATAAATATAATGATAATAATTATATAATACGATATAATAATTATGTTAATAATTATGATGATATGTATGGAGTTTCGAATCGGTGTCGGCGATCATAGACGTTTTTTTTTTCAGTGCAGCAGTCGACAACGGTTTTTGTACACGCTATAATATACACTAGCTGCCGGGATCTAATATAACGACATTATTCCCGTTGAGTACTTTTCGTAACATTTCGGTGGGTACGTACAACTATTTTACTGAGTGGTTTACACGGAACTCCCCGAGTCGACGTATATATATATATATATATATATATATATATATATATATATATATATATATATATATATATATATATATCATACGAATTAGTTTAATTCGCTCTAAAAGAAAATTTACGAATCATCTAATAGTTTCATGCATTTTTTAGGTCTCTTAGAAGCTTTTCCGACTTTTTTACTTCGCGTTTTCCGAGAAATTACGACGAACAAAGAAATATTATGTTTAAAGTGTTTTGACGAGAGAAAATTGAATTTCCCCGAGGAAAACCGTTTGAATAAATTCAAATCAACTAGTGTTTATACTAAACGAGCGCGTCTCGCGTTAAATGAGTTGATAACAAACGTTTGAAAAATCGACAGTTCTATTGAAATATTATAATGATATCCAATTAACTCGACGAGAACACTGTGGCCGACGGCGACCGACAAACTAATTGGTTTTACACGTTGAAATCTCAAGAATAACATCACTACGGGTTGCAAACGAATGTTCATCAATCAAGATATCACCGATTGTTTGCGGACTTTACGCGGTTTCTTCATTTAGTTTTCGCAACGAATCGACATGAATAATAATCACGAATTATTCGTCGTTCGTTTTATGAAATCACACCGTGCTGGTTTGATCGATCGATAGATTTCGTTTCGTACTTGTCTTTCGACATCTTTCGATGTCTTGACATCGCGTAAACGACCGCCGGACGATAAATGACAGACGCGCGTGACATATAGATCACGGAAGCAACAGTTTATCGTGCCGATTTGTTTTAACTTTTAAAGCGTTACCCGGATTTTCAGACGGTATATTGATTTCCCGCATAACCGTTTCACGGCGTTTTTAGGGTATTGGAATCCCGGGTCCACTGTCCGTACACCTATCACTTTATCGGTATAAACCGGTATACTGTATAGTGTATAATATACTCCGACGCCAATACATATATTGGCCCATATTGTATTATAACACCTCGTGTTCGCGAAAGTATGATGTCCGGGAGGGTAACCGTTTAAATTTCACTGACGGCCAGATGATGCCCGAAAACACCTCTATAAATTGATATCGCGGTCGGAGAGAATATAATATTTAGTATATATCGGCGCCGGCGAGTGAATAATATGCGCGCGGAACGCAAATAGATAAAAAATTACTCGCATCAATCACACGACGGCTACGGGTGACGTGCGTAAATAATATAGGTACGCGTGGAGAATATCGCGGAAAAATAATATCGCGTGATCGACCGTAGAGTGTGCGGATACACGCGAAATCGGCAATCCGAATAAGTGACGATCGCGTGAAATCGGCAAGTGCAGCTTCGTACGCAGGGCCGGCGAGAGCTTTGGTGGGCCCCAGGGCTGATCATTTCCGGGTCCCGTCACTTATATATATTTATTTTACTGAGATTTATACAGCTGTATAGCATTGTAATACAGTAGCGATACTTAATATTTAAGTTGGATGAATTGTAAATAAAAAAAAAAAACAATATTTGGTATATATTATGTAAAATCTTTTATTAAAATTGAAGAAAATAATGAAATATTGAACAGTATATAGAATAGTAATTAACGAATAATTAGGTTCAGTTAAAGTGTTCTCTTTCTGGCCTTTTTTCGTGTCAAAATTTAGGAATTTACGACTATATTATATTATAATAAATTAACCATAATATCAATTGCACACTGCACTATAATATAAAAACCAACTACGCGATTATACCGATCGAACCCGCAGTGAATGCGCGTTTGTTTTGTTATCTATGTGTGTTCTGTGTTGCGTATTTTGTACAATATAGTAGGTATATATTATAGATAGTTGTTTTAATTTTGAGCAAACGGACGACAATGGCCCGGGTCTACAGGGCCTGTGCGGCTATGCCTATAAACGCGTCTCTGACAACGGGCCCCCTCGGAGGTCCGGGCCCCGGGGCTCTGGTCCCTACTGCCCCACCCTCTCGCCGGCCCTGTTCGTACGCGGGAAAACAAAAATAGAAGTAAACGAATGAATACGATAAAACGAAACAGTGGCGGATCTAGGATGTTTTGACTTGTACAAAGTGTATAATACGAATTATTTACCATTCAATGTCCACTTTAGCGTTATTAATTATGCACGATAAAATCGTGTGTTTAAATAAATCACCAAATTAAAGTGTTCCTGGTCGACAACCGGGCGATACTATAGCCGTTATTAATGATACATAGTTAATACATTTCAAACGGTACGGGTGCTTAAAATATATTCAATGCTATATGGGTTTCAAATCACACATCCTAGTTATAATTACCAAGGTGTTATTCGATACAGTCATTAAAAAAAAAAAAAACATTTTGAAAAAAAGTTTTATATTCATAGTTTCTCATATGTTCCGTTAACTTCGAAATCCCGATTTTTTTGATATTTTGAACGCACACATTTAGTACTTGTTCAGTTTTTTTTTGTATCTCGCTCAACATGATTTAAGCAAATCTATTTTTGTAACGCCTTATGTTTTGGGTGTTTTGGCTGTTCGAAAAAAAAAAAAAAAAAAATTCGAGAGAAAATCCAAGCGGAGTATCTTTCGCCTGAATCCGTCACCGGAATTAAATATTCCGACGGGTCGTTTGATTGAACGCACGTGAGAGTGTACGCGAAACGTACGTCTGAAAGTTTTCGCCGCCCGTACGGTACGCCGAAGTAACACGTCGTGCCGATTGTTGGACACCGCGTGCGTTTTTCGAGGAACGATTCTCTCGGCAGGTGTCCCAGCCCGAACCGACCCGACGAGTTCGCGGGATGACTATTCCGCCGAAACTCCTGCAAACGGTGTCTGTGGCGAACACGCCTGAATCGCAAAGTGAAATAATACTTGGACCCGATTCGAATTTCGCCGATTTCGGTGACACAACAGCAGGTCTGGCGAGCCGGCCACATAAATAATTTTTTTTCGGTCCGACACGCTGCCCCGGCTTAAACCGTACCGATCTTGACAGACGCCGCGAAATAATTATAATCGAAACGCACTGTGTTTACACCGTAACACTTCTTTTCCTTCTCGCGTGGTCGACAAAACTCATAAACCTATCTTAGGACCAATATTTTATAAAGTCGATTACTCGATCAGTCAATGTATTGAACAGGCCGTTTTTATTTTGTATACTATATGGTGCATTCGTGCATTTCAGCAGATGCTCGTAGTTATGTCCCTGTCCGTATGCGATTTAACGTTTTCCACTCTCGATAGGGTAGTTGGTGTCCAGCGGGTAATGCTTCTTCAATCACGTCAGAGTCGGTTGATTCCTCTTTCCACTTTTCTGAGCGTTCGTCTGCCGGTATTTGTTTTAGGGGTTCACATGCTCCGAGAAAACTTTCTCTTGACTTGAGCCGTTTATGGGGTGCTACTTGTCCATTCATCGGGTGTCGTTCATTCATTAATTGCTTCCTTCTTTTTTTTTTTCTGGTGTGCACTTCTCTCCTGATGTGAGGAGAGCCAATTCCACTCATTATGTATGATTTTGGCACTGGGGTGGGTCTCAGACGTCCTGTTACTAAACGCGTCGCACCATTCAGCGGAATGTCTACTTTTTTCGCATGTACTTCTGATCTGATCCAGACTGGGAATGCATATTCGCCTGCTGAGAAACATAATGCTCAAGTAGCGGTCCGTAGGGTGTGAGGGTCTGCCCCCCATTCACTATCCACAAGTTTTCTTAGGATATTGTTTCTAGCTCTTACTTTGACTTTCGTCTGTTCGCAGTGTGTTCTGTACGTTAGGCTTCGATCTAAATCAGCGATTCCTAACCTGGGGGTAATTACCCCTCAAGGGGTAAAACAGGATTTTATGAAGGGTTAAAACTTTATACCTATTGTTATTAAATCTGCATCAATCACGTGTCAACTATTGCAATGAAATTATCGTTGTTTATAGTTTTGGGAATCACCTTGTGTCCTGAATTCCTAATCTTAATGACACTATTAATTTTATTATCTTTTAACCCAACATTTTCTTCGGAGGGGGGTAATTTTGAATATCTAACCTGATTTGTGGGTAATAGCATCTAAAAGGTTGGGAACCGCTGATCTAAATGGACCCCAAGGTACTTGGGTTGGTCTCTGCGACACTGCGATGTACGTTGTTAATCGATCGATCCGTCGTAACACACACACACACACACACACACACACACACACACACACACACACACACACACACACACACACACACACGTTATATAGGTGATGCGGTTTCGGAAACTGTGACCGTGCGTGCCTAGTGTCTCGTCCCTTTCCGGGCGGCCAGCCATTATCAATTCGCATTCGATTAAACACTGAGCTTTCGGGTGATAGGTATGGTATACACCAACATTCGATCGCCGTCGCACCCCTTACCCTCAACCCAACTGCACTGCGGTACGAGGTTTAATAATTAACACTCTGCCCCGACGCGTGTACCGCGCGTACGCCTACGCGTGACGCGAACGAGGCCACGGTTGAATATTTCATTTGGTTTAACGATTTTTCGCCACGCGTATAACACCGCTACACGTGTATGACGGGTAGAAGGATAAATCACGATTAAGTTGTTCGCTTTTTTTTTTTCTTTTCCCCCTCCGGAAACAACGAAAAACAATCTGGGCGGCCGAAAGAACCACCGCGAAAAGCGGGATCGGTACGAAACGGATATTACGACGTAGAAAAAAGCCCGCGGGCGTGCGAGTGGTGGGCGGCGAGTCTCGGCCCGTTCTTTCCGCCGAGTGTCGCCTTTATTAAATGTACACATTTTCGGGAATCCGTCATTGTCGCACTGTCGTCGTTCCGTACCGCCACTTTTCGTCATTTTTCGCGTGCGCGCGCACGAGTGTGCGAACATTATACCGGTGGTGGATCTGGTGGCGTCACGTACAGCTGTCACAAACTTTGAGCGGCCTTTCCGTGGAAATGTCGCACTTTAAACCGCACAAGGTCTTATATTTTCACGACCCAAAATCCGATTTTGTTTTATAGTCGTTGTCCACCGACCGTCGTCGGTTGTTTTATTCGATATTGTGTTTACGGACCAACGTTACTTTCTTCGTTTTATAGAAAAAATAAAAAACTACAAACCACAGGCACCGAAAGCTGCGGTTTTTCGGGAACGGTTTTGATTTTTGTGACGAGTGACGACTATAAAGTTTATTTTGTTTCATAATATTTGACATGCGAACAATATAAACGCAATATAATGTCCCTATAACGAGTATTTTATTCGATAAAACCTTACACTAACAATGACTATTTTATAAAGTATGATTATAAGCCAGAGGCGTAACCAGAGGGAGGGTTAAAGAACCGATTGCCTGGTGGAAGACATATGATGAGTTGAAGTTTTAAAAACATTTTCGTATAACTCACATACAATACGTTCACGCGATTAATGGACCGGACAAAATAAAAATTGTATTTTAATAGACGTCTATTATTTTTAGGATTAAAAAAAAAAAAAAATGCTATAGATTTTTTCGTATATTTTTATGACACAAGTAAAGCATTCTGTTTTCAAAGTTTATCTAGTGTCCACACGAGTGTTTATTTATTTTCCAACTCCTGTTTTCGCCTCTATTAAAGTTTCCCGCGTGTGTCATTGGTTGCAGCAATTTTTTATGACGTATCAAATTTCATTCGGTAAAACACACGCTACGTGTTATCTGGTACGAACAATTTGTGTACCAACCCATGAATTTTTAAACAAAATCAACTTGTCACAAATTTTGACATTATCATACGGCTTGACGATTCGTGTGAGTGTATACAAATTATTGATGAAATATTCAAAAATAGCTATGTTTTTGTTTGAATATAATATTTTGTAAATATCGAAATATACCGGGCTCCTCCTCTCCGCGAATCTAAACTCCAAACGTTTGTGTCACTTGAACGGTCGCTACAGTAGTGAAAAATACGTAAACGTCAACGTTTCCGATATTAAAACCCAATATAAAAAAAAGCTGGTAAGATAATGGTGGTGGAAGTTCGTCCTTCGTCGCTTCGCTCCTCGGACAAGATAATGGTGAGGAGTGTATAGCACTTTCTATCATGGGATCACCTAACCTAACCTCGGACAAGATATTGGTGATGAATGTATTAAGTTTTAAAGAAATGATGACTCATTTCTTTAGTATAAAACGATTCTGAGCAAAGCTTCAGTGTAATATAATA
The DNA here is from genome assembly GCA_027580255.1 of Therioaphis trifolii. NCBI lineage: Eukaryota > Metazoa > Arthropoda > Insecta > Hemiptera > Aphididae > Therioaphis > Therioaphis trifolii. Next base: position 12,914,090 of record CM050407.1, read on the forward strand.
TATTATTTATATACTGTTTACGTATTTTTCGGTTATTTGTCTGATTTTTGGTGAGTTTTTTCGTTATTAAACCCTCATAAAATATTCAATTTTTAACTCGTTAGAAATTTTCTGTTACCAAAAGATTCGAAACATGTTTTTATATCTATATTCCAAGTTTCATTGTGATCGGACACACCAAAAAAGATTTATATAGATTTTAAGTTGAAAATTAACGTAAAAACAGTCGATATTCATATACGAATTTATATGAATTTGTTAAAACGTGTATAAAAAAAAATCCTGACTAACGATTTTTGAACTTTTGTTAGGATAATTAGGTAGGTATATGAGTAAGGTCATATTAAATTTTCAGAACTTTTTGTCAAATATTTAAAATTATATTACATAAAAACTTTCAAACAATTTGGTAAATTAAAAGTTCTATATTTAAGTCAAAAGTACTATAATTGCTCTGAAAATGTTGTCCAATATAAAAAATTATGTATTTGATATTGGATAAAATTTTCAAGTTTCTAGCTTCAATACTTTTCGATTTATGACTAAATACCTAAAATCTGAACAGTGAAAATCTCGTTTACGGCGGATTTTTACCGTTTTTACTCAGTTTTTCGATCGTTATTCTTGATTACTGGAAAAACTATGGAGATTTTGGAAAAATGACCTCTCTAAAGTACCATCTCAGTTCGATTTCGGATCTAAAGAGTTGCTGGACGAAACTTTTGGACAAGTATTTCTATACGAAAAAGTGTTTACAGAAAAAAAAAAGAAAAAAAAAAAAAAATAAAAAATAAAAAAAAAAAAAATAAACATCATTGTAAAACCATAAGATCCTTCGCTTCACTCAGAATCTAAAATGATATGAAAACTTTAAGTAATCACACGAATAAAAAGCAGTAATATTTTTTCAATAAAATTATTATAAAATACGTAGCTATATAAAACTGTAGTATTATTTGTTAGAAAAAAAAAAAAATAATAACAAAACGATACTTATTGACGATTAACTCAACTATAAATTGTGTCTTGAACACCCTTTATATGATTTATTATACGAAAATCCCACGTACACTATCACTACCAACTAAAATAAACACAGTTTTTAGAGACTAAAACATCTAAACTTTTGTACTGGACTCTATTATTACATTATATAAATAACGGTAGTGATCTTCATTTTCACACGACCCATGATTATAATTTGTAAGTAAAAATACACATTTTTTATGGAACGCGTGCGTGATTACAATAGTAAGACGCGTCCGTGACACTTCATGTTAACATATGTTGAAAAGAAAAATTCATAATATTTTGTCGTCGAAAGAATACGTTTATTGTAAACCGTGTGTTTTTGAATGTATAAGTAATATTTGCAGAGAATATCAAAAGCGTGTTTACAAAATCTCGAATAAATTTTAACATCACTGGCTATTTGTGAAAAAATTCACGCTCTAGCTATGGGGTTCGGAGCTCCGTGCTCGTGGATTCGCAGCAGCAAAGTACCGAATATTGAGAACAGTAACAATATCCTGAGGTATCGTCGTTTGGCATAAAAAAAAAATTAATAAAAAAAAAAAAAATGTACAAACGAGTAGACGCCCAAAACCGATGGTTTGTGTGTTTTACCCGCCGCATTTATATTAATTAGGCGATTATTCGACGTGGTGTCCGGAGGGGAAACGATTTGCACGCGTCCACAGTTCGGATCATTAATCAAGTGTTGAACTTCATATTTTTACCACGATTACGCTCAGCGACGGCTGAGGTCGTTTTCGTTTACTTTGGACCGAGTCCAATACAGTAAGACGTTTATAACCTATACCAATGGTTCAATTGCGATCGAATGTTGGTATCGTTTCAAAGACGACAAAATACGAAGGTTAGAAAATACAGACACACACACACACACACCACAAAACTCAATTTTGTTTACCTATTAAATAAACGCAGACTTAAAGCCAAGAACATACTTTTTTATTATAATTTTTTTTTTTTCGTTCCGTAAATTGCATCCAGTACGATGATGTATATTCAGAGCAGAGACGTGACCGAGATTCATCACAGGGTAGAGCAGGTCCAGACTCGGTGAATTTTTTCGCGCCTCAGTTTGATGCAAAACATCGAATTTGATATTTCCAGTGTCGACGTTTCATCGACGTTTGACGATCAAACTTCATAACCATATGCACTCGAACCCGTTTCCGAATCTCAAATACTAATCGATCGCGCCTGTACGAACGCTGCCATGTCGAAACGCCACGAGTGCAGACCTACGGCCGCACTATATCGATACGATATACGCAGAGCCGGATTAAGGTTCAGAGTCGCCCTGGAGCAATATATATTTGATTGGAAATTTCTTATCAAGAAGTCGTTAAAAACTTAAAACAGCCGTAATATATAATATGTAGGTATTTCATGTAATATTGTATGAATAAGTTAAACAATTTAAAAATAATACATTCGGTACCTTATATTATTATGTAAATAACTACTACAAGTTTAAAATCTTAATTGTTTTATATTTTATGTATACGTATAATAGGCGCAGGTATGTATATTTTAACAAAAATAAGACAATACAAAGCGTAGTCAACAAACGCGGCACAGAAAATCGATTAGACAAAACTACAGAAGTCGTTTATTCATAACAGAATTTTACAAAATTGTATGTAAACTGTGATTTATACCGCTGTATTCATGGTTATACCGTGTCACTGGTACATCCTTATAATATTGTAGATACATTATTCAGTGCTATAGCTTATAATTTTATATTTTAAAAATAATAAAATATATTATTATAATTAAAATATGTAATTTTTAAATAGCCAATCGTATTCGTATACTACTCGATTTAATCACGTATGACTTTGAATAACGAAACATATACACCAGAGGTTCCCAAACTTTTCCTACTCGTGGCGCCCTTTTAGAACTGAAGTTTGCTCATGGCGCCCTTGATAAAATTTACGACCTTTTTTTAAATAAAATAGATTAAATAACAAACATGTATAATTTTCAATAGATAACATGGAAATATTTATTTTACATAATTATACACTGAAATATTTAATTTTAATTTTATTAGGTAAAGTAAATTAGACATAGTTTATTTGTAGAAAACAATTGAATTAGTGAGATGGATGAGCCTGGACATAACTGCATAGTTTTTCAAATCTGGGGATCAAACTTAATACCACTACTCTCATTTCCTTCTCCAGATTGATTTTTGACCGATATTTACTTTTTAACACAGAAACCGCCGAAAACCCAGCTTCACATAAATATGAAGTAGAAAACGGAATTAAAACACGTAGAGCTTTTTCACATATAAGGGGATATTCATTTTTTATTGAAATCCAAAATTTGGTTAATTACATATTGGTAAATTTTAATTTCATAAAACATTTTTTGTAAAATATCGTTGTTTATTTTTAGACCACATAACATAGTCGGCAGCGAGCACGGACTAAGATAGTACTATCTTAGTCCGTGGCAGCGAGGCATAGCCGCGGCTCCCCTGACAACATGCAGCGGCGCACCAGGGCGCCGCGGCGCACAGTTTGGGAACCTCTGAATTATACACGATATTTAGTATTTGTATTACAAAAGTTATACACTGCTCCCAAAAAATTTGCCGTCCTGGAGCAAAAGCTCCTTTTTATTTTTTAATCCGGCTCTGGATATACGTGTACGCACGAACAATACATTTTTTCAGCGCCGCCCAATACGTCCGGCCGAGTCTGGTTAACTCGATCGGCTTGTCTCGTGTGCGGACGTCTATGAGTTTACCTGGCGCGCACGAGCGTCCGGTAGAAAACGATTCGGACGTAGTTGCCCAGAGACGTCTTTGATAAAATGGCTTTGCTCGGTCGCTGCGCCGCTGAACGATATGCGCCGTAATAAACGCAATATAGGTGCGCGTTGTGCGCGATAGACTACGCGAGTCAAACTTTCGACTCTTATTAGATTAGTTCGGTGTAGTTGTTGCGTGAAAGTTATCGCGCGTGGAGTAAATAATAATAATAATAATAATAATAATAATACTAATAATAACAATAATAATAATAACAATAATAATAATAACAATAATAATAATAATAATAATATTACTTTTAATACACGTCACCGTGTGTTACGAAATGTTATGTTATTCAATATTTGAACCGACTTAAAACGACTGCATGTCATTTAATTAAAATGTTGTCGAAATTCCGAACTTTATCATTGCGAAATGTCGCGGAACTTTACAATTATTATTGTTTGACGCGAAGGACGTATACGAGTTCATTAAACAGTAAAACTTATTCATTTTGTCAATCTGACTCGTCGGCCGTCGTACGCCTGAGTCGTCACACGCACACGCGCGCGCGTACAAGCAAACAATAAGATAGTATATAAGTTATCGAAATTAAAAGCTGCAGCACCACCGCTGCTCTAACTTTGAAAACACTCGACGTGTTACTTTAACGACATGTTTTATTTTGTTTTCCCCGACGTAAATTTTGCGGGCGACAGACTCGCTCCGACGGTTTACGCCGGTCGTATGAAATAAAAAAGACACCCCATAATATTATTTTTCCGCCCGATATAATGATAATAATCGTAAGGTCGAATAGTAATAAAACGGTTTTTACAACGATTCGCATTTACTACGCTGGAGAACCAAACAAAAGAACGTTACGTAAGTTTGATTTTATTTATTTGTTTTTTAACGATAAAATTTATTACAGACATCGGAAACAATAAATTACGGTGGAATAACAGCGTGTACACAGTTTAAGAGAATACGCCATATTTTTATCGTTGTATGTTTAAAACTTTGTTATTCGTTTAGAAAAACAAAAAAAAAAAAAAAAAAACGTCTGCGCACGAAAAAAAAATCACCGCACTCGTTATGAAACGGTTAGGTTCGTTAAACAGTGGTAGATAATCTCGACGGTTTTTTGAAATTGAAAGCCTGTAGCTACAGTCTAGCAAAGTCCGGTCGCCTATCACAGGAGGTTAGGTTAGATCCACGGTAGACGGCTGGACGCGTCGAAGCGGACCGTATTCGGAACCAAACTTAAGGGGCAGGAGGGCTACGAGGTCTGCAGCCCTAAGTACCGCTGAAATTAGGACTCTGATAGACAATTTTGACTTTATTAAATTGTTCGCGTTACAATATTGTAAAAGTCTTGAAACGAATGTGTTTAGCGTTTACGACAGAATTCTAAATCGTCATCAACGCCCGTGTGTTCTCGTAATACTAGCGTACAATTTGTTTATTATTGGACGTTTATGTCAGCGACGTACGGAAAAATAAAAAACTACTCATTTGGTTAAAGAAAAAAAAATACGAATTAAAAAACGGAGTGCGAATGTGCGACGAACAAGTTGCCGAAATTACACGATTTCTAAAAGTGAAGGGATTCCCGAAAAATTAGCCTCGGGCCCTGTAGTTTCAAAAGAGAACTCTGTGATTGTACCTGACTCGATAAAGATAAAAAAAAAAAGGAAGGAAAGAAAGAAAGAAAGAAATAAAGAGAAAAAAAGAAAGAAACTTTATCCAACGGTTAACTTTATCATTCGGCGAAAAGTACGCGAAAAAAATTCTGCTCGTCAGTGAAAATCGAATGATTTTTTTTATTTATTTTGGCCGCGCGTCATTATTGACACACGTTTACAGCCGACGGGCGCACGTACTCGGAAAAGCACGCGTTTTCGTAATATTTCCGTCCACACATTCGGTCACGTCCGCGTACCCGACGCGCGGCGGTCGTAATTTACACGCGCATTATAACGTGATTTACGTTAAATAAATAAATAAATAAATAATAAATAGATAAAAAAATAAATCGTACAAATAAAGACGGTTTTGTTTTTGTTTTTGGTGTTTTTTTCGTTACCGACTGTGAATCCGACTGTGTGTGTATGTGTGTGTGTGTGTGTGTGTGTGTGTGTGTGTGTGTGTGTGTGTGTGTGTGTGTACAGCGTCGGATTTTTCGAGTTTCGCGTTCGTATAGTGTTCGCGACGCCTACACGAAATACATAAATCATATCGACGAGTGGCGACGACAATACGAGCACTACGCGCCGCGGTGCACGGCCGAATAATAGCGAAAGAAAACACGCTCGTTCGGCACTTTCTCGCGTTTCTTATAATATGATATCGCGTCGCGCGTTCCGAAAATCTGTATTAACACAAAGCCATGCGTGATAATCGAGTTGTCGGGTTTTCTGTTTTGCTCGGCTCGCGGGTCGTCATCGCGGCGGCGGGGGATGGGTTTTCGAAAATCGCATTAATGAACGGTTTGCGAAACCAATTTTGGAAAAATCGAATTTACACGGACGAAACACGACGGTGACGATACGTCCGAGTAATATACGTGTATATGTGTATATATATATATATGTACCGGTGGACGTTCGCGCTCCAAATTGAATTTCAGAATCGCGGACGAAATTGAAATAACTCGATATACCGCGATCGCGTAAACACGATTTTTGACGTGTGCGATATCGAATTACGTCGCACGATCGAAACAATATACGCGAGTTTTTAAATCCGCGTGCAACGTCGTCGATAATAACACCGGAAAAACGTGTGTTATTGCGAACAACGTGCACGTGAATCCGCCGCGGGCGTGTATATTGTGATCCGTTCGGCGAACAAGCGTGTTTTATAAGAAACGGTATCGCCATCATCATTATCGTTATCGATCGGAAGCTTTTTAAAACGAAAACGAATACGCTCGGAACGTCCGTCGGTTAGGTTTTTCGATTTCGAGAAAAAGAATAACGAATATGATAAGGCGCCGCGCGTGCACTCGTCGTCGCGTCAAACCTGGTTCGCCGTCAAGAGCGGGTTTTAGGGCAGAGCGAAGGAGACAGCGCAGCCGTCTCGGATCGGAGTTGGAAATTTTATTTTTGTATTTCATTTTTGTAATTTTTTTTTTTTTTTTTTTATATATTTATATGTACGTCAGTTAAGCTGTAGCCGTCGTTTTTATAAACATGACTAAAGAGTCTGATCGCTGAAGAATTGGACGAAATTGAAAATGAGTGCAGGACCGTTTTTCTTTACTATTACTATTATTAGGGATTATTGTCGTTGTTTTCCCGTTTGAAGTGTGTCTTTTTTTCAACACCGACAACAATAGCAATATTATTACGTATATTTGTGGTATTATGTCATAAAATATATTTTCGAGAGGGTTTCTTATTCAAACCGACACCGACAGCAAGTAAGCCGTGATGTCACCGTGAAAAGAATAGAAACGAAAAATAATTGAATTTTACGAGTGACTCGGGAAAACGTGTTCTAATGAATTATATTTTTAAACGTCCAAGGTAAAACGCGACTGTGTCTATGTTCGATCCTTCGATCCACCACTCACGGGGTGTATCGCGTCTGTGGCCGTTAGAGCTGACCGATACGCGTTCGGAAAAGTACAACAATAATAATAATCATAATAATAATAATAATAATCAGTTCTATAACGCTCTCGTCGGAGGACGACGATCGCGATATTGTCATTATCAGGGCTCGAGACTTCTAGCACTAAAAAACCATAAAATATGCGCTATAGTATGCTTTAAAAAATAGTAAAATATGCACTATAATATGCCCAATAAAAAAAATTAAGTATGCTCTAAAAAAAATTCAAAAAAAAAATTGTTTTCATAAATTCTAATAATATTTATTTATAATCTAATTCTAAAAATTATTTAGTGTTCTTTTTGTCAACTATTGTAAATGTATGATTTCTTCATTCTGTAAACATAATTGGTAAAGTTCAATAAATCAATAAGTAAGTAGGTAAATATTATAAATCATACATTTTAGTTTCTACCTGGAAAATTACAGTATATTATTATGTGTTTGTGAATATTTTCAAATTTAAATGATCTTCTGTTATTGGTCAGAAATGTTTTGTACGTTGAAAATGATCGTTCGACGTCGACCGTTGTGATAGTGGCAAACTTGAAGTATAATACTAGAAATATCATCTGGAAAACTATCTAATTCTTCGATGTCTCTTATACTCAATAAAATGCAAGACATTTTTTTCAAAAGTGATAGACCAGTATTTTTTTCTAAAACTTGTTTTAATTTTGACTGTATTTTCAATCCCAAACGATTTTTCTACATCGTTAATTATTCCAATAAAGTCAGATAATAACAACCCCTGTGTTTGTAATATTTTTAAAGATGTAGTAAGAGACAAAAAATTTGATTTTATGAAAATAAGATCAACGTTTATTCCGTTTTTATTAATATATTTTTTCGCTTCTTTGATGCTGACTGCATCGTCAGTGTCAAGTAATTCAAAAATAGAACGACTTGTTCTTAAATGACTCATTTTATTTAATTTAATTCAATTTAATGACTCATTATACTCGACTCGTATGCGTTCTCGTACGTGGAAACGTCGTATTCTCTCGAAAACAAAAACGAAATGATAGTGATATACGTTAGCGTTTGTGTTTCGTCATTTCTTTTTTTTTTTTTTTTTTCAAAACTGCATACGTTTTTATTACGAACGTCCCGAGCGCAATCGTGGGCCAAAAAGTTTTTGAAAAAATTGCGACGAATCCTTCTGTTGTATCGCAAACGAGGAGAAAAAAACAACGAATACTGCGGAGAAAAAAAAACCGTACAAAGTTTCGTAGCGGTTAGGTTAGTGTGTTTTTTTTTTTTTTTTTTTTTTTTTTTTAAACCGCGTCGGATTTTGTAAAAAAACAAAGTCGCGGCCGGAAAACCGTGAGGACGGGGTGACCATGAAAAAAAAAAACAACAAAAAAAAAAAAACAAAAATAACAAAAAGGAAAACGATACGCGCGTGTCGCCACGGCCGTCTTGCAGTATGAGGTATTTCTGACGCACGTCGCGTCTGATCACGATCGGTCGACCGACGGGGTGACTGTCGTTTTTTTGACCCGACACCGTTTTGACGGTAGCCAAAACGACAACGGGGGAAAAAAATAAATAACAATAATAATAATAATAACAATAAAACGTAAATCCACGTCGGTCGGACGCGCTTTGAAACGACTTTTTCCGCGCGCCGCGTCTAGGAAAGGGCAAAACCGCTAATGGCTGCGGGCAGCACGCTGCCCGCGGCCATTACGACGGCACATTATAACGTCTATCCGCCGGCCGCACGGACCGTATACGGACAATAATTGCAATCCTATCGGCCCCGTCCCGCGTTCACCGAAATTAGTCGACGTCGCCCGTATATACGTATTAAATTGCCAATTAGATACCGCACGCCATTCGCTTTGTTTGTGCGTATACCTATAAATTATAATATGTTGTATTGAAGAGTCAACGACGAAGTATGTGTTATTATATATACAGGGTGTCCCACCGGGATTTACACAGAGCGATATCTCCCGTGTTAATAGAGATAATCAACTTTTTTTTTTTTTATAAGACTCACAGAGCTAAAAACATTTGTTTCACATTAGTTTGGTAAATACAAATGTTTTATTAAAAAAATTAAAAAATTAACTTTTTATTTCATAACTTTTGTAAAATTCGAAGATAGCCATTTTGTAGGGCTTGTTTTTCTGAAACTTTTGACGGTTCAACTTTCAATTTTCATCAACTTTATGATTTTTAATAATTTTTTTAGTTTATAAGAAAATAGTACTATTTACCCACGATAAATTTTAAATCGCCTCATCAACTCGTTCCGATACCAAATTATTATTTTATTGTTACCATAGACAATAAAAGATAATTATTTTATTACCCATGATTAGATGTTATCATTCGTAGATATTATCATATAATCATTAATTATTAATTGAAATATTTTATCATCATCGGCACAAACTTCGTAATTATTATTATGATTATACCGACGTAATTGTACAGTTAACCTTACAAATTTCCTTTTGCGAATTAGGTAATAACTAATAAATTAAGAAATACATGGTCGTCGGTCGAAATAAAATATAATTTTTGTGTGATTTTTACTTTTTAAGTTCATTAGTATTTATAATATCACTTAAAAGTTAAATAATAGACCACAATTTTTTTATGCATTACTTACTCCATATATTTTTCTTGTGTGAAATCGGAGAGCCAAATGACATTTAAATAGTGTACAGTGCATTTTAAAGAAAATTGTTCTTCGAAATTGGTATATAATGTTAAATGTTTACCATTTTACCGTTTTACCATTTAACGCTAGACCAATAATCAAATTGGCATGTTTTTTTCATCATTTATTGAACAAATGCAAAACAAGAGAATTGTCAAATTGCCTAAAACCAGCTGTAGACTACTACATAACTATTAATCAAGTATCAAAAATACAGCAACATAACAAGTCATTATGGAAGTTTCATTCAATTTCATGAATTAATGTAAATACAATAATTACTAATAACTAATTTAAAGTTACAAGTACAATAATTAGTGTACTATTAATAATATTTCAGAAATGTATGTCATATGTGTTTGGTGTATGGTCAACAGATTTTAGATAGGCACCTACTCGTATGTATCAAAAATCAAAAATAAGAAGATATAGAATAATGTATACGTACAAGTATCTATTTTTATTCTTCATACTGAAATTTAAATTAAAATTGTTAAAAAATATTACCTACCAAAATATATCTAATATTCTATGTACTTTTTAAATGTTATTGGTATGTAAAACATGTTAAAATATAGTTTATTTTTCAACAGATGAAAGTTGGTAATTTAATATTGAGTAGTTAGATAATTTCTGAATTAATATCTTGCAATGTATAACCAATTAGATGCACATAAAATAAAAAGCCAAATTATATTAATAAATTAAAGTGAAAGTACTCTTAAAAAAAATAAGCAAAACCCAATTATATTAACCAAATCATATCGCCTGAATTTTGTATTAAAATATTCTGACACTGTTCTAGACCTTATTATGTCAATGTATTAATGTATTATTATGTTATTTATTAACTGGGCTCAGATTTTATAGCATTATATTATGTGCTATACTTAATATAACCTTAACATTTAGAAAACTAAGCAAAAATAAATAAGTAAATAATATTTTACTATTATAATGTAACTTATTAGTATATTATTTTGTGTATAAATGTATATATTTTAAATAATTTAAATTCTTTATTGTATAAACTATAATGATGTAGTAGCTTACTCTGTCATTTTCCCATGTTCTATAATAATAAGTAAATGCTATAAAATCCGAGTCCTCTTTATTAATTACCACTTTCATCATGTTAATTTTGAGTTAATTTAATTAAGTTTTTTTTTTACAATTATTGACTGTGTTTACTTAGTCACTAAGATATATTTAGCTTTACACAAGTACTCTGCATTATGCAACCCGTCAGTAAATGCTTTTATATTTTTAGTTGGTTAAGTGAATGTGGTCAATTTTGTAAAAAAAATGTTGATTAATATTAACATTAATTTTATTTTTACCCTTTGACTATTGCAGAAAACATTGATATTAGTGGCAGATCAGGGAAGGAGCCTTTTAAAAAATTAGTACTTATAAAAAAATAAAAAAAATAACTGAACATTTTAGTAATGTGTACATAAAAAGAGAAAGTGTGGGCCAAATAATGCCCATGGGACCCTTCCCTAGACCTACTACTGACTGACAGTTGTAGGTTTATCTGAAGCACATAATACTAATGACTCCGGCAATTTATTAGGGACTTATAATTGTTAAAAAAATAAAGAAGTTACATAATGACAATGAACAATTATATGTATGTATGCAGTTTATATAACGGATAATTCCACAAAAAATAATCCCAACCCCATCTTATTAATGCAGTAGTCAAAGGGTAACAACACCATGCAACACCATCTTAAATATGCGTGCCACAGATATGAACTTAATTTCTTTTGTACACATATTATTATAAATTTATTTTATTTAGTCATTATTCATAAGCTATTGTATCTGCCTTTATTCACTTATCTGTACTACATTTTTAAATATGTGTAATATATCTAATATAATTTTTAATGTTATAACTCTAATATTATTAAATAAATTAGATTTGTTTCTTTTTTACAATGTACACATTTTGCAACCAACTGCTTTGTTTAAAAATATGAAATTTTGGTTAGTATTATATTACCTTATCAATGATTACTGTCATTATGTTTCATGGTTTTTCATTGCTCATAATTTTGTGATAACTAATACTCGCCATTATTTAAATTTGAAATTAGATGGAACTAAGAAATAAAAGTGATACATGCCAATAAGTAAATTATATAGATAAACATATTTTTAATTCAAAATGTATTAACTATCAGAATCTGATGATATAATATTTTGTATATCTTCACAGTTTTTAAACACTGCCTCCATGGATATACTAGAGGTACGGTGAGTGGCCATGTATTTTACCCAGCATTGAGGTGGGGTTGAATGCCTATCCGTTCCAGTTTTTCGGTCATATACACAACATCTTATCTGTTTAATATTTTACATGAATAAAATATGTGTTAAATATTATTATGATTAAAAGAGGATTTTTGGTTACTTCATTATTCTGTGACCAATATTTCTGTCTTCTTAAGGCCATTGTCACTTCTGTTTTTTCGACTAAAGAACTGAATGTTAAGTTTTTATGGATTGCTGCCAATTTTGAATGTTTTGGACACCACCATGATGAACACTATTAAAAAAAGTGATTTTATGTTCAATTGTTTGATTATTTATGATAGCTGATTGAAGTGTTTTACCCAACATAATGCTCTAAAATTGGAGTAAATATGTATGCAGTTATGTTCTTAAAAAGAGGCATATTTACCTTGAAATGTGTCCAAACATTTTTGATTTTAATTTATAATATAAATTAAATTTTTAACAAACTATTAAAAAAAATTATATCTTAGAGTTAAAATATACTTAAAGTTGTAATCATAAACACTGATTTTTTATACAGCTTTGATATTAAAATATTATTAATTTTTATTCAATAATATTCATTTTTTAGTTGGTATATCTAAAAATACCTACCTATTTAATTAAATGTTTAATACTGTATAAATTGTTAATCTTTAAATCTTATTAGAAGTTTTTACTATTAAGATAATATTATTTAAGTAATATCATAGATAAGTTTCATGTTTATAGTTTCAAATATTTGTGAATTGTACCTATTGTTAATACTCAATAAGATATTTAATAAATCACCTTTTGTTAAGATATTGATAAAGATTGCAGTTTGCGATGTGTTTAAATTGGGTAAAATGTAAATATAAATAAACATTAAAAGCCAACTCAGCATATATAGTTATTGCTATTTGATAGATATAAAGTGTGATGTACTCTGTCTGAATTTTTTGGTTTTTGAGTATTTGCATTTAATTATATTAAAATAATTATAAATGGAATTTAACTGTGATGTTTGTAATGATCAATTTTCCACCAAATTCACACTACCAAGGCATTTAAAAAGTAAACACAATGTTTTTAATGAAATAAAACAAAAATCGTCAAAATGTATTTCATGTCCAAATCTAGTATTTTCTAAAAAAGTTTTATTAATTAGTCATTTAAATGATCACCATGGAATGTGTATTGATAAAGAAATAATACATTTTTTAAATGTATCTGGTAAGTATAATGATTTATTTAGTAAAAACATTCTTTCAATAATTTTTAATAATATACAATTTAATAAAACCTAGAATTTAAAAGAATATGAAGTAAACAATAAATGTGAATATGTCCTTCAGACAGGGAGTGTTGAAGACCAAGAAAAGTGTAAATGTTTCAATTTTAAATACTTTGATTCATAATGTAATAATATGATATTGTACTGTGGTGATATTATGTATTTATGTGTGTGATTTGATATGATATATTGATAACAGCCCAAAATAATGATAAAAATCCCGCGCATGCGCACAACGCACAATGTGCATTCCTGTGTTTAGACCACGGACGTATATAGAGGACTGTGAACGCTTATATCAGTATTGCACAAATTTTTCTCCACAAAATGTCCACACGGTACCTTCTTTATGCGCTCGCGCTATCTAGTGTTCATTTTCAACTTGGTTAATGGTTACAATTTTTCTGTTTTCCAAAATGTTCAACTGTGCTATTTAAGTACACGAAAATAATATTATATATTATTATATATTACATATATATTATATATTATATTATATATTATTTTTTTATTTATATATTTTTTTTTTTATAGTATGTAATATGTATATACTATATTTCAGATTCTGAATAAAACTAATAATGTATTAATTTTCCAGTTGTTTAATATCAGTGTATTGGAATAACACCGGATATTAGGACTTCACACAAATGTCAAATAATACTATTGTGTTGTGTTAGAGTCGGTACTACGTGGGCCGTTATATTAAAAGTCCTTACCTTAAATTAATTACCTACTACAAGGAAAAATCGATCCCTAAATGTAATGGAAGCAGGGTCACCCGATTCATCGAGAACAACGAAAACGGACTTAGAATATCCAGCATAATTATTGTTATTGTATAATGGATTCATGTCAGGAGTTCTGACACTGTTTTTAATTGGCGACTCGTTGAATGTAGCTAAAAATTGTTGTCTTTATTGTACAAGTTTTACTGAATGTTTTATTTTGTATGGCATAAATAAACCAAAATCTAATTATAAACTGGATTAATTTTGTTTAACACCTCGTCAATTGTGCTACAAGTCTGGTTTGAAACCAATCACGCCCGCAGGACAAAATCCCACATATCACATTTTTTAGTTTTTTTTCTAATAGCCTACTCAAAGTTCTGTAGAATCATCACCATTATCTTGTCCGGGGATAGATGCCGAAATACGTCTTTCTACCATCTACCATTATACCTTACCAGCTTTTTCTGTACTGATAATTAATGCACAAATAAAGTTATTTTTATAACAACGAATCACATTTTGCCGCAAAAAAATATTTTTTAACAAAATATGTTTATTAATATTATACAAATTAAAATACTGGGAATGCCAATGCAATAAAAATCAAGATTCAAGATAACAACATTGTTCGGATAGAGCGCGCCCGTGCATAAAGTAGGCACAATGTGGACATTTTCTCGACACGAATTTTGTTCCCGTTCACAGTCCTCTATATACGTCCGTGGTTTAGACGCTCCTTGTGATAATAACTATTATATTTACAATTGATTATTGATGATTTGTGTTATCAGAATGTAATTCATAATTATCTTTTATTATCTATGGTAACAATAAAAGAATAATTTGGTATCGGAACGAGTTGATGAGGCGATTTAAAATTTATCGTGGGTAAATAGTACTATTTTCTTATAAACTAAAAAAATTATTAAAAATCATAAAGTTGATGAAAATTGAAAGTTGAACCGTCAAAAGTTTCAGAAAAACAAGCCCTACAAAATGGCTATCTTCGAATTTTACAAAAGTTATGAAATAAAAAGTTAATTTTTTAATTTTTTTAATAAAACATTTGTATTTACCAAACTAATGTGAAATAAATGTTTTTAGCTCTGTGAGTCTTATAAAAAAAAAAAAAGTTGATTATCTCTATTAACACGGGAGATATCGCTCTGTGTAAATCCCGGTGGGACACCCTGTATATTATATCCGAGCGGTCGACCTATAGGTGGCCGTCGCGTCCGCGAGGTGTATACGTATAATACACCCGAGTAAAAAAATAAAAAAACCATTCCTATATATAGGCACGAGATCTTATGTTATTATTATTATTATTATCGGCATTAAACGCTTTATGGATTCAATGCGGTAACGGACGAATCGAAACCACGGCCAGCTGTAGTGGTACAGACCTGTCAACACGCGGATTTTTTCGAAATCCAACGTTGAGTTATAATAGTTAAAAAAAATAAATAAATACAATTTAATACGTACCTAATCGGAATCGAAACACAACAGGTATAGGTGGTAGGCCTACACGTGTACGCCGAACAATTGGGATCTACACGAAAATCCACATTTTTTACCATCGTTATAAACACCTATTTAAATTACGATCGGAGTTGGTTTCAAAATTATGTACGTTTCTTTTTCTGCGACAAGTTCAGCTTGACTAATAGATTCCGTCGCAAAAGGTACGTTCCGTGACTTTATAGACCAAAAGTTACTTTCAACTTGTATTTTAAAGACATATTTTTTTCTGATTTCAAAAAGTTTTCAATATTTTTACGAAATTTATTTAATTTTTCATTCTTTTTATTTTTATATTCCAAACATTCATAACATAACTTTGATCTTTTTATTCGAACCTAACATCTGATCTGTAATATATCGTGTAACTAAGCACTTCTAGTTTAAGTACTTTTTTATTATGGCTTTATATACGATACCGGTAATTTTATTATAATTACTACTACGAAAACTTTAAAATAAAATTCAATTCAATTAAATCGACTAAATTGGAAAACGATTTTCAAGAAACTTGTCATAACTTAATGCAACGTTTTTTATAGGGTTCTATTAAAATACAAAATAAAAACATACTCATCCGGTAATAATTAGTTTTTTCAAACTTTTTCGAACTGTCAGAAGAAGGGTGTACGAAAATTAAAATGTTTTCATTTCCAAAGAATTTAATTGTTTTTGGCATAATTTATACATCTCATACTTGGTTTTAAGAATACGTTGTGATGAAAAAGTACTCTTTTTTTCATAGATGATTAACAACTAATAAATTATCTATTTTAAAATTTCACTCAGATTTTAATTTTTTTTTTTCATAATTTTTTATATGTATGTATATATATTATATATATTATATATTGACTGTATGGCTTTACTATACGTCTTTTGTCTAGTGAACAAACGGGTAATTTGTACTGCACCAGTTTTTTGTTTTCGTCACAATAAGTCAATTGTCAGCTGCAGATGAATTTCTGGTGAATTCCTCGCGTACCATTGATTAAATATACTTATATATATATATATTATGTAATATGCACCAGATGCGTATTCTGATCAATTTCGTGTGGCGAAATCCAATTTCGAATATTCAGTTCACAAGGTACATAGCAATTTAAACTTTGCGTTGGTGGATGAAGTGATGTCCCATTTGGAAACGTTTGTGAAATGCATTACCTATTTCGCTGTTCTGTTGTTGAACTTTAGACTACACGCTGCTTCATGTATATACATATACATTATACATACACACACACACACACACACACACACACACACACACACACACACACACACACACACACACACATATATATATATATACAGCCAAAAGAGACTAGGTCACATAATTATTATCATTTACCCATATACGGTCGGTTGTATTAAACGAATTTCTGCGTGATACCGCGTTATAATAGTAATAATAATAATATAATATACGGTGTGCCGAGAAGCCGGTCGAATGTGGGAGTACAATGTAATATATCGATTGTCATTTATTAGATTGGATGTCGTCGGTAAATACAGACGAGCGGCCAAATATTTGTATTTTGAAAACGCGCCCGTGTTTGATAAGCAATATCGTAAGCGTATGAAATTCTGTTTTCTATTAACGTTCAAATTTTTCAATTTTTATCAACAATATTCCACATCGTTCAGCCGTTTAGTTTTAAATATAGCGTCCGTGGTTCAATACGAGATATTGCCCACCTATTTATACACAGGGTGTACACCAAACAGATATTTTGACATAACATTGGCCTTTTTACGTTGGAAATATGTGTGAAATCGCAGTAATATCTATTCATGGTATATCCTGTAATATATCTGTATTTATTTTTCTAAATGGAACAAAACGATTAAAATATAACCCTGTGTGAGTGTGTGTCTTTGAAATCGTTATAATTATAATGAGAGATTCAAAAATACTTGATAAAAAACAATTTTTTTTTGTTTTTTATGTTTTTTCTTCAATATTTGAACGTCAACAAATGCGTACATTTCGCATTCTATCATTCAATCTCATTCTATCATCTAAAATTGTTTCAAAACCTCCAACAACGATTATCATTATTGAATGTGGGCAAAATCACACATAATCGCATGTACTCGTATAATAACATGTGTACAGTATGATGTGTACATGTCTATGTTTCTAATTTCTATTTTAGCTTTCTTATCCCCTACCTACGGGCCATAGGTACGCACGTATTTAATGGCTTGACACTAATATTTGCGTCTGTGTCAACCAGCCGCTATACGCTCAGACACGGTGCATTGATGGTACAGTATTACAGTGACGATTCGTTATTCGCGCTATTTATTCCATAATAAGATTCAAGTGCAGAAGGATCAACAGATGGACCAGATGACCTGGAAAGTGACAGAGAATCAGTAAATTGATCATGATTTTATTCTAAAGGTTATATGTTTTTATGATTTCAATAGTTTTTCCGCTGTATAAAGAGTACCATTCAATAATACAATAAAATCTTATCGTTTTTAAAACACTCTGATGGTGGCATAAAAAATATTAAGACGTTGATGAAATCATTTTTCAAGGAAAAAAAATTCCGTGAAATAACATAAAAAACGAATGGTTTTTTTTTTCAATATTCGCATCTCTAAATAAATAAAATTACCGTATGCTAGACACTATATAACAGGTAGGTGCTATTGTTCGTTTTACCAAGTATTGAAAACAGAATGGAAAATACGACGCGATAAAACGATATAATAACGTGCGTGAACAGAAGGTTTGATGTGCGAAAACCGATCGGCCGTAGGTTAGACACGACGACGACTACCGTTACACGTCGAACGCGTGTATGTACGTAATGGCTTGCGCACTGCAGAGCACCGTGTCGGATCTACGGAAACGACTGAATTTAAAATCAGAAACAGGAGAGCCCGGACGCGGTTTATACGGCGCGTCCGCGAAACACCCGGTCGATTCGAGACATATCGTCGGAAAGTTTATGCCGCCACCGCCGGAAACTCGTTTTCGCCACCGACCGCGACCGTGTGGCTCACTCCATAGAGGGTCCGATACGAAATTTACGTGACTTTCAAACTCGTAACCGACGCGACACGACATACACTTCTAGAACGTGAGGTGCTCGAGTGGGATATTTCACAACACGCACAGAGCCGGATTAACATAGGTGCAAAAGGAGCTTTTGCTCCAGGGTGGCAAATTTTTGGGGGGGTGGCGTATAATTTTCGTAATACAAATATTAAATATCGATTTTATGATGTTAAATCATTCAAATTTATACATAATTAAATCGAGGAATATTAGGTGGGCTATTGAAAAATCAAATATTTTCATTATAATAATATATTTTCTTATTTTTAAAATATAAAACTATAAGCTATAGCACTGAATAATGTATATACAATATTATAAGGATGGACTAGCGGCATAGCATATGTATTGCCATGAATATAGTGGTATTAATCACAGTTTACATACGATTTTGTAAAATTCTGTTATAAACAAACGACTTCTGTAGTTTTGTCTAATCGATTTCCTGTGCCGCGTCGTTGACTACGCTTTTTATCGTCTTATTTTTGTTAAAATATGCATACCTGCGCCTATTCTATGTATATATATAAAATATAAAAAATTTAAAGTTTTAAACTTGTAGTAGTTATTTACGTAATAATATAAGATACCAAACGTATTTTATTATTTTTTTAATTGTTTCACTTATTCATACGATATCACGTGAAATACATATACTAAATAAAGTTTTTAACGACTTCTTGGTAAGAAATTTCCTTTCAATTATATATTGCTCCAGGGTGACTCTGACCCTTAATACGACTTTGAACACACACACACACACACACAGTGGCGCCAAAGTCAGTTTTTAGAAGTAGCATTCAAAGCAAGTACCCATCCACCTGATCACAATAAGTCAAGCAACTGTCTCTCATTTTTTTTCCTCCCTTAGAGTGGATCTAACTTGGCGTGTTTCGGAGTCTTTCCACACCCACCCATCCACCCTTAACAGTTATTGCAACTGCAATACTTAGATATAGAGATCGACACCACTGCGCACACACACACACACACACACACACACACACGTGGAGGTTACAATACGCTCTGACAGGCAAACTGTGGACCCCACTTATACGACACGGAGTGGTTGTTAGTCGGGTCTCGGTACGTTTTTGTGACGTAAGCGATTTTTTCCAGATGAATTTCGTCCGACAACGTGTGATTTTCCACCGGTATTTTCTTTTTTGGTTCGTCAGACTTGTGTATTAGAAAAAAAAAATGTCAAATTGATATTTTTTTTCTTGTTAAATCTATACGGCTCAGGGTGGTCGAGGTCCGGACCTAAAACCCTTCGATCGCGTCACTCGTGTCGTTTTGTTTACACTGTACACCCGAGTCACGTACGAGTCGTGTGGGCAACAACGCGACGCGAGGCGCACGTGGCTCGTTTGCCGCGAACTCGGATCGTTCGTTTTGATATATCACCATACTCTTATGCGCAGTGGTGTATTTAGGAATTTTGGTTAGGGGGACAACACACATTTTGCCGCTTTCTAAAAAAACTTTCATTGATTTTTTAACGATAATTCTTTACGTTAAAAATGAAAAATATTAAACATATTAAAATTATATTTAGTCAATAGGTTATAATGTTGTATTATCAGTGGAATAAACGTAAAACATTTTAAAACTTTTTTTTCTTTCTTGATTCTGGAGTAGCAAAATTATCAATAATAACTTGGAAATCTAGTGAAGTAGTTATTTCGGCTTCAATTGATATGGAACTGCAGCTAAGGCTGAACAGCGGTCCTGTACCATTGTAGACCGTAAATTGTTTTTTATTCTTTTTGATGCGGAGAAGGAACGCTCTGCACTGCAGTTTGTGGAAGGTGTACATAAAAACATTTTTTATGAAACATCAACATATTATGGATAAACACTAGTAAAATTAATATTTCTTATTAATTGCAACGTTTGTGTTATTGTAAGCTCAACTTCGTTTTTTTTATGTGACCTTGAAAAATTTGACGCCCCTCTTGATCTTAAAAAAATTGCCGCTCTGGGCAACGGGACCCATGACCCCTATCTAAATACGCCCATGCTCATGCGAGTCGGATTCCCGGGAAATATCGATTTCAAACGATATTATATTTTAACGATACGCCGTATCAAAACGCTCGTACGACCGTCCCGGGAGACGAATGTTTTCTGCGGTAGTAGTGCTGCAGTGCGACTCGAGCGAATCGCCTCAACCCAACGTATATCTTTTCTCCCTTGATTCAGCGATTAAATTCTTTCCATAATTACCTATACGTGTTACGCGAATTTTTCAAATTCAGACTGGTTTTATAACCATACGCTTGTCATCATTTTTTTTTTTTGGGAGGGGTAGTAATAACAATCTGAAAGCTTTATTCATATATTATATATTTAAAACATTGAAAATTGCATCTATTTGGTATTTTAAAGCAGCAGTAATTTTGCTCAATACTCAACAGTTTTTTCAATCGTATGGCAAAATACCTACAGTAATAGTAATATAATATGCTTTAAACAAGATTTTCATAAATTCAATTTTCGATATTTAGTCAAAAGTTGAAATATAATGCTGCTAGGCATAACATTTTCATCAAATATCAAAACTGTTTAAGAGCAGTTCTAAATAAGTTTAGACTTGATAAAATTTTATTGAATTGAGCTATATATGAATTTTTAAACTATTGGAAAAAACTGTAATTTTCAGAAGTTTTATCAAAAACACTTTTAAATATTTGATGTAAAAACTTATAGTTCAATATTATCTAACTCATCTTAACAAATTTAAAAATCGATATTCGTTTTTTTTTTTTTTTAATTTGCATTTGAAATTAATATTTCAGTAAAATTCATTATTTCCAAATAAAGTAGTGATATTTCCCAACGGAAACCTTATTAAATTTGAAATAATTATTCTGGTAAAATTTTATTTCACCAATTGACTGTCCACATATTTTATATTATTCCTACAAATCGTTCAAGTTTTATACAAAGATAAGCTCAATAAATTATTTTTTACATACGTTCAAAGTTGTAATGTAAGATTTATTTCATAAAATTTGAAATGTTTGTTTGTAATTTATAAAATATTTATTCGAGCTTCTTTATGAGTAAAGAGCGGATTTTTAGGTTCTTAAAACCTTAAAATATGATGCAAATATGCTTCAAAAAAACCTTAAAATATTCTCTAAATATTCTTTAAATTTGTAAATATGCAAATATGATTTTTTTCTAAAATATTTCAATGAAAACAATAAATAACTGTTAAGCGCCATTCTCTTGGTAATAGGAAATTATTGAACAATAACAAATTTAAATCAGTTGATACAGAGCTATATAAATATAATAAAATATAATCATTAAAAAAAAAAAAAAAAAAAACATAATAGTGTAGTAAAAAATAATAGATAACTTTGCACCATTCCTTTAAACCATAACCAATTCAATCACAGACAAGTAGATAATTGAATGATTTTGAATTTTTATCACTCTTTAACCAATTTATTTTTTTTTCCTAGAAAAAATTATTCCTGACAAAATCACATTTCGAGAAATTAACAAAATATACGAATTTGTATGAAGAATAAGAGGATATGTTCTAAATCATGAAAAATAGGCGAAATATTCTCTAATGTCCAAAATATGCTTTAATATGCAAAATTAATTTTTTTCTATGAACTCTGTGATAGATAAATCGTCCACATTTTTCTCCCTCGTAAAGTTACATAAAATCAATAAAAATATGTAAAAACCTAAAGATCCGCTCTTTATTTATGAGTATCTCTCAAAATATTCACGTTTTCATAGTCGGCAATTTTTGTTTCTTTCATATATTATGACTGAAATGTCAAAATATGGCAAAATGGATAATTGTTACGTACATTATTGAAATTGACATGGACCATTTTGTCATTATCATCACTATAACTTTTATTGTTCCATAACGTTCTCTTGCTTGACTCTCGATAACTTCCTAACAGTCCATCATAGGGTTTTGCATTTTTTAGAAAATTTCCCTTGTTGATGGTAAAATTATTTTTCGAGTTCAAAGACGATTCCCGGAAACCCAATGATTCGTTAGTATTCGTTTCAAATTTAAAACAATTTGATATCACATGTTTCGGTCACCAGTCGTTAAAATAACTTGTCTATAATGTTCTCTACGCCCAACATCACTATCTCGTTCATGAACCAAAAATGCGAAGGACGTACTTCAACCACCATTATCTCACCAGATTTTAAATGATCCTATTCACAAACAGTCTACGGATACTTCATCTTTATGACGTATCTATCAAATGAAAAATTGAAAAAGTGCTCGACATATGCATGTTTTTACGAGACTCTAGAGGTTTTGATCTAGATACAGAGCCTGGTTTATTCTTATATCTATCTGATTCTCGGCTTAATTATCAGACGACATCATAGTTTGTTTTATATCGTTATTTTAAAAATGCGAAAAAGTGTAATTTAAATTAAATAATAAAAATGTTTTCGAATCCTTGGACTGATGCAACGGCATGTATATTTAAGTATAAAATATATCCGCCCCTATTTTACAAGATGTTTACAGTTTGGCCAGTGCTATTTTATCGACTTATTTTTTTTTTTGTATGTAGACCTAAATTCATCGACGTCCTTGGGGCTGGAATGTAACAAAAAATAAACGATGCGTCGTGTTTTATTACGGTCGACATATCTAAGGATACACCGATGCCGATACGATCGTTTTTAAAGTAGAACACGTATCCGAATTATAAGGAATGAATAAAACTGGTTTTTGGGGGTGCAGTTCTTTGGACCACACATCGTGTCTCTTTTCATCTCGTATCTTTGGAATGTGCATTGTGCTCGCAACCCTAAGGGTGCACATTGGCGTGTATATATATATGTGTGTGTGTGTGTGTGTGTGTGTGTGTGTGTGTGTGTGTGTATCGTTATATTGGGTCGTATTTGTGTAGTTTGTACGTTTTTACAACGTTTCAAACAGCTCTCTGGGCAGAATATTATACCATATGTCCAATTGTGCCAACTTATGGGCTCATAATACAAATGAGAATTGACGTTACGCTTGCCAATCAAGGTTTACCAACATATTATATAGGACACAAAAACACAACCGCTACACGTCGATAGATTATTTTCATTAGCTAATCGCACTAACCTCCTTGTTTCAGTAGACGTTAATTAGCGTACTGATTTCGCACTCGGCAAACTGTGGTAATATCCCGACGAATTGTGTGTGTGTGTGTCAGTATAAAAAAAATAATGATAAAAAACCCACAATGCAATGTGCACGTTTCTGTAGACATCGGATAAAACGTTTATATTTAACGCGTTCAGACGTCGTCGATATCGACATTATAAATGATATTTAGGTAGCATACCAGTTATACGACGAATTAGTATGGTCTAACCACAAAATATATGCTTTGACCCAACTACGGTGCGTTTTCGTGAGTTGTAAGTCGTAAGTGATGACTATCAACGTATGAATACATAAATATTTACTTAACCGCCGATAGAGTGTATTGTCGATACGAACGAATACGTGAAGACATTTAATCAATCGTCGAATCATATAAGCGGAGAGATAAACTCGCCAGAGTTATTGACTCGTATGAAATGTTATGAATCGACGACGATGAGATTGATGATAATGTCAAAGCAGGTACATACTGAGATATGATACGCGTACCGTGGAAAAACGTTTTTTGATGTTTTATTCGAATTTCGTCGTCGTATTATACATTTAATGTTTTCTCGATTCGATTAAAAGCACACGTTTTACCTCCGAGTACGCGAACAAATAAGAAAATGTGTTTTCAATATTGACTTTGTCGAATTCTGATGCTATCTTCCGACTGCTTATGTACACGTTATAGAGTACGGTAAGACGTCCATTCGAACCACGTGGTAAACGCTTGAATCACGACTGCATAAGCCAATTTACAGGGGGTTAAGGGTGTTCCCAGTGGCGCCGAACTCAATTTTTATAGGTGGGGCAAAGTACAAAAATTAATACCTACCCCACCCATACACCTAACAATTTTACCTAAATCTTTCACAACTTAAAAAAAATGGTCATCAAATTTTTCTTTGTTTCTCCGTCCCACCACCCCCGCCCCTTCTATATATATATATATATATATATATATATATATATATATATATATATATATATATATATATATATATATATATATATATTCTTCTATATACGTTTTTCTGTACCTGCCCAAAATGGAAAAATTATACTGCCTCACGACTCACCGTGCCACCAATTTGACAAGGATTGACAATAACAGTGTATACAGTATACTAAATGGTTCAAATATATGTTATTATAACAGACAAACATTGAAATGTCGTGTTTACTTTAATGACGAAAATACACATTGGAAACCGGAAGTATTGTTTAAATATTTCAACTAAATTATTATTTCTTATATAATAGTGCAGATGAATAAAATATACACGCAGTTATTATTTAATTTGTATTATTTATTTAATTGATAGGTATTTATTAATCAGTTTTTGAAATTAAACACTTTCAAGTTTCAACAATTTAACTTTAATAACCCTAACCACCTAGCACCTACTACCCTAACCACCTAGCACCTACCACCCACCTACCCACTTTCAAAGGTGGGGCGACTGCCCCACCTGTATATAGGGTTCGGCGCCACTGGGTGTTCCAATGCACGCCTCGCGACTCACGTAAGTGAGTACAGCGCCCATGATACATATTTGAGGACTTAGTGTGCGGGTAAGTATTCGGTGTAGACAATTTTTTAAATTTGAATTATTTTATGGATACGAATTGACATTTGATGTTTTCATGATAAAAAATAATTGTTGTGAGTACTTTGTTTAGATATCGAAACTTAATATGAAAACTTAAAAATAAAAAGAAAGCATAATATTTCGTAGTTTATTCATGAATTACTTGCTTGACAAACCCATAATAGTATCTTAGAAATGTATTCGTGTTCTAAAATAATTAAAAAGATGACACAAATTACAGTTTGAAACGGTAGAAATCTATGATGATTTATAATATTTATCAATAACACGTGTAAAATAACGTATAATAATCACTTACCTAACACGAGTATTTTTCAATATGAGAAATTTTTTTCTAATTTTTCAATGGGAAGCATTTGAAAAAAAGTGTATTTAAATATATATATTATATTATGTGTGATGGCTAAAAGGCTTTTTGGAATAATATTATAGAGATTACCGTTTGCGGTAAGGACACACTCTGTAGTGAAATCTTTGATTTTCCTGTGCGCACGAATAGTAGACGACTGTATCCCGGTGTCGGCTCGTTTGTGCGTCAAAGCGTTGGTGGTCTATGGGGGATGGATCGTAGGACTGGTGAGTCATCCCGATTGCGTTTTTGCCTGGACCTCGGCCAGTCGTGGGCACTACATACGTGTGCGAATATTTATCACCGCCGGGATCTTGCCAAAAACCACCCCACTCAATCGGTGCACGTCCGTGGAAATGGACCCGAGAGTGACCGCGCGTGTCGGCAGCGCCACACGTTGTCGCACGCTAGGCTAATGATATATACACTTAACACAATACAGCAGCAGCAGTGGTGTCCTTTTGTCGGCCGTCGTCGTGATTTTCGTACTTACTTAAAAACGGTTTTTGTTTTGTTTTTTATTATTTTTTTTTATTATTTCAATCGAAATATATTATAACAATCCAGGGGCGTGCCTAGAAATTTTTTTTGGGGGGGGGTTCAATATTTTTACTGACACGTACCTATTTTAATATATATATATACATATTATACATTATAATATTATGTAAGTATATTGCATATATATATTAAAATATTATAATATTACTATATTATAATATTAAGTAAAACTTTTATTAACAATTATTTTAATTTTTCGAGGGGGGTTTGAACACCCCCCCCCCTAGGCACGCCCCTGTAACAATCTGTTTACACGGAAAAAAAAAGAGAACAATGAGTAACAATGACGAGATGATTTCATTGCCGGTGAAAAA
This sequence comes from Therioaphis trifolii, assembly GCA_027580255.1. Lineage (NCBI taxonomy): Eukaryota > Metazoa > Arthropoda > Insecta > Hemiptera > Aphididae > Therioaphis > Therioaphis trifolii. The sequence goes on from CM050407.1 coordinate 12,941,078, forward strand.
TATTCTTATGAAGAGAACGTTATGATTATTCAAGTTTTGACATTTAAATTGAAAAAAAAAAAACGTTGACAATAAATACCAACGATAATTAATTTGTATTGACCAAAAGTTAATGATCATTAATGAATGTCCATTATTGAATTAATCATGTAAATATTAAACCAACTATTATGCCGGATATAATCAATCGTTTATCACAATAGATTTTTATAGATTTTTTTTTTTTTATACTTTTTTATTTGAATCATACAATCTATACAATGTAGTATAATTAGCGTACGTCACGATGAATAAGATTCACAAAGACATGGGGACTTGGGTGGAAAAGCCGCCCACTGGTGACACTCCGTATTTAGAATCGTTTAGACGGGGTTAATCAAGGAGTAGGGGTCACGACACCATTTCCTTTTCAATCTTTTGGGAGGGACACCTGGAATAGGATCGGATAGACTTTTTGCCAGGATGTTTGGATGGTTTGATCATAATAGATAAAATAATAATATTATGTAACATAATATAGCTAGATAGAATATTACGGTGTTACTAGCGTAGCATCGACATTATTATAATCATTATAATTTAATTATTATACTTCAGACAACAACTTTTTTTTTTTAAACCTCTAAGTTCGTGCATTGCACAAGATGAAGTCGCTAAAATATTCTAGCTCAACCAAAATTCGACAGTACAACAAACCGATTGAATTAACGATACTTGCACACACACTCACCCCTACGAGTAGTACACGAACCATGGTCAGCGAGTACGTGTATGTTATAGACGCGAATTTGCGGCGACTTTTCTTCTTGTCTAGCGGCACGGTGGCCGGTCAACGGGATTTCACTCGATCGATGAAAAACACCGCACCTAATGCTTTACCGACGAAAAAGTCGTGTCGGTTTGTTTGTTTGTATTTTTTTAGATTCTGAGTGAAGCGAAGGATCTTATGGTTTTACAATGATGTTTACTTTTTTTTTTTTTTTTTTTTTTTATTATTATTTTTTTTTTTCTGTAAACACTTTTTCGTATAGAAATCCTTGTCCAAAAGTTTCGTCCAGCAACTTTTTAGATTCGAAATTGAACTGAGATGGTACTTTAGAGAGGTCATTTTTCCAAAATCTCCATAGTTTTTCCAGTAATCAAGAATAACGATCGAAAAACTGAGTAAAAACGGTAAAATCGGTAAAAATCCGCCGTAAACGAGATTTTCACTGTTCAGATTTTAGGTATTTAGTCATAAATCGAAAAGTATTGAAGCTAGAAACTTGAAAATTTTATCCAATATCAAATACATACTTTTTTATATTAGACAACATTTTCAGAAAAATTATAGCACTTTTGACTTAAATATAGAACTTTTAATTTACCAAATTTTTATGTAATATAATTTTAAATATTTGACAAAAAGTTCTAATTTAATATGACCTTACTCATATACTTACCTAATTATCCTAACAAAAGTTCAAAAATCGTTAGTCAGGATTTTTTCTATACACACTTTAATAAATTATTATACGATTTTTTCCGATATTGTCTGATTTCTTTTAAGTTTATTTCTAATGAGTTATAATTGTTATAACAATTGAAGTTTAAATGAGTTATATCTAATTGAATATTTTATTACAAAAATTACAAAAAAACCCACCAAAAATTATACAAATAACCGTAAAATACGTAAACAGTATTTAAATAATAATATATTATATTACACTGAAGCTGTGCTCAGAATCGTTTTATACTAAAGAAATGAGTCATCATTTCTTTAAAACTTAATACTTTCATTACCAATATCTTGTCCGAGGACCGAAAGGACGAAGGACGAACTTGTACCACCATCATCTCACTTACCAGCTTTTTTCATTTTGCTTTGCAACAATGCTTTTCCGACGTCGACTGTACACGTATAGGTACGCGATACGTTCGCGTTACACGACCACTACTGTTCACGGTACAGTTGGCCGTGCTGTCGGAGGTCAAACACAACTACAGTCGAACGTTTTCAATATTGTTGAAGTGTTGAGCATTTTTTCGTCCCGAGTAAACAATCAACTCGGAGCCGGTCATGTCGTACAACGACCAAGGTTAATAAACGCGTAACGTTTACACTTTCCGTAAAAACAATCACAGCGTTTGCCGCAGTTTATGTATTCCAACTCGCGACCGCCGATGTTCATACACTCCAAACTCTAAACGATCAACGTTATCGATATATTATTGGTATCGGCGATTTATCGGAGCACACACCGGCCGAGATTTCATGGAAAAATAAAAAGCTTTCGGCGGATCTCACCGTACGATTCGCGTCGTTGACGACACCGATACAACATATTATACTCAGCTAGGTTATAGCCGAACCGACGATTTAGCAGCAGTTTCAAACGGAGGCACATCTACTGAAAATTCATAAAAAAAAAAAAGCAAATAAATTATAACATATTTTGTTTAGTGTAACGAATAAATAACTCATTGTGTTTATTGTTGCGATCGTAACAGAATAACTAAAATAAAAACGTAACATAATTTATAACGGACACCGTATTCTGCGACAGGAGACCGATTAAAGATGAGTCTGTCACTGATAAAACGCACGTCGTGCAGAATAAAAAAAATATATATATTATTATTATTATTATCATTATATTATGCGCGTAGAGTGTGACTCGGTGTTTTCGATCGCGTATTCCTATTGTACGACAATATTATTAGAGATACTAAAATGTAGCTCCTGCGTATTATCACGTCAAGCCAAGACTACTAAGTCGACAATCATAGTATTACGAGGTAAATTATAATAATAATTAATTGAGTTCTTTCAAATCACAAAACGTGTGACGTGGATAAAGTCAAAAAAAAAAAAATAATAAAAAAATTCAGGAGGGTTTTGACTCCCCGAAAACCGTCCCTCGAGTACAGCATTGAATGCGCATCGTTTGTATCGATCTGTTTTTCACGGAATTAAAAAAAAAAATCGACTTTTTATTCACGCGACGACAACGACGACTGATAAATAAAAACACACACACACACACACACACACACACACACACACACACACACACACACACACACACACACACACACACACACACACACACACACACACACACACCCGTTCCGATATTCGTCCAAAACGCTTTCAAACTAATGAATATAATAATATACACCGTCGATGTTATGATAAAAACGTTAGCTGTGCACTACGACTGCTGTCGGACGTGAAAAATTACAGCCGTCACTCATGTTAGGTACATGCATTGTGCGTAAATAATATTATATCAAACGACCCGGTCGTCAACAATCGCGATCGCGCACGAGCCAACGTTTCAATCCGAGCCTATTCCGATCGTTATCGCGACCCGACTTGACGTATCTCGATCGCGTCCCGTCATGAGGTTTTAATAACGACGCGTCGGGCGTGATTTTTGTTTTCCACCACGACGCGATATAATAATAATAATAATAATAATAATAATCATAATAATAACAATGATAATAATAATAACGATAATAATAATAATAATAATGATAATAATATTAAGCCGACGAGATCGCCAAACTCTCACACAGGTCACCTAAAACTATCACTATACCAGACTTCTCCTATACCGACGCGAGAAAATATATAAAAAAAAAACCATACAATCGAAAGGTGGCAACAATATTGGTCTAAGCAAACAACCAAACTCAACGAAATTAAAGAATCTATAATCCTAGCTATGGTCTCCACCTCCCGGCTGTTCCAGAATACAAGAAACAATTTTAAACCGACCAAGAATCATGAGGTCATACCTCACGTACCCACCGACACCTTATGACCAAAGAGGATCCACCAAACTGCACCACCTGTGGTGTTCTACTCACGATCAAACACATCCTCACCGAGTGCAGAAATAACCAATAAGATCGCATTGAAATCCTCGGATCCACTCACCTATACGAAATCCTCAGTCTTGAACAAACCGCTATTCGAAAATTATTTATTTTTCTAAAAAAATTCCAATTTATATGAAGCAATATAACTTTTATAACTTATATCTTACAACATGTATATATATATATATATATATATATATATATATATATATTATGAATTAATGCTATGTAAATATATATAATTATAATGTAATTTACTGTCAGACCAATGGCCAGAGCCGCCGCGGTCTTTTTTCATCTGATAAAAATAATAATAATAATAATATTAAATATGTGACCACCGACCGAGAGAGAGACCGAGTGCCGTTAGTCGGGCGAATTTCCCGAACGACCGACCGAATAATCGAAAACAATGACGACGTGCAGTGACCTTTGACACTCATCTCGGGCAAAAGCTCGATAATTCGACCGAGTAGTAATTTCGTGCGACGCAGTTGTTGTCGAGTACGTTGTACGATATACGTATACGTATACCGTTACGTGTACTGCAGATTACTGGGTGTATCACCGCTAGTCTCCGACAAACCACTTTATTCCCGTCGTCGATCTCTTTTCCAAATCAGACGTTTTTGATTGAATGCAGAAAAACAATTTTAGAAATGAAATGAATATAGCTATCGATTATAATATTCGTCATTTAATATCCAGAAAAAAAAAATGTATTTAAAGAAAAAAAGTTATTAGTCACCGAACACGGTGACACTGCACCCTGTAGACACTTCACCGGGTATATTGTTATGCGGTATACACCAAATCACATTGTACCGTGAACGAGTGTTTTGCAAGTACGAACAGCGATGATTATTAATAATTATCGCCATTGGACGCGTACAACGAATGTGATATATTTCACGCGAATACAATATTGTTTACACTCCGACGGGTTTTTGTTTTTACGCGCGCGTGCAGTCGTAAATAATATTTCGATTTTTGCGCTCTCACCCCGAAACGCTGTACTGACGGAAAACGTACTTTTTAGTGATTCGCTAAAAAACGTATACAACGCAAAAAACGTTGAATCGAACGATTTCAATTGATTTTGATTTTTTTTTTTTAACGACCGTGACAGTCATATATCCTATATTGCGTATTACACACAGAAGATAATACATAAAATAATACGTAGATTCCGCGCGCTTGTACGTCCTGACTTGTTTTGTACGAGTTCACGACCCCGTAATTTTATAAAAAAAAAAAACTCTACAAAGTGTACGTACCTACATAGCTATAATAATGAATTCCACATTGTTCTTACCTGTTGTTTAAAAAATTAAAAAAAAACAACAAAAACCGAGAAGAGAATCCCAAAAAGCTTAGGAAACTTTTTCAGTTACAGTTAAGAAACTATAAATATTATTACTCGACGACCGTAAGCGTATTTTATTCACGCGGTGTTGTATATATATAGTGGTACAGCTTTCAAAACACACAAACACACACACACACACACACACACATATATATATATATATATATATTTATATAATTTGTAATTGTTTTAGTTTCAAAAACAAGTAACTGCTATTGTTGTAGTCTCGTAGATGTTTATCGAGTTTCGTGTTGTTGGAATAATATTGTGTTGTTTATTTAACGTCGTTCGATCGAATAACGCTGCCTTCAACACATTTTTCACTGACTAGTCTCGTTTAATAAATCCGTTTTTGATTTTACTGTTGGTGTGTATGACGTGTAGCTTTCGGACTGTTTGTCACAGTCTCACATTATAATTTGGAATAACTCGATTTGTATTAAACGTTTCATGTGGGTAGATTAAACACGAATTAATCGGTAAAATTAGAATGTTATACTATAAGATATTATGGTAATTTTTTTGCAGTGCTAATTTAGAGAAAACGATGCTTAAAACCATATCACCATCCTGTCTATTCGCGCCAACGCTCCAAAGTCATCCGAAACCATGCGGTTAAATTAGGTTTTATATGGTGCTATTATCGAAATAATCACGCAATGATCGAAAGAAAAGTGGTTTCGGATTGAAGATTTTTGGGAATTCGTTTAGCAATATCATAATTATTTTGATTTCAAACTCTCTTACCTACTGTACATTTACAATAATACATTTTTCTTAATTGTTCAACGATTTCTATTTTAGAATTTCTATTTATCTGATTCTTCGCCGTAAACTGCACTTCTGTTCAATCGGATTATCATTTTTTAATTCAATTTCACGCTTCAATTTTAATATGGAGTTACAAGATTTCAAAGAAAAATATAATACGATTATATTATAATACGAGAGAGAGAAATCGACAAAATTATGATAGAAAAACGTCATTACGTAAGAACTGAAATTCACAATGGAATCACGGTAAGGTATCCGCACGTTTATGTATACAGTAAAACCTCTCCATAACGGACCCTCTATTAAATGGAAATCTCCTTATAACGGAAAATGTCAACAGTCTCGGTGCAAATAATATAATATGAAATTGACCTCTCTAAGAGACGGAACCTCTACAAAACGGAAACGGACAATTTTTGTGATCCAATAAGTAAAAATACTCTCTGTTAAACGGAAAATAAAATTATTTAAAGATAAATAACAATTATGTAAGTAGTATTACATATATGTTTGATAAGTGATAACCTAACCTTTATCATTATCTTAAATATCATTTGACGGTATCTCGTCATAAAATATAATTTTTTAACACATACATACAGTCTTGAAACTTAATTTTTTTCCACCTCTCTATGACGGAAAACTCTTTATAACGGATAAAAATGTTTGGTTCTAAACGATTCCGTTATAGAGAGGCTTTACTGTACATGCATTGATTATTGTACTGGAAACAATAACAATACAATTCACGTGGAAAACCATCGATAGATATAACGAGTAATTATCGTCGATGTATCCTCCCTTCCACACTGGCTTGTGTAAAGTGTTATTGTGTGGTCGCTCTAAGAGATCATCAAAATATCGATATTTTTTTTCAATGTTATCGGATATAATGTCAAAGATTAAATAAAACAATGATCTGAGAAATGAATATGTTAATCACATTCCACATTTTAGATTCTGAACGAAGTGAAGAATGTATTGATTTTACTATGATGTGTGTTTTTTTTTTTTTTTTTTTGTTTTTTTTTTTTTTTTTTGTTTTTTTTTTTTTTTTTGTTTTTGTGTCTGTGTACACCATAACTACTCGAAATAATGCTTCAATTTTGAACTTCAGGGTATGTTTTCGGTGGCAAAACGAATATCGGAGGTACCTTAGAGAGGTCACAAGTGAAAATTCCCAAAAGTTTTCAAATGCCACGGGAAAAACAAACAAAAAATGAGGAAAAAACGGTACTTTTTGTGCAAAACCCGTTTTCGACGAAATCGATTTTTTTATTTAGCCGTTACTCAAAAACCAAAAATTGTAGATACTTGAAATTTTCACCAAATGTTTATATTGAAATCATCTATACGTGGTAAAATTTTTGAACACTTTTGACTTTTTTTGAGCTTTTTATAGACAATTTAAATTTTTGACTTTTCTTAGTTTTTTTTTCTGAAAAGCGGATAAAAAAAATTTGGCTGGACAAAAAATCTTGAAAATTTAATATAAAGTTCCTCATAAGAAGTACTTATCGGTATAAAAAAAAAATTCAAAGCGAAATGCACACCTTTTTTTTTATAAGCATAAAAAGTTTAAATTTTTATGAAATATTGAAAAATCGCGAAAATTTGAACTTATTTTTTTCTGAAATGTGGATAAAAAAAATTTGGTTGGCCATAAAACTTTGAAAATTTAGTACAAGGTTCCTCATTAGAAGTACTTATTGCTATTAAAAAAAATCAAAAATCGTGAGTCACAATTTTTTTTTATAAGCATCTAAAGTTCAAACGTTTACGAAATAATTACATGATTGCGTAAAATAATAATTTAGCCTTAAACGATTTTTGATATTTGTTCTTATTCAAAAAGTATAAGTCGAAAAAACTTGAAACTTTCACCAAATGTTTATATTGGAATCATCTATACGTAGTACAATTTTTGTAAACTTTAGACTTTTTTTGAGCTTTTAATAGACAATTGAAATTTTCAACTTTTCTTTGTTTTTTTTTCTGAAATGTGGATAAAAAAAATTTGACTGGACAAAAATTCTTGAAAATTTAATACAAGGTACCTAATATGTCGAACTTATCGGTATAAAAAAAAAATTCAAGGCGTAATGCACAATTTTTTTTTTATAAGCATAAAAAGTTCATATTTTTACGAAATGTGTAGAAAATCGCGAAAATTTGAAGTTATTTTGCAGTTGAAAATTCATAAAATTTTAAGTATTCAAAACTAAGAATTGTAAATTCGGTACAAAGTTTGGCATACGTTTTCCTTCAATTATCTGTAAAAAAATTTGCACTGGAATAAAATCAAAAATTTTTATGAGTGTTTGAAATTACAATTTTTTCACATAATCGCGTAAAATAACAATTTAGGCATCATTGATTTTTGATATTTGTTCTTATTCAAAAAGTATAGGTCGTAGAAACTTAAAACTTTTACAAAATGTTTAAATAGGCATTTTCTTTACATAGTTGTATTTTCAAAATATTTCGTTTATTTTTTAGCTATTTATAGGCATTTGAATAATTCGATTTTTCTTAGATTTTTTTTTATAAAAGTCGATAACAATTTTTTGGCCCTACCAAATCGCTTGAAAATTTAATAGAAGGTTTTGAATAAGTTGATCTAAGAGTGATTCAAAAATTATTCAAATACATAGGCACAATTTTTTTTTATAAGCAGTTGAAGTTCAAAAATCGACAAAATTTGTCAAAATCACGAATATTTGCAAATTATTTTGTAGTTGAAAATGTATAAAAATTTTTGTATTCAAAGATAAGAAATGAAAATATTATGTAATATCACAGCTGATAAAGATAATTAAATAGATTAAGTTTATTATAATATAATCAGTAGCTGACAGCTGTTCTATACAAAATATTGGTAGATTGTAAACACAAGGTGTATAACGTACCTTTACATGGTTGAATAGAACGTTACTAACTTCCAATTTCCAGTTATTTTAATGTGTGTATCAGTTCCATAAACATGCGGATTTTATATATTATTATTAATTATTAATATTTAAATAGACGTAGCCACGGAGCATTCAGCATATATGGACGGCGGGGTCGGGTGGTACCGTCACGATAGTGCATTTAGGCAAATAATATGGTATTTACCTACGCCCTATCTATGCACATCCTGGTTTGTCCAATGCTCACGAGCAGAAGTCACATGTATAGACAAATGTAAATTTAACCCAATCTAGGATATTAAAATAAAATATATATTACAATTTAAGGCTGACATCTTCATCTTCGTTCAGAATCGTTTTTTTTTTTATAATATAAAATAATTCCAAAATCTATCCAATAATGCCTAATCTAGCAATGCATCTCGTGTATCCCACCCAACTACTGTATCCTGTACTTAACTTACAATGATTTATCATTGCATTCAAATGTAAAGTACCATACAACTAAACTATCGTAAACCAGGTGATCCCATGATAGAAAGTGCTATACACTCCTCACCATTATCTTGTCCGAGGAGCGAAGCGACGAAGGACGAACTTCCACCACCATTATCTTATCGGCTTTTTAGATTGACGTCAAAGTGCACCACGACTATGTAAGCCGATAATATAATAAATAGACATAATAAGACAATTAATAATAAACATGCAATTTAATAATACAAATAATTTTTCGTTTTTATTTCATTTATTACCTAGTAAATGTTTTAGGTTTAGCCGTCAAGGTATAAATTGTATAATACATAAAATTACATCACGTGTATCGAATACAAAAAAAAATCGATTGTATCTGTATTTTAAACGTATACCTAGTGACAGCGAAATTTTTTGTCACCCTCCCTCTCCTTGAAAACCGCCCCTTTGCCGATTCACAGACAGTGGTGTCATACGCAAGAAAAAATGCCCAATACGAAAACGCGCGTCACGAATATATTTGATTCGATAAAATCTAACGTCAAACAATAATGATTCAAATGAAGACGTCTCTTTTTTTTACGTACGTAAGTACCTATCTCGAAGATATTGTATCTTCTAGATAAGATAGTATCTTCTACCGTTGTTTATTACAATAGTATTTGATAGTTTAATCTACATTAAAGATATATGTAGGTACGTGTTTCGTGTGCGTTTGTACATTATTAAAGGTACGACGCAGTAATATACAATCTCAAAAATGCAGAGAATTTATCGGCGTAGTTTTCGAAGGTCATATAACTTTAAATATAAGTGAACACGCGTCGTATCTTTTGGACATTTTAATATTCAGCTCACACACACGCGTGCACACACACACACACACACACACACACACACACACACACACACACACACACACACACACACACACGTTTCTAATAACACACTTGACCTGTGAAAAACTATACTTGAGTTTTGTTTTACTCTGCCGTTTCTGTGCGTGTAATACGTTTGTTGTGTGTCACGAACATAATAATTTACAGCCGAGAAGTTCGGATTCGGTAAGCACTGTTATTATTATTTACTCGAAATCTCAAATACAGTGTCCGCGCACGTAACCGTATACCGGGTGCATCACACGAACGTGACGGTCTTACGAACGAGTGCGCCGTAAGAAAAAGATCTTCGTTTTGTGCTCTGACCGCGTAAACGGTCGCACCTTTCGCGTGATCTACAACGATTGTCGCACTACTCGTATGGCACGAAACGATTTTAAATGTCTAATAACGGTGCGGTGCGTGAGTGTGTTTGGATTAATACATTCGTCTCGATCGGTATTCAAGCGATCTATACGAAAAACGCATCGACCCCTATACGACACCAGTGTTTTGTGTTCACGTGCGATCGGTTCTTTTGAGAAGTGTCTACGTACATACGAGTGATGGGAATTATTCGAATATTCGAATAGTTCTATCGTAAATATTTTGAAAATTAGAATATTCGAATATCAGTGTATTCGATACTACAATACAATACGTAACGAAAAGCATTTGTTTACGTTTTCGCGTTTTATATATAAAACGTTAAATGATAATATAATATGGCTTGTGGTGCATAAAGGCCTATACAAGAAGCGGTTTCATCGCCAGCGAAATTGGCAGCTCGAGCATTATTGACTGTTAGACAGAGAAATTAAAATACTAAAAATTAAAACTATTCAAAATACTCGTATATCCGTAATAATTGGAGACCGGGAATAATAATAGATCAACAGGTAAGTAACTACGGGAGTTAACAGGCCACTTTTTTGGGAATTTTTGGTTTGAAATAATTTACGGACTTGGTTTTGTAGTAGAATTAAATAAATAGTATAAAAGGCATATCGTGGAAAAATGGGTATTACAAATTAGGTATTGTAGCGTCGAATACTGAATATTCGAATGTTCGAATTATTTACGAATTCGAATATACATTACATCCCTAGTACCCGAGACGGATTTAAGGGGGGACAGAGGGGTCCCCCCCCTTCGCCCATAAGATGTGTGAGAATATAACTATACCATTATACTAATATAAGAGCTTTTATAAAATATGTACTGATGTAAAAATATTCCCCCCAAAACAAAATCCTAGGTCCGCCACTGGCTAGTACATACGTGGTCAACGAGGACACGTCTTGTTCACATGCAATACCGGGTTGTCTGTCGTATGCGCGTTGCGTAGGTTATAATACCTATTTGACCGCGTTCTAAAGTGCGACGATTGGAGTTGTTATTCGTGGCTGAAGTGCGTTTATAAAGTAAGGATTATGATTCGTTCGAAATGTATACCTATCGAAATGGGGTTTGTAATTACAACGAAACAATTGAAAGCGCCCGGAGAACGAGTGACCGTGAAAATGGGTATTGATTAGTTTGTTACGAAATGTCCGACGAAATGTATACAAAATATTATGTACTTTTCAGCGCCCAGATGAATTATTACTTTTTACGAGTAACACTCGGTATACAAGCTCGGTATAATCATGCGAGAAAATTCCTCAAGAAGCCCGTCTAAATAAAAAATAATCTTTTAATAGTTTTTCCGCGAAAAAACAAAGTACCTAACCTATTCTACTCTTGGTTCAATTATTTCGATAAATCCAATGACGCAAAAAAACAATACTCCGATATCAAAAAATAATAAATAAATAAATAAATACACTTCAAACAATATCTAGCTATAGGCATGACTATCAACCAATAAATGATATTTTATGTCTCGAGTCACTATCAGTTAGACATCAGACACATAGTTACCGATTTATTTCTGGGCTATTAAATGGGAAAATTGATGCACCTCGATTATTAGAGAAACTTAATATCCATGTTCCTAGCAACACTCGATACTAGGGCACGTTCTACCTACAAACAGATCGGTCCAACTATGCTGCCAATGCACCCCTCCCTAGACTGATGCGCGTATACAATTTATATAATTTGTGACAATCTCGTGCCTGGGCCCTTTATTTTTGTTTCACCATATTATTGGTTTTTGCTGTGTTACTATTTTTAATACTGTTATTTTGTCTTCCTATTTTAATATTGTTATTTAAATTTGTTATTATTTTGTATGTAAGTACTTTATATAAAAGCCGATTGGCGTTAATCATTATAAATAAATAAATAAACCTATATACATCTAGAGCAGATTTCAATCGTCTGCTGAATTCTGTTTTAACGAGTCTTCGCTATATTGAGTAAGTGTAGTCTAAATTGAAAATTCGAAAGATTCGTGTTTTTTTTTTTTTTAATAAAGATGATAAATGTGAACGAACACGTATGTTTTCGAAAACGGTTATAGAAACACGTGTTTTCGCGCGGAACCTCGGAGTGAGAATAATAATTATTATTGAAAATATTATTATTCTTGATGCCACGAGGCGTTTATAGCAACATGTGAAACGAAAAAATGCGGGGCCTCCCGGCGTTCGCGGCCGGGAAAATAAAACGGGCGACGACGCGACATTTGCGCCGTTCTCTGCCATTGTCACCGCCATTGTGTGCGGCCGTCAAGTAAGTGCGTGTTAGGAGGAAACGCGTGTGCCGGCGAGTCGGTGGAAAATTATTACCGTCTACTAACGCGACGTTGTCAAAACACGCGCCGGAATTCGCAACGTCAGCAACAGTAGCGGCAGCAGCAGCAGCAGCAGCAGCACCAGCCGCCCCGGCGTGTGACAGACCCACACGGTGGTATACACAATACTCGCGGAGACGACCTTTAAAGATGACTAATCGATATCGGTCCGTAATGCGACGACGGTGGACCGTGTAGTAATAACAATAACAATAATAACAATAACAATAATAATAATAATAATAATAATAGTACACTAACACACAAACATACGCGGATTTGCGACGGTAATGAAATAACGACAACGATAATGGTAAAAAAAAACGTATTTTCGATCGTCGATCATAAACAGTAAAAGACGATCACAATAATGATCGATCGTCGCGACCGGTGACGATGACTGGGCTGCTGCACGAGGACGAGGGCCGGCCACGACGACGATTGAATCGACGGCTAATTGCACTGCAGTGGCGTAATCCGACGTGCAAATATTATACGTACAATTAGACGCGTGGTACACACATCGACACAATATTCCCGAGCATTTACGTGTCGGGTGGAGTTTGTGTGTGTGTGTGTGTGTGTGTGTGTGTGTGTATATGATCGAACCGTTTAAGCCTCCTGTGTATGACGCATGAAAAGACTCGGTCTGGCGACCGAGCACGTATTATTATTAAATGTTCACATGATAATATCAAACGGACGGACGGGCGCGGGCCGCCGAGTCGATCGTGACGAATCGTATTATGTTTTCAATACCATCGTCCATAGTCGATTTCGGCTTTTTATCGTTATTATTATTATTATTATTATTATTATTATTTCTCGTATTCATTTCTCTCTTTCCGTCGGACGCGGGCGCGGCGGCATAAGGAACACACCGCGCCGTCACGTCAGACACGTATGATTTATGTTGGTTTCGTTTTTTTTTTGTTTCCCTTTCTTTTTTCCGACGCGCGGGAAAAAGATGACGTTCAAAGCAATATTATACAACTCACCGGACCGTTTGTAGATGCCCTGACGAGTGTGCGTGTGCATCGACTAATTTGTCCGTCGCTATTGGACGTCGGCGCCGCAGATACCATCGCGGCTTTTGGTGCCAGGCGACTTGTGAGCACACACACACACACACACATACACATGCACACGTGTACACAATATTGAGTACTGTACTGAAATGAGAATTGGTTTTTTTCGTACTCGTATGTCTCTCACAGTCGACAAGGGTGCATTATATCATTTTAACTGAAAATCGGGATTACTTAAACTATTCCTAATTATTTTTACGTGGTCTTGGGACACTTGAATTTTCTATGACTTCTAAACAATTTCAATATATGAACGGTAATCTAACCGACACCCACCTTTACTTCGATTGAAGGGGCCCGTGCAAGGAGCAGGCAGATCCACTTTTTTTCAAAATCAGGTTCTAATTGAATTCGATAAAGGAACAAATTACGAGTTTATCTATACAAGAACGATACCCACCCCGGAGATTAAAACGGCGCTGGTGTCGTGACCAATTAAACCCAATTCTTTGAAAAGAATAAAAAAAAAAAAAAACTACGCATATGTCTATAACTTCCACTTTTGAGGGTTCTGTCATTGGATAGTCTCCCTCCTCATGTTCCAAAAGCTATCTATCAAACACATTTGCTTATAGTATAGTGCTTATTATATATTAATACAGATTGTAAATATTCTATTTAAAAAAAAAAAAAAAAAAAAAAAAAAATGAAAAAAGAACGAGACAAATCAAACAACCAGTATGGGAAACAACGTATTTAGACTTGTCTTGTTTTTTTTATTCCGTGGAAGAACAAAGTAGTCCGGAGCTATCTGGTTTTTGCCACGAATTTTTGTCACATAAAATATTTTTGCTATAAAATTATATTATATTATAGAAAGTAGTTTTATTATGTTATAATATTTTTGATTAGATAAAAAAATTTAATATTGAACATATTTTGGAAAAAATAATTTTTCCAATATTGTACTGATGCAAATTATTCTATTTGTGTCTTAAATTATACATTTCATTATGTTTAAGAAACTAAGTTTGATATAAATTAGATTTAATAGTTTAATAATATAATTAATTTAAAAAAAAAAATATATATATATATATATACATATATATGTGTGTAAATTTTGACAAACATTTCTGGGCAAAAAACCAGATAACTCCAAACATTTTAGGTTAATATTAGCCCTCATCTCAGATCAAAAACGAAAATCAAATCACGTACTACGGCATATTTTTTATGGTGGTCTAACATATCTAAAGTAATAACAACATTAGATTCATGGTTTTTTATGTCTCCTTAACAATTACAAAAATTGCAGCTGCCTGTTTTTTTCACGAACCCCTTCAATTATTCATCTGCTCACTCAAAGAAAAGTGTAGAACACTATTATACTAATTCCCATACTATGATTTAATTATAATAAATACTACTTCAATAATAACTCTGTTATTATATATATATATTAGTCACACTCAAATTTCAATACGTAAACACGACACGTTTGAAATTTCCAAGTATACTTTAGCTTTCATTCAAATTATTGCGTCTACGTTTATCGCAAATTTCGATAAATGGCGTCTTGGATGATAGATAGACGGAGACACATTAAAAGATGGACTGAGACAGGCTTTCCTCACTCCCGTCTACGAAAATAAAATCTCTTATTTGGCGACAAAGACGGAGTGATTTTACAGGATTTCCCAGAGAGAAGAAAAATTACGAGTTCCTATATCAGTTAATCTTTCGAAATACGAAACCTTTATGTGAAACATTTGAAAAGTAATTGATGACCCGTCGACACATGTTGCGCTTTATTAATTTTTGATCGGAAAACATATTGTTACCTAATGTTTCTTTCGTTCCACGAAACCCTTCATTGTCTGTCTGTGCCCCTTCAACAACGATGACACCGAGTCTTCTATCACTCTAAGCCAAGTCTTCGCGGTTTGATACACGTGTATAACGGGTACGAGCCACACACACTTAATGACCGCATTAACTACATCTGTAATAAAGCTAATAAAACACTGGGGTTTTTAAATCGTAACACCGTTGGTTTCTCTAATATCAACGTGTTTAATACTCTATATATGTCGCTAGTCCGTTCAATACCTGAATAATATGCTGCTATTATATGGTCACCCCATCAACTATAATATATTGATCGAATTGATAAAGTACAAAACAAATTTTTAAAAATGAGCTCATTGGTAAAAAATGTTAAAAATCATATACAGGATTTTTTATACATATCATAGTAAGAACTTTGACGAAAATCATGAATTGCAAATAAATTATAGTGATGTTTTTCAAGAACAACACTATACAATTTAGAATTATTAATCTAGTAATGAATTTCTTAAGCCAATATATTCACCACATAATATTTTCCTTCCTGGAGCTCATGTTTCATAAAGATAAATTCAATAAATCCGATTACATAGTTTTTTTTCAATTTTAATCTCTATATAATGTATATTATTTATAAATAAATATTTATAAATATTTATACCAATATTATAATACATTACATTTATTCGTATTGATAATACATAATATGGTGCAACAGTGCATAACAGTAAATTATCAAATATTTTTGTTAAAAGAGCACTTGTGCTGCACATGTGTCCTTTTGACAAAAATCATAAGATAAAAAATATTATATATCTGTTATAATCACAGATATATAAAAGAAACTAGATAGCCGACTCCTTATATCACAAGATGTACAGTTTTGATACACGGCCGCCATTTGTCACACTGGCAATATTTACATAAAATACCATGATAACATTCATTGATAAAGATCAAAATGTTTATCCGATTGTAAAATGTTATTATTTTAATTTTACAATTTACATTGTTGCAGTGATGCTATGTATTCCGTAGTTAGGATAAATTTATAATAAATACTTATAATATTAATAGTAAAAACATTAATAACAATAAAAAAAATGTACGATTGAATTAGTACTAGCCATTAGGTAGTTTAATGTCAAATGGTTCATAAATTAAATTTTCTTATATTATTATGATATAGTAATTATTCATTACAAAGATTTTTGCTCGTTATATGTAATATTAACTTTTTACTGCGGTGCTTCAAATATTTTTCAAGATTTTTAAAATCACATAAAATCAAAGTCGTAAGTCTTTCTAAAATAGACTTCAGTGATATTAACAGTTTTACTCGAAAAACGATCACTACAATGACGGTAGCACATAATATATATTGTAAGCAGACAATTTTGCGTATGGATTTTCGAAAAACCAAAATTTTTCCGATTAAGTAACAAACATTCGAGTGCAGTTTTGAGAAAATCAGCTCATAATATTATATTCAATCTCAAAAATTTTGACTTAGCTCTCGACGACATGGAATCGGAAAAAAATATAGCCTACGTTTCTTAAAAAGTTACCGACCCCCGCTCTAACGGATGCTGTTTCGTAGACGAGTATAGCTGTTTATTGTATTATATTGACTGACCCGGATTTCGCGTTTATGTGAACGTCTTCGGACGGCGGCGTGCTTTTCGTCTACACGTAATACGAATTCGATTCGGGGCCGCGATTTCGATACACTTTATAAACGTAGGTACGTCATAAATATTGGTTTTGGGGGAAAAAAAAAAAAAATGTTATTATATACCGTAAACGCTGGGCTCTCAGAACGGTACGCACAATAGTCGAGTAACGGCCGTCGCGTTATATATATATATATATATGGGTGTGTATGTGTGTGTGTGTGTGTGTGTGTGTGTGTGTGTGTGTGTGTGTGTGTGTGTGTGTGTGTGTGTGTGTGTATGTGTGTGTGTATTTGTGTGTCGGCGGTTTATCTATTGTTGCCGAAACGCGAACCCATTGAAAATCGTAATGGTTTTCAGAAATTCGTAGACACGATCCGGTAATAACAATAATACGTACTCACTCGTCCGGCGGTTTTCAACAGTGGGACGTATTAATCCCGTGCGTTACGCGAACACCTGTTCACAAAGTATAAACGTACGTGTACGCGCGCGCGCAAACGACATACGATCATATTATAGCCGGACCGAGCACGTGATAACACTATGTACGTAGGGTACTAAAAACGCGAACGGATCAAAAACGTTTGCTCTCCGGTCACGTCGTAAACGGTCGCCAAAAATGTATTGACGGTTCATTTTCGACGAGTCACCGTTTTTTTTCTTCAATCAGTGTGCAAAATAAAATTTTTTTTTTTTTCAAAATGACTTTGCAATCGCTGATGCGAAAGTGTCGGTTGAGATGTTAAATTAATGAACACATCGGTGGTGTAGTGTTTTCTTTATTCCGACTCGGTGAGTCTTTGAAGTCCGATATTAGCGAATCGTTTCTTATAAAATTCAAAATAGCTTTATGTAACCGAAAACGTATATTATCTCAATTTGTTATGTACAAAACTACACCACCGGCGTCTTACGACCGGAAATTATATATTGTTGTATACGTCCAGTAAACTATTCTCCTGCTTCAGGCAAATGCGCGTCACATAGTAGTAAATAAAATGTAAGTGTGTGTGTGTGAGAGAGAGAGAGAGACAGAATACAGAAAGATCTACGCGGATCTAGTTTGACTGAGACTTAGGAAACTAATTCGCTGCTGTTTGTGACGTCAGTCAATAGTAATCATGTTGTCAAATAGGAGAAATAAAACAACGACATAGTATGTATACTATAGGATATAATACATATATATCATATATATATATATATATATATATATATATATATATATATATATATATATATATATATATATATATATTGAAAAACGTATAAATTTGAATGTGATCCGAACAAAGGGTAGAGCTTTAAGGGATTTCGAGACTTACATTATCATACCCCTTACTGGGTTCAAATAGTATACGTACAATATACACCGAACCATATAATTACATAGACGATATAGTATGTATTATATATGTATGTTTTATAGCCAAAAACCATTATTGTATTTTTAGTTAACTGTGCTAACCCATAACAGTAACCTAGCAACGATCCGAGCATTGAGTCGTCAGAGACGATTAAAACCAAGTGATTACGTAAATAAATAATAATTGGACAACGTCGTAGCCGCGATGTCGTGAGACTGAAGCGTACGATATAACGTTACAGACCGCACGCCGCGTGTGTGGAGTGATGTTAAACATTATGATTTTCGAGATTAATTTCATTACGTTTCACGAAGCGTACGACAACGATTCGTTCAGGTATTAAAAAATTATCTGTTTTCGTCGTGGCATCGCATGGCCCCGTGGGTCATGAAAAATATAACGACAACACCCGCCGAACGTGCGAAAACCGTAGAACAACACTAAATCTTAGGCGAGCCATGTTCCCGTGGAAACCGATTCAAAACGCGAATATTTTGAACGACGACATTAATCAACATTGAGTTATAATGGTAATAATAATAATAATAATAATATTTATTTTAATAAATTTATATTTTGACACCCTAAAAATTCAAAATAACGCTAAATTAACATTTGAGGGGAAAATTGAATAGGTAGGTACACATTAAATCAAATTAAATATCAAGATTTAAATTATAAATACAATTTTTTTGTA
Source organism: Therioaphis trifolii (assembly GCA_027580255.1). Classification (NCBI taxonomy): domain Eukaryota; kingdom Metazoa; phylum Arthropoda; class Insecta; order Hemiptera; family Aphididae; genus Therioaphis; species Therioaphis trifolii. The sequence continues at coordinate 12,960,717 of CM050407.1, forward strand.
TTAGTAATGGAGTCGAAAAAAAAAATCAAAATTATGAATTGAATTACATGATGTAGGTAGGCAGCACATCGACACGATTATTCCACGAAATCTCGTCGCTCGCTCGGCCGAGTTAGCCTAAAACGTATCGCGTGTTTATCGATATTATTATTATTGCACCAACAGATAGGATAATACGTGTATACCTATAGCAGTGGCGTATTTACGGGGGGATAATTGGGTTTGACCCCCCCCCCAAGATTTGAGATGAATACTTTTTTTTTTTTATTTAAATCTAAATTTATTTCAGCTCTATGCCTCTTTGACACTGGTAAACAGTAATTTGTGAAATATTTCGATTTTTTGACCAGCAAGTTGTGGACGAATCATCTAAAAAATCTAGGAAATTAATTTTTTTATATAAAATAAAAATATAAAATAATTCAGATTAAAAAACATTGTTGTTTTTTAATATCTTTTAACTATTAAATATGAATTATATTAAGTTTTTCAAAACATATATCTACTGTAGTTTTATATTTAATTATTTAAATGCAAAATTAGAGTAAAAAATAATCAAAATTTTACGGGGTTTATTTGTAATGTATCTCATTTAAACATGTGATCTGATACTTCCGTGTACTTTTTGTAACTCTTTTTTAACTTTGTCGTAGTGCCATGGAGCTAAGTCCTCAAATTTATACTAACGCAGTATATAAATAATACATTTGTCCAGAAGTCATTAAAGCCTAATACTAATTTAGGGGTCCCTATCAAAATTTTTGTTCTGATCCCCCCCACCTTGGAAATTCCTAAATACGCCACTGATACATATAGTATGGAAAACAATAGGATTTAGAGCGTTTCGGGTTCGAATTCTCCGACACTCCCGTTAGACGTTCGGCGCCGAGACTCCAGATATTTCGCGTCGTCGTTCACGCAAAAATATATATATATATATATGTATTATAATACCTTTTAAATATGCGAGGACGCACGGCGCGTCATCAATCATTGTCGTTTATTAAAACGCGCGTAAATCGGGTGTCGGGCGAAAAGTCGCATTTCCGTCGTCGAACCGGTGCCAGCCATGCCAATATTATACGGCAGTCGTGATAATATTATACACGCGTGAGTTGTACGCGTACAGCGTAGAATTTTCCGTCCGCCTCCGCCGGTGTGGCCGGGATTATTTACCGCGTGACATTTTACCCCCCCGGTAAATTTTCACTAGTGAAATTTTACCTCCCGGTAAGTGTTCGCTAGTGAAATTTTACCGGGGCTTATAAACACACTTGGGTAAAATTCCTCTAGTGAATTTTTACCCCCGGTAAAAAATCACTAGTGGATATTTACCGGAGGTAAAATTTTTCACTAGTGAAAATTTACCGGGAGGTAAAATTTTACTAGATTAAATTACGTTTTTCATCATGGTCCTCGAGGAAGCCCAGGAAGAAAATACTCAAGTACCCCCCCCCCCTCTCTAGTTGGGCCTGTTAATATACTTGAAACTTACTTGATGAGTTATCAACGAACTAGTTGTGTATTTAAATATATATATCTTATACCATAAAATAAATAAATAATTAAGCATAGTGAATTTTTACCCCACGTAAAATATATCTAGGGAAATTATATCCCCCCCCCCCCAATAAATTATCTCTAGTGCAATTTTACCTCCCGGTAAATATTCGCTAGTGAAATTTTACCTCCCGGTAAATATTTACTAGTGAAATTTTACTTCCCTGTAAATAATCACTAGTGAAATTTTACCGGGGTTTATAAATACATTGGGGTAAAATTCCACTAGTGAATTTTTACCGCCGGTAAAAAATCACTAGTGGATATTTACGGGGGGGTAAAATTTCACTAGCGAATATTTACCGGGGGTAAAATTTCACTAGCGAATATTTACTGGGAGGTAAAATTTCACTACCTAGTGAAAATTTACCGGGGGAGGGGGTACAATTTCACGGGGGTAAATAATCCCGGTTACACCGGGAATCGATGCGATAACAATGTTAGTGTCTATATAATAGTAGTGGTTAAAACACGAAATTTCATTTAGCGCTCGACACACCAGAGGCGGCGACACTGCGCGGTGGTTAAAGAGTTTCAAAATAAATGCGATTTAAGTACGCCCGTATTATACTTACATACATATACTGGGTATTGTATTAAACAATATAATAACTATGCCATTGTTTTTTCTGTATTTTTCGTTTGTTTGTTTTTTTTTTCCCCCGTTACATTCTTAACGAATCCTGTCATACACATGTGCAAATAGCGAATGCGCACGAATATAATTTTTTTTTTTTTTTACTCGAGTGCACACAAATTTAATCACGATAACGGTCGTGTCAAAAAGTTTCGACGGAATCAAACGAATGAAATTCATTTTCAATTGTATTTATATAGGAACTGCACAGAGCGTAGAGAAACAAAGAACTATTTATTGTGTCGGTCATTCATGAAATACAAATTAAATAGTAATAAATATGATAATATTGGTTCGATACCTGTCATTATTATTATTATTAATATTCGTAGTATTATTATTATTATTATTATTATTGTCATCTGCTTGTATAGTTATTTGACAGCGGAGTTGTTTGCGGATCGGTGAATTTAATTAAATTATATTTTTTTATTTCAGTAAAGATGGTACTGAATAAAAAATTAGAAAATAATACGAAGAAAAAAAATTATACTTTGTATTTGATCGAAGTATAAAATATGATCGTCAATTTTTTTTCATTCGGTCAAGCTAAAGGGTATTAATTTTTATAAAGAAGCTGGGAATCGATTGATGCTGAAACGTCAACTGTTGATTTTTTTCGTGTTAATTTTCAAAGCAATTTTTTCATTCTAATATTTGATTTTCGTACCTATTTAAAATAAATAAAACAAAACAACGATTTTAAAATAAATTATATTTTTACTAAATATACATAGACGTGTAGTAAATCAAGCTTCGTGTTCAATTTTTCTTGTCGTTTTTATTAATATTAAAAGTTTATCAACAACTTTTTTCGATAATACTTCGGAAACGCGGTTTTATAAATCATTGACTTTGTGTTCAAACACTTCAAAGTCCCGCGAGAAAATAACGACTTATTAATATCGTTTTGAGTAAATTTAAAAAGCAACGAAGTATAATAAAAACACAATACATTATGTGAAAAATTCGTGCATAGTATTCCGTAGGACTCGAGTAAGCTTCTTTAAACAGCAGAGCTGCAGGAAAAAAAAACACGCGTCATTGTCGTCGTTAGTTATTTCCGAGATCGAGATGAAATCCGCATTTCCAACGTCAAGATGGCGAACCGAATCAAAACAAAAGAAATCGAAACATTGTGAACGCATATCGAGTACTTACTGTTATACTAAACGGACACGTGGTCACGTTACAATGATTTCGTTTTCAAACCAAATGCGATAGGCAAGGGTAGAGACACGACCGAACGCCGTATTTCGGTGGTTGCAGATGAAAATGTCATATTCATTTTTCATTTCATTACGTTCTTTTTTCCTCCTCAACTTTTTCGCGATCGGAAACAATAATATGATATCACAATATCGCAGTGCCGAATAATCGAATGAAACCGTACGCGACGAATACCGCACGGAGTCGAGCGCGTGACAACCGTTTTTACGGGTTGTCAATCACACAGACGGAGATTAGATTGCGTTTCAAGCGGTTAGCAAATGGGTAAAAAAAAAGAAAATTCCTACGTAACACGATTCACAGGCGCGTCATTCTGCGAAATTGCAATATAACATTCGATACATTAACGACACATTAACGTCACATTATTATAATATCGTGGGTGGTTTTATTGATTTCATTTCCAAACTTCAACGACAATATATTTACAATCAGTAGTATAGATACCTAACGTCTTTTTCAACGTACCGAATCGATAATTTACGTGATTTTTCATCTATTTTACTAGCGCGTAACTACCGTTTCGACGGGCATTTAATTCGTACGTATAGCTCAGCCCAGAACCGTCGTAAGATATCATCCGCCCTAAAGCGAAAATTTGAATGCTGCTATTAAATACTAAATTAAATACGCACATGAATAATATCGAAATTCACAAATGCGTGTCAATGTGTTGATTCGTAAATTTGAATTTGACAAAACCATAAGTAAATATACAACTTAAAAAAAAAAAAAAAGAATAAAACTCGAGTATACATCATACACATAGGTACTATTTGTTTGAATAAAAATCAAAATGAGAAAAATATTTATAATTATTTATAATAGCTTTTTGAAATTATATTGCGGCATTATAAATTGACTTGTCTTGCCTTTTTTGTTGCAAAATCTCGTACTAAATTTTTCAAGTTTGTGCCAACTCTGCTTCAATGGATAAAATTTTTTCGTAAGTTTCAGTTTAAAGAAACTTCTTCCAGCAGACGCTACAGACACTGGAATCATAAGAACGATTCTTAAACTGGTCGCAATATTAAGATAGATTTTCTGAAGTTGATGAATGTAAACATACTCAAGATTTTTTTACCTTGAGAAGTATTTTTTGAACATTCAATAATTTAATATTGCCGCCTCAATTTCCTTAAAATATTTTGCCGCCCTAAAGCAGCGCACGGCTTGCTTGTACCCTAGCGACGGGCCTCGCTCAGCCCGTCAAACACCCCCGGGGGTTCTATTCGAGTCGTCGACGGTGCAGCGGCGACACGCGGCGAGAGGGAACCTCGGCGGTTTTCGTTGTCGGCGTATAGTTTTTCGCACGAGACCGCATTGTCGGTCGAACGAAACTTGAACAATTAATACGACGCCGCCCGCAAAGGTGACGATTTCACTCTTCCGCCCGTCAGCGAGAGAAATCCGAAAAGTTCTCGTCGTGCGGTAGACTGGCGTTTCATTGAAACTCACACAATACATTGTATTTATTATGTTATTTATAGGTACGTATATAACATATAGTACCTATATAACATATTATGATATAGTCATTAATAGGTAACACCAGACAAGAAATCAGGGGCGGATCCAAGGAGGGGGCGAAGGGGGCGTGCGCCCCCCCCAAATATAAAAAAAAAACTTTTTTCCAATGTTAAGCCATTATTGGCAATCTAGTTAGTAGTTAAATATCTAAATTTGTGTAATGTGTTTTGTGTACCTTGGTACAACAGATTTAAATTGTTATCGCCATCATTTGTTATTATATTATCTATATTCTATACCTACGATTTAAGTATAATTTAACAGATGATGGACAAATTTGTAGTTAGAAAAGTGCGCCCCCCCCAAAGAACGTTTCTGGATCCGCCCCTGCAAGAAATTACACAAACTACATCTGAATCGTTGGAAGGTAGTAAAAAAAATGGGGCTATGCGTAAACCAAGAGAAGACTAAATTTATGGTACTCTCTAGAAACAACGAAAATCAACATAACTTACAAGTAGGTAATCTAACTTTTGAAAAAGTGGAAAACTTCAAATACCTAGGAGTGAACATAAATAGTAAAAACGACATGCGTCGAGAAATAAGTGAAAGAATAGCTAGTGGGAACCGGTGCTATCACAGTATAAGTAAGCTACTAAAATCCAAATTACTGTCAAGAAAATCAAAAACTTTACTCTATACAAGCTATCTGAGACCAGTAATCACGTATGCATGTGAGTCATGGTCCTCAACGAAAGGCGATGGCAACATATTGGCAATATATTCGAACGAAAGGTACTTAGAAACATTTTTGGCTCAATATATAATACAGAGTTAAGAACATTTGAGAGAAGAAAGAATGAAGATCTATACAGACTATTTTCAAAATCCAATATTACGACGTATATAAAAATTAAGAGAATGGAATGGTTTGGACATGTATGGAGAGCCGATGGCGACATAATCAAAAAAGTACTAACAGAGACCATAGAAAAAAAAAGACCAATAGGCAGACCACGAACGAGGTGGAAAGATGCGGTAGAGAAAGATATCAAGATGCTGGGAAGAAATATGACAGTTGACCTGACATTGGACAGGGAAAGATGGAGAGAATTTCTTGTGGCAGCTCAGGCCCTACAGGGACCGTTATGCTAAAGAAGAAGAAGAAGATATAGGTACGTATAAGTAGCGTCGTCGTCATACGACGAACCGCGGCGCTGCACTCGTTCAACGTTACGCAGATGAGACGTGTTTGATTTTCGGTTTTTAGCGAGGCGAATCGGTGTCACAGCGTTGTTTTTTCCATCGTATTTTTATGTCTGTGAACACTTATCGGGTCGTAGATTTTGTCTGTTTTGTCCCACCACAGATCGAAAATCGCGTCTACTTTCAAACAGACCATTTCCGGCTATCACCAAAAGTTTTCCGAAGAGTAAAGAAAAATTACCGAATTATCTAGTAAAAATACGATAAAAAACACCTTAAACGAGATGCTCGTGAAGTCGATTTTAATTATTTAGCTATGATTTCGAAATAAATCACACGAGAAACTTGAAATTTATAATCACCCAATAACATATTCAACTGTTGCATTTGAAACCCGCTAACTTTACAAAACCTAATTCATTCGTCTTGAATGACGATACTGAAAAAAAAAACAGAAAATTCGTTGATCGGTAGTTTTTTTTTCTTTTTTCCGTAAGCATTCAAAGTTAAAATTCGATTAATACATTGGTTCTTCGCTCAGAATTTTCCACGGGCCCAGCCAATAAAACATTCCCGGAGCCGCGTCAAGGTTCGAGCACACGGCCGCGGTAAGATTATTCTCGCATCGCAAATCCGCACATTACGACGGTATTTCACGCGGTCATCCTGTCGCCGTCATCGCGGACTTTCTCGCGTGTTTCTCGAATCGATTCTTCGCCGCAGCGAAGAGTAAAAAAAAAACACAAAACGTGCTCGCCGCCCACGCTGCGACGAATTTTTAAAAATTTCCGAAGAAGAGGCGTCTAGTAAAATCAATAACATAATATACTCACTTATGAGAGAATCGAGTACAGTGAAACCTCTATTAATAGCTGCAATTTTGTATTCACCGGAGAAATTAAGATAGAATATGTAGACTACATATTATAGTATTGAGCTCTAAATATTTGGACATTCTGAACAGTGGACATGGGCACTATAAACCAGTACCAAAATAATTATAAATTGCCTTTCGTCAGTGGACGTGTTAAATACGTATTTGCTATTTAATAAATACTCAAATAATCATAATAAATATTTTTTTTACTATAGTAAATACAAAAAAAAAAGAATCAACTGCTTTTTATAACATATAATAGGTAAATATTATCCATAATACCAGATTTTATACGTACTTACACTGTACAACTAATTAAAAAAAATAAAAAAAAATACTATTGACAATATTTTCAAATTCAAGTCCTAGGTTACTCGTTTGAACAATTTATAACGGGTCGAATTCAATTCTTGCAATGATGTAACTGAATCACTAAATATGCAATTTATTGTTGCGTAGTGCACATATAGTGTACAAATACAATATTCATTCATTCGGCCATAGAATACTCACGCGCTGATGGTATAATGAGTTGCCATAGATACTCAGAATGCTCTAGAATTCTATCATACGTTCATATTTATAGAACATCCGTGTATTCATATTATCCGTTTGTTTTACGATCAGCTGTTTATTTTTAGTCTATTGGATTAAAATGAACTTGCCTCTATTCCAAAAACCGTATACTAAATGCGTTCCACAGTATTGAAACGAGATTTGCTATGATTCAGATTCGGTGTTGCACGAAGTACAGAATACAGCCACAGATCAATTTATTTATCGTATATTTTTTGTTGTAAATAAATAGTCTGCCACGGAGTATATAAAAACTATAATTGTTCACAGATCATGATAATAAAGTATATTATAGAAACTATTTTAATGCAACGTAATCGAGTTCGAATATCAGATTCCATTTTCAGATTTTCGCAGATTTTTTTTCGCTAAACAAATTTTCGACTTATCAGGTGAACTTTCCAAAAATTTTAATACGAACCATTCTCAAACCGTCTTAATTTCCCACACGAAATTTCATTAAAAATTAGGAGGAGTTCAATCACACACACACACACACTCTCTCTATAAATAATATAATATGTATATAAAGATATATATTTATGTTTCTCACAGGATTCGATATAAATGTAAATAATAAACACGAATATACAACAACTTTCGTAAATATCGGAGTTATCTTAAATCCGATATTTCACACCACAAAATCAGCTCCCGGGAGGAGGTCCATAACCCACGGTCCACCGGCTTAAAGCCTCCACCGCCTCCACCGATTCTATGACCGTCTTGTCGTGCGACGGGCGCTCGCGAAAATGAAGATACCGCCGCCGTTCGCATCCGTGGCCACGGCACGAGGTGAATATTGATATAAAACAAAACGATTATTACTATACCGTGTCCAGATGCAACGGCAATCGGCATTAATGACGCCGGCGATGCGGGTTAACTTTCGCGCGGTAGCGCCGCACACCGTCGTTTTGCACGTGCCCGACGTAATTATTACTCGACACGTTTCGTGCACACGCGCGTTTTAACAACGCTCGATCGTATTTTACGTCAAAATCTTTAGCGGTTATAAATTCACTCTCGACTCTGTACCACACACACACACTCACACACCCACACACACACACACACACACACACACACACACACACACACACACACACACACACACACACACACACACACACACACACACACACACACACACACACACACACGCGCGTTATATAGTCGTGTGCGTTTGTGCGAAATACAATGTTATAACGGTGTGCTGAACGCGCTCCTGCATGTGTTTGATCTCGTTGCGCCACAACAAATGGCCGTTTCTCCTCGGGGAGAGTTGTGCGCGATATCATTTACGTTATAGTATAGCATAATTAATATACCGTTTGGCGGCGGCTCGAGCCCCGTGGATTTCAGTCACCGTCATAATTCACGCAGGGTATTAATAATAATAATAATTCATACACACCGTCCGTGCGTGCGGTGATGAACGCGAGGTGTTTATGGCTTGTGGTCTGACGACTGTGCAACGTACACCCGAGAGCATATTACGCCAGTCTCGGTCGATAAAAGGAGCCGATCTACAAAATCGATCTGGAACAGACGCGTTCCGTACTTAGGTTCAAGCATGGCGGTGGACCGTATTTCGAGCGCGTCCGGGCCGCGAAAGTATTCGGCCGGGCTCGCTAGAATTTCGTTTGATTTTCAATGTTGAATGTGAAGAAAAAAAAAAGGTGATTTTTACTTTTCGGCGTACCTGACGTGGCCCGGGATTCGCTATAGTTGGGTTCGGTGACGTAACAACAGGTTGACAGGGTGGTAGATGATTTGATGGCCAATGGAACATGGGTGTACGAGTACAGAAAGTATTGAAAATCGAATTGTAATAATAGTTGCGTTAAAAATTACGATTTCGTTTCAACTGGGTTATTTTATTGTTTCGAATTCAAATTCAACCACAAAATACTGAATTTGGTTTTCGACCATTATCGTCGTATGACGTACAAGTTTCAGTAAGACGTTGAAATTGATATCCATTTTTTATAGGTAATGCGTGTTAAGATGCTTCATAATTATTCAAATATTAAAAACATCGAGCGTAGTAACCATAATAAAAAAAAAAAAACTTTTTTTTACAATGACAAAATGTAAGTCGTAAAGGTAGTTTCAAATACGCATACTTGGATAGAGTATGGGCATTATGAATTCAGTTATGCCACTAGTTGGGTCACACCTGAAATATATTTAGTCTGTATTTCTATATACAGTTATATACGTACTTTATCTTTATTGTGTGTGTATGTGTGTGTTTGTTCGAACGTGGGGTAAATTTTCGACTTTGCCCAGCCGCGCATGGCGTGAGCACTATAATATCGCAACAACAAAATATATTTTCGTATGAACTTTCGAGTGTTATATATTAAATATTAATTAATTTATATATATGTAGACTGTACAGTATACGACGGAATAAACCGTACACATTATACATCACCGAATTCCATGTACACTGTGAATGTTTTCCCATTAGGGCCGTGTCGTCCGGTGCAGTAGAACACACGCAGAGCACATAACACTGTGAACACTGAAGTGGTGCGCGTGATCTATCTATAATTTTTCGCTGTAAGATTTCATCTACTGGATTCGAGCGTAATCTATAAATAAAGTAAATCAAAAAAGCTGGTAAGTGAGATGATGGTGGTACAAGTTCGTCCTCGGACAAGATATTGGTGATGAATGTATTAAGTTTTAAAGAAATGATGACTCATTTCTTTAGTATAAAACGATTCTGAGCAAAGCTTCAGTGTAATATAAAATATTATTATTTAAATACTGTTTACGTATTTTACGGTTATTTGTATAATTTTTGGTGAGTTATAATAATTTATTAAAGTGTGTATAAAAAAAAACCTGACTCACGATTTTTGAATTTTTGTTAGGATAATTAGGTAGGTATATGAGTAAGGTCATGTTAAATTTTCAGAACTTTTTGTCAAATATTTAAAATTATATTACATAAAAACTTTCAAACAATTTAGTAAATTAAAAGTTCTATATTTAAGTCAAAAGTGCTATAATTGTTCTGAAAATGATGTCCAATATAAAAAAGTATGTAATTGATATTGGATAAAATTTTCAAGTTTCTAGTTTCAATACTTTTCGATTTATGACTAAATACCTAAAATCTGAACAGTGAAAATCTCGTTTACGGCGGATTTTTACCGATTTTACCGTTTTTACTCAGTTTTTCGATCGTTATTCTTGATTACAGGAAAAACTATGGAGATTTTGGAAAAATGACCTCTCTAAAGCACCATCTCAGTTCAATTTCAAATCTAAAAAGTTGCTGGACGAAACTTTTGGACAAGGATTTCTATACGAAAAAGTGTTTACAGAAAAAAAAAAAGTAAAAAAAAATAAAAAAAATAAACATCATTGTAAAACCATAAGATCCTTCGCTTCACTCAGAATCTAAAATATCTAATAAATATAAAATACGTCTCGTGTAGATCGATACGAATGCGATTTAATTCTGGCGAACGTATGAATTTAAAATATTATTGTTTTCATGCGCAGTTTGAAACAATTATAACGAAGCTGCTAGGTTTTCGTCAACGAAGTATCGTCATACTTATTTTTTATGCATGTAAATTGTCGAGTTGTTTCGTGAGTAACTATTGTACTTATAACATGACGTTTCGAAAGAAAATATTTTTATTATTTTTTTCTTTCGACATGATGTTTTTATTTTTATTATACCGTTTCGTCGACGGTTTGAGAGAAACTGCAGCGATTTAAATAAATTGCGAATGGTTTGACACTTTTGCACGCGGCTACCGGTGGATATTATAACGCACCTGGACTATTTTTCCCGCCCAGAGGGGAGGTGATTATTTCGCAGAATATCAACCGTCCTGTCAACATCGTTTTCGGGAAGGATAATCAAATGTGCCGCCGCCGCCGCGCCTACGAGGAGGTGATTAGGAGGTGACGATCGCCGGACGTCAGTGCTTCACGACGCGCGTCCAATAAAACCTGCACGGACCCGGCGGCAGAACAATAATCACATCACACACTCGCCTCGTCGTCGCCATTTGTCCGTCGCGTGGGGTGTGCACAAAGCGTTTTTGCCGTTTTATTTTCGCGACTTTTCGCCGGGAAGCGTACGCGTCGTCGAGCGGCGTTCGCAACGTAATAATTACAATCCGTCGGCGGTGCGAAAATCGGAGGTCGCGTGTAGTTTGGGCGTGAAATCACATTATCAATCTCTATTATGTCCGTTATAGACCGCCGTCGACGTGCGTACGAACACACACACACACACACACACATACACACACACACACACACACACACACACACACACACACACACACACACACACACACAGATTCATATACACGTACTCAGCGTGCGTCTAGGACGTGATTATTATAGTTAAAGTATTCATTATGGGAATAATGCGTTTACGGAACACAGACCGCGCGACAGATGCGTCACCGCGGCATTCGCGCCGCCGTCGCCGCCGGTGAGTCACCGCGGGACGGCCGCCGGCCCGGGGGGAGGGAGGAGTGGCGCGCGGCAAGGACCTACAACAATAGTCGTGGGGTTGAGTTGCGCTCGGCGTGACTAATCGCGCGCGCCCAGCATCGGTTTTGCAGCCGTAGCACCGTTTTATACGCGAAAGTAATATTAAACATACACACACACACGCACGCACGTCGTACGTATAACGAATTGGCCGGCGGTCTTTTGTCCGCCGTGCAGAAAACCTCCCCAGAGACGGACAGAGAGAGAGAGAGAGAGAGAGAGAGAGAGAGAGAGAGAGAGAGAGAGAGAGAGAGAAAAATAGACAGAAAGAGATAGAAAGAGACATATAGAAAGAGAACGCTCGAGCGTGGGAGGAAAAGTTTCCCCCAAATTAATCAGATCCCCCGGCCGGTACGGATGACCGAACGGTTTCTCCCGTGCAGCACGCGCACACGCCACGCCCGCCATCGTCCACGTCGTGTATACAGGGTGACAGCCCCGCTGCGATTGTTCGCTATGGATTTCGTGTGCTACGAATACTATTCGCTGCACTGTCCACGGTCAGATTGTAAAAATATTTCAAGTCTTGAGATTTGCCAAAAAGAGTATTCGATTTCATCACGTTGATACGGCACGAACAGCGGTCGTCATTGGAGAAGACTAAAAACTCAAAAACTATCGCTGCACTTGTACAAAAATAAACATTTATGAAAAAAATTTGTTTTTTTTTTTTTTTCGTAATATAGCGTAGTTCTGTTAGGGTTTCGAATCGTAAGTGCGAGGGATAATTCGAATTCACCCGTTACACCGGGGGTCGAATCGTACCGTGTACCTATCCCGGATTCCGAGGGACACCCTGTATGTATACAAGACCGCGTAGAGCGTTTTGCGTGCGGAACGCTCCGTCTCGGCCCGAGGGCCACGCGTTTTTAGACAAAACACTAGTTTTATTTTATTATTATTATTATTATTATTATTGTTATTATTACTATTACTGTTATTATCGTATTTCGAGAATTACGCGCGGTCCCTCTGCCCGAGCACCCCTCCCCCTGCGCGTTACCGACACTGTTGTGCAGCGCCCCGTCGCCGCCGCCGCGACCGTTTTGATTAATGTCCGGTGGGCGTAAAGCTCTCTTTCGCCTTTGTTCGCGCGTCCCCGACCGACGTGGGGTCGGGGGTGGTGGACGGGGAGAGTAGACGGACGAAATATAATACACGACGAAAACCACGGCCGGCCGTTCGCCGTATCTCCCCCACCCCACCACAGACGTCCTCGTACCCGCCCCTTTGGCCGTCGCCGGGAAAAACGTTACTGTTCGCTCAGACGCGTGCGACTCTCGTAACGTCGTCGCTTTTCCCACGCGCCGCCGCGCCGACCCTAGGCTCGTCAACGCGCGGGTATTCCGCGTACATGCGTCCGAGTCCGGCCAAGTGTCGTCGACAGACGTATTATACCGACACGATTCCGCCGTCGATCGTTCGGACACACACACACACACACACACACACACACACACACACGAGCTGGCTATACGTATTATTCTGCGTTCGGGTCAGGGGCAGAAATTTGGTGTAAAAACTGGGGGCTAGGTTTTTTATGCTCATAGGACAGCTATACCGACCAAAGCCACTCGTTTCACTTACGACTATAAATCAATTCATTTTTAAATCATTTACATGAAATGCTTAGTAGTTTGGGTAGCACTTACCTTTTTCGGAAAAACATTTTGAAAAAAATACAATTGTTTGAAAAAAAATATAACATTCAAATCTTTACATACAATTTCAATAAATATATCAATGAAAATTAACGAATCAACTTCGTCATTTTTATAAAAAATTCATACAGTTAATTCAAAAAATCAAAAACAAATATGTGAGTGTTCACAACTCAATTAATTCAATATAATATAACGGTTTTTAGTTGAAACCCCATCAGTTTTGTCCTGATTATATATCATTATAGTCGAGTAATATTAAATACTTAATGAGGAAAGCTCTTTAGGGGGGCTTTCACTTCTACTATAAACTTTTAAGGGGCTCAGCTAGTTTCAACTTATAATTCGGACACCGCGATGGCGTTACTCACGGCTGGTGGCCGTCGATTTCTCGAGAACAACGTCGTCACGCGTGATATTGACCCAAGGAAAACCATTTGTCTCTTGTCATTTCGGTTTTCGACGTCCCATCCGAACGGTATCGTAGAAGGCTTCACCTGCCGTCCTGCCCGACGGAGTCCGGACCACGGTGATTCGTCCGCTCGAAAATTCCAAAGCGTATATGAATACATTGAGGTCGAACGTTAAGGTTTGGCGGATTTTGAAAGCACGGGACGATATTATGACATGCGGGTTTTCACGCGCGCCTAATGTACGTCATACAGTGTGTCCCACGGATATTTACACATCGCGATTCGACCCTGTGTTAATGTGTAAATCTGGATTTTTATCCTCGTAGAATTCAAAACGTCGTGATTAAAAAACTACACGTGGAAATAAGAAAACGTTTTCAAGTTTTTTACTCCCTTCAAACGGCCGCCGCAATCAATAACATAGAAATTATGAAAGAAAATATTTTTCCATAAAATCAAAAATCGCGTACACGAAATAATTATTCATTAATTTTTCCGTAAAAATCTAATTTCACAAGAGTTGAGTGGTGCGTGTGGAAAAAACAAATTCAAACGTACGCGCGGTACGAGGAAATATATTTGGCGTTTTGTACGTTTCTCCGTCGAGCACTCTGTATACGTTTCACACGCTCTTGCGTGCATGAGTCAGAGCCATTTTCGCGAGGTTCGCGGCGCAGGTCGATTTCGCAGGACGAATTCGTTCTACGCCGCAATCCATTGTCGCCCGGCCGTCAATGGTCGAACAACGGTGTACACGGTTTTTGTCTCGTGAAAACCACGTCATCGTTAAACCACGCAATAGTTTACTGTGTACATACAATAAGCGGGCGCTATTGCTGCATTGTCGTGTGATTATGAGTCATGAACGAAATATATATAAAAGCATATTATCGATTTATTACTTCGGGTGAGTCCGGGCGCACACACACACACACACATGTACATCTGAAAAATGAATAAACACAAAATAAAATAACTCGTCTACGTTGTAGTATTACACGATCACGGTCACCGGTCTAATGTTTTCGAAATGACCCGACCCAAGAGTTTCCTTATAGTCTGTAGAGTTCGACCCGTCACAGCTCAAAAACAGTGTTTGTCGATAAAAAGCCCGTCCTAGACCGTATGAATATTTTAAAGGCTCGACCCGCACGCGTTTTAAACAAGAGTTTTGAATGTTAAATGCTCGCCAGCGTTTTGAGTTTTAACGTCACACCAACGCGCGGGGTCAGTTTCTCGAGCACAAACGTGTAAGTCGAGCGCCGCGTCGGGAAATCTACTCGATCGAAACGAATTTAACGTTCGAAACACGCGAAAATTTCGAACTGCGTTCGACTGGGCCGTCGTCGTCGTCGTGAAAAGTAAAGCAGCACGCACACTGGACACGCTCCGTTACGTTACGTCTCTATACGTCTATACGGCTCGGAGACGGATGGAGACGTGACGTGACGGAACGTTGAAAAGGCGCACAGTGGATACGTTTCTTTCCACCTTTATCGTTGTTAGAATCGCCACTCTACGTTTGACATCGTATAAGAGCGGTGTGTGTTTTGTTGAAGTTTATTTGTTTTTTTACTTAATTGGAATATCATTATGGATTTTTCTTCCGACGAGGAACTCCTTGTAATAGCGAGTATCGCAGATGAGGAGGAGAAAAGAGGAAAAAAACGTTTATGGGTACATAACATTAATTCAAAAAGAGACGAGCATGGAGAATTTCGATACAAGAACAACTATACGAATTGCGTCCGGGTTTTCGATACGACTATTCTAATTGTGTCGTGATGTACTTAAAAACGTACAAAATGACACTTACATAAAAATTCGTAGCAGTAGTCAAAGGAAGAAAATAAGACGTGAAATATGTGAAAAACAAGAATTTTAAGAAATCAAATGATGAACTACGACTTTAACGAAATTACACGTTTGATTATGTTAAAACTGTATCGTTCAAATTTTTACCGAGCCATAAATAATATTTCAATAACATATGATAACTATAACCTTATAACCTAACTTATATTTTTTGAAAATTTTATATTTAACGACGAAAACAATATTTTTGATGTACATAATAATTACGAAAACGATAAAAAAACAATATTTTTAACCTACCTTTAGCAATATAATATTTATGTTGCTATTGACAGTCCTAAGTCTGTCGAAACGTGTCGCAACCGGTGTGCGCCTGTTCATAAGAATATATATTTTTTTTTTTTTTTTTACATGTGAATCGAGAACTGGGGGGTGGCACTGACGGTGGTCATTTCACCCCCCCAGACTCATCGTTTATTGCAGAATTAACAATACGTTACAAGGCGCGATAAAGTTTTTGCGTTACAAAATATTGGAGGGCCTCTAACCCTCCCAGTCTTTGGCCTTCGGCCTACAATTAATTCTTAGGTTTTTGTCTTCTTCGTTCCTCCTCTTCTTTCTTTGACAGGATATAGTTTTCAAAATTGCTGATCGCATTCCAATTGTTGTTTGATTTCAACATCATGTCTATCATATTTGTTGGAGTTAGGTCCATCCCGATCAGTGTATTGACTCTTTCGCGTTGAGTATGCCAAGCGTCACAAACAAATAATGTATGTAACGCGTCTTACTATAAGAATATATAGTAAGCAAAGTTTTGCGTTTGACGGAAACTCCGATATGACGTGACGGAACGTAACGGAACGTATCCAGTGTGCGTGCTGCTTAACGCTACGAAGCGAATCCACCGACGAGCCTTGGGCGGCGGTAGGTCAATTTTACGCGCAGCGGAATGTAGAACGTGCCGTGAAAAGAATCGCACAGGGCTTTTGCATCGAATTCGCCGTGTTTTCGGGTGAAAATAAAAACCGTCGCCGGGGGGAAATGTCAAAAGAGCGGGCGCCGCCGGCACATACCGAAAATCAAATTATCCGCGTCGGATTTCAATGGCGGGACAACTGTAGCGGGATTCGTCGCACTCCGAAGAACAGTGTACCGCGGCGGTCAGCGTGAGCCGAGTCGACGCACACCGACACCTCGGTCCGAGCGTCGGTCGATATCGCCGTTCGTCGAGTACCCGGAAAATCGCGATGACGGCCGAGCGATGAAATCCGTCGACGAAATCTCACGTGGAATAAAAATATAATAATTCATCTAGCTAGCGGCGACCGTGATCGGTCGGTGACAACACCGACGTCCGTCGGCCGTCGCGCGTCCGCTTTTAGCCGATCCGCGTCGTTTAACCGTTAACGGACGCTGCGTTTCGAATGACGTGTGGCCGCGCGTGTGCGTGACAACTCGACGTTTTACGCCCGCGCACCAAACTCGAAACTCGCCACACTCGTTCCGTAGAACTAATAAAAGTTATTGTTTTTCAGTCGCAAACGGACGTGTGTGTTTTACGGGTCGATTTTCCCATCTACTATATTCGGGGCTCACCGGATACACGATTTCTAGTCGGAATTTTCTAGTACTGACTTCATGGAACATAAAAAAAAAAAAAACATTTTCAACACCGTCCACATCCATATGTACGTATTTACCGATGTCACAAAACGATTGGAAATCGAAGTTTATACAAAATACCAAAATTTATCGACCTGCGACTATACGTCTTGTTATCGAAAAAAAAAAAATCAAATACACGCGCAGTAAAAACATCCAGAGCTACATTTTCAAACTATATAAAAAAAAAGTTACAAATACTATAAAAACTCGTTTGGAAGAAGAATTTATTTTTATGTCCGTCATTTATTAATTTTGAAAAAAAAAAAAAACGTATTTTTATAACATTATTTTCATTATTTTCCTCCCGAACAGAATTGCTTACGTACGTTTTTATGTACAGCTATTAAAACGGCGTTATGTAAATAACCTCTGGCGGAAATTTTAATTATGTTTTATTTAAAACAAAGCGATAGGTATTGATCGTAGCCAGTATAATACGACCTCGTGCGGTAAAACACGTGAAAATTCAAATTAAATCAAAAACAAATTACGGGCGCGTTCGACAAGACGTTACCACCGTTTGAAATTTTCCTCTTCTTGAAATTTCCCGTTCACCGAGATTTCTGTCCCTTAGAAATTTTTCGCCCTTCGAGATTTTCCGCCCGGGGCTATACCCGGGTCCCTTGTCGGACACAGGGCGAACACGTGGCCGAGAGGGCTCTCCGGAGTGACACCGTTCACCGTCCTGCGCGGTACGTCGTCGACATTATACTTATTATAGTACATTCCCAAGTTTTTTCGTCTGACCGTTTTCGTTGGCGGATCGGTCCCGGGCATCGTCGTCGATCCCCAAAATCGTTTGTGCGCAAAACGCGACGTTTTAGGTCGTTTTGTCGTGTTGATTATGCAACGCACGTCGTTGTCACCGCCTCGATCGACGACGACGCGAACGGCACGCGCGTGGATTGACGTATTCATCAACGATTCACGTAAAAACGCGGTGACGCCACCGCTGCGGTTCCGTGAAAACACTCGACGCGTTCGAACGACCCGCGTCGTCCCCCAGCACGTGACCTCGTGACACGGCCACGTCGAGCTTTCGGCAACGTCTATCACGCTACGTCGTCAAGTCCTCGACGTCACACGCCGTGGTCGAAGGTTTTATTATTTTATTTTTTTTTTAGTTTATTTTTTTATTTTTTTTTATTCACGACGACACGTGAGTATACCCTCTAAAAAATGCCTGCTGGCAAAAGTGACGATGTCGACAACGGTTCGAAAATGTTTCGGCGTAAATATCGCGTAAGATCTCGATAAACGCTTATTATTAATCCGAGTCAGAAAAACGCATGATGTTTTGTTAGTTGAATAATGTATGTTTTGAACGATTTCACTGCATTCCCCGATTGTAGACTAAAAACGGGGAAGACAGTGTTGTCGGGATCTTCAAAATCTTGATTCCTTGCTTACTAAGTAACTTTCATCGACGTCAAAAAGTTCCCACACTGATCGGTGTCTCCCTCGAGTATTTCCGTGTTCATGTGTTTATACATATATCAAATTCACATATTTAACAAAAAAAAAAAAAAAAAAATGAAAATTTAAAACATAGATCGTAAATATTCTATATTTTAACTTATAAAAACAGAACATAACATTAATAAAAGTATTGGCCATAAAAAATCAGTCATACCATTTTTTAAATATTTTTCGGGTAATGCAAACATGAAAAAAAAAATGAAAAAATGAAAAAATGCATACATGTGTGCATTTTTCCGTCCTGAAACATTTATTTTATTCACGAAGTAATAATGTGTAATCTGAGTAATAATCATATTTTTCACCGTCAGATAATCGAATTCAATCTCGTCACACATTATATAATTATAGTAGTTTACAGTTATCAGTTTTTCATTGAATTTTCGGTGAAAAGTTAATCATAGGGTAGATCCGAAAATGATTTTACGGGACTATTTATACGCAATTTTCAGAACTTGAAAGCATGTGAGCAGACATTAATAATATAGTTAGTTTTAAATCCAATGACAAAATGCCATTAGAATGTCAAAAAAAACAGAGTGAAATGAAAATGAAGGTATTGTATCGTAATGTGTATTGGGTGTACATGTAGTTAATAATAATTATTAAGAGTGAACCGAAAAATACATTTTTGACGTAATCATAGTATCTATAGGCTTGCGTATATTCTCGTCTTGCGGATATTCTTGTCGTAAGCATGCGTTAATTCTCTGATTTTTCAGAAAAAAGATTGTCCTTACGATAAACTTGGCGGGTCGTATCGATTAAACACATTACTCCTGTATTAAAAACTAATATTTTCAAACGCTCGCCTCCGTTGATAAAATGAAAGCGTAAACCCACTTCGAAGCATTTTTTCGAATTTGACGGTACTTACGGTATTTTACGGTACGTTGCGTCTTAAAGTCGACATAAATAATAATTTTACCAGAGAAATCATTCAGGTGAAATGTTTTAGTTCTACAGTTCGTTATAGTTTATCAAAAATATCGGATGTTTGACGTATCTGACGTTAAAATAAAGATTTATCATTGAAAAATAACTCGATGGTCGTCGTAACTATTTAAATTACAAGCGTTTAGTTATTATAATTGTGTCTGCGTTAAATTATTAAAAACACTATAATAGTTTGCTGGTGTTGATGTCATTCAACGTTTATATGATGTAGAAAATCGCGCGCAGGGTTAGTCGATAATTAATATTCCCTCAAATCGTATTGTAGTATTTACTTTTTATTTTTTTATCTAACGAGTATGTTTAATTACCTGACTCGTTTGTTATTGTAATTATCGTTTTTATTTATTTATTTATTTTTTTTTTTTAAATGAAAATTAATATTTCCTCGTCCCACGTATACCGCACTGGTTTTACCGTAGAAATTCGAAGATTTTACGAGAAAGGCACGTTCTGACGTCAGCGTCTAATCTTTTGACGAAAATGAATTCAAGACGGAATGAACCCCCAACGGTATACGATTACCCGAAGTATACATTTTGCGTTCGATCCCGTGTCGCTCCGCACATCGCGAGCGTGCACACCCGTCGATATAAGGTTACGTTGTTTGGTACGCGGCGATAATTCGATATGCCGCAGTAATTGGGCGCACGCGAGAATTAAAATGACGACGTATTTGGTGGTTCACAGACGCGTTTCGCTAACGAGCATTACGATAGTCTTCGGTTTATCCGCGTTACAGAGAGTTACGTGTATAAGAAGAGATCACAGCTTCCCGTCAAAACAACCCTTGAAATCACACTTTAACGTCAAAGTCGACATGGACTCGACATTCACTAACCACAACGAGTGAATGTTAAGACCGTGCATTATGTACGTGAAAAAATAACTATGACAGATAGACGTCAATAGGGTGGCTGTCAAATTATGAAAAAGAAGCGTGTTTGTTTTTTTTTTTTTTTATATGTATAATTTTCTTTTATTTTGAATTCAGTTTATTTCTACTACGTTTTCTTCTAAGAAGATGGATAAGATTTTCAGGAAGCGTGTTTAATTAGATTAGTGAGATCGATAGATTTATAATTACTATAAAATTATAATTCTAGCTGTGTATCGATCAATATATATTTTATACCTATCGTACTGTAATATGTTGTTTTTAACTTAGTAAATATTACGATTTCACCATGATCAGCCGAGAAAAAATACGTCAGTTCTAGGTGATTATTTTTAAAGTGCAAAAGAAAACTTGAATGGAATATTAATTTTTATACAGTTTTCATAACTCTCTGAAATTGTAAAATTTGGAGACTCTCGTACTGAGATAAAAATGTTTCAAAAAATATAATTCTATTGTATTATATGCTTTCATTTATCAAAATATACAATGTGGTAGTGACATTAAAAAAATTACAAAACGTAAGTTCTAAAACTTAAAAAGTCAAAGTTATACAAAATAGTGCCTGAGTGAATGAAAATTATTATGTTACATTCAAGGTATCACATTGAAAATCAGGTCAGGTGCGAACCAACTCATATTGAATTTTTATAAATTTTTATATTCGTTACCAAACGCACTTTAATACCTTTCAAAGTTTACCAAAACTTTTATGAATGATAATGACAAAATTACTTAAAGTTAAGTTTGCTTCAATTTCAAAAATAAAAACATCTGTGTGTGTGTGTGTGTATAAAATATACAAACAATTATTTTCTTGTAAGTTTTAAGTGTTTTTAAAAAGATTATTCTTTATGATAATCTTTTTTTCTAAAACCCCTTTTTGATGTTTGAATGTTTTTTTAGGTACATGTTTTTACTAATATCTTGTACTTGATCTTATTAAATATTATGAGGTAATTTTTTTCTACGTTAAATTATAAAATTAATTTTATATGAAATATACCTATATAATATCTATAGTTTAATGAAACAACATTTATGAAAATACGAATTTTAATGTTAAGGTGCATAATGAGAAAAATTCCAATATCTAATAAGTTATTATTAAGTATAATTATACAGGTACCGATATTGTAATTTACTGAAAAATTTGTCATCTTATAAAATGTATGATATTTTGAAAATAATATTACTTGATGATTCAATCAAATTTAGTAAATAATAATATTTGATTATTTAATTATAATAATGAAAATTATAATTTAATAATCAAATTAAATAAATGATTTAATTGATGAAAAATATAATAAATTGAAAAAAAATTAAGTGTTTTATTCATAAGCGGCTAAGCGATATTTTTTTCATACAACTTATAGTAATGTTTTCATAAAATAATTATTAAATTCCATTACGTACCCATTGAAATAAACATATTATATCATCCATCTCTTAGCACAGTCATGTATAGAAATGTCGGAGACTGACTTAAGTTGATTAAGTGAGACTATACAATATGCGTTTTCAAGGTTCTTATCGTCGTGAATGGAATTATGGATGTATGTAGTTTTCTAATTTCTATTCGTTCATAAACCCAAAAGACTCTACAGAAACTTTACATTATATGATGGTGTATGCATTACAGCCGCAGAACTCTGTGATTTTCGAGAAATAATTATTAATTCGTTTGAACTCGAGCGTTTGATATTTGACTTAACTATAGAATAAACGATCAATTTCATCATGTTCATTACCGTGTTGAACACAAAGACGTTTATGATTAGTTCAGTCTGAATTCCTAGAAAAGTGAAAATTTGAAGTTTCCAGACGTAATTGCGGCTAAATCGAATAAGTACCGTATTCGTTTTGTACGCATTATCTGTCCTCCCCGCGTTACAAAGGGGTCGGCCATTTTGATTCTCCGCTGCGACCCCTACACCGAGTACATTTTATACATTCGACAACTCAACTTTGTCTCTCGAGAGGGTAGACCAGTGAATTCTAGCCTGCCGACTGAAGTAACAGTCTTATATTCGCCCCTCCCTTAACGTAAATTTATACTTTCTAAACGATCTCCTCGCCTTTTCCTCAATACGTCTCGTGCAAATTGCACGGTTACGTATGTTATTATATCGTGCGCACACACATACACGAATATTTAACGCGTTGCACTTTTTCAATCACACGATCGAGGTGCCTTAACGTACCACGTGACACTACTATAGGACGTGGTGGTTTGGACTTAGATTTACGTCAGTGTATAAAAATACGTATGTCTATATCGCCTAAAAAATGTCTATTCAGCAATGGGGGTTTTTTTTTTTAAAATTTGAATACATTAGTGGGTAACTCAACTTATTGATAATATAGGACATGTTATTATGACCTAATGAACGCAAACGTCGTGTGCGGCATACATAAACAATGAAACCTCTCTTAACAAGCACCTCCAAATAGCGGACGTTTTTATGAGGACCGAGACATTTTCACCTCTTTAATTTTTCCCTCTGAATAGCGGACTCCTATGAATAACGGGCCTGACCTAACCTAACCGATAGTGTTCAGTATCCAGAGGTTTCAGTGTAATGCATTTAACACTAACGTATTGTTGTTATATACATATTGGTGTTCAACGTCCGAATGTTCTTAATCGTTTAACGTGGGTATAACCAGACATACCTACTGACAAATACGATAGTAACGCCATTACTCGCCAAACTCTATCTCGCTTATCGAATGTGGACAAAACACAGTGCAGAGCTGTGAGTCCTCGAGCTGTTCCGCCGACCCCTAGAACAAGAATGACACGATCAACAGACAAGTACCAAGATTCCTAGAAGAAACCAGTGAAGACGATATTTACTCTGACCTCGTGTACAACACATATTATAATCAAAACGATGGCGGTATATCATAACTAGGGCCCGGATTTAAATGCACTTAAAACCATACAAATATGCTCTAAAAAATAGCCAAAAATGCCCTTAAAAAATTCATTTTTCAACAAAAAAGACCTTAAACATGAAAAAATAACTTTAAAAATGACATTTTTTTTATATACTTACGTAATTTGTAATTTATAAATAAGATTAAACTATTTTTTATTATTTTATTAAAAAAAAAAAAAAAACTGAAAAATTGATTGATGTTGACTCGCATATGTTCGCTGAATCGAAAATTTTTTTCAGCTGCGACTTTAATATTACAAATATTACGAAATAAAATAGTACTATCTGTTGTAAAGTCGTCTTTTCTGAATTCATTTACGTAGTCACAATAGCGAGAAGAAGTAGATGATTTTATCTTGGGTATTATGTAACAGTGTAAAACATTAAAGTCACAAACACCACGAGCAATGACCACGACGAACACGAACTGACTGATTATTTGTGATTTGACCGAATACAGTCAATAATAAATTAAGATAAGACAAAATTGAATAGAATAATTAATTTTTAGATAATATTTTGAATTGGCTAAATTTGTACAGTATATCGAACATATATGCATTAAAAACCAACAAAATGACCCAATAATGCTAAAAATGCTCTAAAAATGAGAAAACTTCGAAATATGCAAAAAAAATGCAATATAAAATTTGTAGCTATGAAACCCTCGTTACATGAAATGAATTATGTACTTGGAACGCATTGTGTGAGATCAACCAAAAAAATATGCATTTTGCATTGAAATCCGGGCCCTAATCATAACTATAAAAGCATTATCGTTCTTATGAAAAAAATAAATAAATAAAAAATATGTGAATACAATGAATACAAGATATGGAAACAGTAGCACAAGATAGAGACAGGTGGAAGCTAATTTGTGTTGCGGTAATGGGCCTCAATAGCCTCTGAAAAACTGAAGAAGAAGAAGAAGAAGAAGAAGAATATTATCAGTTTACGGGCCAAAAGTCAAGTCATCATGCTAGAAAAAAAAATATAAGATAGATTATATCTCGATCGGTATTAGCACCGTCGACAATACGACTGCATCGGTCAGTTGACGCGTTTCATTCCGTTTTCAAAACGAACCAAACTAAATCGGACATTAATGGAACAAGCTTCAAATAACCATCGCATTCGTCAAAAACTCACCCCACGCGACCGCGTACTGGGAGCATGTCTCGTCCGCGAGGGTCTCGCCGTAAGACTGCACAAAAGCGACGACGACGGCGACGCGATATTAATTCGGTCGAGTTTGCAAAAGAATGCTCACCGAACATTAACCAGCTAACTTTACCGCAAAGCCCACGTACACGGACGAGTGCAGTGAAAGCCTTTTGTTTGCGACCTTTTCGTCTGGCGTTGGGATGCGGTGCGCGGTGGCGACAAAGGGTGTTATTATTATTATTATTATTATTATTATTACCATACCAAGATTTCCTGCAGCGAATCGTCGCCTGTAGTAGTGTACCGCGTATATGCACGTACAGGGTTAGGTTCACCGGAGATCCGCACAATGCAATTTAACTCTGCACGATGCAAAGTTTGAATTTATTTCCACGTACAGTTTTCAAAAAAAAAAAAAATTTTTAAAAACTACTGTGTACACTGTAAAAAAAACTACGTTATTATTTTTTTTAAGGCGATAAGGATATAAAAGTAATTCGATTACGGAAATAAGTCCGATTATAAAAAAATAAATTTGAAACAATATTTGTGAAAAAAAGTATTTTTTTTTTTTTTATAATATTATTTTATAAATAGAAGTTTCCGTTATATAAAAAAAAAAAAAATAAATAAAACTGAAAACTTGAAAATCACGTTGATAAAAAATAGCAAGAGTTCTTTTGTTG
This sequence comes from Therioaphis trifolii, assembly GCA_027580255.1. Taxonomy (NCBI): domain Eukaryota; kingdom Metazoa; phylum Arthropoda; class Insecta; order Hemiptera; family Aphididae; genus Therioaphis; species Therioaphis trifolii. Next base: position 12,986,498 of record CM050407.1, read on the forward strand.
ATTAAAAGGTAAAATTATTATACTGGTGCTGCACTACAGTGGTAGTACTAGAAGAAAATATTCAAACGGACACAGGGTTAAATGTCATCGCGCAAATCTCCGTGAGACACCCTATATTCTAGGGTACACGCGAAGTACGTATCATATATCAGTATTATAACATAATAATAATAATAATAATAATAATAATAATAACAATGGTATTATCAATATGTGCGGAGAATGCGGAGTATTAATGACTTTCTGTTATGAAGCAAATTAAGTCGCACACGGCGGACCGTGCGGCTATAATCATTTATCACGATTGTAAACATAAATACGACTATAATAATACATCTCGTGTTATAGGTAATGGCCGCGTGTACGGAGCCTGGAGTGGACTTAGCGTCCATAAATTTTATCCTTTGCCCCCCCCCCGGTTTTTTAGAACACCAAAAGGGGATCTTAATGTCGTTCTTCCAACGCGGTATCACGTAACGAATAAACATTATGACGTGTTATCCGAGTATCACACGTTGCACAACGATTCGACCCCGACAACGCCGCACTTAATTCCTGTAGGTATTGTAGAGCAGTCGTCGGGGACATTTCTGATTCGAGCACGCTATACGATTTAAATTGAGTGAAAACCGGCGACTAATCAACTCGAATCAACTCGCTGCTATCGTAGGAACAGTGTAGGAATGATTTTCCGAATTCGTTCGGGGAGCATACCCTCCACCGAGCGCGCCTGCACGATAAAATCCCATCCGAGGCTAGATCAAAATTTCAATGCCGAAACACAACAGTGATTTTAAATTTTAATATATTTCCAGAATTTCCAATATTTAAAATAGCATCGAGAAATAAAATATATACTAAATATAATAAACGGCATTATAATTATATCATCACGTAAGGCAGTTGAGCGAACAGACTGCTAACATTATTATACATTAACTGTTAAGACTCGGAAAGTAAAATAAAACATAATACAATTTTTGTAATAATGTAATTTTAATTTATTTGCTTGGAAAGCTGAATATATACTAAATGAAATACAATATTGTAATATAATATACACACGAAATCGCGTCGACGGGATAAATAAAACCTCGAGCGAACGGTATAGTAGTCGGTGCAATGCCGGAATTACTACTCTGACTATTGACCAACATAAATTTACCGTTCGTCGAGGTTGTGGGGAATACTGTCTTCCGACGCCGCGTAAGTCTGCCTGGCAAGGTCTTACTACCGCACCGGATAGGCAGCAAATGATGGTCTTTTGTCACGCCGCCGGGCCTTTTATAGGTAGGTACACCGGCGACGGCGTCCGCTTTTGCAATGTATACAAAGTACCGTGACGACCCGAACTTCGATGTACAAAGCACAAAATACAATATAATAATCAGTAAAATGTAAAACTGATTTTAATAATCATACGTTAATTAGTTACGTAATATGCGTGGACGCACACGACATCTGGGCAAACGACAATATAAGAATATAATAATAACAATAAGATAAGATGCCGGGCGTCCACGCACGCTACGGCAACTATCGCGGAAACATTAACACTTTTAGATTCTGAGTGAAGCGAAGGATCTTATGGTTTTACAATGATGTTTATTATTTTTTTATTTTTTATTTTTTTTTTCTGTAAACACTTTTTCGTATAGAAATCCTTGTCCAAAAGTTTCATCCAGCAACTTTTTAGATTCGAAATTGAACTGAGATGGTACTTTAAAGAGGTCATTTTTCCAAAATCTCCATAGTTTTTCCAGTAATCAAGAATAACGATCGAAAAACTAAGTAAAAACGGTAAAAATCCGCCGTAAACGAGATTTTCACTGTTCAGATTTTAGGTATTTAGTCATAAATCGAAAAGTATTGAAGCTAGAAATTTGAAAATTTTATCCAATATCAAATACATACTTTTTTATATAGGACGAAATTTTCAGAACAATTTAAGCACTTTTGACTTAAATATAGAACTTTTAATTTACCAAATTGTTTGAAAGTTTTTATGTAATATAATTTTAAATATTTGACAAAAAGTTCTGAAAATTTAATATGACCTTACTCATATACCTACCTAATTATCCTAACAAAAGTTCAAAAATCGTTTGTCAGGATTTTTTTTTATACACGTTTTAACAAATTCATATAAATTCGTATATGAATATCGACTGTTTTTACGTTAATTTTCAACTTAAAATCTGTATAAATCTTTTTTGGTGTGTCCGATCACAATGAAACTTGGAATATAGATATAAAAACATGTTTCGAATCTTTTGGTAACAGAAAATTTCTAACGAGTTAAAAATTGAATATTTTATGAGGGTTTAATAACGAAAAAACTCACCAAAAATCAGACAAATAACCGAAAAATACGTAAACAGTATATAAATAATATATTATATTACACTGAAGCTTTGCTCAGAATCGTTTTATACTAAAGAAACGAGTCATAATTTCTTTAAAACTTAATACATTCATCACCAATATCTTGTCCGAGGACCGAAGGGACGAAGGACGAACTTGTACCACCATCATCTCACTTACCAGCTTTTTAAATACGTGTTTGTTTAAAATTGTGCTATAATTAATAGACGTGATATAAAATTACAAATTAGTTTCAAAGAAATTCCCAGGGGGACAATGGCCCTTTTGGTCATCCAAACCGTGAATGGTGACTCCACTCTTTGAAGAAAAACGTAGTCTCTGCTGTATAAAAAATTTGACACTGGTCATATCCGACGAGCGGTATATTCGTAACTTTACCATCGTGCCGTGTACACGATTTTCGGGGGTGCGCACGTCAATCCGACGGGTAAAAACGTCACGTCGCGTCGCGCCTCCGTACGTTTTCGCCAAACCATCCGATAGCGGTTATCAATGTATAAATTAATATGATATATGTTTGGAGGTACCTAACTAGTCGAAAAATCACTCCGGCGATAATGGCAACACATAATTCGATCGCGCAGGTATAATAATGATAATAGTCATAATATAATATATCGTTTCGCGTCGTCATGGCGTGAGCGTGCGTTATCACGCGATCGCGCGAAATATATTACCGTACGCGTTCGACGAGCACACACGTACCTTAAGTACGTACGGACGATATCCCCGTAATAAACCCGTATGCTCGATACGACGCGATGTACGTACATATATTACGCGTTCGTTGTGTACCCGTTTATAGAATGTTTCGACGATTTATCACGACAAACGTGTGTGTGTGTGTGTGTGTGTGTGTGTGTGTGTGTGTGTGTGTGTGTGTGTGTGTGTGTGTGTGTGTGTGTGTGTGTGTGTGTGTGTGTGCATATACAGGGTGATTCAGCAAGTCATGTCGATATACCGAATCAATATTCGAAACAGGGGAAAATAAATTTGAAACTATTTGAGATGATAGAATATAAACTTAATTTTTTCCACAACCCTTAAAAAGGGTAGTTTAGGTGATTAATGACTTAGTGTCAAATAAAAACTTGTATATTATTGCTGACGCTAAGTGAGGGTATATTTTAGAAAATTTTAGTCGTTAAAAAACATTGACTGAAGCAAAAATCTAGGTTTGAGAGTGATTTTGAATGTTGAGAAATAATTGTGTTACGATCGTGGCGCGCGCAGTACGTGTGTGCAGCGAGATCAAGATACATTTAACGCGTACAAAACGGCAAAATTTAAAATCGCCCTCGAGTCGAGAATTTCGCATCAAATTTTTTTAACCGTTGAAATTTATTAAAAAAAAATACTGTCACATTGTATTCTCAAAATAAAATACACGTTCCCATTTGATTTTCAAAAGTTTACCCCGAAAACTATTTTGCTGAAAAATATGAAATTAACTGGACATTTTAGATTTGTCTGAATAAAGTGTCTACTTTCAGGGAAAACATTTCGCACCGTTTTATTTTATGATAAAATGGTTTGAAGTCGAATCACTCTGTGTGTGTGTGTGTATTGTTATTATTATTATTATTACTATTCTTGAAACGTATTCGTCGAGAGATTAATCGACCGGAGCTCGTGTATTTAACATAAATGTTTAATTAAGACCCGGCCGCCGTCGACAGTCGGTGTCGGTGAGTGAGTACAATACGGACGAATATAATATTATATAACACTGTTTTATTTTTTTCGAGCTCGTGAAAAACGAATACATTATTTTTCACGGCACCCTCTTATTTGCCGAACAAAGCCGAAAACGAAGTGATTAAAACGTCTGTATTTTTTATTCATTTTTTTTTTTTTAATTTTCCCCTGGGGGCTTTGAACGCATTGTGTGCGTACCGCGTTATTATAGATTTCACACACATTATATATGTACACGTGTATAACACACACACGCGCATATATATATAAACATTTTACACTCGTGCACAAGTCGACTCTGTAACGCGCGCAGCTAGTTAAACAAGACGTCCACGTGAGTGTGCAGGACACACGACTGCAACCCCTGCACGGCGGCGGCGGCGGCGGCACGCATGAACGATAATAGCTTTTGATACGAATGCACAACGACGACGACGACGACGACGACGTGTGCATGTGAACGTTTATTTTTCGACGCTCGATATCCGAACGCAAATGCACTCGGTATTTATATTACGCGTATATTATTTTATTTTTTGCGTTTTTTTTTTTCCCCCGTAGGCCGTAACGTACGTTTTTATCGGTTATTATTATTATTATTATTTCACGTCGCCGTTCCCGACGTCGTCGTATCCACCGTTGTTATTACAATTACATCACAGCGAGTGCGACGGAGACAGACTCGCAGACCGTTTCGCCGGTTTATCCGGGAGCTTTGCCATCGTACTACAGCCGTCGACGTCGATAGGCCGCGGACCCGCGTGGCCGCACCGCACCGCGCGGATGCTGTAGTTGACACGACGACACGAACCGTGTCGCGTGTACGCCCGTCGAACTCGTCCGTCGAAACGACCCGATCGGACGTCCCGACGAGACCCCTGGACCAGGAGTCTTCGACCTTTTTACGGAGAGGGACACCCGTTATTTTCTACCGATCTCGCGTTGTAAAAACGTGTGTTTTACACTAAAATTCAGTTTTACTATTACAATTTTCACGATCAAATTTGAAATCAAAAACTGTTATCGATAATATCGTTAAAACAGCCAACATAGTATTTTATAACGCGTACAAGAAGGTAATTATTAATTTGTTTTATCTCTCTTTTCCCGATTTTTTCAATATCGATGGCTCACGGCCGTTTTAATTTTATCGAAATTGAAAAAAAATGCGTGTTATCATTCGAACGCGATCGCGGGCCGCAAATAATGACAAAACGGGCCACGTGCAGCCAGCGGGCCGCGGTTTGAAGACCCCTGCCCCAGACATTGGTGCCGGATTCCATTGCAACGGTCACGCGTAGCACTGGTCACGGACCGCCTGAACTTTATAGCGCTGTGAATACGCGTGTGCGAAAAACGTTTGTACGTGTGTTTTGTCAATTCGTCATCGTACGAATAGATAATTAGTCGTCGTGAACGAACGTACGTACCTTTACGAGAGGCGTGTGCGTACGGTATTTCGACTTGGGAATAGTCCCACGAGTTCAGTTCACTTGCTCGGCAATAACGCCGACACACACACACACACACACACACACACACACACGAAATACACACACACACACACACACACACACACACACACACACACACACACACACACACACACACACACGAAATACACAACACACACACACGCTCATATTTTAAATATTTTTTTAGACCTCAGACAATACACGCCACGTATTTGTAAGAGACAGTTGAGTTTCCCGTGAACGATAGAAAACATTAACATTCAGACCTCGTATAAATTACAAAACAGCCATCAGCTAATTGATACTGTAAAACTCGTGGGATACGCGCATGCGAGTTATCTATCGTTAGTCGTAGTAGACCAAATTGAATTGATATCAATTACTCGGATCACTAATTATTATTGTTTACGCTCGACGTATTTATGTTTTACTCTCGTAATACGGCATTTTAGGTTCAGAGTGAAGCGAAACGTCTATTGGTTTTACAATGATGTTTATTTGTTTTTTTCTTACAACACTTTTCGGGTAGTTTGAGCGGTCTAAAAGTTTCATCATGCAAATTAATTGTTTTAGTTTTTAAATAAATCATTTTACGATTTTTACGAAATCGGCAATTTTTATGTAAATGTTCATCTTTGAATGTCTGTATCAGAGATGGCCAACCCGCGGTTCGCATGCAGCCCGCCTCGGAAAGTTTTGCGGCCCGCGACATTTATCAAATATTTACAAAAAAAAATTATTTTTGTGCCGATAGAATATTCTGGAATGTCCGCGCAACGCGATATCTGTATTATTAACAACGTAATCGCAACAAAAGTTACCTAACAGATGAAAACTTGCAACATCAATTACGGTGTGCAAATACAAGCATTTCTATTGATTTAAAAAGCTTAGTGAACGAGTTGAGAAACAAATATCTCACTAAATAGTAATGTTTACTCCATTTTTTTTGTATTAAATACTTTTATATATTTTAATTTTTTTTAAATACGTTTATAATTCTATATGTGGCCTAATTTTGAATGAAAAAATATAAATATATGTGATTATATTAATATTTTGGCTGATGAACTTTTTTTTTTTTTTGGCAATCCTATATGTGGCCCGCATGATTGTTATGTATTTACAAAGTGGCCCGCAAGATCATTTGGGTTGGCCATCCCTAGTCTATATTGACGTCTAGGTAAAAAAAAAAAATTGGTCCATCTAATTATTATGAACCTTTGAATACATATCGAAAAATATGTTTTGAACCAGAAGGTAAAGAAAAATTTCTCCTGTGTTAAACCAAAAACTTAAAACATATTAACAAAAAAAAAACGATGTTGACAGTATTATGACGGTTAAACACATGAACGGTATGTGTTTTTTTTTTTTTGCTAAATCTTTGCTCATAATCATAATAACTTAAAAAAAAGATCTATCATTTCTTGAAAATCCAATACACCCATCCACGTTATCTTGTCCGAAGAGCGAAGAATACCCCACTGTACGGTGTAGGTCCTTTTTTATATTCAAAAGGGTCAAACGCCCTCTGTGAACATATTAAATTTAACAGGTCGACACCTGGCTCCGGTGCATTATGTCGCACTAAAACGCCACGGTAATATCGTAATATATTACAGCGCGCACACTAACGAGAAACAAATAAGTATCTGCGAAAACTCGATCAAGACGGAGTGTATAAGCGTTAAACACCCGTTAACAGGTCAACCTCTCGTATTGTTATACACCACACGAATGATACTTATTCATGAGTGTGTGACGTTATACATAGTAATCACTACTTATCTACTGACCGAGTGTCATATGTAGGGCATTTGTGCGTGATGTACCAACCCTTTTAACCACCCGGTTAACCAATACTCGGTGACCACACACACCCACACGCATACACACGCGAGCACTCGGACGTGTCGACGTGACCTAAAAACAGCGTAACAAACAGTACGAGTGGTAAGTCGGACGAAAATATTGTAATCATGTAATATTTGACGTGAGTGTACACAAACGCCTTTGACAAATCTCGATAAAGCTTAAGGCGAAACGTGTTTACACCCGTTTACAGGTCAACCTCTTGATATCGTTTCACAATACGATTAATATATTATTTTCACACCTGTGACACTGTAATCGAAATTTATATTACTATTATAATATAACTAGTATTAATAATTGTGCGCCTTTCGACCGAGCCGGTTGGTAGGATGCATGCCTAAAAAACCAACCTTTCTTAACGCCGAGTCGCGTTAACCAGCACACGGTACTTAATATTATGTTAAGGTATTTACGTATTTTGTCGACGATCATAATATTTTTATACATATGCCATAACGGTTCACACAAACACACACCCCTTATAGTGCCAGGGATCTCGATTTTAAATGATAGCCTTCGTATCGACGTTTTATCCCTAATAATGACCGATTACGCATTATTCCGGTTTCTTTATACACACACACACACACACACACACACACAAACACACATACACGATTAATAATACCATAATAACAGGAGTATGTTTTTAATGCCTCAAGTACAATGTAAAGTATCTCAACCGAAAACATTTAATCGACTTATGTAATATTGGAGAAAAAAAAGAGACCTTTTTCGACAGCGTAGGTATGTGTGTATAAGAAAACATTAAAATATGTGTGTATACAGCGTGTTTCAGATGTGTTCGACCAATTGTATAGCTTTTATTTTATGCGTCATTTTAAGTTTTATTTTTTTTATTTACTACTAAAAAAATGGGTTCATTTTATGAACATTTCATTTCTTATTTTTTTTTTTAGATTTAGTTTTCTTATCATTTATAGAATCATATTACGGAAGAGAATATCGTTTGAAAATTTTTATACGGCGATTTTTACTGTTGGACCAATAATTGTTTAAGCGTGTATAATTTTAACTTTCAAGTATAGTTTAAAGATGAGTGTACCGAGGGGTACGAACCCGGAAAATTTTACCATGTCATGACTATTCAAGAAATCTCAAAATATCACGTACATCGAAAACAATTTTGTTTCATGAAAACGTAGCCTAGCGTCATTACAGAATGAATTAAAACAAGAACATAAAATAAAAAATATATGAACAATTAATAAAGACTAATTAACAGAACCAAAGCGATTTCGCGTGTTGTATCAAATGGAACTGAAACACCTTGCTAACAGGTGGAGCATTATACAAAATTCGTGTTTAACACAACGCGATAATAACGCGGTGGAAAACGTTTGATCGCATATGGAATAAAATGTAGCCGATCGCACGCGAAACCGTCCGGTCAGTGTGAGCAAACGTACAGAATACGGTCGTGAGACATGACAAATTTCGTGTCGATAACGCTCGCGTTGTTTTAATTTAATTGATCCGAAATCGAGATTTGGCCGCCGCGGAACATTTTCGCGGTCGCGAACACGGCGTGGCCTCCGCGGAAGGTGAGAGCGTATATATTGCTCCGGGACGCAGAACATTGTTACGTGTAGTGGCTACGACCGGGCACGGCTGATCCGGTAATAATAACACGTCGAGTGGCGTTACTCTGTGTGTGTGTGTGTGTGTGTGTGTGTGTGTGTGTGTGTGTGTGTGTGTGTGTGTGTGTGTGTGTGTGTGTGTGTGTGTGTGTGTGCGTGATATTATTGTGATACGCACCACGGTCAATGTTCGACTAGAGCGGTTCTGTCCGGTCGACGTACAAATTTTGACCTTGATTTTCGCAATAGTAGATAATAATAATAATAATGATAGTACGCGTGTGTTTAAAATTATGAAATACGATTTGTTATTTTTTCTCGTTCACGAAATCCGGTTCGGAATTAACGTATATCTCTTTTGACCTTCAAGGCGCATAGGTTCCGATGAGAAATGTGACGCGGAATATCATACGTTATTATTGCGTTTTATCGTACTTGTGTCGTGACGAAAAAGCCAAGTGTTTGTTGAGGATTTCGCCCGATAAAACACGAAACGTAATATTATATTCTCGTAAACCGACGATTTCGACGCGTCGACAACAAACGATTACATGTCGAGACGTTTTTTGTTTTTGTTTATTTGTATCGAGGAATGTGTTATAGAGGGTGGCAGTCGTATGTATGCCACTATCATCCACGCGTCTGAGCCAGGGGAGTATTAAAGGTCTATATTGGAGGGGGGGGGGCAAAAATAATTTAGCACCACAAGTTGTGTTGATTTATACATATATATATTATGTTAATATGAATAGCTTAAAAAAATTTCACTTTGATTGTTTTTTACCACGCCATCTGGGGAAAATTCCTCTTTTTCCCTCGTTTAATGCGCCAGTGGTCTGAGCTGATCGCGGTCGGAAATAATGCGCACAATCCGTGAATATAGGTATCGAATGAAAACGTTCCATTACGATTTATGTGGGTGAACTGTTCATCATAGTAGTCACCGAACGGGGGCGAAATATATCCTCTTAAACCGTACTCACACGCGCGCGTTTGACCTGTACACCATTTTGAACTATCGTAATTTTTACTCTCACAGATTCGTTTCTATTCCAGGTACATTCAGTCCTGAAATTGTGTTGCTAAAACCGAACCAAAAATTGTTCACGTCATTTTACCATATCATAGCTTATACTCAGTTTTAGTTCAGACTCTTAACACCTACTGCACTAACCGAGCAGCTCGATTCTCGAATATTTATTGGATTGGCATATTTTACGAAGATTTTCGGTCCAGATCTAGCCGATAAAATCAGGCTCGTACAACGTTTTGAATGGTTTACTATCCAATAACAATAAATATGATTTCACACGTGAAACGATTTATGTTGATTTGGTAAATTAACGTACTTCCATCCGGTTAATCGTTTCACCGTTCTTAAGATCGAGAGACACCGAGTGATCATTTATTATTAAAACTGAGTCTTAAGTTCACTCCGACATTATTGTCATCAACCAGTTTAGATTGTATCGACGCTGGAAAAGTTATGACATTTCATGCACCTATATCTTGTGGAAAAAACCTTAATTACAAATGAATGACATTGCGCGTTTTCACCCCTTATACGCCTTTTACATTCGTAAAAGTGAATCGAAGGTCCCGCGGGTTTTACAACAATATTTATTTCTTTGTGATTTTTTTTCAACCACTTTTTCGGGCAGTCGAACTAGAGGAAAAGTTACATTTAGCCTTTATACAGATAAAATAAGAAATATTTTTTTTCTGTGTACTTTACAAAGGTAATTTTTCTCTTTTGACAAAAGTGTTTCACGATATTCGAAAAAAAAAACTGCCAATAACGATAGGTATTTTCGTGAAACTGACTTTAGTTACTTACTCGTAACATCAAAGAAGTTGTAACGAACGATTTAATATATTTATCAAATACCAACAACACTCTTATATAAACTCGATTTAAGCTTTCAAAAAATTTGAAAACTTTTGAGCACGACACGGTATTTTGAAAGTATTTGTATAATTATCTCAGAAAATTGTACATTTTTGGCGATGAGACTAGAAAATGTTTTATAACCGTACTCGCATAAATTGAATAATCATACTGAAAAATTCAAAGCTCAATATTTTGTACTCACGAGTGTTTAGATTTTAGGCTATTAATTTACGGTTCGGTCAAATACTATTTGATTTCCATCTATGATACTGAAAATCATTTGAACATGTTTTTTTTTTACGTAGAAATGTTTTATAATTTCTTAAAAATTCAATACACCCTCCACGTATATATTGTCAGAGAAACGGAGAAATGTATGCATTATATTTTTTCGACGTTCGGGTAAATGAAACTTAAACACAACCGAGTGCAGAAACTCAACTATCTCTGACAAGCATGAGACGTGTATTCTCTGAGGTCTTACGATATTTCAAATACGAGCGTGCGTGCGTGTGTGTGCAGTTATTAAACTCTTATTTCGCGCACTTGTGCTCGTGGGTATTCCAACATATATACAGGGTGAGTCTGGACTATTTGACAAATGCAATAACTTTTTTTCTATTCATTTTTTTCATTTTTTTTTTTATTTTTTTAATGAATATTAAGGCCCTGCGCTACAATAATATTGTCTTAAAATATTTTTTTTACGTTTGGAACTCAAATTTGGAAATTTAAAATTTTTGTCTACCGTAAAACAAAAAAAAATTCAAAATAGCCATTTTGTAAACCTGATTTTTAGAAAAATATTGGTGTTTAAAGTTCTAATAAAGGTTGTTCCATTCATTTTCTATGAATTTTTAAAGTTTGTGAAAAAATTAAGAATATTATTGTGTGCCACATAATATTAAACACATATCATTGTATATCCCTATTAATTAAATGACCGATCGAAATCTAATTTATTCCATGATTTTAGTTATCATTTGTAGATAAATTAATATGTATCATTATCATCGCAATTAATTAACATAATATGTATAAATGTTCAATACTTCAATTAGCAATATAAATTATAACCTTAAATATTTTAATTGGCTAATTTATAATGTATAATTAAATGTCGATCGGCCATTAAATAATAGCGTTAATGCGGTAGCGCGGTACACAATAATATTCTCAACTTTTTCACAAACTTTAAAAAATCATAGAAAATTAATGGATGGACTTTTATTAGAAATTCAAACACCAATATTTTTCTAAAAATTAGGTTTACAAAATGGCTATTTTGGATTTTTTTTTAAACTGTAGACAAAAATTTTAAATTTCCAAATTTGAGTTTTAAAAGTAAAAAAAAAATATTTTAAGACAATATTATTGTAGCGCAGGGCCATAGTATTTATTTGAAAAAATAAAAAAATAAAAAAAATGAATAGAAAAAAAGTTATTGCATTTGTCAAATAGTCCAGACTCACCCTGTATATATATATATATATATACGCTTATCATGCACCCTCTGCGGGAAAACGGAATTCTCGAAGATCCGAGTGCGCGCGTGTATTTATTTCGTTCGGGGTGGTCGACTAGCCGCCGCGAGAACGAGGGTCAGAGAGCGGGGATATTGTTGTCGGCGTCGTCGTCGTCGTCGTCGTCGTCGGTGCTCAGTGTGAAATAAGTTCACGTCCAAAACTTCTGCACGGAAACTCGCTGAGGGCGACGTGGTCGAAAGAGACAGCACCCGCGGAGGGAGGTTTAGGTCGGACGCGCGTAATGATTGATGTCCGAAAAGTTTTGCCGGCGCGGCGAACGCGGACGCGCTGCAGCCGCGGTGACGTTATCCCGGGGCCTCGTCGTTATGGAGGGTCGCCTTCACACTCGTGTGTGCAACTGCACGCGAGCCTTTGACTAAGGAGGAGGCCCGTTATTGCGGTAAAACCAGGAAAAAAAACACATACAATATTCGCCACATTGCATAGAGAACACGCTTATATAACGGGTGTAAAAATATCGTTTTACCATTCGGTATTCTTTCGGTCATTTGAATTTAACTACAACAAACAATACGCACTCTTTTTCAAAATAAAATATTTACTCGTTTCCATTTTTCATATAAGTATGAATATTTGAAATATTTCATTCGTGCGTACGTTTCAATTTTAATACGATTGTTATAATATACGAATCTGATGGCTGCTGCAATAGTATAAATATTTATATGAAATTGTATTATTTTTTAATATAAATACTTGTTTTTTATTTCGATGTAAGTGTTAAATATAATATAATATAATATAGTCTTTTTTTTTTTTAAAAGATTTTTGAAAAATATAATATACAGTAGTAATAAATAGTTTGCGTAAAAAATTGAAAGTAGCGTTGACATGGCGTGATAGTAGGTCCCACTGTTGAGACTCTTTTTTTTTTTTTTTTCTCTAGTCGTCACTGCTGAGAGACCCGTGAAGACTGCGTGGTTGCAGATTGATCGACGATTTCGCGAGCGCCCTCTTCGCGTACGCACAAAGACGAGTGAGAAAGCGAGATAGGCTGAAGATAATAATGTATTATATAGGTATTAAATTTTCGATTTTTTATTTTTTTTTTATCGTGTTCTTCAACAGTCGAACGGTGACAGTGAATGAACGAAATCCGAGGAAGAAAATATATATTCCACCTAAGTAATACGACTACAAATGATGCTATAACAAACTCTTCATTTTAACCGTATATAACATAATTATTCTTAAAGTCGATGTATCTAAAAACCATTTAAATAAATTCATATAATTGATGAAGTTTATTTAATTTTAAAACAATGTATCAATTGAAAAAAAAAACAAAGGTTTAATATACACAAACGAACAATGTATCCAATTGAAAAATACTGAAGAAAATTAATTGACTTCATTCGATGAATAATACAAATGTATTTATGATGTTGCCCTTCATTGCACACACACACACACACACACACACACACACACACACACACACACACACACACACACACACACACACACACACACACACACACACACACACACACACACACACACACACACACACACACACACACACAAACTGATACAAGGGGTTAACCACTGTTGGTAATTAGGTGTACAAAAGTGTAGGAATTACGAAGAATTCTCTGGAACTACATGGAAGTCTTGGAAATTACAAGGAATTCTCAGGAATTACAAAGAAGTCCTGGGAATTAAAAGTATGACAATTTTTATAATTTAAAACAAAATGTTAAAGAGATAATATGTAGATTGTAACCACGGTTTGTATATAATTTTTTGTCAGATATTGTTTTTTTTTTTGTATTATATTTAAGTTTTCTAGTCATTATTCATCACCTACTAATTAGTATTTAGTAATGTTACAGGTATAATTTATATAATCCCTAATTAGGTACCTATAGTTTATAAATGTATAAGTTACACGGAAGTCTACGGAATTAATAGGAAGTTCAAATAATAACTATTAATTCAATGGAAGTCTCAATAGAAGTCGTAAGAATTACATGAAAATACCTGAAATTCTAAGGAATTACGCGAAATTACGTGGAATTACATGGAATTCTAAGGAATTACATGAAATTACACGGAAGTCTTGGTATTAAAACTTTTTTGAAAGTCCTGCAGTGTACAAAAAATTAGCCAGTGGTTTACCCCCTTACTGATACCATCACACCAATGTGAGGTATCGAGAAGGCTACGTCAATTAATAGCTGTCGAGATTGGCCGAATATGGCTAATTTGAAAAATGACATATTTTGTACTTATTTTCAAGTATTTTTGCATTCAAGTACAGTTTACCCTTTACTTCGATACGATGTAATAAGATTTGTTTTGAGCCATACGCATGGAACGGGAGTGGGGGGGGGAGTATGACCACAAGTCGCGGAGTCGACGAAACCAATTTAGCCGCGGTTTGTGGAAATAACGAATCAGACTCTATATGGAGCCAAACGCACTCGTGAAAAAATTCGCGAAAAAAAAAATTAACGTATTGCTCGACGTTTGTACACCACCGCAAGCAGCTGTCGTATAAAATAATCTCTTCCGTTCGACGTCGTCGGCCGTGTTATTACATTGTACACACACGCACGGGTGCGTTTATTTTATAGGCAGTTATATTGACTCGCCATTATAATACCGGATGAACGTTTCCCATTGTGTCGCCGCCGTACGGGCATTATGATGTGCGCCGCGTTGTGCCGGCATCGGAAAAATATCTCACCCCTTTGCGCGCCGCAGTCACGACGACCATTTGACTTAATAAACATTTACCTTTTGCAACGCGGCGAGAATGGACCGCGAAAAAAAAAACGAGTCAAAGAAACACAATCTCCCCGATATTTATTAGCCGTTTTGTTCGTATACATATATATTTAGGCGTGTCGATTTATACCTACGCGCATAATGGGTTCTCTCTCTCTCTTTCTCTTTCTTCGCTGTTCTTCGCCTAGGCGGTGATTTTCTCAGGGTTTTCGAGTGGCGCGTCGTAAACTAAAACTACAGCTATTACTGCTGCTATTATTATTATTATTATTATTATTGTAAACACAACGACGGTAATGATGGGGCTTGATGTATTGTTAGAGTCTTCGCGCGCCGACATAAACGCGGTGACAGATCATTAAAAAGAAAAAAAAAAGGCGGGAAAGAAACGTTTTTTTTTTCCTCTCCGTCTCTCATTCTATCGCATTACACTGTCTCTTTCTTTTTCAGCTCTCTACAGACGTGTTCCCAAACGGATTTCCTCCGTTTGTACGCGCGTACGTATTAAACGTATGTGTTTGCACGCTGTCGTCACGTCTACGACCGTGCCGGAGTCTTTCGTCGAGACCGTATACGGAAAGATATTTGTGTTTTTGTGTGTATTACGTACATACCCGGTACACAACACGGCTCAAGGGCCAATGTAGTTTATCCGTGACGGATACGTGTCGTTTCTCGGTTCGGGAAATCGGAGTCACAATCCCTCCGCCACCAAAGCAGTAGTGGTTCGCGCGAAGGGTACGCCAGGTTATTTTTTTTTATTTTATTATTATTATTTTTTTTTTGAGTAATCATTTTCGAAACCGTTCCCGGGTCCGGGCGGTAACCGCGCCGCTACCATGGTCACCACGCACGCGTATACGCGCCAAAGTCGAGGGAGTTTGGTCCCCTCGTATATCGTCGCTCTGTTCGACCGCAATGTTATATATATACATAAGTAGACGTATTTATATACATACAGAGTGGTCCAAAATATATGTTATAGCAATCTTTCGTGTAAATATTCAAAATAATATAGTGAAATGTTAGGCGAGATAGGTTTTTTGTTTTACTATTATTTAGAAAAATCTAAAATCGTTATTCGTTTTTTACTTTTAAGAGTTGTTTTGGAACTTAACTTTTGAAAACAAACTGGGAACACATTTTTTTGGAGGAATGGAGCATAAAGATATTTTTTTGATGAATTTCGATAATTCAAAAACATTAATAAATGCATTAACAACAATATTCGTTCGTTACGTGTGCGTCCGTTGTATGTTTACAACAAGGCAGTTATAAGTCCGAAACCTGAAAAGATCGATGAAAAAAAAAAACATGTAGATTTCACGAATTGTCAAAGATTTTCCTGGATCACATACAAATTATTGTTCGAACACGTTTCCACACTACGGGTCTTGGAATAAATCGTTATCGAGCAAATATCGTTTCGTTCTGTATATGATGCGTCCCGGGAAAGAACTACATTTGTGTGTGGTCGAATTGGGAAACGCGAGACGATGATTCACGGTTGCGCCACGTATCGATAATGTCATGGCAGTATGAATAAGGGCCGTGCCACACTAGAGCGGTTTTGACGCGCGGTGAAAACGCGCGAGTGCCGTGCGTCAAAAACGCGAGATGAAAACGCATACCATGTAATGGAGTGCGTCAGACTAGCGCGGTTTTGACGCGCGTTGCCGCGTGACACCGCTGCCTGTCGCGGTTTTGCGTTTTAAACGCGTTTTCTATTTGATTGTATGCGTTTGCATCTGGCGTTTTTGACGCGCGGTGCAAGCGCGTTTTCACCGCGCGTCAAAACCGCTGTAGTGTGTCGCGAGCGTTACGCGTTTTTCGCACGCGGGCGCGTGTGACGGACCGTCGTGGTGACTGCACCCGTAACGCGATTCGCATACGGGACGTGCGCCTACTTAAAAAAAAAAAAAAAACGATTTTGAAAGCTTTTTTCACGTACCGTTTAACACATCGTCAAACTTGGTTTTATGGAAAGAAAAAAAATACTACTATTTCTTCGTAAAAAATGTATAGTCTCGTAATAGTGTTTTTAAATCGATTATATAGAAAGGAAATTATTGATCGAGACTCACGGAACTAAACGGGACGGCCGTCGATACGTCCTGCAGTGTATACATATATATTATACATATTATATTTGCGCGCGCGCGCGCGCGCGCGCGCGTGTGTGTGTGTGTGTGTGTGTGTGTGTGTGTGTGTGTGTGTGTGTGTGTGTGTGTGTGTGTGTGTGTGTGTGTGTGTGTGTGTGTGTGTGTGTGTGTGTGTGAGAGAGAACCGCGCGTTCGTGCGTCACACGAGTATAATAAAACGTCTCAATCGCTGCAGCAGTACCTACGCTGCGCGGTTAGGTATTTCTTTTTCTTTTTTTTTCCCCTGCCGGATGCGTTCACGTGCATAAAACTCAAACACTCGTAAAACACGAGAAACAGCACCGCCGCCGGCATCCACGCGTATTACCTATACGTGTAAAAACCCGCGTGCATAAAATGCATAATATATTTAGTTTATTATTATTATTTCCCCCTCCCCCCCCCAGTAATGACCGACGACGTGTGTACTCGTGCACGCGGATCGATGATCACGACGTGTGGCGGAACCTCCGGTAACGGACGCCTTTCGAATGCGAATGCTTCTGAAACGGAAAAAAGGACACGTTCGCAAAAACGCACACGACCGTTTGGATCTCACGGTAGCGAACGCGTTTTTGTACGGCATTTTAATTTTCGGATGCCCCCTAACGCAAAGAAGTTTCGCCCGCGATCACACACTTACACTCTTACAAACGGTATTCGGTCGTGTCTGTGTACAACAATGGTAAATGTATTTATTTTTTTAAATATTTCATGAAATTTTCACGAAATTATTCATTCAGGTGAAAAAAAAATAATAATTCATGGTCGTATTTACTTAAATAAAGACATCATGCAAAGTATAAATGTTAATTTTATGAAAAATAATAAATCAGAACTCTTAATCATAGTTAATTATCATGACTCAGTAATCTTTTTAGCACTAAAACAAAAGGTTCGATGTTGAATTTTTTATGTTTTGTTTTTAATTCTTTAGCGGTGATAAATATATTAAAATGTACCCGCATTTTCTTTGAATTTATTAAAATACCATTAAATTTGAAATAAATAATATAAATTACAATATAATATAATACGATATATTATAATATCTAATACGTAGAAAAAAAAATTAAAATTCAGCCTAGAACACATTAAAAACAACACAATGTGGATCCAAAAAACATGTGAATATACGATTATAATGAATGAATAATAATAACTAATTTATAACTGATTAAATAACTTTTGGATACTATACGAAACGCTTATGGTGAAAACCATTAACCGAGAAACCATAATCATCGTTGATGACCGTTTATAAACAATGTATACCGTGTGTAATCTATACATTCTTATCAACACAATGAATGAAAAAAAAAATATTTTTCATAGTTTCATTGAAACATATTTTGTACAATGGTAAATGGTAATGCAGTATAATATTTATACAACCATTGTTAATACTTTTTGACTCCTATATTAAAATTTTTTTGTAATAAGTATTTTGAATTTTTTTTAAAACTAGCTATAACATTATTAAGTTATTAAATATAATACAATTCAACCATAAACAAATGCGTCGTTAGTCTGTCCTGTTTGGTCACAACAATTAAACAATATATACAAACGCTATTGTTGTTAATGTTCAGTTAATAAAGAAAAATAATAATTGATGATTATGTACCTGTCTGTAACTTTGTCTATTCAATATCCTTATGAGAACATGAAATAAAAATGAAGTCGATAAAAGATCTAAGGAAAATACTAAATACTTACTATTAATAGTTAATAAACACCACATTATTAGTTTTTAGCATAATATAATGATGTACCTAAAATATATCTAAAATCATGGTTTTCAGAAAAAAAATTAGACGTTATGAAATGAAATAATAATGAATGATAATCGTGATCAGAAACAAGGTTGTTGATAGTAAAAGAGTATACCTGTCTTAACCGTGGTAGAATTGATGATGATAAGAATATGGATCACACAAAACATTTTTCCTGCGATGAACGGTTCGTTTATTATTATGTTTTATCGTGGTTTTCAGACTGTACGATAATCCGTCCGATTTCGATCTGTTTTTTTTTTCGGGACTGATATCGAACTTCGTCTCCGGCATCGCGCACCTCATAGCTCACATGTACACGGTACACAGTATGATAGAGTATGAGCGTCACAACGAGTTTAAATCCATGTGGGGAAAAAATGACGAAATAAAAAACACACACGACATTCCTACTAATTGTTCGACGTCTTAACGTTGAGATATCGATTGAGGTTCCAAGTGAAATTTCCCATTGCCAGTCGAACTCCGCGAGTGCATATTTACACGGTTCACTCATCATATCATGCTATAGGCATAGTACCATATTATTATAATAACGCAGGGACGCCCGGAGGGAGTAGCCAGTGGGGGCCAGTGCCTCCCCCTGAGATTTTCCATGTCAATTACAAAATTGGAGGTTTTTTTACATGAAGTCGGTCTCACAAGACTAGGGCACTCAGTGACTCTTCGACAATCATTGTACCATTAATTACGAGTATAATATTATTATGTAACCTACTCGTAAAATTAATAATTGTACTTCACGAGTCACACATTTTTTTGCCCCCCCTCCCCTGAGTGACATGTCTGTGGGCGTTCCTGTAATAACGTGAAAACATGTTTTTGCAGCGCCGTATTGATATACTTAAATATTTTGAATTTCCTTGCTGGCCGTTATGGAAACCTTCAAGTTGTATTGAGTTCCGTTATAGCTACTTATAAACTTAATACACGCTCGCCCGCGAGTGAATCGAACATTTTGCTCTGCACCATAAACGATATCATAATTTTACGATGCCGAGCACTCACGAGGCACGTAGTAATAGTCGGTAAGTATTACGTCAGTAGATTTTTTTTTTTTTTTTATGTGTCCGTGTTTTTACTTTCAACACGTAGCACGTGGAGTGTTTTTGTCGTGATATCAGCCCTTTTTTGCGATCAACTCCGACACAACGCATAGGTGTATCAAATTTTATTTTTACAGAGTTATTTCAAACAAATTGATTTGAATTTTTCAAATGCTTTAATTTAATATCTTGGATTACACCTTGATAAAAAACTAAATTGGGCTACATACATTAAAAACAAAAATTCCTCTCTCAATCTAAAACTACACAATTTTTAAACAACTATTCCGTTCAAATCTTTCTCTTAGTAATAACATCCTCCTTTACAAACAAATCATTCGACCATCAATGACGTACGGTATCCAACTTTGGAGAACAACTAAAAAATCAAACTTAAATAAACTTCAAACCTTTCAATCCATAAACCTCCGCTTTCTGACAAACTATCCATGGTATGTAAGTAATCTTACGCTCCACAATGACTTAAAAATTCCAACCCTCCTCACCCTTGCATCCAGTCACTATGAAAAATTTCACGAAAATACTTTTAATCATCTCAATACTCTCATCGCTAATCTCTCATCTCTCACACTTCCCAATAACCCAACTCGTCGTCTCAAACGGAATTGGCCACGCGACCTATTAAAAAAAAAAAACAAAAAATTGCTTTAATCGCTACCGTGTGATCGTTATTAATGCATCAGTCATTGAAAATGTTTTTTTACGAAAAATAGCTTCTTAAAATAGCACGAGTTTTTTCCGTTATCATATGGGATTTTCTTAGCCCACCCCTGGGCCCACACGTATATTTCCACATTCGAATCACCGCGTATCGAAACCGATTGGTGCCGTTTTTTAACCATAGTCCAACGAGCTGAAAATTACACAATTATATTAAAACGTATACGCGCCTACAGTTGTTGGTGTTACATACGTGTTGTTGCATATGCCATTTAATATGCCAATTTTTATAGATTCGTGAAAAAAATGAACGTATTTTGTGGGAGGGAGAAAAACGGAAAAGTACTCAAGAACATAACTAGAAAAAATTTATACGTAATATAGTATGAAAACGTAAAACATTAAAGTTTTATTTTTGAACGAATGAGTAACAATCGGCTGTCGCCTCTATATGTATGTGTGTGTGTGTGTGTGTGTGTGTGTGTGTGTGTGTGTGTGTGTGTGTGTATGTGTAATTGTTCTACATGGGCGGTGTTTTAAAGTTTTCACCGTTGTTTTGTTAGACTCACATTTTCTACCTACTCTTCGTCTCTCGCCCCCAATGGGTTGAAGTTTATTAATACTGATCACGTACATTAATACACGAATACGATAATACAATAATAATGCTCGTGAACGGAATCAGCTGGTTTACAGCCCGGTTTCGGTAATAAAATTATGTCAAACTAAATTAATTTATCACGCATATGTTAAACGCAATCCAATAAATGCGTTTTTGGATTCCAATAAAATAACTTGCAAAAATCGTATAAAAATAAATTATAAGTTACACACACACACACACACACACACACACACACACACACACACACACACACACACACACACACACACACACACACACACAAGTAATGATAAATAAAAAAAACAGCGACTTCACTTACTAATAATATATTATATTATTATATTTACATTAAAAAATTAACTGTTATCTTTTTCCGTGACGAACGGTTTGTGTTTATGTTTATTATTATCATTTTTTTTATTTTACATGTAAACGCATAATTTACTCGTTTTGAAATAGTAGTCACGACAAATGTACGTAACCGTTGTGCGTACGAATGCGATTAATTTACGATTACAGCTACAGCTCAAATGTCATACATTTGCATATTATCGTAATACGCCCGTGTTATTAACGTATAAAAATCGTTTTTCAATGAGAATAATAAATTTCGAGGGAATTTCATGTAACCTTTTACTGCGCCTACAACAGTTTAACGTCAAGTGGAAAATCTCAATAACGATATGCGTGCATGTTCCTACGGTTTTCTGTGAAAAATGTAAATATCACAACGAATCACGAGACATCACGAGCTCGTTACTATAATAATTATTATGATAATAATAATGTAATTAATTCATGATATTATAATTCACAATATGTTGCGTATAAAATCGTTAAATGTGTGTGTAATGGTGATGATTTTTGGCTTGAATGACGGATCAAAGAAATCTTCCCGTGGCAATTATTCGGTTAGTGATAATGCAAATAAAAACAAAATTTAATAGTTTATTATAAGGTTGATTATTATCTTATATACGTGCATCTCACACAACTTGATTATTTTACGCGACTATAAAACTATATAGTGCAATATTTTGGATATAAGCTAGGAAATGTCAACGCCGCCGCCTTTTTGACCTTTTTCAACGATTACCGGGTATATTTACTGACAAACGTACTTTGATTACAGCGTACATTCGCGGTAAGCGCACTTTTTGCATTTCGAGTAAAGCTAAAGCGATCAATAGATTATACGACGATGCGTAGTTTATTATTTCGTCTTTCTATTCTTTACAGAAGACGCATCTTTTCCGGGTCGTTTACTCGGTCCGAAAACGACGACCAGTAGTTGTGTATCGATCATTATTAGAAAATACGATATATTTTATGTATCAGATATTGTATTTGAGTAGGCTAGAATCAAAAGTCACATGTTCCAGAAATCGCTTTTTTCAGAAAACGACAAAAACTAGAGGAAAGGTACTGTGACATTAAATAAAACCAAAGTACATCATTATTGTATAATTTATGTCTTAAAACACAAATCTTTGATAAAAAATATGATTTTCGTCGTTTAAATACTATATTTTTAAGTTAGAAGTTTGGAAAATGTGAATTTTGATATCAATATATGAAACGTGTGAGTTTTGATTATAACCTCAAGTGTACATGTGAGTTATAAAACGTAGCTTATAATAATAATAAAATAGAATAAAATTTTATAGATTCATACTTTTTGATTTTTATTAGTAAAATTCTAACCGTTATTCTATTAAGTATTTTAAACTTGTGACCTATAAAAAGTAACTGATAATAATAATAAAAAAAAAACCACATTATTTAAACATTATTCTTATACAATTTCTGTGACGTCTTCTAGAACTTGTTCGCAATAAGTTTCTGGTTCATCAGATTCCTCCTCTGGATTTCCCAAGCTTAGTTTTGTATAGAATTCCAACTCCGAGTTACTTTTCCATTCTGGTCCTAAATGAGCTTCCTAAAGCTTATGTACGTCATTGGATTTCGCAATAGGTAAAATATTGTTTGATACGTTCTAATATGACGTACATATTATTATTCTGGGAAGACTAACAACAAAATATATCAGAAACAACTAACAACGGTAATATTACTTACGTTTCTGACGCATAATTTTATTATTAGTTACAAAACTCACATGATCCAACGGAACATGTTAATTTTGACACTTACTATTTGTTTCATAGTAGTATTTACACAGGTTCTTGTGCGTTTTTAAACCAACTAATTAAAGATTCTAATTCCCCGTCAAAATTTCTATTAGACAGTGTCGACAACTCATTTTACCATTTTTTGGAACATGTGACTTTTGATTCTAGCCTACTCATTTATACGATACACTCAGAACGGCGGTTCTCGGTGGTTTTTCTCCTGGCGCATGGAAAAACTGCCGAAAAATCGAGTGGAAACGGTGAAACGTGCCG
This sequence comes from Therioaphis trifolii, assembly GCA_027580255.1. NCBI lineage: Eukaryota > Metazoa > Arthropoda > Insecta > Hemiptera > Aphididae > Therioaphis > Therioaphis trifolii. Next base: position 13,010,400 of record CM050407.1, read on the forward strand.
TCATCGTCACGTCTCGGCTGTTGTGCCGACGACACGTCGTACTCGTCGATACGAGTCGTCGCTCGGGTGTCTCTTGACGTCGACCCGCAGACGCAGCATCCGGGGGGGGGGGGGATAAAAAAAATCCAAGCGGTCGGAAATTCGAGTCGTCGTGATTAATTGCCGTCTCGACCGCGCCGCCGTAACGTCATTACGCCGCGTGTTATGAATTGACATATAATGTTATACCTGTAATACCATGTTATACGTACGCGCACGCGCAGACGCGATCGTATGAACAAAAAAAAAATGATATATAGCGCGCGCGAGCTTTTACAGCGTCAAAAAAAAAAAAAAAAAAAAGCGTTAATCGCGTTTATATATATATTTTTATTTTTTTCTAAAACCGTTACACTTTTGGAATTTCTATGAGCGCGGCGGTGAAAAAACATTTATCGCCCGCCGTTCGTGTGTACCCGTTCGCGTAACGTATATTTATTGTTATTTTCGCGTGTGTACCGCCGCCGCCGACGCCGTACCGTGCAAACAAACGTTAAACACCTGTTTTTTAATATTTGTTTTTTTATTTCTTACTATTCTGTCGCGGCGAAAAAAACAAATGTGTCTGCGGACTCGGACGGGTCTCGAAACGATGTCCTTCGATCACCACATTGTGTGTACTCTCGTGTAATCGCTGTCGTGAAATTCTCTTACGCACACGCACACGTACACACACGTACACACACACACACACACACACACACACACACACACACACACACACACACACACACACACACACACACACACACACACACACACACACACACACACGCACACATGTATTTAGTTAATACGTTTCAGAGGTCACGTGCAATGTATTTTATTATCACGTACTATAATACTAATACACTTGGACAGACGACAGACGTGTCGTTGCGCCATCTCGGCCCGTTCGTCTCTTCGCCAAACGTCGAAAGCGTCATTGTCCGCGAACCGTCGTTTTATATTTACCGCACATTCAGCGTCGAGAACTCGTTAGCATCTCGGGACAAAATATTTTTCCAGTTGAATACTGCAAAATCTCTACGAAACACTATGTAGGCGATCGTATCGAACTTTGAGTTATCGGTGTTTTCGACTCGTCGCGATTCGACTGTGATAATTGTGAGTAGCATCAGTCAAAACTACGCGCTTGTGCCTTTAGTGTCGAAATACTACTCGAGCGATCGTTCTGACCAAACAGTATATGCAGTGAAAATCAATCATAAGTTCTATTAGAATAGAGCTTCAGCTGGAGCTTGATTTTTCTCGAAAACCATCACATGACTAGATACCTAATTTTCCGAATATTCTTGTAAAACGCCCCCCGAAAGATTTTTTCCCGCTTGATTTCCAGGTAAAAGGTTGGACAATGTTTCGAAAAAAATGATGCATTATTTTCACTTCAAACGTAATAATATATGTAAACTGATTTCACTATAGGAACAATGATATGAAAATAAATAGTAGAGTAAAAGATGTATAGATGCATAATATGATAATGTCGTATTTGTTATGTCTACCGCACGAATCGACTGTAGTTCGTATTAAAAATACAATATTTTAGTGTTTCACCGGACGATCTGAAATTATTTTTAAAAACGACATTAACTTCAATTTTATAAGCGCGTGTGATAAACAGTTAGCACCGATCAGACATTTAGTGGACGTTCTCACGCATTTATTTTAATTGTAAATTGCAACAAAAAAAAAAAAAAAAAAAAAAAACGTGATATCGCAAGAAAACATTATACCAACACAAATTATGTCACACGATCCACGAATTCACGTGTTTTTTTGGATTTCGTTTTTATAATTTATTAGACAAAACACGTTTTTACGATTGGTTTCGTGAAATATTCTTCGTTCGAATGAAAAAACAAAAAAAAAATTTGGCAGTTCTTCTGTAAGCTTTATGGTAAGTATATTACGGGGTATCGTCGAGAAACTCGTGTGTGTTTTTATCGTCGAAAATAAAAATAACGACCGCGTCGAAAATGACGTGCTCTTTATATCGTTTCAGTGAAATATACGCACACAATATGCGAACCAGAAACTCCGTTTTTAATCCCGTACACCGTATAAATACGTCGTTTCGTATTCGTCGTGTACACGCGATGTGTACAAATTATTATTACGACGCAGCGCCGCGCTGTATGCAACTGACTACCCTGCAGACAATTAGGCCCACTCGGCTGCTCGTTATGTTAAGTGACTGAAAAATAAGAGAAAATTACCCCGGGTAGATGCGTGTACGACTGTTGAAGTGTGGGTTAACAGAGTTAAGTTAGGCGAGCGACGGAGAATCCAGACTCACGGCACTACAAGTAGTTGGGTAAATGAGTGGAAAAGGTCAAGTAAAGGTGGTCTGAAAAGCAAAAAAAAAAAAGAGAAAAAAATTTTAAGTAAATAAAAAAAAAACTTTCAGAGCCCCGAGTTTGTACGGTATATTATACTGGAGTTCAAGTGTAAAAAATAAAACCGCCATCGTTCGAGATAAGCCAGTTTAAGTGACGCGGGATGTAAATAGAGAAGTGGTGAAAATATAAGATAAAGAGATTATCTAAGTGGTTGATTATTATATTTTATCTGTGAAAACTGAAATTGATGACCAAAAAGATTATGGAAAGCAATTAAAAATAATAATGCGAAGAGGTACACTTTTTCTTTTATTTTTTTCTTTACAGAGTTTATTCTGCTTCTGTTACAGACTGTAATAATGTGGGTACTATTACTTTTAATCCTATTATTTATTATTATAATTTTTATTTTTATTTTTTTTTGTAATTATAGTGTGAATTATTATTCTAGGAACTTTTCGTTTTTTTTCTTTTTACTTTGTGGTTTAGTTATTATGTTATATACATACCTTTTTATGTTATCACTGAACAAAAAAAAATAATAATAATCGTACACTACTTATTATGCGAGTATAATTACATTTTTAATGATTTTTTTATTACATCAATTTTTCAAATGACGAGTTAAAAAAGAAATGTATCTCCAACAAAAAAGAACAAATGATAAACTAAATTGCAAATTAAATGGTTCTAATGTTATTTTGAAAAACGCACGCTAGAAATTCATAAAAAGCATGACAAATTAGAAAATGGCACTTTTTTTTTCGAAGTACCCGTATTCTTTAAAAAAAGTGTATTCCGTACGTGTATATGGGTAAACTATCTTACCATTGTATTACTGTAGTGTGTAATAAACTATAAAACTAATAAACGTTTGAAAAAAGTCGAACAAGACTCCATTAAATTGTAATACAAAAAAAAAAAAAAACGACGGTATATACGAGTATAGTGCGACGACTTTTGTACGAAGAAGATCGTATTGTTGTAGTAAATTTTACGCATGGACGGAAAAAAAGGTTATCATTCGACTTCAAACGGATGGAAAACGTGATTTTTCGATACGACTATACACTGTATATTTTACTCGACGAGTCGCGGCATAGCGCGTGTAGTAATAATATCGTACTCCGACCGACAGGGATACGACCGAGCGATATCGGCAATAGATACCATACGTGAGTGTTACGATATTTTTATTGCGTATCGGCGTACGTACCGGTAAATGTGAGTTATACATAATAATATACGACTTGTCGTACGAGCACGCACACACACGGTACACGACTGTTTTCCAGCTTATATACGCCGCAGAATAATAACATAATAATAATAATAATAATAAATGATAATATGTAGAATAAGAGGTTAACGACAGAGAATCGCGATCGGAACGATATACGTACGTACTTTATAATATACATATTATAATACATATTATACGTATATACGAGTATATACGCGCGCGCGCCGTTCTTTTCACGCAGTCGTGCACACCAGCGAATGCCTTCTATGTGCACAGGGTGTCTCACGAATATTTACACAATAGATTCGACCGTGGATAACGAATGGCATCGACTTCTTTTGTGCGGTACCGGAGATATAAGCGTATATAAAGTTTGGAGCAAACGAGCAGTGGCAGGACTATGATGTACGCATATAGGTATACTTATTTTAGCGGGACGCCCTTTGTTTACTTTATTCGCTACTCTAGACTTTCGACGCTCGTATGTCTGGAGTTATAATTTATTATAATGTCGGCGCAAAAGCGTAAACTTAAGTTTGAAATTTTCAAAAATAAATATCCATTTTCGTATAGGTAGTATGTTGTTCGTCACAAACGAGAGAATTGCCGTTTGAGATAAATAAAAAAACTTTTGAAAATCCACGTACACCCTATACGAACGTTGCAATAAATGATGTCACTCGCCATAACGCGTGTAGTTTTATTAATATTTCAAACGGTGTACGATAAAAAAATTCAAATTCAAATTCAAATTCAAATTCATTCATCGCACGGGGTTGTTAAATCGCATTGTGTAAATCTCCATGGGACACCCGGTATACACCGTACACGCTGCACGGTCTGTGCAGCCTGCTGCTGTAGTTGGCCGCACCACTCGCGCGTAAGCTGCTTCAGCAGTCGCGCGTGCAGCTTTTACCGAGGGTGGCCGCGCACACAATGCGAGAGAGGGTTTTTGTCGTTCGAAACGTTAGGAAAAAAAAAACGAATAATAATAATAATAATAATAATGATAATCGAGTATATAGGGGACGCGGAGACCTTTTATGCTCGACATGATATTATTATATCTGTGCGTTTGTATTATATTCGTATGGCGATGACAATAATGAAACCAATGAACCTCGGCGGCGGCGGCGGCGGCGGCACCGGCGAAAGTATATAAAAAAAATATATAATATATATGTGTGTAATAATAGTAGTAAAAAAAAAAAACCGCCCGCCGGCCGTCGTCGTAGCCGTGACATACGCGATATCGTGTGCGTGCGCGATTGGGCGCGTCCAGTGTGTATGGTTTGAAAAAATCGGTTCGTTTTTGTGCTCGAATTGTTCGTCCGTTAACCGTGTTCGCTAAAAACAGCACGATAAAAACAGGACTAAAAACAAGATGGAAAAATTCGTTTTGACTGTAGAGAAGATTTGGTTTTTATATGTTCGCCGTGTTAAATACCACACAACAAACGTGGGATATATCATATGTAAATAATAATAATAAAAACGTCGGAATCGACAAAAGTATACAACTTTGATGGACCGCACAGCTAACAGAGGCTGATTTAGACGTTTTCATGTTTGTGGCTTACTAAAAAATGTCGGCCCTCCTTCCTCCGTTTTTTATTTTTTTACGAAACATTGTTGGTTACGATATTAAATGTTCACATACGATTTTCTTCTACGAGACACGGTATGCTATACAATGTACACGTTACTTGCTCGTAAAAAATATTACGAATTGTTTTTTATATAAAACGCAGAGTATACAATGCACGTTGATTATCGTTGGGTGAAAGAAAAAATACACGTGATCGGTAAAAACTACTTTATTTGATATAGGATAGGTTTCATCGGCAACAATTTTATCGAGGTGTAATCCCCCAACGTTGACGTAAGTCAAAGTTTAAATAAAATGGGTTCAGAAAGTATGCACAAGTATCGGATCCTCGTTTGAGTTTCAACGAACACTGCGGTTTTTTTTTTTTTTTTTAGGAATACTTGTTGGTTTATTAGATTATTATAATATGTATAATTATCGTATTTTACTCGTCTGCGCAGGCCGCAGTTTCGATTTTAATTGATATTTTATTTGACACGAGACAAGAAAACATCTTACGGTTAAATGTGTAGAGCATCTAATATTGGAGGCCGTATAGATGCTTACATTTCGCGTCTAATGAATATCATGCCACTGTCCGCAGGGGAACACCACTGATATCACGAACATTTTTGTATTTAGCGTGTTTGGTTTTTCGGAAAAACATATCCACGCTGAACCATGTTTAGTTAAAAATAATCAAATGACTCTAGTGTCGTATTTGATTTTGATTTGAAATAAAGTTTAAGGAACAAAAAAAAAAACAAAAACAAAAAACAAAAAAGAAATCATGGCAATCAGATCGTGCGTCGGGACTACCGAGACCGTACTATTATTGGCTACGGTGCTCACCACTTGCGTTGTTATCGGTTATCGATTTTCAAACGTCTGTAGTCGACCGTCGCAACACTTTGCGGCATTTCAGCGCGCGTCTGCGGCGGCGGGAAAACTTTGCTTCGCTCTCGCGTATGGCTGGCGCGCCACTAGTAGAACAAGATCTATGCGATGATCCGCATGAGATCTAGTGACGACGATGATAGTATAACTATGGTTTATTAAATCTATTGGGTTACAATTTAACATTGATACAATATGTAAGTCTATGTATTTTACTAAGCGTCGTTCACCTATATAGTAAACGCGTACTCAATAAATGACGCAAGTATAGATATGGTCACTACTAAAAAAGATCTGGGAGTAATTTTCTGTTCTGACCTAAATTTTCACACTCATATGGAGGCGATCTGCTGTAGAGCGTTCAAGACTCTGGGTTTTGTTATCCGAACGTCGAAGAACTTTAAGCTGACCTGCTCGCTCAAAACGCTGTATTGTCCACTGGTAAGATCCTTACTTGAGTATGCATCCGTTCTTTGGGATCCGTACACGACAACTGACTCCTCACATCTAGATGCAAGTCCAGAGGCGTTTCTTGTCATCTGCCGCCAATGTTTTAGGAATACAGCGCATTAAGCATGATTACCTACCTGTTTCTAATAAGCTCGCATTGATTTCCTTGGTTGATAGACGTATGACAGCAAATCTAGAGTTTTTGAGTAAGCTAATTAATGGTTATATATTGATGCTCCCTCCTTACTCTCTCAAGTTAACTTTAGAGTGCCCCCTCGTTTTTCTAGATCGTATTTTCCTTTTGTAATTCCTTTCCATCATACTAACTACGGTAAGAATAATCCAATTGATCGAATGATGCGTTTGGCCGACGAGCACCCTACCTTATTTAGTCTATAACACTCAATTTATTATGTGTTTTGTTGATTATTAATTATTTTATGTCGTCAAAATGTTGTATTATTTAAGTTATATTTACCGATATTTCCAATCACTTTCTGTCGCCGTACATTAGATCAGTGTTTCCCAACTGGTGTTCCGCGGAACCTTAGGGTTCCGTGAGCCGGCGGCGCCAAAGGTTCCGCGAAAACATTGTGCCGGAAGTATCCGACAACCGACTCATTTAAATGTGCAAAACATATGTCAGCATTACTGTCATAGAAAAAAATATGGAGGCTCCACAAAAATTTCGAGCTCCTGTAAAGGTTCCGCCAGTAAAATAAGTTGGGAAACACTGCATTAGATCATTTAAGTGTATGTAAAATGTAATATTGCACTTTTGGGCCTTGTGCCCGTTATATATAATAATAAATATTATATAAAATATATAAATATAACGCCGTACGAGTCGGTGACCCAGTGTGCTGCGGCCTCGAGTGCGCGCGCGATACCGGTTCCCCTCGAACGGTGGGTGTCGGGGAGGGGGGGGATGCTAGAGACCTTTGCCAAAAACCGGAAAGCCCTCTCCCCTCGTCGTGGTCTCGAAGCCGTCGGCGAAGGGAGGGAAACGCCACGCGTATTGAGGTCTCCGTCCGTCGGCGCGCGCGGCAGATGCCCGACAGCAGCACGGAGAGAGAGCCTTCGTCGCGCCTGGCCCGCCGCCTAGGACAGCTGATAACCAGCTGCTGTCGCGTGCCTCGGTTCCGATTACCGCGTTTGCAGCTGCCGCGCGACTCTCTCTACCGCACCCGCCGCCCGTCCGCCGCCCCTCGGCGTGGCCCCTCGAGCCGCCGACGCCCCGGTACGGCTCGTAATAATAATAATAATAATAGTAATAATAGTAATAACATAATACGTATAACAAAAAAAAAAAAAAAAAACAAAAACCGAAATAAACTAATATAAAACTGGTTCCGGTGTTAACGCGGCGCGCGATCACTGTGTACACTCGTCGTTTCAGATATTATATTATTATACAGTCGTTCCGGCCGAGCGAGGGTGCGCTTGCAAACAAACACACACACACACACACACATTGACGCACGAACGTACACATAACACCTTTAGTGCAAAACTGCCGCGACTCAAAAAAATAAAATTCAAAAAAATATTCAATTTTAAAACCGAATTTCCTCCTAAACGGTTACATAATAATAATACATTATTTTGAAGTATTAATTGCAAAATAGTATACCGTTTTCAAATGTTACCTGAAGCGCATATAGACATCGAAAAATTAGGTTACGGTGATTTAACCGATGTCATTTAAAAAACGAGACAATTACATTTTGGTTTTACGTCAATTCTGGCCATTTCATATCGAACATTTTTTGAGCTGTATAAGACAGCAGTATATTGGTATCTTGATCAGCATCACCGCATGATCGTTTGATTGCTATGTGATTTAATCCATGCCGTCGTCATTTCTGCAAAATCAATAAAACAAAATCAGAGAAATTCATTATTGCCTTACAGACCGTAATGTGGCAGTTTATTATTGTTACATGGACGTTTCGTTCGGTTTCAAATCATTGCTTTATCATGAAAAAGAATTCAAACGGTCTCAATTTATTAAATTAATCGATACAAAAAAAACATACGACAACGCAATATACAGCGACAAATCAAAATATGGCCGTGTTATTTTTTCTTTATCGCTGAAATATTAAAAAAAAAAAAAAAATGCGATTTTGACAGAAAGGTATTGCGGTGATGGCGTTTTTTTTTTTATCTTTCGATCGTGTTGATTTCTGGCAGTATTGCATTTCGCCGAGAAAAAATTATGTCTATCATCGACCAGTTGTAATGACTCAAAACATTAAAACGTTGAGTTGTGGCGGACGGCGATATTATACCAAGGTTGCGGTATACTGTACGTGCAAAATAAGTCCACGCGTATTATACACGACGTACATGCGTCATAGAATATGTGAGTGTGTGTGTGTGTGTGTACAGCGCGCGATAATTTCTCCTAACACAAAAGGTCGCGGGCGATGGATTAAAAGCCCTCGTATATGTACGTACGCGTCACACGACGATCGGTTAGGGGACATGTGTTTAGATAACGCACCCGCACGCTGTGTGGGTTTGTATATATATATATTGTTTTGTGTGTGCGTATTGATCGGTGAGCACTTCAAAGGAGAAATCCATTAACGGCAGAAATCGAAACGACCGTGTCTCGTCTGCGGCGGTTCCCTTTCGAAAATTATGTTATATATATATATTATATATCCCGCCATATGTTTGCCACTGCTGCCGTCTCCGTCCGGACGGGGATGTTGAAACGAGAGAAACCACTAATTAGATTTTATTTTTTCCCCAGACCCTAATAGTCTGAGTCTGGGCTCGCCGCAGCAGCCGGACCCGGAGACGTATACTGAACAACAACAAATGTTCTGCACAACATATATGACGACGTGGTTCTACAGGATGAACCGAAAATGTGTGTTACCGCATTTCGATCGTATAAATATACCGAACTCCGATAGGATTTCGAATCGGGGAAAATCTAAAAATATTTGTTAATACACTCGGTCGAGGGTAGCACGCCCACTCGGGCGAAAAGCAGTTAACAGAAACTTGAATCGCCATCAGACTTTTATAGTTTTGCACTTATACTGATATTTTCCGATTTCTCAATAGTTTATGAAAAAATACTTTACATGTCTCCGCGATAAATTCGCCAATGAGTATAGGTTCTAATTCGTTTAACATAGTCGATCTCCACAGTCGTAAATATTCGCATTGAATTTCTAAATCACAAAACATTTTTTGTTATTTCAAATGCCAATACTTATGTTTAAACTACTGGCGCGCAAGTTCTGGACCACTCTGTTTTATTATAAATATCATACGCAATGCCGATATGGATGTATGCGTACGATAGGTACTTGGCCGAAAATCGTTGACGGGGTCCCCTTACACGGTGGACCTCGGTATTATTACCTCATAGGTGTGATATACTGTTTTAAAATAAAAAAATAAAATAAAACTCTGAGTTTTTAAAGTTAAAACGTAAACGCGAGATGAATACTCGCATCATTTCGCTTTTCAATCTATACATCACTACTGCAGTACCGGCCGTTATATTACATGCTTCGTTAGGTCACGTTTCGGTTCGTCGTTTTCGAAAAGCGAATGACGTCGACATCACACGAAACCCAGACGATTCGGCCTTTCAATCGCAAAGTAAAATAACAATATAATACATTATATTTTGTTCGTATCCGCGTATATTATGATCCGCTGTAATCAATTTCGTTCCGGAAATATCGTAATTTTTATTTTTTATTTTATTATTATTATTATTATATTTTATTTTTTATTTTTATTTTTTTACTTTTACTACCGTGAGTTTTTACGGCCGACATGGCGATATTATGTACGTTTAAACTCGCGTATTATAACTATTAGCCCATCTGTTCGAGTACTAAAATCCCCGGTCTCTGACGTATTATTGTATATAATGTATTCTCCGTCGGTACGTCGCCGTCCGTGTGTAGACTTACGGTTCCGCATGGTAAAAAAAATAAAAAATAAAAAAAATCGCTCGTTTTAATTTTCGCACGCTTATAATCCATCACACGTCGTGCTCGTTATTATACCCACGTGGAAACGAAACTCTGTCGCTACCTATTCGTTCGAACGCGATGCGGTTTTGTTATGTTTTCAATTTGCGGAACGGGTTTTGAACGCGGTTTCATTGCGACGTTCTCACGGACAGCGGATACGATATTACGTATAACGTTGACGAAATTATGATATTTCGACGACGACGACGACGACGATAACGCGCTGTGGCTCTACGGTTCCGCGGTCAGTGTCCACTCCCGGTCACTATAATAATAATTAATAATTATCTACGACCAGCCGACGGATCGCCGTTTCCGTAACATATTCTATGGCTGACGCGACCTATGGTCCGTGATAAGTTGCGATACCTGTTAAGGGTACGTGGGTGGGTGTGGTAAGGTTGCGAAACCCTTTAGGTTAGATCCACTCGATGGGAGGAAAAAAAACGGCGCATACCTACTAGTTGGGTCCCATCATTCAGATTGTTCACCAATTGGGTCCCGTGTAAACCAGTCTACTGTACGAGTTGGGTCCCGATAAAAAAATATTTTCCTTCCCATTTTTACAGACTTAGGACTGTCTGTAATAACATGAACAGTTACTACAGATACGGTTAAAAAGGTTTTTTTCTATTTTTCCTGATTTACGGACAAAAAATCGTTCGTCATTCGTCTAATTTTTAATGATTAATAATATTTTAATTTAAGGGTTGAAATTTATAACACACAGTTTTTACGAATTCGTAGCAATTCATTTTTTTTAAATATTTTTTCTTTTACGAAATCTTTCTTATATATTTTACACAGTTTCTTCTTTTTCCTTCTGTACTTCACATTCTAATATAAACATCTGTTTGAATATTTTTTAAAACGTGTATAAATTTATACATAAATTTAGGTAATGAGAATAAAACATAGAATTGAAATGTGAGTGAAATTCTATAGTGGACCCAATTCAAACGTATCATTTAATACGCCCGGACCCAATTCAGACAAAACATTTTATTCATACGGACCCAATTCGTACAAAATTTAAAACTAGTTTTATTTTTCGGACCCAACTCGGATGCAGCCAAAAAAAAAACGAGGGGCAGTTGCTCACCTATTGCGGGTAGGTCGGTAAGGTGGGTACTTGCTTTGAAGGCATGCTAATAACGCTTTGCGATACCTCTTCGGCGGTACTGTCTGTGATTGACACCGTCGTCGATTGATAATTTTATTGGATTTTCGCTGTCGCCACGTCCTGATGCGACCTGATTCAAATGCATCCAGGTCGTGACTGGATCGAGAACATAATGAATCGTTCAAAGAGTAAAACGTTCGCTATATTAAAATATGTATATGTGTGTGCGATGCCATCACGCGCTTTGGGGCGACGACGACGGTCGGGCTATTTACAAGAACTGAGAATGCCCGTGATTACAGACGAGTGAGTTATTACCCGTTTGAATTTGGGGGTGCATCCGAGTTCCGTCCTAAGAACCTTTTTTTATACCAATTCCGTCCCGGTTAAAAAAAAGGTATATACCCATTCCGTCCCGGTTAAAAAAAGACGCATACCAATTCCGTCCCGTAATAATAAATAATATGTATAGTATTGTTGTTATAAAATGTATACAAAAAATATAGGTATATTCATAATATTAGTACATCTTCATAATTTAATTATAATTAATCGTAATAATATAAATAATAAAATTCAATTAAAAATTCAATAAATATTAAATAGTTACAAGTTAAAGTCAAACAGGCACATTGTAATATAAAAATAAATATACTATTTATAAATAGTCAAAAATAAAAATATAATACATTTTTAAAAATTTGTGCGATAACTGAAATATCATCACTTGTTACAAGACAGAAATAGTATATTATCCACTAAGAAAAACCTGGGACGGAATTAGTATGTTCATTAAAAAAACCGGGACGGAACTAGTATACCTTAAAATTCAATTTTTATACTTGGGACGGAACTCGGATGCATCCGAATTTGGACGTGAACAATTTCCAATCAACCTTTGTCTTGTTGTGCCGGTCAATAGGCACGAGGACACAATGCTCAATTTATGCAGCCGGCGCGGCGTGAATACGTAAACCGTATAAGCTCAGATAAAAACATATTTTAAAGTCTGAAAAAAACTAAAAAAAAAAGGAATAATATCTTTCACAAATAAGCGTATACTGCAGTACAGTTAATAAATGTAGATAGATATTTAATGCGTTTTTAAAACTATAATTTTGATTCGTACGAGACTTCAATGTTTTAATGCTTTGATTTGATTTTGTAGTCTTTGAATATATTCAAAATAAATTTCAGTAATAATCAAACGATTCTCGGAATAAATTTTTTTTCGTCGAACCGGCCCCACCTGTAGAAACTGTAGAAAGATTGTAGAAAAAAAAAAAGGTTGTTATCGTAAAAACGTTCTTTAGCCAATATGTTGTCCGAATGATTTTAATTAATGAACGAGCATAAAAATGTCGGCTCATTCGACCTCGACTTGTCCGATTCATTCGACACTCGGACCAAGCCGGGTCGACAGCATTTTTTTTTTTTATGATTCGCGATCGTATTGATCGTCACGTTTGCTCAGCACATTTACCTATCGCTGTAATATCGCCGTACAGATTTTAAACATCTTCTTTCAATAAAAAATTTAAAAAAATAAAAACGATATGATAATGTATTTATTTAAACAAATTTCCTAGAACATTACGTTTTGTACGTTTCGAAAATATTACCGAAAATTCTGCTGAATCGCGGGAGTTTATGTATATTACACAGCCAATCAGAATAAAACGAGCGACGCGCAACATTATTATACACACCTTTCGATGGTAATGATATTGTAAAATATTATCGTACGAGACGGACGGGCGGAACGACGACGTGAACACAGTGATCGTAGTCGGGTACTATATAATAATATTGCACATATTATATAATGATCGTGCGCCGCTCGAGCGTTTTCGACGAAATGCCGTCGTAATTACATTCAATTTTCCAGTGAAATCTTTTTAACATCCATAAAAGTTTACTCCGAACGGTGCGTGTATACATATATATTATAATACGCCGAACGGTGGAACTTGTTATGGAAGAAATCGCGGAAGCACCGGGGCTCGATCCGCCGCACGACTGCAGTCCGGACGAGATTATAATATTATTGCTAGTTTATCTACCTTGTCTCTCTGTCTGTGTATACCTATAACGCGGGTTCGTCGTAAAAATCGTTTCGGAAATACGAGTATTTACGATATGGTCGTGAAATTTTTATCGAGATAAAAAAAAAAGAATATTAAATAATAATAAAAAAATATTTTAATAATAATTGGCGTATCACTCGTTTACGGAATGTCTCGTTAAGGGCGCTACGCTTATTTTTTCGGACGATTTTTAAATTTCTTGTTAATTAGAAATTACCAGCTCACCATTTTGTATTATGAAAATGATTTCTTTCTATTTTGAAATCTTCCAACCGCGTGATTTTTTTTTTTTACTAAGTTTTTTTTTTACTTTTCTTAAAAGGCTACCGTCCATAACACAATAAATACTATGTAAAATATTTATTATTTTCTTCTCGACCCCCCTGCCTCCAAGAAAAAGAAGTCTTTTTTGAATTTTAATAGTACAATTATTAATTTTTAACTTTATAAATATTAATTATAATATTAAAAGCTTACTAATTTTGAGTATAAAAATTATTTTAATATAGGTACATTATTATAAATAATCTTTTGTATCACTCAGAATATAGTTAGTATTCTTTGGATCGACCCTCTCAGAAAAAATTTGAAAATACGCTACTGTATATAATATTGGTATAAAGCCATATAATGATCATATGTATTTATTTATTTGAAATAAACGGACAATATCCTTATACAATATGATTTACAATAACAGTAATGAGATACTCTAAAAATAAATTAGTACGGTACAGAAACAAATTATATTATAACAATTAATATTATGTGCATATTCGATAAAAAACAGGTTTAAACTAAATGATAACAATATAAAGAATAGCAAGTGTAGACAGCAAAATATAACTAGATATTAAAGGGGTGGCCGCTAACCTTGACTTTGGGAGCCGCAAATGTATAAAGTTAATTCCAGGTGAGCCACTTTGTAAAGTAATGTTTATAAAATGAAGATACGTTTTTCATTTTAAATCAAATGACGGAACATTTATGTTTTATACTACAAAAAATATTATAGTTATTGAATTGTTTGACATTGTTACGTTATTATCTTACGGTTCTAACGAAATTATATATTTATTAATGTTAGTCTAAGTTTGGTTCAAGAGCCGCACGAAACTGATTTAAGAGCCACGTGCGGCTCGCGAGCCTCGTTGTGGCCAGCCCTGAGATATTATAATCAAAAGTATAAGTATTACCTGCAATCGTTAAAAGATTAGCAGGTAAGGGCGCCCATCAGGGGGTGCAAGGGGGTGACATGTCACCCCCCTAGAAATATTTATTTTTTATTTTTGAATAATAAATTAATTTTAATTATAATGTACACATAGGTTTTTGTTAATCGATTACGGTCATACGTCGTTATAGTCGTAATACAGATAAATATAAAGATATAGATAAAGATTGTGTTGTGTTGTTGTGTTATCACATTAATTATTAGTGATTGCTGGTTACCATGAACTGGTTTTCGTGAGTCTTTGACCAATAACCAAAATCAGATAACCATGTTTGATATAAAACATAAATAAGTCGCGAAAACGCGAAAACACGCTTAATGTAATTACTCGTATTTTGGTGATTATAGCATTAATAACAATTGCTAAAATATTTCATATATATATATTATTTTGTTGAGCATGGAAGTGAGTAGTGAGTTATCGTATTTAAATCATTTTCGTTTACAGTAACAAATAATTGACAATTGTTATTTATTAAAATCATCGAATAATTACGAATAGTAATAATACTGCAAAACAAAAGTTAATAAAATAAATTTGATTGATTCTTAGTTTTTAAGTTGTTTATTTTATGATTGTCACCCCCTAGGTTTTGACAAATGGGCGCCCTTGTTAGCAGGAGAGTTAATCATATAGTTTTTATCAGAATAATTAACTAGAAAAAATATATGTATAATATAATATAGTCGTTTACGAATAATACGTATCATACGAGACCGCGTTTCGACACAGTCCAAGATAATCGTAATAATTATCACGAGATTTTTCACCGGCAGGTGCGATGTGATCGGCGAGTACGCCGAGGTTGAGCACGCGTCCCGTAAGATTCGCGATCGTTCTCGATCTTTTCGGCTACCGCCGCGGCCGTCGGACGGATCCGGCGGCCGGTAGTACCGAAATTTCACGCGTTGCGCAACACCGACAAAACGTACGTTTACACGAGCTCGCACGTGTCCATAATTAATCGATTCCGCCGGGGTAACGGGTTATAATATATTATGCACACGACCGAAATCGCAAGTCTCCTGCGTTTCCTTTGAGAACGAGTTACGGCGTCGACTCCTGCACCACCTGTTCGATTTCACGTCGGTTGTAAACACGAGACATATAATATATTATATTATAACGCCTACTAAGCGCGCGTGCGCAAATAACGAAATCGATTGTACCGACTAATCCGTTTGACCGAATAGAAATATTTCGTCTATTTTCTATCCGGACACGACTCTTTTATGGGTTTTTAAAAAAAAATTTTTAGTCGTTTTTAATATTAACATTTTATCACGATAAAAATGAAAAAAAAAAAATTGTAATACGGTGTCTATGCACGTCGGTGAGAATTCCTCATCACGTAACACGCGTTCGTGGTGACACCTATTTGTTTTTTTGAAATTTCACCTGCGATTCCCATCAATAGTATGAAACGTTCTATATTCCGTACTGCAGTTATTGATTTCACTCTATTCGGGTGCGTATCGTCGGAAAGTCGACTCTCGATGATTCGAACCGGTACCTTGTAGATCTCGCGGTAATTCGAATACGAACAATGCATTCGTTCGAGCGCACTGGGTAATTCGAAGTCAAATTGAGGGGATACTGGCCGTCCGCGACACGTGACGATTTTGAGTTTCACCTGCTTTCGGTGATATTACGAGAACATTCTTGTAATCTTGTCGTAAATAATTGTCTGTAGTTATAAATCGGCTCACAGTCGAAGTTTTATCGAACGTACGTTTTTCATAACTCCCTACAAATCATTTTTTTTTTCGTTTTCAGTATTTCGAACCTCTTAACAGTTCGAACACTCAACGATTCAAAATTATTCACAAGTACTTCAGACTTTGAATTACGAAGGGTCGGCTGCAGTACTTGTTGACTCCTAAAACATTTGTTCTGCACTACGTCGCTCCAATGTACCTATCATGTTTTATTCACGCAAATGTGTTATCATAACCATTATTGTCGAGCTTCATTATATTCAAAAACACAGTATATATAAAAAAAAAAAAATTAAAACCGACAAAAATACTCATTTTACTCACGAATATTTAATTTAATCTACTTTGGTCATATGTTTGGATTTCGTTACTTACTATATAAACTATTCCGTTATCGATGTGTCATATTCATCATCAGTGCTTGGGACTTAAAGCACTGAAAATCATCAAAATAAGTGCTTCAAAAGCACTTAAATACTTCATTATAAGCACGTAAATAAGCACTTAAAAACATTAAAATAAGCAAAGATAAGCGAAATCAAAAATGTTCACTCCCTTTAAAAAAATATATATAATCCGTTGCCTCAAAATCTTCAAAAATTTGTATTAAAAAAATAGGTATTTGTGCCCTTGTGATATATTTTTAGACTTTTTAAACCACGAACACAGAATGATTTTTTTTTAAAATAATCTTCATTTTATTATTTAACTACGAGGAAATAGAATAAAAAGGTAAAAAAATATTTCTAGTAGGAGTTATACAAGTACACATTGAAAAAATATAAATTTTCGTCTACCCACGTCGTCTTTCATCATTAATTAGAAAATATGAAAGAAAAGCAGAAAAAACTCGTTAAAAGCAATTTTTTCTAAAACCAACGAAATAAGCAAAAATAAGCACTTTTAAATTTAAATTTAAAATCGTTGTTATATTTCATAAATGTTCATAGCACTCTGCTTGATTTCAAGACAAACCAATTAAATAAGCAAATACTTTAAGTCCCGTGCCCTGTTCATCAACATTTGAAGTAATATTCACGTAACGTGTCACCTGATAACAACCGAAAACATGTCACTGAAATAAAATTATACTAATCTACGTCTAGTGTTTTTCACGTCGTTTACGATATTGTTTTGATTCAGATTTGATTTTTTTCTCTTATAAATGTCGTCACGCACCGACTATGTTTGTAGCATTCTTGTTACGGATGTATGCAATTATACCGTGTTTGGCTTCAAGTAGATAATATCATATTATTATAGTTATATAAACCTACAGTTGATTGAATTTAATGTCGACGTACGTAAACTCGAATTTGAAGTTAAAACCGTTTTTTTTGTCCGTGAAAAGCTCTAGGACAAGCGTTGACGCCACCGTAAGAAGATGTCATTTATTTTTTTTTGTTTTCCGGTTCGAACGTTCCCCGAGGCGAATTCACGAAAATTCTAAATCGGGTTCATAACATTATGCAGCGTTGAAAAAGATCGAATAGGTACGGATCGTTTGATATTTATTTGGTTTCCTGAAGTCTAATCATACTTGTTTATTCGTTGTATGCGTGAATAAAATAATAATATTTTTAATTTTACAATAATTAAAACAACTCGTTCTATGGGTTTTTACCGTTTCTGTTTACAGATAGAATTATGTCAAAACTGTCCGTCGAGCGAAATGTTTCTCTAAATGTTTACAAAAACATTTTTTACGCGTGCCACACCTATCGGCCAACTTTTTACATTTTTTTTAAACCATTCCGTCTGAAATATTTAACAATATTATGACACAGATTTAGTCCGTGGATTTTTTTTTCTTTGTTTCCCGTAGATATTGTGGTTTTGGCGAGTTTCAATGTGGAAAATGAAAAATTAACTAATTCGTTGCTGATAATATCGAGGCGAAATTTTGAATAAATACATTTAATTTTTTTTTTCAATTCGTTATAGTCATATTATTTTCTTATTTTTGAAAACTTGAAAATTGAATGCGAGGTCAATAAAGGCTCACCATTATGTATAAAGTCAACAGTACTCGAAATCATTATTCGACGGTTTTTATCAGTACTTACACCGTCAAAAAGTTATAAATATGTTATATGTACTCAATAATAACTGTAATAATATAAGTTCATCGCAACAGTAGTATAATAAATGCGTTAAACTTGAAGTAGTAAAGGTACGTTTTATACGTCTGTATGTTATATCATAGTGAATAATATTGTGATTTATCAATGCAAGTATATTGAATTTCGTTCGAATGCGGTACGTTTTTAAAAGATTTTCAACTAGACTCTTAGTTTTCGAACGTTTAAGCGAAAAAAATGTGTACTCACGACAGGCAATCACCGAAAGTGCCTACAATCGAGTTCCCGACCGGTATTGTCAAAGTTGAATGCGGCACGACAATAAATTTTCTAGTTCCGAGACTCGCGGTGTTCGGGGCTTATTAGGCTGAGTTAGACGCTCCCGATGACGCTAGTTGAAAATCGGTTTTAGAACGTTTTGGAACGAAAATATGTTGTGCACGCTTCACAGGTCTCATCGGCACCACGGTACACCCTGCGTTGAATATTATATTAATAATTAATTGATTCAACACTCTTCGCATCGCCTCTGTCGTCAGTGACCACTGCCGACCGTACACGGTCGACGACGGTATCCCGTCCGTGCGTTACCGTCATAAAACCGTTCGCAATGATAGCAGACTATTCTTATCAACTCGACGGACGCACGTATAATCCGGTATTTTTTATGCGTTTCACGGTCGACTCGTCGAGATTCCCCGACATTTTAATGCGCGACGTAAAAACGCGGTTGGAATTTCGGTACCGGTGTGGCGGGGATTATTTAGTGAATTTTTACCCCCAGCAAAATATATCTAGGGAAATTATACCCCCCCCCCCCAATAAATTGTCTCTAGTGCAATTTTACCTCCCGGTAAATATTCGCTAGTGAAATTTTACCTCCCGGTAAATATTTACTAGTGAAATTTTACCTCCCGGTAAATAATCACTAGTGAAATTTTACCGGTGTTTATAAATACATTGGGGTAAAATTCCACTAGTGAAATTTTACCGGGGTTTATAAATACACTTGGGTAAAATTCCACTAGTGAATTTTTACCCCCGGTAAAAAATCACTAGTGGATATTTACCGGGGGGGTAAAATTTCACGGGGGTAAATAATCCCGGTTACACCGGCCGCGCATTCGCCGCGTTGCGATTTTTGGATATTACGAGTGTGCCGTCGACGTACGCGGTCGACGTACGCCGCACACCACGCGTGTTATTATTACAAACGAACTCATCCGTGCCGACATTAATTATTTCCCGTCTGAGGACGACGCGGAATAAATCGCATTGACGTCTGAAACCAAACAACGACCCTGTGTACGAAACATTGTGATTTCGCTCACAGAGCGTATTCAAAGTAGGTGAACGTATTGCGAAGATGCTTGGGGATTATTCGAATATTTGAATATTCAAGTAGTTGATGGTTTAACTTTAAAAAAAATTAAAAAAAACAGTAATAATAATAACAATAATAAACAGAATATTGGTAATAATTACGGAAATCCATCGTACCGGTCGTATACGGTTTGGTAATTTATATATTTTCAATAATGCATATTGATTGCGCGCGCCTCACCTCGGCGTTCACCTACGATATACACGAGTGCTTTTACTGGGAAACGGTATTTCAAGTGGGCGGTAGTGATGAATCTTTCATAACGCACTGCGAATTTGAATAATAATGGAGAGTACACGTGTCCGCATAATTAATACGAATTATGATAATTCGATTATTCTAATATGATTAATTACATTACATACTAATTTAAAGCGCCCGCGATAAATGTATTTGTTAACATATAGGTTCACTATACCCGGTGGCCCACATCCCGCCAACTACAAATGTTGTTCAGTGCACAAAGACATCAGCAAAAACATAAAACTCTTACCATCAAATCCCTGGCGCAAAAACGCACCGAAACATCAAGCATCTTCCTCCTCACGAGAACCTCGAAAAATCACCCACGGGGATTTCCCTCTCCTCTCACAAAATACCCCCAACCACTCACACATAACACATAAAGAATCTCCTATCCCTAGTGTTTCGAATTACACAACGGATCAACTCGTGAGTCTTTCAGATCGTTGATAAATCCTCTGATATCACTTCTTACATCACTCACCGAAAAACTTATCTCAAACAAAGGCCAAAAATAAGTCATCCGCCACAACCGTTCTTCTATGGAACGCTAACGGAATCACCAACAACACGGAAGAACTTAAACTTGTACTCATAGAAAAAAACCATAGATATAGCTTACATATCCGAATCTCATCTCACCTTCACCTCTAAACTTTGATAAAAAAATAAAAATTTAAAATATACGGTATTCGATTCAAGAATGTTATTTTTTACGCAATACTTGTTACGAACGCGTACCTATTGAACCATCAAAGCACAGACGTATTTATGTTAGCAAAAAAATGGATGTAGGTTTTTCCATGACATGACACGTAATTTACAAACAGTGGTTACAAATAATTTATCAATAATTTCCAATTGTTTTAACATAACAATATATGAATACTCTTACGGGGACCGGTCAAAGTATACATGAACGTTACGCATTTTATTTCAAGAC